>JASUUL010000142.1:7765000-8390000 GCA_030449875.1 Aegle marmelos | reverse complement strand
CTTATTCAAATTATGCTGTAGCCCAAAATGTTATAAAATTTTTTAAAAAAATCCAATCTCAGAAATTTTAATTATTATTTAATTTCTAAAAATATTTTGAAATTACAGTGTGGCCCAAACTAAAGAAAATCTTTTCAAGTAAGTCCTTTTTGAGTTTTAGTTAAATCACCACAATCTTTAAAGTTTTCAAAACTTTTCACTTAAACCCCCAATTTATTATAAATTACAATATAGCCTAAATATTTTAGAGCTTAGCAAATAAGTCCAACTCCGAAATTTAAAACTTTTTCATTTTTACCCAAATTACTTAAATTCATAAAATATTTTATCTCATAAAGATAATATTAATTTAGTTTGAAAAATAATTATTAACATAAAATTGAGCTTCACAAATGTTAATCCAAGTATAAATTAAATCATACTGGCTTTACAAGAAATTATCGTAATAAATTATCCGTTGAGCTCGAAATTCTATTCTTGACTTCGTCGTTGTCCATTGAGTGTCTTGAACTTGATTTCACTTGATTCCACTTGATCATTATCCTTTAAAACTAGTAAATTTGTGAAATACAAAATAAAACACTTTAATACAAATGTTTCTTATTATCAAAATCATAATATTTATAGCCTTTCAGGCTAACAATATCAAAATGTAAGAGAAATCAAATTGCATATATATGATGATCATAAAGAAGTTCATTCTAAATGTATTCAGGGGTTCTATGACTAAAAAGATAATATGGCTAAGGAGTTCCTTGTAGTTATTGAAAATGCGTTCGTCAAAGGCTAAAAGATAAAAGTACATATATTTTTGATAAGTTTAATTTCAGTATAGTACATGGGCAATAGTAAGAAAAGAAAGAAGGATGAGAAAGCTACAAATATAGCACCTTAAAAAAAACAAAAAAGGAAACCAGATAATCCAGAGAGTGATAATTATTTTTTTTTTAGAGCTTAAAGGCATAAAAAGAAGTATTGCACTAACTATCATCAGGGCGTGATAAAAAGGATATGCTTTTTAATCTGATTTATTTTGAAATTAATTTAACTTGAGCACCTATGCATACATGTTTGATAGATTCTAGAGCAATAACTTATATTAGTATGTTTATGTAAAGTTGCCTCAATTGCCGAAAGCTTGTAATGGTTACATGGGCGATGACAAAACAATTAGAAAATTTAGATTATTATTAAAGACTATATTTTACTTGGCTCTTAACAAAACATTTATAGTATAGGGTTTTAGACAGAACTAGATTCTTATTCTTACTTCAGACAAATATAACTTATTCATTTTAAAATAAACTATTCAATTTGCTTCATGATTTAATATTGATTGGATTTAATTATTTATCCAATCATAATAATTTTACTAAACCCCTGCAATTAAGTACATAAGACATAAAGAGAAATTAACTAATGAGAATTCAATTGCGTTATAGGAAAAAATATTAGGTCACATCTCTAGATGGAGAATCAAAAAACTTACATTAGAGAAAATCTCAACCCTATAAATAATATACTTTAATGTTTATGTAACTATATTAAAGAAAAACAAACCAATAAAATAATATTTAAATCCAATAAAACTTTGGACGTCTTAGAGCTTATACATATAGATATTTATAAGTCATTCCCTATGGCTATTTGGAATGGCCAACAACATTTTATGACATCTATAAATTATTTTTCTCAACATAGTTACATCTATCTCCTCTACGAAAAGTCATAGTTGTTGGATGTATTCAAAAATTTTAAGATTTATGTTGAGAACTAACTCCACAAAAAAAATCAAAAACATTAGATCCAACCATAGTGGCGAGTACTATGGTAAATATAATGGTTTAGGTAAATAATATCCAAGATTATTTGTTATGTTCTTAAAGAAAATGTAGTATTATCCCACAATGCACTATGCCTTTGCTTACTATAAATAGTATCACTGAAAAATGAATAGGACACTTAAGGACATGTTGAGAAGTATAATTTTTTTATTTTATCTTAGCAGAGTCACTTTAACGAAAAGCACTTAAGATTGTAATATATATGCTTAATAGAGTTCCAACAAAAGTCACTGTCAAATCCTCTTACGAACTTTAGATAGGTTAGAAATCTAGTCTAAAGCACCTAGGAGTAAGCAAAATCAGATTCGGAGGATCAACCCAATTGGGTTTTGAGTTGTTCAAGTTGGACAAAAATTGACCCATTTGGGTCGAGTCAAAAATTCAGGTAGCTTTCGTGTAGAATTGAGTTCGGGTTAAAAATGGATTAGTTTAAGTCTGGGTAAGTTTAGGTCAATTCAGGTTAGGTCAAATTAGGTGAAATCATCTGTAATGTAATTTTGAGCCTTTTTTCCTATTTTTTTTTGTTTTTAAGTTAGTTTTAAGATAATTTTCTTAGTTGTAGTCGAAAATATTTTTCAACCCAAAAAAAAAAAAGAAAAATACTATGAAATCAAATGAATAAAATTAAAATACTATAATAGTATATTATATTTATCTATTGCCTTAGAGAGTAGGATTAGGATTATTATTTGCTTAAGCTCAACCAACAAAGTTTAAACTTAATAAAAATTAAAATTAATATGAACTTATAAAATCCAAAGTAATTATCTATTAGTCTTCATTTAAAACATAATTTTTAAATACTAGTCTTTGAAAGTTTAAAACATAAAGTTATAAAATTTAAGCATAATTAAATTGTTCTGAAGCAGAAATCACAAAATTCAAACACAAATACTAAATAAGCTTCCTTAGTTCTTCCACCATTCCACACAAGCACTCTCAACTTCAAATTCATGTACTTTAAGTTGAAACACTGATTTCTTAGAGAAGAATTAAAGAAATGTATTTGATGTGCAAAGCTATAAATTTAAACCAAATTCATAACTTTGCACATCAAATACAAACACAAACACAAGAACAAATAAATAAATATAATTTATATGTTTAATTAAGCTAAAAGAGTATTATAATATTTCTAATTTCTATTATATCATTATAAATTTATAATTATAAATAATTAAAATATGTTTAGCAAATTCTTCAATACACACACACTTAATTATATATATTAAAAAAATAAATCAATCATGCTTACTTTATTGCATTTATCATCAAATCAAGTTGATAATAATCTAAACAATACTATTCTATCAACCTTAACTTGTCTAACTAAAACAATCACAAATTTACAATGTTACAACTTACAAACTTACACTTAGACTTAAAATTTTAAAAATATGACAGTTATAATTATAGTTTAAATTACAACCTAATAGTATAATATATATTATAAATAATAATATATATTAAAAGTTATCTTTTAAATATCCATAACACTAATGTCAACCCCTACCTTTTCCACTGTTGAAGGTTGTGATCTCACAATCTCTTTAAAATGTAAAAAAAAAAAAATCAAAATTAGTAACCCAAGTACATGTAAATGTTATATATAAAATTATAATATATATTATGTATACAATATACAATAAAAATATTATTTTCTTATAATTCTATATGAAAAATTTACTCTTTAATATCTTTTTAAAGGTTGTAGATGGGATTGATAAAAAGTTTAGATTATAGTCAATTTTCAGTACATATTAATACCTCAACTGTAGTGAGATCAATAATACGATGCCTAATGCTAAAGGCAAACCCAGATGCCACTGTGAAAACAAAAATAGCAAGGATATCCCTTGTAATTTTCTCTAAAATGGATAGAATTAGATACTTCAATCCATTCACCTTCTATCAAAGTAAAACATTAAGTTTAAGACTACTGAGATTTTCAACTGGGTCTTTTAAATACCTTTTCACCTCATATGTCAACTTTTTTACCCTTATTTTGAACATTAACCTTCTTTGCATATCCAAGGAAAGGGTAAGGAACTAAAAAAATGTCATTACTTTCACCACTGAAACATCCACCAAACTAACCTCACCTGTAGTACGTTAAGAAGAACTTGTACCCCATAGCTACCACTAAGGCCACTCTCACTACATATCGATGGTGTAGAATTAAAAGAGAATGCACTATATACACTATAAAGCTTATTTAACAAGTTTGTCACTATTTTGGTTATTTCTTCAACTCTTGAACTATCATTGCCAAAAACGATCTCAAAAATATATTTAGCAAAATTTATTTTTGCTCATAGATCAAGGATACAGGCAACAATCAATATTTTGTTTATCTTTCCCGTTGACTCTCAATACTTATCAAAGTTTTCCTCCCTTATACTATGAGCCATACATGACACCTAAAGATCTGCACTCTCTTATAATGTAATTAATGAACTCTCAATTAAGTTAATAGTATTATAACAAATATTTGAATCACACTCAAAGAGGTAAAAAATAACAATGTGGCATCATAAAATACCTTTAAAAACTTCACAATTCATTCAACACCTTCTTAGTCCTCCAATCTAGGTGGGCCACTCTTTTAACATTGTTTTCTTTCCTGGTAGGGTACGCCTCATAGGGTTTATCCACCTCTGTCATTCTACTAAATGCCGCTTGAAATTTCAACACAGTCATCAACATTAAATAAGTAGGATTCCACTAGATGGGACAATCTAAAACAATAATTCCCTTTAAACCATTCACCTACTTAACACATTGTTTAAATATCTACAACCTCGTGGTAGGGGATCTCATATACTTTATAGCATTCTAAATAAAAACAACACTAGCATGCAACTCACCCAATACTAAAACAATAATCAAATTCAAAATATGTGCACAATAACGTACATGTATGTATTTTCCTACCAACATAAGTGCATCATTATTTTTCCAAGCAAGCAATTGTATAATGATATAACCAATGGCAATATTATTCATAATGGCATTATCAGTAGTTATTGCAAATAACCTTTCTATCCCTCAGTCTTATAAGCAAGCCATAATCTTTTTTTCAATTGATTTCCCTCTATGATTTTTTATCACACTAAAACTAATAATCCTCTTATTCAAACATTAGTCGCTATCAATCAAATGAGCTATAATCACCATATAACTCATATTTTGAATAGAAATCTATAGATCTATTGCAAGAGACACCACTACTTGTTATTACAAATCAAACTCTTCAATATTATCTTTTCCTCTAAAAATAACTCTATAACATCTCTACCAATAGTTGTTTGAAATGGTATAATGAACTGCAGAATAACTACATTAATAATGCCTAAACCGTTTACTATCTACAAAACTCAACGGTAACTTATCCATAATAACCATTTTAGTTACAACCCTTCTACATGCATCTTGACTCTATCCTTTGGCCAAAACCAAATTACTTGTATTTTATTTTTTTGCCACCCTCAGTTCTTAAATTTTGTTGACTTCTACCTTGTTATTCCCTAAATGTCTTGCATGCTTCACATATCTTTATATGCTTTTGCATATTTGTAATTCCATCATTCTTTAGACGACACTGATATTGTTTATTACAATAATTGCACTTGTATTTATTTGGATTATCTTCAAACAAAGTGAAATGATACCACATTACCGATTTATTCTTTATTGGCAATCTTTTCTGCTTTACCTTTTCTTTTCCTCTTAGAGTTCCTTCCATTTGTATATTTTGCTCTTCATCGTCACTTGTTGAATTTGATTTTAAGTTCCCTAGCATCTGAATATACAAAATAATAATTAATAACCATTAATTTAAAAATCAAAACACAAAACTATTGTTTACAATTTAACATAATTTAATTAGTAATTTAATATAAATATTTATTAGTTTAATTTTATGATACTTGTTTAATTCAACATTTCTATTGTAAGATTTTTATATAATTAAGTTTATAAGTGTATAATGGTATGTATTCAAAATTCAAACTTGTTCCTACTCCAAAAAGAAAAAGTAAGAAAGTTAATGATTAATTTATTTATTTATAATATCTAATTCTCAATTTTCCATAATAATATAATATTATTTGCTTATCCATGTCTTAATTATTATAATAAACCCCTTAATTTTAAGCCCAAATTACTTATACTTAATGATTTGATAAATAATTAACATAAAATAAAATATTAATTGAATTAGTCATTTTTTCAAGATTGAAGTCAAGTCACTGCCCAAGTGCACATAATTACATTTCACATTACACATATTATAATTATAAAATGTATGTAACATATACTTAATTTTAATATTTAATCTACCAAATATCCTAATCCATTCATTAAAAAAAATCAGTTGTTAATTTTTATTAACATTATTTCAATTATTAATAATAGTCAAAAAATTTTAGTTATTAACAATTAATAAAAATCTATTCATAAAAAAATCATAAATACACCAATTTTCTTAATTTTATTACTAACATCTAAAAATACATAATTACAACTTGTATTTTACAATAATAATCAAATATTAAAATCTACATGTTAATATGATATGTATTAAGTAATAAGTAATAACTCATAGTCATATTCCATATATATTATATAGTTATGCACCATAGAGCTTCAAAATCCAAATTCCAAAACACAAAATAGCGAAAATTCGAGTTAGGTGATTGTTGTGCCTTAGAGCAATAGATCGATGGCCACAGTAATAGATCAGTGGCCATGGCAACAGCAGATGGGCAGATGCATAGCACCGCAATAGTAGCTTATTGATGGGTGGACAAGTAGCAGCTTGTGGATGCCTCAGAGCAGCAAATGGGCAAATGTGCAGCATGGCAATAGCAAATCGTAGGACTTACAAAATGGCAGCAATAGTATACAAGTGACTAGACTGAAGTTGAGAAAGGGTTGAGTCAGCTAACCGTGACTATTGTGTATGTGTGGCTGTGTCTTATGTACGTCTGTGTGAGTTTGTTTTTTGTGAATGTGTTTGTTTTGTGTCTTGTGATATGTGTATGTGTGTGCTGTTTTATGCTCATGTATATGTGTATTACTGCTCTGTGCTTATGCACGCGTGTGTGTATAGTGTGCCCTGTGCTGCGTGCATATGTTACTATGCTCAGCCTTTTTTTTTACTATAACTCGATTGGGTATCTTTCATAACCCAATCAAGTTTCTCAAAATTTCCCTAATTTGGTACATTTCACAACCCAACCTGACCCAAACCTAAAATGTTTTTGGTCGAGTTGAGTAAAATGCCCATCCCTAAAAGCACCTATATTGTATAAATTATTGAATTCAAAAATGCACGAATTTATTATAAAATAGATTAATGGTAATAAGTGTCGATCCCACGAAGAGACAGATTTTAATTATGTGTTGAATTAATTTTCTAAATAGGTGTTTAGAATTATGGTGAAAGTAATTTAGATTATCTTAAAATTTAAATTAAAATGGCCGGAGTAATTCAAATTAACAACTATTATAATGAAGTACTTAGGTATCTGGATCCACATCAATATTCACCATGAGTTTAATGTTCCTTATTAGTACCAATTAAATCATGAGGGGGATATTCACTTCTCATAAACCATGCTCTAATTAATATAATATTAAGGGTTTATCATACCAAATAATAATAACTTTGTTATTATTATCCGTCAATGAAAAGTCAAAATATCTACAGAAATTCAAGGAAAAGTAAAAGTAAATTTATCAAATTTAGCCCATTGAATATGTTGAGACTTTATCTTCAACTAAACTTAAAAAAAATTAGTTACTTATATTTAAACTAGGGATAAACTAAAAATTTTATTAAAATACATAAAAAAATATAAGATGGAGAAGGAATTACAAAAAATGGAGCTACAAAATAAATTTAAGAGTGTTAAATTAGGAAAGAACCCCTTTTTTATAAATATAATGAGTAAATTACAGCAATCAGATTGAAAAAATTTAGATACTCAGGATTGCGCCACATGGCAAGTGTTGAGTGTTAGAAAGTGTATATTTATAAAGGAGAAAATCATCATTTTACACTTTAAATCTCACTAACATTGCTATTTTTATTTATTTAAGTATTTTGTTATTTAATTATATGTATTTTATTATAATTATATATTTTATGTATTTTAGGGGCATTATGATCGTTTCACAATGAATGAGTGATCAGACAGCAAAACAGACGTCATATTTGGACTCAGAACGGTCGAAAATCTTAAAAGGAGCATTAAAGGAAAAAAGTCACTGTTCACATATACGGTACTGTCCATATGTACGATACTGTTCATGGTACTGTTCACGACACTATTCATATATACGGACCGATGATGTGGCAACTACCTATGACGTGGCAGTATCTAATTGGACGAATTATGTGGATTGACTGCTTATGTGGCGTTGACCGATGATGTGGCGTTGACCAATGATGTGTCACGATCTTATTGGACAAAATTTCTTATGTACTGTAGATCGATGACGTGGCAGCATTTCAGTGGAGCAAGAATCGTGTGTACAGTACATGCGCTTACATGGGATTATTTACTATTCAGGCGGCATTCTTTGTCTACAAAATGTTGACTATTGATTGTTGTTGATGATGATGACGTGACGTGGCGCAATCCTAAGCATCCGAATTGTTTTTAATCCGATGGTCACAATTCACTCAATGTATCTATAAAAAGGGGGCTCTCCCCCCCTAATTCGGCACCCCTGAATTCATTTCTAAGCTTAGATTTCTGAAATTCCTTCTCCTTCTTATAGTTTCTTTGTATTTTAATAAAATTTCCTTTTTTTATCCTTAGTTAAAATATGAGTGGCTAATTCCTTTTGAGCTTGGGTTGAAGGTGAAGTCTCAACATGTTCCATGGGCTTAATTTGGTAAATTTACTTTCTCTTCCCCTCTAATATTTGTGGTTGTTTTGAATTTTCGTCGACAAATAATAATAGTCTTGTCTAGTTACAACCCTAGTTAAACCGGTATCCTAGTACAAGGTTATTATTATTTGGCACGATAAGCCCTTGGCACCATACTTATTGGAGAGTGGTTCATGAGGTGTGGAATCCTCCCTTATGATTTAATTGGTATTAATATAGAATATTTAGCCCATGGAGCATGTTGATGCGGATCCGGATACCCAAGTGCTTTATTATAACAGTTTCATTTTTAATTATTCCCGCCATTTTAATTCACAATTTAGGACAAAGTTACCATAATTTAATTATTTCCATTAAAAGAAAATTAATTCTGCATATAATTAAAATCAACCTCCTCGTGGGATCGACACTCGTCACCATTAATCTATTCTACAATAGATTCATGCGCTTGCGAGTTCATTAAAATTTGCACAACAGCAAGTTCTGATTGGATTGAACATATCATCAAAGCTATCATTTAGTGTATATATATATATCGTATGTACCTTTTTTGGGTCCACTAACATACTACCATGTTATCGGTCAAACACTCATAAATATTTTAGTCTAATAGGATCATGACACATCATTGGTCAATGCCACATCGTCATTCAATGCCATATAAGCAGTCGATGCTACATTATTCATCCAATCAAATGTCTGCCACGTCATTGGTCGATGTCATAACATCCGTAAATGTCATATTATCGGTTCATATATGTGAACAGTATCGTGAACAGTATTATGAATAGTGTCGTATATGTGAACAGTATCATACATGTAAACAATGTCATTCATACTTTTATACCTGTCCTAGGGTTTTTTACTGTCTTAAGTTTGGATTTATTGTTCATTTTATCATCTAATGTCTTGTTTATTGTGAAATGACCATGATGCCTTTAAAATACATAAAATACTTAATTATAATAAAATACACGTAATTTAAATTACAAGAAACTTAAATACATAAAAGTAAAAACGTTAGTGACACTTTGAGTGTAAAATGAAATTTTTTTCTTTATAAATATACACTTTATGATAGTCAACAACCTACATATTTAAGAATGTTTAATTGAGGCAAGGTATCATAGATCTAATTAAAAGAAATTGGACTCAAGAATAGTGAATTATTTTTATGTTGGATATTTTGAAAGATCCAAGTATAAATTTTATGATCCCGCGACTAAGTCAATTTTTTAGTTTGAAAATGCATGCTTTTTAAGAATGTCAAGTTTGCGAAAAGAGATACAACTAAGGACTTTGTCTTTGAAGAGGAATATATTGATATTCGTACAGGCAGACAGTTAGATACTTTATATTTTACAAGAAATATATTAATATTTCTATGGTGTTATTGGTATTGATCAAGAACTTATTCCTAATCTTGTCCAAGACAAAATAGATCAAGATAATGTTAGAAAAAATCTCATATAAGAAATTATTCCAAAGAAACAAACTCTATCACCTTAAGAATGTACACTATTAAGGAGATTTATTGGAGAACAAAGAAGTGTATTACCAAAAGACTATATTATATTTCTCCAAAAATATGAGGTAGGCATTTAAGTGACTAAAGATGATCAATTTCTCTCATCTCATGCAAAATTTTAACTCTTAAAAGTGGATTAATGCCATGAATAAGAAGATAAAATCCACAAAGGACAATGATGTATAGGATTTTATTTTACTACCAGAAAATACGAAACCTATTGATTGCAAATTGATATTTAAAATGAAAAGGTATTCCAAAGGCAACATGAAGAAGTAAAAGGTGTGTCTTGTCATAAAAGACCTTGTATAGAAAGAAGACACTAATTATAAACAGATTGTTCTCTAATTTCTTCAAAAGACTTTTTCAGGATAATAATGATTTTAGTGGCACATTTTGATCTTTAATTATGTTGATAGATGTGAAGATAATTTTTCTCAATGATGACATTAATGAGACGATCTATATAACAGAGCTACAAAACTTTATGTCAAGAGACCTAAAAAATATGGTGGATGAACTTAAAAAATCCATCTATGGAATCAAGTATTTTAACAATAATATTTTAAGTTTCATCAAATGATCATCTTTTTTTAGTCTTAAAATGAATTTGATCGATGATTGCATACACTATAAGTATTGTAGGAGCAAATATATTTTTCTGATTTTATATGCGAATGACATTAAACTTGTCGGCAATTATATAGGCTTATTGCACCATACTAATAGATTTCTAGCAATGAATTTTGATATGAACGATATTGATGACACCTAAGGTATACAGACAAAATGGGATCATTCCCGAGGTACTGTTAAATCACAAAAAAGTTATCTCAAAAATATTCTTAAGAAATGTAACATACAAGACTGTAAACCAAGTGATGCCCCTACAATTAAGGGAGAAAAAATTTAGTCTCAATTAATACCCTAAAAATAATTTTGAGAAAAAAATGTAGAAAATTCCTTATACATCAGCAGTATAAAATCTGATGTATACTCACTTTTGTATGTGACTAGATATTGCTTATATTATATATTTAAGCAATTTAGGAATAGATTATTGGAAAGCAAGCAAACAAGTCTTATAATATCTATATATGAAAAAAAAAAAAACGATATGCTCATGTAACAAAGGTCGAATTAACTTAAGATCATTGAGTACACTATTGCTAATTTTGCTAGATGTTAAAATAGTAGAAAGTCGACGTCGAGTTATATCTATCTATTATCTTGGGATGTTGTCTCCTAAAAGAAGAGTAAATAGTCTTTTATAGCCTTTTCTGTAATAGCAATAGAGTTCATAGTATGTTATGAGACATTCAAGCATAAAATATAACTACAAAATTTTGTCATAAAACTGGGCCTAACAGATGATACTAATAGTCCACTCAAGTTATTTTATATTAATAAATAAGCAGTGGTGTATTCTAAGAACAACAAAAGTTTGATGAAGTCTAAGCATATTAACATCAAATTCGTAATTATTAAAGAAAGAGTTCAAAATGAACAGTTATTTATAGGGCATGTTGACACAATCTCTATGATTGTGGCTCTACTTATTAAAGGATTAACACCCAAAATATTTCATTAGCATATTGCCCATATAAGTATCATGTCATTAAAAATATTCAACTTCAGTGGAACTTTATGATTTTAGATGCTCTTAGGATATAGAATTTTTTAATTATGGATATTTGATGGTATTTTCTACAGTAATAAAGTTTTATTTTTCACACTCTTATGTTAGCATGGTTTGATCTCATTAAGATTCAAGATAAGCTAGTTGAAAATAAGTATGTTAAAATCATATTATATGATATTTTTTATGCAACAAATCAACATTATGATCCATATCATTTAATTGTATTGGCGCAATGATCATTAATGGAATCAGTTACAATGTTGTAACAAAGCATTTTGATCCTAAGTTAATATGATTGATAGACTGGATTGATTATAAATATGTTTCGATAATGATAGTAAGGTTGAGCTCAAATTATTATTTTTATAAAGCATGATTATAAACTAGCCTAGGGAGAATGTTAGATCTTTATCAAACATTATTAAATCCTTAATCAGACATTAGGCTTATAGGCGAATAGTTATGTGTTACAATTTGTCATATAAAATTAAGTCTAATTAAAAGTGATCTAATAAGGTTTTTGATAATTTAGATTTTAATATATCTATTAGGATATAAACCTTTAATGTATAAAGACTTAAGAGTAATTTCTATTTCTTTGATGAGTTGAAATATGAATATTTAATAATAACAAAAAAATTATCTATATAAATAGTTACAGTCTCTAAGTCATATGTAGCAATTTATTCTTTTTTGATATCCCATTATTAGAGAGAGTATAGTGAAAAAGTATAAGAATTCTATAAGATAAAGTGTTGATCTAGAAAGCATAACATATATTTCTAAAAAGCAATTATGAATTATAAATTTAGGTACACTTTCATATGTTCGATCATTGATCCTTGGTGATATAATATGAAAATTCCTTAATTATAAGTGATAGTTTTTATGAAAAGATTTATTATTTTAACAAGAGAGATATTTAAAAAATGAGTAGTAATTATTCATACAATAGTCCTTACTAGTCAAGCATATGCCCAAATTAAAAAAAAAAAAATTGGAACTCTTGCATGAGAAACTAAATTAGTCGTACTATCCTTAAAAAACTAAATAGGTTAAAATAATGCTTGTACTTGCAATCAAAAGTCAGATAGATATTTTTACAAACACTTAATTATCATAATTTAATTAAACTATTTTATGAATAATTTATTTTGTTTTTGTCCCAATTGATACCTACCACTATTTCTATTAACTCAAAATCCTCAAGAAACCATTCAAAGAACTATCTCAACTAAAAGAAAATTGAAAGATGGTCAGCTATCACTTACTAAAGAGGAAGAAGGTGCCCTTATCGAAAATGCCACTCATTAATCAAAGTAAAGTTAATAATTTTGTTGAAAGTTTTGTGACTAGAAGATAAGAAATACAATGACAAGAGGAGGAAAAAGAACTTTAATTGAGTACTTGACAGCTATATTGTATAATTAGATATTAAATTTTAATTTAAGAATATATTAGACATCACTCATCTCAAAAGGCATATCCTAATAATTATGAATTGTGAGGTTCACACACACACCCTCAACTTTTCAAGTTATACTTAGGACGAATCCTAAAATTTCCATAGGGCATTGAATAATAGAATTTGATAAGAAAAATCTACTGTAACTTTTGAGGTTGAGATCTTTAGAACAATATATTATAAATACAAATACACTTCATTTGTTTGACTAATCCTTGGGGGAAAAAAATTCTAGCATCAAAATATTAAATGGGGCAAATATCCACCAATTACGTAATGTTTCGCACTTTATCAAAAATATATCAAAGTCTTTTTCTTTTATAGTTATCCATCCAAAGTTTATAAAGTATATCGCTTTTCCACTTTTCCATTAATGTCAGTATATGATTTACATAATATTGAAAAAATAACTATTTTGCTTATGAACATAAAATGACTAGTTAATCTTAACTAAATGACAAAAAAAAACAATCAAATTTTAATTATCGGGACCAAAAACGGCTACAAAATTAATTATATAAACCCTTCAAGCCTGCTAAATTAAAATTATAAAATCATCTAAATAAGCACCCAAGCTAACTTTTAGCTAATTTACAACATAAATTAGGAACCATACTCATATAATCCATCTTGAATAATAAATTTTCAACAACAATAAATAACTAATAGAAACAATCATAATTATTCAAAAGCGGGGCTATTTACACTCTAAAATTTATTTTAAACACTCTAATAACAAAAAATATATATTTATTATGAAAATACTAATCATGTAACTATTATTAACAACAACTTATTATAAATCAATATTATATAATTACTTTGAATACGTATTATGATTGTTCATACTAATAAAAAATAATAAAATAACATTAGCTATGGAGAATTTAGAATTTAGAATTTATTTTCGACGATGTAGAATAACAACACTTTCCCAAAGTATTCTAATAAAAAAATCCAAAGATAACATTATCATTTTGTAAATATTCTATTTAGTCATTTAACGAAGTTAATGAAAAGGTGAAATAATGATACACTTTATAAGCTTCGCGAAATATTATATTAAAAAAATTAATATAATTTTTTGTAAAAATATATGGACATCTGCCCTTTTAAATTAAATTACAAAAATAGCATACAGATTTTTTAACACGCTCCACTACTCTTCTACTTCACCATTCGTTCCCCGCCCACTCTCATCCCTCAAACCAGCAGTCGGTCGAAATAGCAATTGAAAGGCGAGAGTGAAACTGAAAGTGTCGTGGATAGTAGAAATTGAAAAGTTCTGAACATGGATCCCCAGGCACCGAAGAAGCGAGGCCGCAAACCAAAACCCAAAGAAGACAAAAAGGACGAGCCCAAGATGAAAGACTCCGCCACCACCAAACGCACTGCTCACCAGCACGCTGTAGACGACAAGTACACTCACTGGAAGTCTCTCGTTCCCGTTCTTTACGACTGGCTCGCTAACCACAATCTCGTTTGGCCTTCTCTCTCTTGCCGGTAATTCACTTTCTAGGGTTTTGTAAATTTCTAGGAACTTTCTTGTCAGAAAATTGGCTCATTTGGGTTTTATTTGCTCTTTTTTCCTTTGAAACAGATGGGGTCCACAGCTTGAACAAGCTACTTATAAAAATCGGCAACGTCTCTATCTTTCTGAACAGGTAAGTTTTTCTCTTGATACAAATACACTGTTCTTGTTAATGGGATCTTTTCTTTGGTTATTTTATTTATTTGTTTCTGTTGTGTTACCAGACTGATGGCAGCGTTCCAAATACACTGGTAATCGCGAATTGTGAGGTTGTCAAACCAAGGGTCGCTGCTGCTGAGCACATTTCTCAGGTGCTTGCTTTTACTTTGTTTTGTTTTCACTTTCTTTTTGTTGGGTTGCCTTCTTCGTGTTTCTATTGACATTTGCTATGTTGTTGTTTCAGTTTAATGAAGAGGCACGATCACCATTTGTAAAGAAGCACAAGACCATTATACATCCCGGAGAGGTATGGGCGTAATGCAGAGTAGATTATATGTAATGAGCCTAGAAAGCTATTACTTTTGCCGTTAAATAAAGTTTGCAAATTTGTTATGTTGTTCTTCTACTTATCTGCTGTAATTTTCTTAAAGGTGGAGGGTCAATTAATTATTAAATCTCTTCATGGAATGCCAATATGCAGGTCAACAGAATCAGGGAACTGCCACAGAATACTAAGATAGTGGCCACACACACAGATAGTCCTGATGTAAGAGGCAATTTTCCTTTCTCTTTTGTTTTTTGTCTGCAGTTCTCTTGGTCCAAGGGTTTGATTGTGAAAACTTTGACAAAGTTTGATTTGATTTGTAACTGGAACTTTTCAAAATTCAGGTTCTCATTTGGGATGTTGAAGCTCAACCTAACCGTCATGCTGTTCTTGGAGCCACCAATTCTCGTCCGGATTTGGTGAATTTTAATTGCTATAATATATAGTAAATTTTTTGTTATTTTTTTCCATTTCAGATGATGAAATCTTTATGCAAATACTTGAAATTGTGAAAACTTAAATAGGAATGTCAGAAATAATTGCCCCAAAGGGACTAGCCCAGTTGGTTGAGGGTTTGGGTTTTGGTGCTTGGCTGTATTGAGGTCTCAGGCTTGATTCTTTGTTGGCTCATGACTCATGGGGCTGGCTGCCGGACTGACACCCTAGTTTAGTTCTTGGTCAGAAATACACTTATAACTACTGAAATGGAGGTGAAAAGTTTTCTCAGCTTGTGTTGAATCTGTTTGCAGATGTATGTATGGATATTATTTTAGTTACAATCCAGTTCTTTTAGCATCTTCTTTTCAGATACACATATAAATACTGAAATGGAGGTGAAATTTTCTCAGCTTATGTTGAATCTGTTTGCAAATATATGTATGTATATGATTTTAGTTACACACCAGTTCTTTTAGCATTTTCTTTTCAGAGACTTTGTGACATCAGTCTTTAAAGAAGTATCACTAATATCTTTTTGCTCTCCTAATTTTAATGAAGTTAACTTGGAGGTCTTTGTGCAGATTTTGACTGGACATCAGGATAATGCTGAGTTTGCTCTTGCAATGTGCCCAACAGAACCCTATGTGCTCTCTGGAGGTGGGGAATTTCTATTTTAATGTGTTGTTAATGAAATAACCGGTTCCTTTCCAATATTGACTGGAATTGAAGGGGGTTAATTATGCCTTGGGTATGTAGGAAGTAGGATATGGATTTTTTCAAATAGCTTTATTAAGTAAGTTCTGCATTATTTTCTTTCATGTTATTTTGAAATAATGAGTATTCAAATATCTTGAAATGTCGTTTATTATTCCAATGTGCCTGTGAACTTTTTTGGCAATTCAGGATCTGAGGAGTATCTCTTTATGAGAGCTTCATCTTATCAATATTCTTCATTTTTATTTTTGCAGGTAAGGATAAGTCAGTGGTTTTATGGAGTATCCAAGACCACATAACTTCAACGGCCACTGATCCAGCAACCACTAAATCTGCTGGATCAAGCGGATCAATCATTAAACAAAGTCCCAAGCCTGGGGATGGTAATGACAAAGCTGCTGATGGACCTTCTGTTGGTCCACGGGGTATCTACTATGGGCATGAGGATACAGTTGAAGATGTGACATTCTCTCCATCCAGGTAACTTTCATATGGTTGGTTAATCACATAAGATGATTCACTAGTTCCTTCTTTGGTCTCAGCATAAAGTTTCAACTCTCAGGTGACATGGGTGTCAGTTTTTGGTTTTAGTGATGAATGTTGATGCTTGGGCTTGTTGTTCAACGTAGTTACTATGTTTTCATTATTTCTTTGTAAATTTATCAAAATTTATCATCTGTTCTTTGTGGCCTTTAATGGCTGACAAGCTTGTATCTTTCCTAAAGTGCACAGGAGTTCTGTAGCGTTGGGGACGACTCATGCCTTATATTATGGGATGCCCGAGTTGGCACTAGCCCAGTCATTAAGGTAGTATCCCCTATATTTATCTCCTTAATCTGTTTTTGGTATTCTTTGTTACATGATGTTTATTCTTTAGTCTTTTTTGGTTATCCTTTTTAGATGATGTTCATTCTTTGCTTTTATCTATAGATTAAGAATCCATGTCTATCCTTTTGATAATGTGACAATATTCCAAACATTCTTTATTGTTGTTTGCATGTCTAGTAGCACATTTGTCGACTCTTTCCTCTGCTTTTTTCCTCGTTTGAATACTGCAGCTTAATAGCGACTAGTGCAAATTTTCGGGGACATTTAATGTTTTGAGACTTGAGAGTATGTGTTTGGAAGAATTGAAGTTTGGCACTTGAAAAATGGAATCTGGTTTGAAAGATTCTCAGACTTCGAGGGCTTTTAAAAAAAATAAATAAATATATATTCAAAATATCTGGCACTGAAATTCTGGATTCTCTTGTAAAGAACTCTCATCTGCTGCGAATTGTTCAGCAAGCAAATTTTTATGTGAATATTTAACAAATAGTAACACTAATATTGAATTTAACTTGGTTGTATCAATGCATTGTTAGTGTCGGAAGTATCTTCTCTTATTAATTTTATAGCCTTCTCTGATACATAATTTTGGAATTTGGGTGTGATTTTTTTTCCTTTCTTTTTGGGAGTTTGGGCGTGATTACTTCTAAGATTAGTCTTGTATTCTGATGATAATATATGTGCATTTCTCAATGTCAGGTTGAAAAAGCACATGATGCTGATCTTCACTGTGTTGACTGGAACCCCCTTGATGATAATCTTATCCTTACTGGGTATTAAAATGTTGAATTCTCTCCTGTTTTGCACTGATGCTGAAATTATAAATCACCTTTTGTGATTTCTATTTCTATGATTTCTCCAGGTCAGCTGATAATTCAGTGCGCATGTTTGATCGACGTAATCTCACTTTTAACGGAGTTGGATCGCCTATCAATAAATTTGAAGGTCACAGTGCTGCTGTTCTCTGTGTTCAGGTATTAAATAATTCTTCTTTTCCTTTCCCCACATGCCTTCTAATTGTTATGAAGTTGATATGTTGCAATGAGTGTGTAAATATAAGCTTTTACTGAATTATTTCATTTATTTCAGTGGTCTCCAGACAAGTCGTCTGTATTTGGAAGCTCTGCAGAGGATGGTCTCTTGAACATTTGGGACTATGAGAAGGTGGCAATAGCATCTATCTTTGTCTGAGATTGCTTGTGCTTCACTGTGTAATTGGGTGGCTTTTACCCAAGTGTATTATATGTTCACCTTCCTGTGATTGTATCACTATTGCAGGTTGGTAAAAAGGTGGAGCAGGGGCCAAGAACCACTAATTATCCTGCAGGCTTGTTTTTCCAGCATGCTGGGCACAGGTCTGTAACTAGTAACTGCATTGTTCTTCCACTAATTCGTATATTAGCTCTGGGTTTTTTATTCACCCGCCATCTGTTTGACAGCAGCCTGTCATGCTTTTGTTCATTACCTCTTTCTCTTTTCATTTGTCATTTTATTAGTCTGTCCAATTCCATCAAATTTGTGCTGCGAGAATCATGTCCAGTAGATAACAATCATGGCTTACTTATTTAAATTAAGATTTATTGCCATCTTGAAGTATTTAAAAGTTTTCAAATTAAGAAAAATTTCATCTTCTGTTGAACAGGAGATAAGTTCTTTAGATTTTTGGCATTAGTTTTTCTTACTTTGGTGGATTTGTGGTCCCATCAACTTCTGTACAATTGTCGTATGTTTTAAGATATCTTTTTTTCTTAAAGAAAAAAGTCTGCTTGTTTTGCTAGGACCTTTCTAAAACAGTATAGATCACATAGTAGTCTCTATTACCTATTCTTAATTGTCTTAGCGGAAATTTGGTTCCTGCTTTATGTTATTATTATCATTATTTTCATAGTTATGTATATTTTCAAGTTTTATACGTTTGTTATTCTTCATGTTTATCTAATCTCGCTCTCCTATTTTTCTCCCTTCTTTTTACTAAGGGACAAAGTTGTTGACTTCCACTGGAATGCATCTGATCCATGGACTATTGTTAGTGTCTCTGATGACTGCGATTCTACTGGTGGAGGAGGAACACTGCAGGTATTAATTCCTTTTCCTCGTAAATGGTTTTTAACTTTCCATTTAGTTCTTCTAAATGAGCTTGAGAAGAAAAATTTTGCTAATGAAAGAACACCATAAGAGTTCAGTGAAATTGACTAGGTTTACAACTTTGTCCAAATTATAAACAATTGTAATGGATTATCAGTGATTCGTAACTTTTGATTAATTATGATCGAAATCTTCTATAGATGATCAGGGAAGTGTCAATTAAAATGTTTCAAAAGCATTTTATTTAAAAAGTGCTTTTCTGGCCCAAGAATTGCATCAATGAAAATTGGTAATATTAGTTTTTCCTGAAATCTACTTTCCATCATTGTTAGTTTCAGAAGGGGATTGGGAAACAAAAGTCCTACATTGAATTGGTTTCCGTTTTTCTTCCCCTTGAAAGTCATGTATTTGTTTACTTTTCTGGTATTGAATAATGGAATATCTTACTTGTTAATCCTTAAAACAAAACCCCCCCCCCCCCCCCAAAAAAAAAAAAAAAAAAAAACTACCCAACAAATTACTACTCTCTTCTTAATGCTGTTGTAATTGATATGTTAAATCTTGTGATGACATAAACAGATATGGCGCATGAGTGATTTGATCTATCGGCCGCAAGACGAGGTTTTAGCAGAGCTTGAGAAGTTCAAGGCCCATGTAATTTCATGTACTTCAAAGCCTTGAGTCAACCGAGTGATTAGAAAATGTAGAGCACTTGTTTAGATGTCTAGAACTTCTAGTAGTTTATCATCTTTATTGAGCTATTGGGTAAACTAGACTCTTGGAAATTGATCGGTATCCTTTCTTTTGTTGTATTTTAGTAGACTATATGTTCCAAGTAATGAGGTTGTATGATGAATGCTTCTGATCATCCTTTATCGCTCTCAGCTCTTTAGGAGTCAGGAATTCTCACAAAGTTATCATCTATTGGAGCTGCTTGGATCTTAAATCTCTCAAGCTTATCGTCTGTTTTAGTAGACCATATGTTCCAAGTAATGAGGCAGTCCTTGTGCATGCTCCGCTTAAAGCTGCAAATTGATTGTATTCAAGGTGCTTTGTGGGTAGTTTGATGAAATAATTGATGTTGCAAAGTTGCATGTCCGCAGTTCCTAATTTGACCATAAGCGTGTCGAATGAGTATTGCCTGCAGACTGCTAAATATGGATTGTAATACTGGCGGTTGTTGGGCTTGAACAACTGTAGAGTCGGTATTACTAGTTCCTGGCCTAAAAAATTGAATTACGAGTCAATAGAGAAAACAAATGTGGGCTTTTCGGGGCCCAGGACCAAATCGAGGCTATGATTATAATTCATATGATAGGTTGATAGATTAGGTTGTCTGATACGTTGATAGATTAGGTTTATATTTTGACTTAATGATTTAATTGATTGGATCAACTCTGGATGTCAGGTATTCCTTTTCTTCTAAATTGAGCTATTTCGCCCACCTTCTTCTTATAGATCCAGTGAATCCTGTTACAACTCTTAGTGTTGCTACACTTTTGGGCGGCTGAGGGGCTCTTTGGCATTCTCCGTCGTACCAAGTTAGTCTTTTTTTGAAAATAGGCCAACCATAGTCAATTAAATCACTGAGTCTGTTAATTTTTTTAATTTAATAAAAAAATCAATTATCAAGTTATTAAGTTAATTTTTTTAACTCTTGTTTAATTTAGAAAGTTTAAAAAGTATCGTTAAAAGATATGCTTCAAAATAGTCTTAGGTATTTTTTGTATATAATTTTTCAAATAGAGTTTATTTAAGTATAATTTTTATTAATAGAGTTTCTATAAATAGAGTTTTTACTTAAAAATTTTAGGAGTTTTTATTAAAAATTTATAAAATTATTTAAATAAATAAGCTTTTAAAAGTTATATTATGAAAAGAATAAAATAAGATTATTAAATAAGTAAATGATATTTTTAATATTTTAACATTTAAAATAAGTTTTTTAACTTTTACTCTCAAAAGTCTAATATTTTAGTTTTTGTTAGTAGAGGTAAAATAGTTTATTTAAATTTTAAAAATTCTATTAAAAAAGTAGCTAAACAACATGAAAAATTATAATAAGACCTTATGGATTAAAATTAACACTTATGGTCATTAAATAAATCATACGAAATATGTACTTACTTAACTCATTAATTTTCATCCTTATATAAATAATAATTAATAATTAGTACTATTGTCCATTTTTATAACTTGGGATAATATAATAGTAGACTATTATTTTTTATCTTTTTATTTTCTTCAAATTATCATTATTTATCTTCTCAATTTTAATGAATATTTTTCGTATAAAACATCGTAAATTATAATAAAATTAATTAACATATACTAATTAGTATGTAAAGGGTTGTATGTAATTGAACTTAATTTATACTGTAATAATTCATTATCCTATTTAAGCTCTTTGAGATTTTTTTCATTTAACATTTATAATTTTTAAGAGCACAGATGTGAAAACATTAGTTTCTAAATTTTTTATGTTAAATTAGCAAACAACTTAGCATTTGCTTTTAACAATTCAAAAAAAAAAATTATTCAGATTCAAACATTTAATTTTATTTAGAGTTAAGATTAAATTAAGTGTATTTAAATTTCAAACAAAAAAAAAATGGCGCCACCTTACTACTAATCTTAATATCACAAATAGTATAGAGATTATGCTACTTGCTTGTATTCACTAGTTCACGAATTGCAGTTCATACAAGTAACTGGATGCTTCACCCGATAGATTTTAAATCTATTATAGCTGAACCTTGAAAACGAATTTGAAAATCATATAACCATTTTATATTTATAATTTTAATGATGAGTAGTTATTTTGTACATGATAAAGTTGAGTATATCTTTGTATGACTTATCTAATGATTAAAAATATTTCATTTAGTCTCATAATTTTTTTTTATAAATCACTTTTTACTATTGTTTCATTATATTTTGAGTAGAGTTTATAGGGATTAAATAAATTATTATATTTTTAATAACAAAATTTTAAATTTTACACTTTTTGGAATTGAGGTTTTTTGAAAATAAAAATTACAAAGACTATTGCTCCAAATATATCATATTGCATAATACATAACTTGTATTTACATATGTTTGAGATCAATTTATATCAACTCTTATATATAATATAGTTCAGATTTTAATCCTCTCTAATATTCAAGAGACTTTAACCTTCGCTTATGAAAGAGGAAAGAATTTTTAAATTAAACCCTCACAATATAACTATGATGTTCGAATCCCTTTCCTCACACTTTTTTAAAAGAGTGAATTATTAATATACCTTTTATTTATTTTATAATCTTTTTTTCTTAATATAATTTTAAAAATTTTTAATAATCTAATAATTTATAATGAAAATTCTTAAAAATAACTAAATAATAAAATATTTTTAATAAAAATTTTATTTACAAAAACTTTAATTAAGTAAATTTAAAAAAAAAAACTGCATCGAACGGAGCTAAATAAACTGGCCCCATGAAAATCCTGCAACAAATTTATCACAGAGCAGAAAGGATCAAAGCAAAGCTATTAATTTATGTAATTGTACAAAGGCAAGCAAGCAAGCTAGTTTTGGTTGTTGACTTGTGGGCCGACGCGGTCAACTAATAAAGTGCCTCAAGCCCAAAATAATTATTTACTCATTCATTATTTTTTTTTTTTACCACCCAATAATTCATCCAAAAATCCTTAACAAACGTGACACGCTTCTCATGCCTCCTATCTTCATCTTATCCTTGAATTAAAAAATATATTTTTCAAAAAAAAAATGGCTGTAAGTCTGCAACTGGAATGACTAGAGTAGGGGCGGCGAGGCCTGTCTGGCTGTGGCAGTTCCAGTGGCAGTGACCCTGGCCCCGGCACCGATAGTCTCTACTTTTGCCATGTGCCAACAGTTGCCCTACTCCCTACACTCCTGCCCTTCTCGTGTCTCGTAACTCAAATGTCAGTTCATCCTTCACAAAATTTTTCGTTTCTCCTTCAAACCTGGCAAAAGTAAGGATATATTATTGTCAATGTAATAATATATATTATTTTCTTTTCCCACTTCTCTTAAAGTTCTTAAAATATTATATTATTATCATGTAATAACAGTATATAAATTTTTTATTGAAAAAAAAAAATTCATCCACAGAAAATCTTAGTTTATTCTACATATGGATATATATATGATCAAGAGGATTAAGTTTCTTTAATCATCATCCACAAAACTGCACGTTTATTATATCACAGACAAAGGTGGAATTGTAAATCGGAAGCATCCGCCCCTGCAAACATACCTCACTGACACCCTCCGTACGCCCGAAAATTCCCGCCTTTTCTGAACGCTCAATGCTTACTCGTCTTTGACTAAACACGACACTGCCATGCCTCGCTGCCACGTCGCTCACCGATTCCCTTCGTCCCACGTGGAATAAAATTTCACACTCGGATGCAGATCCAACGGCGCAGACCTTTCCTCTCACGCTAATGCTTATTTTTCATTTGGGACCCACCCTCCAGATCCTTCCTTCTCACGTTTTTGCTTCCGGCTAATATTTTTTTAATACTTGTATATATATTGTGTACCCACACACATATAAATAAAACCAAACGCACTATAGAGAAAGGCTCAGAGTCAATTTCTCTCTCAAGAAGAAACAAAATGGAGGAAACGAGGAAAACAGAAAGAGAACAAAACTTCAATCGAAACGACGACGTTTCATCTGCTGCAAGGCCACGAGCTACTCTTGAAAATGGCGGTGACGGCGGAGGAGATTTAGGAGACGACATAATGGCGTGGCTTTCGATGGACGACGACATGATGAGTCAACTCATGAACCTTCTAGACACGTCACCACCAAATGCTGACTCACCAACAGCTCGTACTACTACTAGTAATGGAGTTAAGTTCATCGACAACCCTTACAAGTCGCTCGTGATATTTCAATCATCATCGTCCTACGTCACCATCAACGGCAACGAGGAGAGCTGCGGCTCCTCGTTCTCTGACTCCGAGTCCTCAGTGATGGTAAGCGTGGACACGGCCGGGCTTGTGAAGAACTTTCCCACGCGCGAGTGGCAGCGTGATTGTTATGTAAGCGCGTGGAGTTCAAACGAGGAAGAGAAGGAGGTCGGTGGCTTTGGCTTTTTTGAGGGGGGAGGAGAAATAATGGACGGCTGTGATGGCTCTGATTTGGATGATTATGTGCTGCCCAAGTTTCTTGTCCAGGAGCAGGAGGCTCAGGCTCTTTTCTGAACCCTCAGTTAGGGCTTTGGGTGTTTTTGGTTCGGTGGGGGTCTTGACACTGTTAATAGTGAAAAAAAAATACGAGTTAAGAAAATGAATGAAAAGGAGATTGTTGTTTATTCTTGTATTATTTTGCTTTCTAAGCTTTAGTTTGTATTCGCCAAAAAAAAAATAATTTTAATTTAAACTTGGAAAACTAATCGAATATTTAAATTTCTTTAACGTAACTTATTAAAAAATAATTTAGGCAAAAGCAGCAAGCCCAAGCATTTTTAGCAGAGGCTGAGACCGGGGCTAATAGCTCTTTCAAGGAAATGGCCACACTGGTTACTGCTTGAGCAGGCTGGAAACCTCGCCATATAAAGAGAGTAAAGGACAGGACGCGAGATAAGATCATAATTAAACAGCATTATCATTGCACCAATAGCCTTGTCTTTCTCTCTTACTGTTTAAAACAATACAAACCCGGGGAGAAAACAGAGTAAAAGTGCGACACGCGGTAATGTGCTTATAATTATGTATGTCGCAGTTCTTAATCCTTGAAGAAAAGAGTAATGATAGTGAATGTCCATAAAGTTGGGCTGTAAATTTTTATCCCTAACATATATCAATTAATAAATTACAGGTGTCTATGGTGCGTCTGAAACAGCTTCGCCGCCACAGCACAGTTGTTCTACTTCTTATATTCTAGGAGAATTACACGTGTTTATGTATTATATATATATATATATATATATATATATATATATATATTTTTTTTTTTTTTTTTTTTTGGCCTCCACCGTCATCGCTAGTCGTCGTATTTCGATGTCTTTTAAACTTAAATTTAGAACTACTGCAACCCTTGTCACCAACGCTACCCAATAACACAATTTTCATCGACAACGAACCTTTTTTTTTTTTTTTTATCGCCATAGATCTGTCATCCGTTTTTTTTAATCTCTCTCACATACATTCTATGTATCTTACACCTCACACTTTATTTAAATGAGTTATGTAAGATACATAAAATATATGTTAGGGTTTAATTTTTTAACATAAAATTTCTAATAGTATTAATTATAAATTAAAAAGACATGAGAGTATGACAATTAATGATGATTTATTCTTATTATAATTAATAAATTTAAATAATTAATTTAATGAAAATAATAATAAATTTAAATAATGTTAATCTGATATAGTTATTAATATAAAATATTTTAATACGCAATACAATTTATACTACATTAAACATAGTACTATGTTATAACTTAATCTAATGAAATAAAGGCTCCGCCTACGACAACAGATTCTGTAATTCTGTAACAAACAGCCCAGCCAATCACAAATGTTGAATTTTAAAAGGTTTAATATAACGGATAGCATACAAAATAACGCAAAGAAGCAAGAAATGGGCAAGCGGTTTAAATAATTTCAACTTTTAGTGATCGACAACCAGCAAACAAAAAGCTGTTATTGTTACTCTAGCCGCCCTAGCAATTGCTGTTGACTAGTTCTTTAGGTGTCCATTTGGCAATCTTCACACAAGGAAGGCAAGGGAAGGGTATGGATCGATTAAATACGCAGTGATTTTTCTCAATAATATTTTATTTTCTAGAGTTATCATTTTTCTTACAAAATTTCATGGAAAAACTACTCTAGTGCTAATTCCATCCATCACTGTGGATGCGGATAAAAATTGTTTTCGCAAAATTCATCCAAGAATTTATCAAGCATATTAATGTTGAAATCAAAGTTCCATGTATCAAATTTTTAATGTACCAAAAAATTATTTTAAACTTCTTGTTATTAGGAAATATGTCTAATTTTTTTTAATAAAAATTTCTTATGATATTTTCCTCTTCAAGAGAATTTCAATTTAAATAATAAGTAATTTTTCTTTTGAAACTTAACTTATTTAAGGAAGAGTACAACTTATATAAGTAAATAGATACTTTTTTAAAAGAAATAATCACCATGTACAAGTGGGTTAGGTTTACTTTTGGTATAACATAACAATTGATTTCTTTGTAAAGTATACACTTTCTAATGTGAGACGAGATAGGTTTATTAATAGATTGTGTTATATTAAAGATTTAATTATGAAGAAAACAGTACACCAATGGGAATAATTTTCACATAGTGAATCTTTCTTTTGTCATCTTTAATAGCTATGGTTTTTCTTAAGAATAAGAAATTTTCACGTAAATTCTCATGTTATTAACTGATATTATTCTCTATAAATTTTCTATTTCTCATATATTTGATATTTTTACTAATTAAATCTTGATCGAAATTAAAACTCTCAAACACTTGTATTGTTAATAAAAGAATATTATTATGCGAGATATATCATAAAATATAAGTGTTTTACATATTCATATTAGAACACTTTTAGTTAATAAAATTTTGTTTCAATAGTAACAAAATTAATTATAACTCATGTATTTATTTAAAAAAAACAATGGTGTTATCTAAAATCAGGTCAACTAACGTAAGTGGCTATATTTGGAAAATAAAATAAGGGATAAACTAAACTAAATAGTGTGATTATTATTCTAACTAAACTAAATAGTGTGATTATTATTCTAACATTTCCACAATTGGAGTATTACTGGGTTATATTTGCTTGTCCAATAATAAAAATTCGTTTCAAATTCCTAAGATCTAAGGCTGATCACTACTAGTAAAACTTAATTTATACCCCTTATTTTTATATAATATTATTTTACCTTCAAAAATATCCCCAATTCAACTATTTCTTTTTCAACTAGAGTTAAACAATTCTTTTATAAAATAATTGTGTCATATATCTATGAAATCAATTGAATTAATTTAGGGTCTAAAATGCTACTACTACTTTAATTTACTAAAAAAAAGCTATGGTTTTGCCTACTGAATATACATATACTTAACACACACACACACACACACACATATATAAATATGTGTATACATATACATACATGTCACATATACATATATATGTATGTGTGTGTGTGTGTGTGTGTGTGTGTGTGTGTGTGTGTATATAAATATATATACATATATATGTATATGTATATCTATATACATATATGTATGTATATATATGTGTGTGTGTATACACATGTATATACACACATATATGTATGTATATATATGTGTGTGTGTATATACACATGTATATACACACATATATATATACACAAATATATATCACACACACACACACACACGCACACAAATATATCACATATATGTATATGTGTGTGTGTGTATACATATATATATATACATCTATATACATATATACACACACACACATATTATATATACACACACATATGTATATATATATGTGACATGTATACCTATATGTATATATCCATTATCACGTTATCGCTAGTTATAAAATGATATATTAAAAATTAATAGTATTTTTATAATTTCGTGTTTATTTCCTTCATAATCATACTTATTTTTTAGTTTCATTAAATTGAATTATTCAAATACATCACATTCTCTATCACTAAAATAAAAAAATTCATAAATAATTTTTTTAATTTAATAATTCACTCTGTAAGCTTATTTGTTGTATTAGTGTCTTTTTTTTTTATTAAACATAGGTGTTTTACTAAGAGTTTCGACATAATGTTGCTTGGTATATATATTGTTTTTACTTTTACACATGAATCGATATTTACACAAATATTTACTATAAACTTAGCTCAAAATAATAAAAGCCCAGGTCCACTCTTGTATAAGATAAGTTACCATCATGCTTTGTAGACTAAAGTGGGGATGTTGGCTCGAGTCC
The DNA here is from genome assembly GCA_030449875.1 of Aegle marmelos. NCBI lineage: Eukaryota > Viridiplantae > Streptophyta > Magnoliopsida > Sapindales > Rutaceae > Aegle > Aegle marmelos. The sequence goes on along the minus strand of JASUUL010000142.1, from coordinate 8,361,524 downwards.
CATGGGCATGTCATGGGAGTCAAACCCATGTATAAAATGGAAGGATAGCTTAGTTTTTCTACAAATATAGGTGGAGCATAGGAGATACTCTTAATTATTAATATAAATAGATATCTAAGTAGCACTACGATAAAAATTAATTTAGAATAGTTTCAATATATATTAATCGTAAATATTCATAGATTCATTCTAAAATATTACAATACTAAAAGAATCATAAAATAAATTGTCGCATGATTATCAATAAATTACTTAAGAGTACACCATAAAACATTTATTTTACATAAAATATTTTTTATTACTCACTTATAAGAAAAAAGAATTATAAATGAAGTAAAGAAATATTTTAAGGTTGATTTATAGAATTAAATAAACTAGTTAAGAAGAGTTATATAGTGGTAGGTTTTCTTAATTTAAAATGTTGACTTAAGGAATTTAATTTTTCATCCATTATATCTATATAAATCATAATTAGTTATTTACTAACCATATTAAATAATCAATAATTTAAATAAATCATGTTCTTTATCAAATTTAAAAAATATAAATATCTTGGCATAGATAATTAAAAAGATATGTTGATAAAAATTAAAATTGTTTCACCTCTTTCCTTTTAACGTGAAAAACGAAGAGGGAGTTTCATTTTTCTAATTCGTTGGGCTTGTTAAATTTTTGCAATCGGATAAAAATTGGTAAAACCCGTTAAATTTCATTATGCTTTGTACGAGTGGCAAAATCTTACAAATGCACATGTCTTTTCAAAGTCTGCTTGTTACAAAATCTGTAATGTAGCTAGATCCATAAATAAAATACACCTTAAGAAACTCTAAGAGCATCACTAAAAGAAAATTTCAAATAAAATTTTATTAATTATTTAAAGAGTCACATCAATAATTAAGTCTCTTAAAGACATTCTAATTAAAATTCTTCAAATAATTTTTTTTAAAATTTGAAGAGTTACTTTCTCCCTCTTCAATTTATATTTTATTATTTTTATTAAAAAAAGAAGAAGTGCTTTAATTACTATTAATATTTCCTTAAAATAAATAGTTATGTAATTAAAATGATATTAACTTATTTCTATTTAAAGAGTTTTTTAGAGATTAATATATTTTTTCACTCTTCTATTTTGCTACATAAATATAAGTAAATAGATATTTGAAAAGTAAAATTTATAAAGTTTTTTAGAGTTGCTGTAAAGCTGTGCAATTGACTCTAACTCACTATAGGCTTGGGAAACAAAGAGACAATATTATGAATGAGATATCAAGTAAAAGAAACAGGTAAATGATTAAGCCACTAGTGGTTGGAGCTATTGCAGTTCAAACCTCCATAAAATTTCTTTCCTTAATTATAATATATAATTAAGAGAAGATAGTATTCTTTCTTACGAAGTGTAAGTGGAGTAAATATCTCTCGAATATTAATGAGAGTTAAAATCTAGGTAATACTTTGATAGAATTGATGTAAAATTTTAATAATAATCTAATTTATAAATATCAGTTATATTCTCATATCATATGTGTTATAAGTCTGATCACTAATTTCGTCTAATTAAAAAAAAAAAAGCAAAAGGAAAGTGATTGGATAGAGACACGATAAAACACAGTGTCGGTGTGCTTAATACATCCGAAGAAAAATGAAAAAGACAAATTCATAAATGGGCCTCAAAAAAGTGTAGACTCCAGTTAAAGCAGGGCCAGAAAGTTGCCAGTTGATGGGCCCATTTGATTGAGCTAATAAAGTTTGGCGTTCTAGGACTAAGCCCTTCAAGACTATGGCTTTACTTGAATGGGTGCTAATAAAGTTCCGTCTGCTTGACGATGCGTCTTCTCACCCCGCCCAACCCACACACACACCCCCCCCCCCCACAAAAAAAAAAAAAAGGTACAAGAAATCTTCATGATGATGTTTATATAACCATTAACATCCATGACCATGATTGGGCCCATGAAATTGAATCCATTTTTTCCCGATATAATGAGGACAAGGACTTTAATGAGCTAATAATCAACTGCATAATTTCATTGATGAGCTTTGCTTTTTCATACAGATGTCTCATATCTTCCATGCCATGGTAATTTTGATGGTTGACTTTGCATGATCAATGATTAAGTGGGCTATCTTTAGTGTTACGGCAATATGATAACCAACAAACATCATTATTATGAAATTTATTCGGTTATATCAAGGTGGGGGTAAGCCTATAGTTGAGGGGCGCGGGGGGGGGGGGGGGGGGGTAAGCCTATAACTAGGGAAGTTCGTGTCAAAGATCATTCATGTAACAACTGCTTATAATACATTTAGTCTTTTCAGTATGTTATAATAAATATTCCTAAACGACCTTATTCGGGAGGATGTTTTACAACAACTTTGTATTCTGATGTTGTACTAAATTTTGTGTAGTCATTCGACTCTTCAGATGCGTCCCCAAGAGATTGATCAAATAAAGTTTTCAAATAATTCTATTTAGATGGCTATTTAAATTTAAATTGATTTAAGTTATGTCGACTTCTTCACTTATTTTAAAAAATAAAAATAAAGAATATGACTATTATTTTATTTAAGGTTAGGTTCCTTTAAAGTAATTTTCTTTTCTTTTTTTTACCTTTCTCAGTAGGATTTATTTTAATCTAATAGTAGATAAATGATGATTTAAATATCAAAGTTTAAACTTGTAATATGTGACCTGTAGCATACACTAACATGCGTGACAATGCGCTTCTGATTAGGACCTCTAAAATGTCACTTATTCAACTCACATCTACTCAATTGAATTGAATGGATCCAATAAATGTAAAAATTAATTTATGATTTTAAGTCAAAAATTTAGATTAAGAGAATCCTACCAATTTATTATTACATGAATTATTGTAAAAAACCAAAAAAAAAAAAAGTGTTTGTCGACAGTTGCAGGCTACCATCATCCTTTCCTTCACAGTGCACTTTCGACTATTTTAGACGAATAATTTTTTGTTCGTAGTACCCCTTGAAAATCGTTGTCGGATCATCTATGTATCCAATCGTAGCATCACCGACATTAGGGATTTTGTTTCTGAAAAGAGAAAGTAGAAAATTCAATTCAGCCACCATATATTGTTTCCATCAAACATCGATGGAAAGCATAGTTAAAGAATGTTGTTTAAAAATTTTCTATTGATTGTTTAACTCTGTCTCTCTCAAGATTCGAATTTGAATGATTAGTTAAAGAATATTGTTTATGAATTTATTAAGCTAAATCATCAATAATAAATTAATTATCTAACTTGCGATGTAAATTAAAATTGATCAATTTATCTATTAATGTCACGTGTAATTAATGTTTCCTCCATCAATTTTTAATATCAAAGATAAAAGGAAAAAAAATACCTATACTCCTAAAGATTGGAGGAAATAGTTATGTATATCTCCAAATTTGTAATAGATGACATAGAGATCTCTTTATTTTTTATAAGATATTTTAATATAAAAGAAATCTTGGTATTCTTTTATTAAAAATTTTAGGATTTATATAAATGTTTCTCAAAATTTAAAATTTATGTTGTTCTTTTTCCTAAATAAAATAACATACTAAAAATAAAAAAGATTGTCTTTTGAAAGATTAAAATGCGAAAAAACTACCAATAGACTTTTGGTCTAGTAAAAGAGCCTTTACATTTACAATATTGATTGTAAAAATTCGAGCCTTCATAAAAGTATTATGCAAGTTAATTTAAATTTTTCCTCAACTATTTGATAATTGAGTAAATACAGTTTCTCTCTTATAAAATGTGAATGGAGTGGACACCTATTGAATCCACAAATATTAAAGAGCATTTAAAGCGTTTAAACAACTACTTCACTGAATCAATATATGGCAGTGGTTCCAGTTACATAGATTGATGTAATATCAATTATAAATATATACTATAATATTTAATATAATGTCAATAGTATCTAATGTAATGTTAACAATCTCTCTGTAGCAGAATTAAAAAATAAAAATCGAAAAAGCTTAGGACAGCCAAGGGCATTTTCTCCTGTGCAAAGTTTAACAATACGGGTTTTTGGGAGAGGTGGGGAAGCCACCAAAGTTGCTATAAATCCTATGAATGGATCTGATACCTCTAGCTAGATTCACTTAAGTAAATTCGTGAAGACATGATATGTATAAAGGGGTTTCCCTTCTCAACTCAAAGCCTTTATAAAGCAAAATTTAGATGCCACTCCGATAACTTACTTAAATCAGTCATCCTCGATTGGGACATCATTGGCCCTCTTTAGGCAAAAAAAAAGTTATTCTTATTCTGAAAGAATGAAGCGGACAGCTAATAAGATTTGCAGAAAGAGAACACTGATAATTAATGTGAAGAAATTGGACTCCATGAATTTCGACTCTATCAAGCATGGAAGAAAATATTTAAAACGTGTAACGAAAAATTAAGTACGATGTAATTGATGAAATAGTCGAAATCACTGTACTTTGACCTAATCATGCCACCATATTGACTTCTTTGAATCTTAAATTTCGTAACCCTAAAGATAGGTTGTGGTTCGGATGATGCAGTTCTAGCATATAAGCGCAAAATCGTGACAGTGAGACTATGAAAATTTGAAGTGAGGCTGAGACGTAACATCTAGGCTCGAGCATTTGCAGCCGTCCATTTCACATATGAATTGTACACAAAGATCTTATTGTTAATTTGACTATAATTTGTTTATGAAGACAGTGATTAGAGGGGCATACGACGGTCAAGGTACGTAATTAACACGTTGGGCGAGTAACGTTAATAATGTTGGAGATTCTCATTTGCTTGTTTTTGGAACGAGACAATTGACTGGTTGACAGATATTGGCCTGTGATTTGGCAAGATCATAAAGTGTGATTGAAGCCCACAAAGAGACAGCAAGTGGGCCATTCCAGTTTTTGTAGGGGGGGGTGGGGAAGAGGCTGTGGAGCTAAAGGTTAAATCTTCACAATCACAATGTCCTTTATGTGTGTATGATTATGATATGAACAGCTCTTATGATTTGACCATACAGTGCCCCAAAACGAAGGGTGATTGCCGTTTACCTACAGGTGGTAACTTGGTAATCGGAGCGTCTCCGTCGGAATCGATTAATACTAATCCCTACATTCGAATTTCATACCGACTTTTTAGCGGGGACGATAACAAATATTGAATTCCTACCGATCAAAATACTTGTACTATCCCTATACTCTCGAATGTAATTTTTTTTCTTAATTGTTATTTCAATTAAAATCTATTAATGAAGCAGAAAAATATGAACCATAACTTTGCTAATGATTGGGTTTTAGCCTTTGTCAAAATTTAAATAATATTTATTTTTTTTTGTATTTTAATTAAACTGAAAAATTAAAATAATTCAATGTAAATTAAGATCTAATCGGTGATGACTTTTTAATCAGAATAAAATTTAAACTTGAATCTTTATTAATTTTTAAGTAGTTTTTTTATAATATGTACTGAATCAGTAAGGGGATTTAGGATTTTAGTTGAGATTCAAATCTTTCTACCAATCTTACATTTACTGTTAGTATTTTTACAATTATTTATTATTATTTTACCCTTAGGAGTTTAACGGACAAGATATTTTCAAATAGCATTGAACATTAAGAGGCGTGACAATGTCATCTCCGAAATAAAATTGTCAAAATACTAAAAACACTAGATTTTTTGAGCTCAAGAATAAGAATACACAAGAATTTCTATACAAGAATACGCAATAAAGTGGCAAACTCCACCCAAACAAACATCCCTTTAAAGACAGTCCAAAAGCAACAAAGCTCAACATATTTTGGCTTCACTCCAAACATTTGTTGATTTGTTATGCCGATTTGTCTTAAAAATCTAAGGTTTCAGGTCAATTATTAAGGAATGTGGACCCGTTTGCTACCATTGAATTTTAAACCTTTTATTGATTTTAAGACATATACGAGTGCGAGAAAAATTTGTATGAGACTATAGTACTTTATGACATGATAAAATACTACTAGAGCAACCTACCACCTTAGTACTTGCAGAGATTATTTCTATGTAAGTATACAGAAAAAATATGTTGATACATAAACTAATTAAATTATAAATTATTTATAAGATTCATAATAGGTACCATTAGCAACATATATGCCATTAATGAATTTAGAACTTGTAGAAAAATTTAAATTGTTAAATTGGCCTGTAACCCGCAATGAAGCTTCATTATTTGAAATAAATCTGTCCACACCGAATTTTAATAATTGCTAAACGCGCCTACAACCAACAGTAGATTTTCTCCGAGTTCCTGTTCGTTTTTTTTTTTTTTTGGCCATCCCTAACTGTTTGGCTTGAAGTGTTGACAGAGGATAGATTTAGCTTAGCAGATCAATCAATGGTACCAAGTGGGTAGGGCACTGCTGCACTCTAAGCTGAGCACTAACTGTCTCAGTTTATGTGAACCATTGCCTGGAATGGGACCTATCATTTGAAATAGGTCCCATATAATGATCAAGAATCAAAGCAATCGGACGGCAATTAGCATCTCTACCTATGTCGCATTATCAAATGACCTTTCGGAAGCAAGCAAGTCTTTTATGGTTCGATAGGAATTGGACGGTGGGTCTCTGTCCCATTTTAATGCGAATCACATACACTTAACCCCGCTCTTTGTTAATTAAAAAAAAAAGTAAATTATATCAAAAGATCTGTGTTACATCATAGGTCGTAATGTGTTTTTTCAAAATATTTAAGAGAAACTAATCCTAAATTTTATATGATATAATACTTCACAACATAAAATCATGTCTATTCATTATTGATTTATTGTAACTAAAAAGAAAACAAATTCGCAGATTAAAATTTAATGAAATACACGAGAAATTTTGCAGGTTCAACATAGTTTATCCACGTTATATTTTGTAGGTGAAGATACTCATTCGATTGGGTAAAAAGAAGGGAAAAAGGAAAAATAAAAAAAAGAAAGAAAAATCCAAGTAGTGCACGCATAGAATACATAAAACTTAAAAAGCTAAAAACAATAAAACAGCAACCAAATGAAAAACAAAAGGTAAAATAAAATCACAAGACCACCTCGAAAAGTGATTCACCGAATAGTCAATACAGCAAGCTCGCCTCAAGACATCGAGGCCTCAAGCCATCGGAATCTCGATGCACCACCTTCGAACCAAGCAAGGCCTCCACTTGTGCCAGCTCATTGATAGTCCGAAGAGTATTTAGACGTGGCTCTTAAAATGAAAAGAAAGGCCCTACGTGCAATTTGATAATCGAGTGAGACAAGAGCTTGTTTGGATTTGAGAGAACAATGTCAGGAGTAGAGAAGCAAGCCACACAAAGGAACAAATAAAAAGATAACAAGCTGGGAAATTCCGGGTTTATCGGATCCTGTCCTATGGCCAATGGCTACCAAAACAAATTCTAGTGAAAAGTGGGAGAGAGAGAGAGAGAGAGAGAGAGAGAGAGAGAGAGAGATGCGGGATCCAAAGCTTTTTGTTGTTCTTTCCTTGTTGAAAGCTTTGAAGTAATGCTAAACAATCTTGGTTGGTTTTGCTTTTAAAGAGTATACAACAAACAAGGAATCGTAGTTGCAAACGAAGAGAATAACAATAGAATAATGAGAAAAATAAATAAGCTTCTTTAATTTATGCAATACATCTAAAAATGGTCCCAATCCGTCTCTTTCATCCCTCCCTATTTTCTTTTTCTTTCTTGTTTGCACTCATTCTTGCTTTATAGAAAGCAAGATGTTTTAGATGGAAAATTAAAAAAAAAGGAGAAAAAAAAGATATCAGGGAAATAGGTGTTAAATAAAATAAAGAAAGTACTAATAAATGTCCTAAGCCCCCACATAATGATAATGTTGAAGAAGCCTATTGGCTTCCCTGAGACCGCTAAAATAAGCTCCATGAGTAGTAGAATAATGAGTTCTGTGGGTTGCTTCCCCTGCAAAAAGGATTTGAAGTGGAGGAATTGCAGAAGACTCAAAATTGGGACCAATCTTTGGTAATGGCTCGGCCATGGTGTCCAAATCATCGCCGCTTGATCCGACCGGAACGTAACTGTATGATCCCAAGAATAGAGGGTCATTACCCCATTTGCTCTTCAAAACCTTGCTGAATTTCACTTCACTTCCTTTTGAGCTTTCCACATGATGATTCACATTCCCATTGCATAATTCATGGGAATTAGATTCCACTTTCCTTTGGGGTTGTGACAAAAAGCTAGAGATTGTTGTTGATACCCCATTAATAATATCTTCATCACTAAGTGATTCAAGCTCGAGTGCTTCCTCCCCTGCAAACCAAGATAGTAGAACACTTGATTTCTTGTAAATTGGGCACAAAGAAGCTGTCCTTCTCATCCACCAGGGGATCTTTTTGTTTCGGAATTCGGAGTCAGGACGATGAAAGGCCATATGCAGGAAGGGGAACCTGCTCAAGCTTTCGCCTTTCGGAGGATCATGTGATGTTGATGGACTTAATTGAACAAACAGCTTGTTAACAACACCATAACCAAGTCTTGATATAGCCTCAGTCTTGAAAGATGGAAGAGGAGGACTAAACATACCTGAATCTTGATTAATTCCAGCTTTTAGTACACCCAATGAAACTGTGACAATAACATGATCAGCCAACACTGTAGATCCGTCACTAAAATGTAGCTTCACTGGCCTGCTCGGGCCAGTAGCACCATTACCATAGCCATTTTCAATCTCAACTGCTGGTTGCCACTCAATGTTCGTGACTTTTCTGCCTAATTGGATAAAACCCGCTGGAAGCACAGAAGCTAGATGTCCAATTATACTCATGTAGCCTTTAGCAATGGTGATTTCTTCATCAGGAAACATTTGGTACTCACTTTCTGCCGTAAAATCTAGAGTCATCAGATCCCCAGCAGAAGTGTAAGTCCTCTGAGTGTTTTCATTCATCGCAAAAATGGCTTCTTCAAGCAACTTTCTGCTCCAAGTACCATGTCCTTTAAGCTCATCTTGCTCTTTCAAAAAATCCCAATAAGAATTAAGACCTTGTCTAAGAAAAGAACCAACACTAAGCTTACCAGATGAGTCATCATTGCTGCTATTACAAATCTTGAAAGCTTTACAAGCGAGTTTGTAAAAGTCAGCTTTTTCACAGCTGGTACTATCTTCAGGGAGCTTCCCCTGAGCATAATCCATGAGGCTATCAAAAAGAGATGATACAGGCTCTACAATAGACGGATTAACCTCAAACCCACCTTCAGCAACGGTCTTACGCTGGCTAGAGAAACCGTCCATGCATTCCCATGGCTGTTCAGACTCAAGCGAATTGATTTCTTGAGAAATTTGGTAAATTGGGCTGCCTCCAATGCCATGGATCCATGTTGCCCCCATCTCAATTCTGTCACCCCCAAACTCAGAAGTGTTGATTCTCCCACCAATTCGTGTGCCAGCTTCCACAACACAAAGCTCAAACAAGTCTTTGCAGCTAGTGGTAGTGTAGAGTTTATTAGCAGCTGTAAGACCAGCCATTCCTGCTCCAATTATGACAATTCTTGGCTTCTTAGCCATTACTGTTGCTAACTTGGCTAACTTCACCGGCTAACACACACACACGAAATACAGGAAAAAAGAGAGAGGAATCAGGAATATGAAGAAAATTAAAAATCTGAAGCGAGATGAGCTGTTGGGTTAAGTTGCTGATTAGGAATTTATAAAGGAATATAGAGCATCATGTTTTGCTTTTGCTTCTTCGGAGTGTTCTTTAACATAATTTATTTGTCTAATAAAGACAGCACTCTACTTTTTCATCAACCCTATACTAGTAAATATTAGTACCAGTACTAGTGTTTGAGTCATTGAGTGTTTCTCAAATCTAAAAAATCCCACAACTACTGTCACTTACAACAATAAAATATCAATCTTTGAATGTGTTTATAATATACAATCCAGACTACAGTGCCTCTGCGTATCAACACATTAAATTAAATCATTCTTATATTTTTCAAGTGTTAATGTTAGACATGTATCAACAAATTTAGTACGTTGTTTTAATAGAACGAATGCACTCGATAAACTGTAGTCTGACGCTACATAATAGATACGTGTTTCAGCTTTAGACATAAAGAAATTAATGTTACAGTTCAGTACAGAGGGGCAGGGGGAGGCTGAGCAGCGGGCAGTACGTAGCAGCAGGCAGGGCAAAGGAAAATTATGATGATAGTGCCTTTCACCAACCTCACATGTAAATTGAGTAAAGGACGGGCCACCAACGGAACAAGTCACTGGTCTTCATCCAGTTGATACCCCGTCGTGGAATTAGAATGGAAAATGGATCGTCAATCATCATGAGGTAATCATACAAACAGAAGTATGCCATATTGACATTGCAATTCCATCAATTAACATCAATATTACTAGAGTTGGCCGGGCTTAGCTGTAATTTTCTTATTGTGGGTGTACTCTTCCTAAGAATTTATTATGATTATTATTACTACTACTATTATAATGTCTAGTCATATTCATAATTCATTATCACAAATTACTTGAAGTACCTTAATCTGAATATTTTTGTTGTGGTGGAAGTCCATGTTGGTTAAGAAAGAAAATTTCTTAGATTATTGATAGGATAACTCAATCTATGTAATAAGTTAAGTTTTTTGAATTAAATATTTTGATATTCTATGCTTAGCGCCCCAACTACTGGTATCAGCATCAGATTTTAATGGCCAAAATGTAATGAAATAATTCAAATTTGTCGAATGAACAGATTAAAAATTGATAGTGATTTCATGCATTAAAAATTATTGAGTTGCGTTTTATACTTACCGATAAAGGGGTTCACTTGAAAGTTATAACTAAGTGCATGGATTCTTTTTGCCAGTAGAGTAATCTAGTCTCACGTAATTATAAGAGTGGACACAACTTATTGAGAGAGTAAATTACAGCTCTAAGCTATATTGGTTGGGGGGCATTCTTTCCAATAAATTCCCCAAACATTAATGCATCTTTCGTATGTGCTTTTTAAACACTGCAGAAAAATTTACGGTATCATTGTTTGACTTGATTAAAATAAATATATTAATTTATGGCAAGCATTAATGTTGGATGTGAAATAAAGCATCAATAAATCTTGCTATCGATAAGCACCATGATAGTGTTCATTACTTACAATATGATCACGTATGACCCATCTTATTATTAAAAGAACAAAATGGGTTATTTATTTGTTAATCACTCTCTTTAAAAAAGATTTTCGTATCATGTCACATAATTGTTTATGATATCCACAGCCCAAAACTTTCATCTAAATCTTTCTTTATTAAAGGAAGTGCAGATATGTGAATATCGTATCTCAATTTAAACATAAAAAAATAAAAAACAAAGATGCTTCACTTTGATTAAATAAGTTTAGACTTTAGATTTCGATATTTGTCAGGCAATTTAGATGAATTGATTCACAACTTTTATGTGACAACCTCTTGTTTTTCTTTTACAACTCTAGTCAAATTATTAACAACTAGACGCTTTTTAATATTGGTTTATTTAATTTATTTGGATTTGTGAGCAATTTAATTAATTGGTCCATTCGAGTTTGAACAAAACAGTATGATGATTGACCCTTATTGGTCGGTCAGGTTGAAAATCGCAGTCAAATGGCCAAATGGACGTGTTTTCAGTTAGATACATATGATTTAATCGCTTCATTAACTGGCATTAATTATACAATTCGAGTTAGTGCGTCATTATCGAAGCTAATTAATTAATTAAATCCACCCAAGTCAAATCCTAGACTTTGCTAATCTTATGGGATTGGGATCACGTGATTAAGGTGGATTATTATCGTAGGAGCCAAAATGATAGCATACGAGAAAATAAACCTTAAGCCACAAACTAGTAAGTTCGCAAACTTGAGAAAAGAAATGCACAATATTTAATACATGAATTAAAAATTAGTTAAAGTAACACTATACATACTTTTAGGAAAATAAAAAAAAAAGCACACCGTACAATATCTTGGAATACAAAATTTGCTTATTAAATAGTATCATGTGTTAACAAATTTGAATTTCTGGTTGGTTTGATTTTTGACGCTTATCTTTTTACAAGTTTGTGATGATGATTATGAATAATTTGTGATGATAATTATGAGTAACAGTGTAATTAAATCTCAACTATTTTTTATCGTCACACGTGACATAAACTTTTAAAAATCAACAAAACTAAGATAAAATTGAATTTTTAAATTCCTTTCAAGGCTTACACTTTAATTTGCTTATACTTACATCTACATCTCTTAACTTCAAAGAGTAGTAGTAAGTCTCTCCTAATATTTTAAAAGATTAGGCTATTTTAATTTAAATTTTTTACTTAAAATTTTAATATAAATCTTAAGTCATTACTTCTAATAAATTCATGATTGGATGAAATGTCATCATTAGATATTATTTAAACTTTTAATATTTATAACTAAAATATTTAAAATTAATAAGTAAGATTTGTGTTAAAATTTTAAATTAAAAATCTAAGTTGAAATAGGTGATTCTATTTGAAATACAATAATTCTCTTTTTGGATGGTAAATATTTGGCTATAATTATAATTGTATGCAGTAATTTCCTAGAATTTTTTATGGTATATTAAAAAAATGGTGTAAACTACAATTGGTCCACGTTTCATCTTGAAATTTACATTTTAACTTTTATAAGAAAATAAATGTGTGATTGCAATGAGTGAGACCACTTTTTCACTTTTGATTTGGTGGATAGGAATTGATATGATATGATAACGACGGGAGAGGAACAAAAGTAGTAATAGATTGGAATTATTGATCAATTAATTGATGTTGGGATTCACTTTTCTTCTTGTGCCGATGTCTCATTATATCATTAGCGTCATCCATCTTTTACTTTCTCATATTTCTCAAAATGTTTCATTCCTTTATTTCTACTTTTAGGGTGCTTACTTATAGAATGAGGGAATTAAAATTTAAAATGGGGTGATTGATAGTTTTTATTTATTAAAATAAAAAAAAATATGTGAAATTCATATATTTTTAAAATTAAGAGTTTGAAACTTAATTCACATTGTTAAGATAGTGAATCAAGTTTTCATTTTTTAAACTCTTTATTTTACACTCATTGACTTTTTATGATTTTTATGTTGCCCTCACTTAAGCTTTGTTATTTTTGCATTTTGACCCCAAAAAAATTGTATAATATTGCAAATAGGTCCTTCACTCCTCCTCCTCCTCTTACTGCTACTAATAATAATAGTTTATTATTTTATTATTTATAATAATAATTATAATTATTAATAGTCAAAATAATCATTGTTAATAATAATAATAAAACTATAAATTTTAATAATATTATTATAAATATAAAAATAATGACATTAATAAATAACAATAATGGTGCTGGTGGTAGTGATAATAATAATAATAATTACTATTATAATTATATTAATGTAAAAGTATTATAATTAATAAATATATTAATGTTATTATTATTGTTGTTATTATTATTATTAATTTTTATATAATAATTATAATAATTAAAATAAAAAATATTAATTATGATAATAGTTAATTAAGGATTTTTTAGTAATTTATAATAATTTAATCATTTTTATTTCGATTTTGATTTCAAGAAAAAGTGAATGCATCAATGGCAATACAATTTATTCTAATTTCAATTCCCACAACTCAAGCATATAACTCATTCTGATTTAAACTCATTTTAATTACAGTTCATTGCAATTTCAATCAATTCTGATTCTAATTTCATAAACATACCATTAATTTTCTTGTAAGCCAAAATAATATCTCATGCAATGTTTTTTTGTTGTCATTATTGTTATTATCATGGGTTTTTTTTTTTATAAATATTATTATGGACTGATTGAGTCGTGAGAGAAAGATCCAACTCAAATGATGAATACAGACAATCAATGGACATTAGGGGATTGTATCAAAGGGCTTATGGTTTTTTCTTGAATAAAAAATTAGAAGATTCACATGGGGTAATATATATAGCAAAAGAATTAATAAACTTCAAGGAATATACTGACTAGTAACATTTATTTATCAAGATATTTTGAAAAACTTCTAATTTAAATATAGCTAGTTATTTTTAGTTCAACTACATAAATGCATGCTTTTTAATTAGTCTAAAAGTGTATTTGAAATTTAGATTAGATAACTGTAACTTTTAAGTTACAGCAGTAAAGTATTTGGTTAATATTAACTGCTGTAACTTAAAAATTATATTAATATAATTCTTCATTTGTATAATGAAAAATTTATTATATTTTTACTAGTTTTATCAAAGTTATTAGTTAAAACTTATATTTATTATATATTATTAATTTTTATTTTATAATTACAACTCTTTTTGTAGTAACTGTAATTTAAAAAATATAACACCTTAATTTTAAATATGCTCTAATTAAGTTAATTTAGATTTTATACGGTACAATATAAACTAATTGGTTTATTGAACTTTGAATAAAACAGGTGGAGGATTTACTTGTAGGCCTTTATATCGGATTGAAAATTGCCGTCAAACGAGAAAACGGGCGTATTTATAGCTTTCATCAACCCGCATTGATTATAAAAGTAGAGTTGGTGCCTCGTTATCAAAGCTTAATTAATTAAACCGACGCAAGTCAAATTCTGGACTTCCCCAACATTACTCAGTAGTGTCCCAGTATCTTTCTCGAGCAATGAAGCATGCAACTTATTATAGACCTCTTCTGTCTCGCCTTTATTTATATATAGCGTAATTAAGATTTAATTTCTTTTTAAATAGCTATTTATTATACTATTATAAAAAATTTAGTACAAAAATCAGTTCGACATCAAAATTAAATAACTATATTAAATGGTTTTATAGGATAACATAATTGAGGCTCAATAAGATGATTCTCGTAGGAGCCGAAATGAATGCATCAATAAGGAATACATGAGAAACATAAAATTAATAATGACACCACTTTTCACTTTTGTTATGATGAACTTTTTTCACGATGGGAAGGAATTAATAGATATGAGAATTGCGGGAGAGAAACAAAATTTTAATTAGTGATAGATTAGAATTATGGGCCAATTTATGAGATATTGGGTTTTACCTTTTATACAATATTATTTCTTCCTTTCCCAACTTTTTATTACTATTACTATTACTATTATGATTTGATTGCCTCAATCAACTTTCGAAACTATTATTACCATGCAAGCAAGCACACTGATTCAACATAAAGTATGACTAAGAAATAAAAATAACTATTAAATAGAAATTGAAATTGACAGATAGTTTAACATTTTAAATTGTTTCGAAGCATTGATTAGTGGCACCTTTGAAAATCACTTATGCCGCATAAACAAAAATGACTAGAAAAAGTATCAAAATCTTATAAGTGCTCTCTGCAAGAAATCATGAGTAGCGTCTAGAAAACATCGAACTTAAAACTTATCAAAACAGAAAGAAAAAGACTCATAGCAGTTAAAATGATTATAGCAATCCGAACCGTCACAATAAACAGGTAGAAATGTATATTAACTATGACAACTACAAATTCTCACGCAGGGTCGATTTTAGAGTAAATGAGATCTTAAATAAATTTATTTTATGAGATTTTTTTTATTAAAAAATTTTAAAAACAAAACCTAAAATTTTTTTCTTTAAAAGTTTTACAAAAATAAATAAATAAATTATAACAATACTATTTTTGAATAGAATATTTGAAAATTAAGATGATAAATTATTATCATATAATAGATATGAACTTTATATTTTAAGAAACTAACTTTTTACCTTTTTTAAAAATTAATATATGTAATAATTTTTTTTAGAGAAAAGAGTAATAAAATTTTTTATCTACGATTTCTTAGATTATAAGGTTCTTAATAGCTCAAAATAAAAAATTCTAATGTAAATAATTAAGCTTTTTTAAGAAATCAAAAAGTCAAAAATTTATTTATTTTTCTTGAAAAACTAAAAGGGATGGATTAATAGTTAGTCAATATTACAAATTATATCTCTCTAACAATAAAATTACTAAATATAGATTTTTTATAAAAATAATTCTTAATTGTAGGATAATAATTAATTAAATATATATCTAATATGCTTTACTGCTATACATAATTTTTTATAATTTACTGTTAAACATAATTTTTTATGATCGTTATTAATTAAAGATTATTAAAAAAATAATGAAAAATGAGATTTTCGTAAAATTTGAAATCTTAAGCAACCGTCTTATTCATTTATACTTAAACCCACTTCTCCTCCCATAGATATTAGAGATAAACATTATTGTTGCAACAAAGAACACTATCATACAAGTAATACTTATTCTAGTTTTTTATGAAAAAAAGGATAAAATATGTCACAAAAGACAACTGAAAAATCCATCACACCATTTTGAAGAACTAGAAAAGATATACACATTTGACTTTTCAACGATAGCTCAAATTTTCGTCTGCCAACTATAAAAGGAGACGACAGTGCAGCTGTGAACATTAATGTTATAACAACTATTGTAGCTATAACTCTGCTGAAGCTGTCATCTTATTTGTAGTAATGATTCTTTAACACAATTCAAAAGTTCAATTACTTATAAATATGAAGTATATTATTATAATATAACTTAATAAGTGCAGAGTTAATCTATAGAGAAGAAGATTTAAATTATTAATTTTTTTAATATGCCTAAAACTAATATGTGTGTGCTTGTGTATGTATATGTGTAATTTAAATTCACACTATTTAATCTAAGTGAAATTATAAAAATAAATTAGTTAAAGTTATGAATCTATTCTGACTAATAGATATAATTTAATAAATTCTTTTCATTTAAATTTATTGTGTAAAAGATTAATTAAATAAATTAACATTATTTCCTAGTGTGCCAAAATTCAATATGTCCACAAAAAATTAAAATATCATTTTATTATACTATATACTAAGATATCAAAATCTATTGTGCCAAACTCCCTTATTTGTTTACAATAAATTAAAATTTTAAAATATAAAATATGTATAAAATTAAATAAAAATAATTTAATTTATATAATTAAAATAAAATTAATTAAATTATATTTTTTACTAAGAGTTTCACCTTATTCTAACTATTATCATTTATGATTGAAATAAAAATAATTATTAAAATTAAATTACACATAATTAAAAAATGACTAAGATTAAAAATGAAACTAAATTTATTTATGAATTAAATTTTAAAGTTTTGAAATAAATTTCAAGGAAATTAAATACAAAAGAAAAGAGAAGAAATTTTTCTTAGCTTTTATCTTCCACTCCTCTCTCTTATTCTCTTTCTTCTCTCTTGCCTCAAGCACCTCCAGATGCTTTAGCTTCTCATCTTTATATAGCCAGCCAACAATTTTGTCTTCTCTTATTTTATTATTATTTATTTATTTACATATAAAAAAATGAGTAAAAGAGTGATGGTCCAGTGGCAAGCTATCATTAGGAGTGTTTGCGGATCAAATTTTAAGGATTGGATATTAATCTATATTCAATTTATAATTTTATGAATTATAAATTTTTAATCTAATCCAACCCACAAATTAGTGAAACTCAATCTAAATCTAATTTACACATCTGCAGATTAGATACGGATTTAATCTTATTCATATCCAATCCATTATTTTTTGGATTAAAATTTTTAATTCTGTATAATCTAAGAACTAACTAAATAAAAAAGTAATATAAAAATAATTCTATATTAAAAATTAAATAAGACTTAAATAAATTGATTGTTTAAATAAACCTAAAAAATACATCTAAAGTTTCAAAATAGAACATACCAAAAAGAGAAAATCTCATTTGTTTAGATCAATAAATGAAAATTAATTGTTTAAGAAGCTATATTTTTTATTTAATTATTTTTCATATTAAATTATTATTAGATATGATATAATGTATTATTAATGTAACTATATTTTAACTTATTTATTTAATAGTGAGTATTAATGCCATATTTACAAGTTAAATTTTTTAATTAAATTAATAATTTTTATTTTTTTGTGGATTTATAGATTTTTACAGATTTATAGAAGCAAATCCATATCCAATCTACTGATTATGGATTTTTTAAATTTTCAATCCAATTAAATCCACCCGATCCACAGATCGAATTGTTATAGATTAGATTTTTATAAATCAGATGGATTAAATGGACCGGATTGAATTCTGAACACTTCTAGCTGCCATTGAATTATAATAATACATGGCTCCAACTTTTTTTAAAATTTTTTATATTAATACAATTCATCTTCTTTCCCTCCCACTTTCAACTTTGATTTCTTTTAAATATTGAAATATTTTGACAATATAAAATTAAGATAAAATTAGCATAGTATAATTTAATTTAATATAAATTATAAATTATATTAGAGGATCATTAAGATAATCTATAAATTACGAGCATATTAATCAATATTGTTAGTAAAAAAAAGATAATTTTAACCTTCATTAAATATACACTTTCCAAGTGATATTATTAAGTGAAATTTAAATGCAAAGTGAAATATTCATCTTTTTTAGGGCACTATTTCTTTATCAGATTAATGATAATAATCAAATAAAAGTATAAACATTATCTTCAGCTTAAAAAATATTAGTTTCGTATCAAAAAGTAAACTAATGCAAAATGATTAATTATTATAGGTACATTAATTAAGTCACTATCAAGAATGTATGCCTATTCCTAAAATCTCAAGGATAAGAGTGATACTCTTAAAAGAATAAACCTCAGTAAAAACAATAACTCTAGGAAATTGAGAGAAAATAATAGGAAATAATATTGCACACTCCAACCAATATAAAAGAATAATGTCAAAAGCCTAAAAAGAAGGATCGCGCTACGTTACATTTTCTGTAACGTGCACCCCCATACAGCTACAGTACTGTGTGGGTCCCACAGTACTATAGCTCTAAGGGGGCGACATTACAAAAACTATAACATAGAGTTTGCCTAAAAAAAATTACTAACTCAAGTCAAATAAATTGCTAGTTAAACCAATAATATTATACAACATTTTTTGGTCTATATCACCAACTTTTGCTTTAGACTATAATTTTCTAAAGCCAAAAAGGAAATTTACTAAAACATCACATAAACAAGGGATTTAGCTAAGAAAGAAAGGATAGTAGGAAAAATAAAATATATAATTAAAAAACAGAGATCTTTTGAAGATTGAAAAGTGTATTTTTTAATCTCTTTTTATAATATTATTTTTTTATTATTTTTAATTTTTTTATTGGTATTGTATCAATTTTATGAATACATAATCATCCTTACTTTTTCAAAAAGAATTAGATGATGGAAAATGTAAAAGATAAGGTGGTACTCCACTATGGAGTGAAATGGGATGATAAGACACTAAATACAACTGCATATACTACAATGAAAATGGCTAGCAAAGGATCAAATAAATCAAAGATGGTATTTCTATAATTTTTTAGAGTTTTAAATAGTTTTTTTTTATCTCTTAGTTCAATGAACTTTTAGATCTAGTTACATAAACATTTTATTTTATTTTTTCATCTCTTATTGTAGACTCAAAATAAAATATAGAGATCTTGTATAATATAATAAATTACCAATCGTATAAGCAAATATGGTTACTCTCATGAGATAATAAGTTTAAGAAAATGGCTAGCAAAGGGTCAAATAACTCAATTGAAACTTACTATAACTTGTACATTCCTTCAAATAAGTCAATCAACTTTATTTATTCTCAATTCATACTTGCCACCAAAATCAATATATAAAGTGACAAATATGGTGTAATATGACTCAAAGTAAAAAATAATACAAATATAAAAATTTAGATACATCATGTCATGCAATGCTAAAGATCACACAAAATGACTTAAATATATTTTTTAAGACACTTCATCCAAAACCTATTCTAAACATTGTTTCCAATGTTTTATAATCTAAAGATATATAAGCAAAAAAGGCAAAAAAAAAAAAGGATAAAGAAACATAATAAAAGAAAAAGTTAAAGCACCATAATTGGCTATAAAAGCTTAAAAGAATATGATAACCATAAGAAAATGTTAAAAAATATTATTTTAATCAATTTTTTAGTTAAAGGTAACTAGATTCTAAGGCTAAGAAGATGTATTTTTAAAGTTATTATACTGTATAATTAAGTCATCTTTTACTCAAAATTTTCCAAAGTCAGTCTTCACAATGAAAATTAGTAAAACCACTACCATGACTAAGACATTCAATAACTATTAACTATTTCTACTCTAGTCCGTTAAGACATTGTCCTCAATATCTTAAAGGAAAGAGATAGAGTTTAAAAGATATTGCCTGATTGCTACAAGAAAATATTTACAAATAGAGAGTTATGTATAATTTACATTTTTTACTAGGGCAACTGCCATCATTATTAATCGACCAATCTAATGCCAAGGTGCTGGGATCTAGCTCTGTTTTATAAGCTTATAAAAGATTAAGTAACTCATTAGTAGTAATAGTATAAATAAAGAGATTTTTGCTGAGAATGGAATGAAATGATTCTTAATTGCATGGCTAAAAAATATTATCAAGCCATCATAAAAGTTATGAATATTTAACAAGCTAATAGGTTTTTTATGAAGGTTCAAATCGGTTTAAGATGCAAATATAATTAGTATCTCTAGAGTTGTAAGATCTCATGACAAAAATATAAAAGCATCTATAAGATTTAACATTTTGGATATTCTTTCTTGCATACTTAATTCTTCTTTATAGGCAATCCAAAGGTTTTTAGGCTGTTAGGATAATGCATGGTGTTTGGTTTCCTTTAATAAATACAATTTTTAAGACAAGTTTTGATAACTGATATGACTCAAAAGTGTTATTACTCCTAAGTGTAAAAGTCTCAAGTTATAATATAAATTGGTGAGTCTTTAGTTGAATCATAGGAAATTTAAAATTTAATAGTTAATTTATTAAATAAAGAGAATTACTTGTGGGAAAAGAAATTATTAGGAATCAATCTAAAAATATGCTAAGGTTACGAGATTCACTTTCGGGTTTCACATTATAGTTATAATAACTATCTCATATTTGTATTTTCCCTTTATTTAACTAGTTAATTATTATGCTATTTAATTCTTAACTAATATTTAGTATGATAAATATGAGACTAAGTATCTAATGTATCATAATTATTTTGAAGTGTCGATATTATGTCAAAATACTATATAAATTTGAAGTGATCTCTATCAATAAGTTGACATGACATAAAAAAACTAATAAGGAAGAAAAATACAACAAATATAATAAAATTTAAAACTCACTTGAGAGAGTAATTAATTTAATAATTTAAATCTTGTTTTACATTTCACCTAATTAATTTAATAATTTAAATCTTGTTTTACATTTCACCTTAGCTTATAAATTAGTCATTCATATTGAAAAGTAAAACACTCGCTTTATTAAATAAACTTATAAAATATATTACAAGAAAATTGATTACACAATAAAATCAGAAAATAAAAGAACAAAAAAAAAAAATTCCTCAGCTTTCCCTCCATGCTCTTCCCTATGCTTTCCTTTCACAAAAGCTTCTTGTATTTATAGGTGGCCTTCAACTTCAGCTTCTTTTGTTCTATTATTATTTCTTATTATTATCTTATAAACAAACAAACATCACATAGGCGATGGTAAGGTGGCAAAATGGCCATTGACCATCATCAACATGATTGTCTACTTTTTCTTTTTTTTTTTTAAATTTTTTATTTTTTATTTTTTACTTTTACATTAATAGATCAATCTTTTTTATCCCCTACTATCAACTCTGATTCTTTCTTATTCTCAAAATTTATCTACGACATAAAATTAAAATAAAATTAACATATCATGATTTAATTTCACATAAAATTATAGTAGTAGAGGAGCATGAAAATATTTTATAAGTTATGAGTGTATTAATCAATACTATAATTGAAAAATTGATAATTTTACCCTTATTAAATTATATTTTTTTAGTGTCAATCAATAACCCTTAGTCACTTTCTCCATACATCAAGTATAATTTTTTTTCTATATATAACATGAATAAGATCTATAGTTACATGAATAAACTCCTTATATTTTCCATAATGAAACTAGTAGAAGCACACAAATGTTCTTGAATTATTTAACTTAAAGTTGTTGCTATTGGAATAATCAAAATAATTTGTGAGTATTTCAAAAAGAAGCTCTAGCTGTAAATGGATTGATTTATTTGTCAAATGATGTATAAAGCTTGTAGCTTAATAATTCAAAAATAAAAAAAGCAAACAGTAAAAGGATAACAAATAATAATTAGATGTAAAATAACTCTACTAAAAGCAATAATACAAACTATAAAAGAATAATAAAGTAAAAATATATTTACTAGTAGTTGTTATTTGGCTCACTTCTTTCTTTAATTTTATGTTTGGTATAATTTAAACACCTTTTATAGATTAATGATAGGCTTCCCATTCAGTTTTCCTATAAACTAATAAATAAGATTTTTTAAAGTCAGATTCCTAAGACTAAATTGTATACTTTTTTTTTTCCGAATAGTTTTCATAAATTATGAATCTCACATTATATATATCCATTTCGATGCATATCAAGAAATCATAAGATATTATCTAATGATTCTTTACTTAGGCCATTTTTAATAGACTTAATTTTATCTTCATGAATTAGAGAAACCATTCTTAAATTTTTACAACGTGATCGACTATATAATCAAATTTTACACAGTTAGGAGATTTAGAGCTAAGTCGATTAGCTCTCCTCTTTTTTTAATAAATATATTTTTACCAAAATCAGGCATATAAGAAACAAATGGATCAAAAACTCACTTGCCAATTAGACCTTTATTTCAATTTACCAAAGAATATTGTACTACATGCCATTAATCATTAGCAAATGCAATCATTTACAATGAGTTTTATAAATTTTCTTAACGACATTTTGAGGGAGAGAAGGAAAGCACTTATGTAATTTACATTGTATTAGATCCATGTTTGATTTTAGGTCTTCAATTGTTGTGAAAAAGCAATTGTTTACAAAGAGTTTTCTAAATCTTTTTAAGGGCATTTTGAGAAAGAGAAGGACAACACTTATGCAGTTTATATTATATTGCATCCATATTTGATTTTGGGTTTTGAGTAATTAAGGACATTAAAGATACTAACCTAAGAAGTTGCAAAGTATTGTTATCTATTATTTATATAAGAAAATGAATTAAAATAAAATAAATTAATCAATCTTGCATCATCAAGCCAAATGGGAAATTAATCATTAACGAATGCAATTGTTGACAATGAGCTTTATAAATCTTCTTAAGGGCTTTTTAAGGGATAGAAGGGAAATGCCTATGTAATTTATATGATATTACATCCATGTTTGATTTTAGATTTTTAGTTGTTGTGGGAAATTAAAGACATTGACTTAAGAAGTCACGGAGTGTCGTTATCCATTATTTATATAGAAAAATAAATTAAACACACTAAAAAAATGAATTAATTCTGCATTATCAGGTCAAATATGAAGGCAAACAACATAACAAATGAAGACTCAAAATGTAAAAAAAAAGGATATAATTAAATACTTAACTCACTTTCATCTTTTTATTGAGCTAATCTCAAGTTCCAATCGGAAGTCATATATACCAACTTCTATTTCCTTGAGTTATACTTTTAGATTTTTAACATAAAATACTAATTTGGTGGTTGTAAATCTCAAACAAAATGTGATTTACAAAGTTATATTTGTCCTTTTAGATAAAATTTCACGCATAGAAATTCTCCAAGATGTTTAAAGAGGATATCTTTTTGAGATACTCATAACATACATTAAAAATGATATAATGAAACATAATTGTCAAACTAAAACACTTAAGTGAGAAACAACATAACACGCATCATTCTAGACATAGAAAGAAATAAATGACAAAGTAACAGTAAAAAAGATCATCTATTAAAAATAGAAAGGACTCAATCAAGATTTTGGTAGTCATTATTTTGTTGTCTTTTCACATGGTTGGTGTTTTAGATATGATTTTAATATTTGACTGTTAACTTTAAATGTAAAACCTTCATTTAGAATCTTAATTTCAACAATCCCTATATATATATACACAATAAATTGGCCACTTCCATTTGACTTTAACTTTTCTAAAAATAAATAAAAATGAAATTATAAAGCAATATTTTTTTGACCAACCTCTAATTTTTTTCTAAAAAATTCTTTTATTAAGAAAGCTTTGGCTTGTGCTTTAATAGTTCTTGAATTCTCATATGCATTGTTCTTTAATTCCTCAAGTTTTTCTGCCGCAATTTATGCACATTACCAACATCATCAAGATTTGAATTAAAAGATTTAAAAGTTCAAAATGATTTATGCTCAAGTTGAACCAATAAGTGACAAAATTTATTATAAACCAACTAATGGGGTGATATTCCTAACAAAGATGTTTAAATGCAGTACGGTAGGCCTAAAGTGCATCAGTCAATCAAAGAGACCAATCTTCGTTGCTTTGGTTAGCCGTCTTTTCTAAAATTTATTTTATTTTCTTATTTGTTAAAGTAACTTATCCACTTCTTTGAGGATGATATAAGGTAGCAATTTTATATGTAATTCCATATTTCTTATTAAAGGCTCAAATGACTTATTACAAAAATATTTACTTTAATCGCTGTTATTGGCTCAAGGGATTCTAAATTTGATCAAAAGATTTTTGTTAAAGGATCATAGTTGTACGATCATTATACTAACAAGAAATTGCTTCAATCCATTTTAAAACATAGTAAATAGCAACTAAAATATCTATAAATTCAAATGATGATAAAAAGGGACCTATAAAATTAATTCCAAAATGATCAAATGTTTCAACGATAAAGATGGGGTTTAAAGACATCATATTTCACTTTGAGATGGATTCTAAAATTTTGAAAATTCTTATTCATTTTATAAAATACATATAGATTTTTAAACAATCTAGGTTAATAAAATCTATATTATAATATTTTTTGTAATTATCTTCTTTGAAGAAAAGTGGCTATCATATGCTTCAGAATGACAAAATTGAGTGACATTATTACCTTATTGTTCGGCATGCATATTTAAAAAGTTTGATCCATAAAATACTTAAAAAGGTATGAATCATCCTAATAAAAATGTTTCATTTTTGTTAAGAACTTTTCTTATCCTAGGAGTTTGAATAAGATGGCATTTCATCTATTGCAAGATAGTTAACAGTGTTAGCATATTAAGGCATATTGTGTATGAAAGCAAATTGATTAAGGAAAAATCATTGATACCTATCAATTGAAGACTCATTTATAAGTTTTAAAATATAGTCTGCAATAATATTTTCACCACTTTTTTTTGTCCTTGACTATCATATTAAATTCTTGGAGTAACAAAATCCATTATACTAATCTTGGCTTGGCTTTCTATTTAGACATTAATATTTAATAGCAACATAATCAAAATAATCAATAGTGAATGAACCAATTAGATATGAATGAAATTTATCCAATGTGAATACTATGGCAATTAGTTTTTTTTTTAGTGGTGGTGTAATTCATTTGGTACTATTCAAAATTCTATTTGTATGATAAATAACAAAGGGCTTAGCTTTTCTTCTTTATCCCAGGATAACGCTAACGACAAAGTAACTAGTATGATATATTAGCTTAAAAGGTGATGACCGATTAGGGGGTTGTATTATAGGAGCTAGTGTTAAAAAACTGATTATCTTCTCAAAGGCTTTCTGATAATCTTTTGTCCACTTGAATGGTATGTCTTTTATAAAGAGAGTACTAAGTGATCTAAATATAACACTAAAGTTGTTTGTAAATCTTTTACAAAACTCGTATGTCCTATCAAAGAACAAAATTCCTTTATTGTCTTTGGTAAAGGTAAAATTGAGATGACTTGAACTTTAGCTTTATTAATTTTAATTCATTAAAAGACACTATGTGGCCCAAGATAATTCTAGAAGTTGTCATGAAATGATATCTTTCCTAGTTTAGAACAAGTCCTTTTTCTTTGCACTTTTCTAAAACTCTTTGAAATTATCAAGAGATTTTCAAAATAATTTCCAAATATAGTTAAATTATCTATAAAAACTTTCAAATTATTTTCAACCATGTTACTAAAAATAATTAGCATGCATATTTGAAATGTTATAGAAGCATTATTGTGAGGTACAATCTTCTTACTTAGATATAATATAATTAACTTAACAAACTCCTTTAAGCGTTTATTATAAGAATAATAATAATAATGTATAATAATATAATGACATAAGTAATGTTGTAGAGATATTAGAAATTCTAGAAATTACTAAAGATATTTATGGAATGATAAATTAATAATTAAAACTAATGATGACATAAGCAAGGACATAAGTGATGATGCAACAAGAAATGTTGTAGAGATATTAGAATTCTAGAAATTACTAAGATATTTATGGAAAGATAAATTAATAATTTAAAAGTAATGATGACATAAGCAATGACATGAGTGATGATGTAATAAGAAATGTTGTAGAGATTTAGGAATTCTAGAAATTACTAAGATATTTATAAAGAGATAAATCTTTACTATTAATTACGTGCTAGGTGGCAAAATCTTAGCATTTTAGAAATCACTAAGATATTTATAGAGAAATAAATCTCCACCATTAATCAAATGATATGGTGGCAAAATCCTAGCTACAAATGAGCCTTAGGAAACTCTATAAATACCCCTTAGCTCTTGCATTTTTCATAAACCCTAGAAATCCCATTTTTTTTCATCTTTTCCATTCTAAGCCAAAGCATCACTAGTGAAGAAATTCTCAAGTTTAGGAAGGAAGGTTTAGGGGAATCAAAGAAAACAGGTAAGTAACACTTCACTTCAACTGCAATGTAAGGATAATATATTAAATTAGCTCTAAGTAATAATTCTCTTATGCTAGGTTTATTTTTAAATAATCTCTTAACTTATAATGATTATTATTGTGGTATGATTGGAAATTGTTAAATCCCACATGGCTAGCTATGTCGCCTACATCATGATATCATTCTCATATGGCCGGCTATGCCGCCTAGGATGTTATGCTTACTACTTAGTCGATTGGATGGTCGGCTATATCACCTAAATGTGATACTCTTATTTTATCATGTCATGGTCGGCACTGCCGCCTAAAATATGATGTTGTTATTACTCTTTACATGGTCGGCCCTGCCGCCTATATTATAATTTTATTTTTTTAATTTCTGTATGGACCGCACTGCCATCTATGTTAAATGTTGTTGTCTTAAATTAGTTTCATGTTTTGCTTTATTATATATTTGAAAAATTTACATGCTGTGGCATAAGTTACATTGGTCTCATGTATTTCATGAGTAATTTGATAAAAAGGTATTTTAATGAATTTGAAGAAAGAAAGGGATGCTGTACTACTAGGTGGCAAGTATTCATAAAGAGGGCAAACCCTCTAAGCTAAGAAAAGAGATCCTTTAGGGACGGCGATACGTAACACCCAATGAATGAATTAATTTAAACTTAAGGGCATGTTATAGAATGCTAGCCTTGTAGTACAACAAACCTAGGGCCCTAACATCATTCTTTATATTTCGAAGTTTCATGTAAAATATTTAACACTTATTTCATAAAGTCATTCATGTGTATGGTAGGTAATAAATGCATCAAGTGTTTACTTACTGGGCTTTAGCTCACGTAGTCCTTACATTACAGGCACTGAGTAGGAAAAAGCTGACGCCAAGTCCCAACTAAGGCGAGGTGCATATGGACATAACAGACCTTGGGTTACACAACGGGCTCAACTGTATTCCTATCTAAACATAAATATATCAAGCTTGTTTATGGTATTGGTTTACAACATGTTCTTAAGAGATCCCTGACTTTTGTAACAGAGTTTTTGATGTGACAAACCCCTTTATATAGTTCTTTATGTAACAAACTTTTTTTGTTCTATATCTATAAAATGCTTATTTTGAAATCGTTTCTACAAATACTTAATGTTATACCTGACTTAACTACTTTAGTTACAATCATAAAGGTAAAGTGTTACAATTATAGAGTCTAAAAGATATTCTTTTAAATGTAAACAATCCAAATGGACATCTAAATATAGTATTTTCTTAGTCTTTAAAGGCTATAAGAATTTTATAATAGCCTGAATAACCATTAAAAAAGAAATAATAAGGGTGTTTTGCTATTCTTTCAAGAATTTAGTCTAAAAATTAAAAGGAAAAATGTTCTTTTCTCATGAAATTTTCCTCTAAGTATATTTTGTGTGTGCAAATGAAAGGATTAATGTCCTTAATGTCTTTCAAGGTCAACCAATTATAATTGTACCATAATAGAATAACCAATAGCTTACCTTCTTACAATTTCTATTAGATAGATTTGCTGATCTCTAAGATATGCATGCTTTAATTATTAGTAAAGACTTTAATTCAAGCTTTGGTGTTTCTTCTTCCTTTATTTATTCGAGTTATATTAGGTCTTCAAAATTCAATTGGCTATTATCATCTTTAGTTACCTATATGGAATCAAATATAGAACATATATTAGTGGTATCACATTCCAATTCATTATTTGATTAAAAAGAACCTGCGAAATAAATGTTCATAGAGTTTGTAAGGTTCTTATCTTGAATATGCTCTTTAATGATTGATTCAATAAGCTCAATATCCTTATTCCCACTATATATATATATATATATATATATATATATATATATATGTATACTTTTGGTGATGTTATTTACACATATTGAACACATTGAGTTCCAATGTCACGTTGCTGAAAGATAACTTTATTACTCCATTTCTGTAATTAATCAAAGTATTAACAATGGATACAAATGGTCGATCTAATATGACATGAATTTGCTTACATTCTTCAACAACTGATTCTATTTCCAAAATTATGAAACCTATGTCATATATGTATTAATCGATTTGGACTAATACAGATTCAGTTATTCTTTTCAATATCTTAATCATCCTATCAACAAATAAAAAAATGATAAGGGTTAGTTTTAATTCACCAAGATTCATTTATTGATATATTGAGTATGGAAGCAAATTGCCATTAGTTCCAAGATGAAGTAAAACACGTTTAATTTTATAGTCTCTAGTAATCCAAGAAATAGTTGGACAACGAAGATTGTTGTATTTCAAGGCATTATTAGTCTATAGAATAGAACTTACCTTAATTACCTATTTTGATAAACAAACTTTTTTTTCATCTTATGTTTACTTTTTATAGTATACAAATCTTTCATAAATTTAACATAAGATGGTATTTGTTTAATGACGCTTGGCAAAGGACCTATATAAAGACTTACTAAATCTCTAAACTATAGTTTGATTTCTTTGGATTGAACAGCTTAAGAGAATGTGGGTGTAGGAGGAGAGCTCTTAAAGGTTCACTAGATGTTCCTTACTTTTTGGAATTGATTGCTTACCAATTTCATGAGGATAAAAAATGTACTTTTGAACAACTTTACCACTGCTTGAAATTGACTCGTGTTTTGGTTTCCTACACTATCTATTTAATGATATTGTTGACTCTTGAGATTTGGTTTACGTTAAGAAAGAAACTTAATTTTTCTTTTCATGAATGGCAAGGGTTGATGTAAGTTTGGAATGGTTTCTATTGAATTAGCCAAAGGTTGGATGGTTTGGTTATTGATGGGCTCTTATTTTTTAATGAATGAATGTAATGTATCTTCAAGGGGTTTTTTCTTAGTGTGGGATATGAGATGAGTAACCTTGGGAATTTTGAAAATTCTAATGTAAAGGAGGTTGTTTTGAATGTTGGATATGATTGTTATTTCTCCAATTGAAATTTGAGTAGCCTCTCTAACAAGAGTTGTAGGGTTGTCAATATAAATCAGGGTTTGGTCTTTTACAATTGTCTGTGACATTTATTTGTTCATGTAGGCTTTCTTTTAGAGTTAATAAGGTCAAACAATCTTGTGTAAAATAGCTAGTGGAACTGTAATTATGACAAAATATCTTGAACAAATTTAGTACTTCACTCTTTTTTGACTTTAAGGCTTCGACCTTTCGAGCTAAAGATACAAATTTGACTTGAAAGTTATGATCTGCCCTAAGTCATACATGTCTTTACCAAATGAAAATGACTAGGGTTTACTTGATGACTTATAAGAGCTAACAGTATCCTAGTGTTATGCATTTTTAACTAATTCATCAAGCTAATCTAATAAAATTTTAGGGCTTTAATTCCTAAATTCATTATTACACGTCATTTCAACAACCTATGTACTTTGAGAAGTTAATTTCTTGTAGAAATATGACAGTAACCTCCATGCTTCAAAACCATTATTTGGGCAGATATTAAGTGATTTTTTATACCTATCCTAACACTAGTATAGAGTATTTCTTTGACTTTTTTAAAAAGTGGTGATTTGTCTTTTAAAGGAATTTATTCTGTAAGGTAGAAAAAATTCTTTCAAAACTTGTTTTTGCATATTATTCTAAATTCTTGTTGTTCCATATCTGAGGTTTTATAATCAAGTTTTAACTTGATCTGTTAATGAAAAAGGGAAAAGGTTTAGTTAAATTATGTTCCTACTACAATTTTGGTCTACATAAGTATTACAAACTTCCTTAAAATCTCTTAAATGCATGTTTAGTTCTCAAATAGAAATCATGAAATGTTGGCAAAAATTGAATAATACTAGATTTGAAGTTCAGTTGAGATGCTTCTAGAAGAAATACTATATACAAGGGTGCTTTAGTTTTGGTTGGATTCATATAAACTCTCAAAGTTCTTGATTGATTTTAATCATGTGTATTATGTTAAGAATGTTTGTCTCTTTGATCAATTCGAGGGGTAAATTAATGTGAAAAAGGTTTTCCTCTTAGCTTTCTTTCATAATTGGTGATTGTGATTAGAATCTACGAATTAATCTACTATTTAAAGTTCAGGACCAATGTCTTATGAAATGTTGATGATGAAGTGTGTGTGAAATTAGATGATGCATAAACAAATGAGAAACATATGAAAAAAAAAAGAAAATTACACAAATTTAAGAAAATAGACTAAAAATTAAATATACAAGAATAAAAAAGTGTGAAATAAAAATAAAAAAATTAAAAATTAATTAAGTGAAATTAAAATAACTAAATAGGTAGCTAAACTAGGCATTTAAGTAAAATAATTAAATATAAAAAAATACATAAACAAAATATGAACAATTCAGTTGGTATTATAGAACCAGCCTATAAACAAATTAATTCAACTAAATATATTAATATAATAATAATATATTAGTAAAAATTAAATAACAATTTAAGTTACTGAACCAGCCATATAAATTAACAGAATACAATAAATGCTAAAAAAAGATTGCAAAGAAAAATAAAAAGAGTGCAAAAAAAATATTGTAGAAATAAAAAAATATAGAAAGAAAGGAATACTTACCCCAAATGTGAATTTTTGTCAAATTTTAAAAATTACCAACCAATTAAGTAATTAATTCATATTATTGAGCTTTTGTTGAAATTTTTGAAGTCCAAGTCAATGTTCATTATGTCCACAATGTCTAAAAATCAAAATTTATTTAGCTCTCTAAGTCAAAATGTCTAAAAAATAAGTAAGAATCCAATGATCCAAGTTCTAATTCAGTTCAAGAACTAATTTGCAGGAGTTTTTTTTCTAGTCAAATGAAGTTTTTCATAAGTTTTATTGGTAGTATTAAAATTTCAAGAGAAAGAAGGCCTTGATTGAATTTTTATGAAATAAAATAAAATAAAACAAAAAAATTTATGAGGACAAGGGGAGAAATAAAAAATAAATAATAAATGAGAAAAGAAAATGGAAAATAAATAACTTTTTTCAGTAACTGTACTAAAAAGTTGAAATAACTTAAAAGTGTTGATTACTCCCAATTATAAGAGTATTTTCTTAAAATATAGTTCGATGAGTATAAGGTCAAATCATAATGAAAATATTTAAATTAATTTCTTTTAATTTATCTAAAATTTAAATTCATGCTATTTATTTTAAGTGAAATTATGGAAAAAAAATTAATTACGACTATGGGTCCACTCTTATTGATTGATATAATTTAATAAATTTTTTTATTTAGATTTGTTGTGTAAAAGATTAATCAAATAAATTAGCATTATTTTCATATTAATTCTATTACTTAGTGTGTTAAAATTTGATTTGCCTACAAAAAGTTAAAATAGTATTTTATCATATTTTGTACAAGGATATTAAGACTCGATTTGAGAATGCTGTAATTTTTAAAATAATTACTATTAGCTGTGTTATAAAAATAATTAGTTGTAACAAGAATCAGTCAAATATTTAATAAATTTTATTATTATATTGCTGTAATAAAATAAATAACTAAAATGTATATGATGTAGAATGAAATTTACGTACACAAACACACACACATAATAATTTTTAATTGTATATTATAATAATTTTAACTAAAAATAAAATTTATACACTACTGATTTTAATTGTTTATTATAAGAATTTTAATTAAAAATAAAATTTTTATTATATTACTATAAAGAAATTTTGATATAATGTAAAATATAAAGAAGAAATAGGGTGAACAAAATGAGTGCATGAATTCTAATAAAAAATATGAAAATATTTTTTTTAATTTAAATAAGGATAATTTTAGGTTTAAGTAATTGTTGTAAGGATAATTATGAAATTATATTAAATAATAAAATTAATTTTCAAAATCAGAATCTAAAAGTCACTCTTTCTCTACTTTTCAAAATTAGCTGTAAAAAGAATTGATTTTGATAAAAGTAATTTTAATTTTTTTAATCAAACATCAAAATCAACTTTTAGATTTTCAAAATTACTTTTAAGCCTCTAAAAAGTAATCCAAAACGGACCTTAAGAATATATTTTACTAAACTCCCTTAGTTGTTTATAATAAACTAAAATTTTAAAATATAAAATATTATTAAAATTAATTAAAAATAATTTAATTTGTATAACTAAAAATAGTGTTTGATTAA
Source organism: Aegle marmelos (assembly GCA_030449875.1). Taxonomy (NCBI): domain Eukaryota; kingdom Viridiplantae; phylum Streptophyta; class Magnoliopsida; order Sapindales; family Rutaceae; genus Aegle; species Aegle marmelos. The sequence goes on along the minus strand of JASUUL010000142.1, from coordinate 8,328,493 downwards.
ATCATATTTTTTCAATAAAAATTTCAATTTACCCTAATTATTATTATTTAGTTGAACATAATTGAAATATAAATAATTGTTAAAATTAAATTACACATAATTAAAATTAAAGCCGCTAAAATTAAAAATAAAATAAAATTTATTGATGAATTAAATTCAAGAGTTCTGAAATAAATTACAAAAAAATTAAATGCAAAAGAAAAGAGAAATTTTCTTAGCTTCTGCCTTCCATTCCTTTCTCTAATTCTCTTCCTTCTTTTTTGCCTCAGGCACCTCCAGATGCTTCAGTTGCTCATCTCTATGTAGCTAGCCAACAATCTTATCTTCTATTATTTATTATTTATCTATTTATTACATATAAAAACAATATGAAAAAGGGTGATAGTTAAGTGGGAAAATAACGGCTGCCCCTTGATTATCACAGTACACTAATGCACGGCTCCATTTTTTTTTATTTTTATATTAATACAATCCACCTTCTTTGTCTTCTGCTTTTGGTTATGAATTTTGCGTTATTCTTGAAATAATTTTATATTATAAAATTAAGATAAAATTAAAATGTTATATTTGATTTAACATAAAATTCTAATAGGAGAATATTAAGATAATTTATAAATATAAGCGTATTAATCAATATTATAAATGAAAAAGTAATAATTTTAACTATTATTAATTTAAATTTTCCAGTACTAATCATGATAGTTGAGCAAATATTAGGTAGCTAAACCAAAATTTGGTTGTGGATCTAGGATGGAAAAAGAAAAGCTCATTCCAAGGATGGAGTTAGAGCAATTACAGAGGGTATAAAAGTCCAAGAAATTCTCACGGACTTTAGCCCTGACCTCTCATATGAGAGTCTGGACAATGATGAAAAAATGTTCGAGTTTGGCTAAGTCCTCTATTTGTTTTTTTTAAAATAAATTTATATAAAAATAATAAAAAAAAGAAAAATTAAATCCCTAATTCATATACGAATAATGAATAAAAAAGATTAAAATTATAATATTAAATTTTCTTTAAGTGTTAATTAATTTAGAGAATACTTAAATTAGAGAATCCAATACTATAAAATTAAATCTCTAAACTTTTATTTAATTTATTTAAAAATATTTATTTTCTTTAATTTATTATTAATTATAACAACTTGATTATTATTAACTCATTTTAAATTTATAATAATTTTAAAAAATTAAAAAAATATTTGAAAATTCAGACTTCATTCAAGCCTATCCCAGACCTCTATTAGGCCTAGCCTAAACTCAGCCCTTAAACTTCCACTCTAATAGGCTTGAGAAAGACTAGTCCAAGTCTGTGTTTTACAATCCCTAAGAGCAACATATCCTTGCAGAAATTTTGAATTTGGCGAATACATGTTTCTTTAGTTTAGTTTTGCAAATTCTTTTTTTTTTTTTTTTTTGGGGTACAAGAGCAACCTTAGCGAAGGCTAAGGAAGAATAGAACGTGTGTAAGAGACCTTATAAATGTCATGAAGCAACTAGTAATTTAAACCAACAGGGGGTGAATCCTACACATAAAGGCTCAAGGGGAGAGAGGTAGTCAAATTTCCAAGGAAGTCAGCAAAGTGATTCGCCTCTCTATACACATAGTGGAGGCTAACATTCCAATCACGAGTCAAGATTTCTTTGATGCCATGCAGATTTGGACAAGAATCATTAGGAGCGACTCTTTCATTTGAGACAATCTGGGTTACACCTAAGCTATCAACTTCCACTTCTAGATTTCTAATCCCATTTCTCTAAGCGAGAAGTAAGCCTTGATATGAACTCCAAAGTTGAACGAGAGTGATAGAACACATCCTCATATTATACAGAAACCACCACACCACCGGCCTTGTGTATCTCTGATCAAACCACTAGCTCTCGCCATTTCGGAGCCGTTGTAAGATCCATCCAGATTGAGTTTAAACACAGATGACACAGGGAAAATCCAGCTAATCCGCTTGTCATTCAAGCAACACCAACTGGTTTGATTGCAAGAAAACATTTTGAATTTCCACAATGCGTATAGAGACATCTCGGATAATACATCGACAATAATTTATAAAAATAGAGAAAATCACTTTATTTCTCCAATTCCATAAGTACCAAATCATCACACCAATAGTACATGGCCAATCATTAAGGTTGCTAAAAATCCAATTATAAAGATTAAGAGAAAAGAAACTGACCATGTTTTCATTAGTTAATAAGGATCTTTAAATCTTATTTATCATTGAATAGTCTCTTAACATACGAAAAGTATTTTCTAAATGGTAATTACGTATATCACAATTTAAATTTATTAAGATGTGGAATCTAATAAGTATTGCTTTACTCTTTAGTTTATTTTGAACAAAAAACCATAAAAGTATTTTAATTCACTGTGGATCTTGCCATTTCCGAATAGTCTTCCAATTAGGATCTTCAACGGTAGATTGTTGTTGAATTAAAGAAAGATAAGCTGATTTGCCTGTGCAAAGCCCTCTTTTAGAATGAGCCCATCTAATCTCATCCTTGCCGCTACTGTTCAGTGGGGCTTTGGTAGCTGCAATTCAAAGGATAACATTATTTGAGGAAATTATCAAAAAGTCCCCGGTTCTAAAAGCCATTGCCATTAACACAATCTGAAACCGTGCTGTTGATTAACTCTACCGGAAGGGGTTGTTCAGCGTAAAAAATCAAAGGCTTATCCTCAAGAGCCCAGCTATCCGACCAAAATTTAACTTTTCTGCCATCCCCAAGGTTCCATCTGATCCTTAGTTTTGCAAATTCTTTTATAAATAGAATTCTGTGGAGAAATTTCTGCTACTTTAAAATTAATCTTTTCCAGCAACTGAGTGACCCATACTTATGAACGATCGGTCTTTTCCAGCAATTGAGAAATCCATACTTATGAATGAGGAAGAGCATGATTTCATGAAGCACACCTCATGTTGCTCAGCAGCCTTCAATTTGAGCAATCACTTAATCTTTTTCGTATTTTGATCTCTGAGACTTTTAGTCGTGGATTAACTCAAACCAAATGGTAAACTCGATCAAGTTTTGAAATCTAAAGTATACTTACTTTTGGGAAGCTAATTTAAGTATTGTTACTTTCATTATCTCGTAGCCTTTCTCACTCAACCATGGATGATATAAATGGTAAAATCCTTATGCAGATATTTTGGTTTTTTAAATTTTATTTCGATTTATTCTTATTTTATATTGTCATATTAATTTTAAGATGCAATGATTTGGTACTTAAAGCTTTATTATTATTATTATGTTATAGAGATATGATGAGACTACAAGTGGTGAAACACTAGGGGGTAAATTAGAATTTTTAAAATTAAAATTTTTAAAATTAAAATTTTTAAAACTCAATTAAAACAAATTACTCAACAATTTAATTTATTATTTTAATAAAATAAAAAATAATAAATTTAATAAGCATAATAATAAAAGAGTAAAAGAAGAGAGATTAAACACATAATTTTTATGTAGTTTGGCTAACCATGTCTATGTCTACAACTCTAAACTTGCTTGAGAATTTCACTAAGCAAGCCTCTAATATTTTAACTACTCTTATAATTGACTTTCAAGTTATTAATAAACCTCTAAAATAAGAGATTATTCTCAATCTCTTAATTTAAGTGTATTTCAACATTTATACCTTCTCAATTTGATTTTTTAAAAGGATTTCAAAATAAACCTTTCTCACATAATATCTTTGATTACAAATGAAATTCTAAAGTGTGAGTAAATGAGATGAGTACAAGATTAAAGCTCAATAAAAGTTGTATGCTTAATAATTATCTCAAATGATAATCATTGGAAAATTATTTGATTTGAAACTAATTGAGTCATTTTATAAATTAGGTCTTCTTAATTTAATATTTCTAAATTTAATTGTGAAATGAAGTCATTTTTCTTTTGGCAACCGGCTATAGAAGGGAGTTTCATTTAACAACTTTATTGTCACGTACAAATGGCACTTTTTTTATTCATTAATTAGTCAAATCGTAGGCTGTAAGTTATATATGTCGTAACTTAAGAGTCTATATATATATATGTTTGTAATTTTTTTTTTGTTATGTTTGTTGATGGTGATGATTTTTTTTTTCCTCGGTGGTTATTGAAATTTGATGATGGTAATCTTGGGCTTGAATTTGCTAATGACATGACACAATATTACATAACATGTATAATATTATCGTAAAATTGTCTTTTTTACATGGCACAATATTATGTCGTAACTTAAGGAGCATATATATATATATATATATGGTTAACTTTTGTAAAATTATTTTTTGTTGTGTTTGTTGATGGTGGTGTTTTTTTATTTTTTTTCCCCTTGGTGGTTTTTGAAATTTGATGATGGTAATCTTGGGCTTGAATTTGCTAATGACATGGCACAATATTATATAACAGGTTAACATATTTAAGCTGTATAACTACTTACTTAATGAAAATGAATATATTTAACAAGCTTTTTGCAATTCACACCATACCTAAATATAAGAAGTAACCGAAATTAAAAATGAAGGGAAACAATCACATCAAAACTAGTGACAAATTAACATTAAAAATCCATGACAAATTCAACAAAAACTTGTAGCATCAAAATCCATTGGATAAAATCAAAAGACATTAGATTTGCTCAGACATTTTGATTAGTCTACAATAATAAACTTAATAGATAGGTACTTAGAGAGTTGTTTAATATCTTTAGGTTTTATTTTTAAAAGTATATTTTACGAGAATCAAAACTATTCCATTCTTTCAAAAGGTAGGATAATGAACTACAAGAAATAAAGTAAATGGAAAAGGGTTGTTAGCCCCCAACATAAAATAAAATTGAAAATAAATTCTATTACTTTTATTATTGATATTAACAACTAAATTTAATAAAGAATTGTTTATTTTTAATTTCACAATTGACATACTATGCATTTGAAAATTATTAAAAAAATCATGAATTAAATAAAGAATTAAACCATATCCTTAAATTAAAAACTTGTTTTAGATTATGTTCAGTATTAAGGTATTGTATAACTTTTGAACTATAGCTACTGTGAAATACTAACTAGACAATCCAAGAGGAGAGTGAATTGGATTGTTAAAAAATTAAGCAAAAAAAAACTTAAAGTGATATAAACAAAGCAATCAAATTTCAAATAAATAAATAAATGAACAATGAAGAATAAAGAGATAGAGTAAGAGAAATCAAACACAATGATTTTTACGTAGTTCAGCTCTCCCCGCCTACGTCCACGCCTCTAAGCACACCAGGCTTGATGATTTCACTAAGCAAGCCTCTAAGATTTCAAAATCTTACAATTGACTTTCAAAGTGTCAATAAACCTTTACAAAATGAGATTTTTCTCAATCTCTTAATCTAAGTGTATCCCAACACTTACAATCACTCAGAACAAAGATTATAAATTAATTTTTCTCTCACACAATTTTCAAGATTACAAATCAATGCCCAATGTGTGAATAGATGAAGTAAGAATCTGTTTAAAGCTCAATGTAGATTGTATATTCGTGTATATGCTCAGTAGTTGTGTTGTTGTCTCTTTTTGATTTGATTTGGATGAGTTTATTTATAGTTAGAGTTGAAAACTAGCCATTATTCATCTTTGTTGATAGAAAACGGTTTACCATTAGCCATTAACAGATAGCCGTTGGCGTTGGTCAATATTATTGTTGGGCTTAATTTCAAATTAATGGTTGACTGTTAATAATTACTCTTTCGCCGTTAACATCCAGAGACCTGCACAACAAAAATCTTTTATCCGTTTTAGCTAAACGGTTAAAGATTAACAAAGAATGTTAGTTTGAGTATTATCGTTAATATGTACTATGTTATATTGATTGAAATTTTCCAGCGTTAAATTCCATCAGAACCTTATAAAATAAAATGCTTAACTGGTTTCCTTTAAACGGTAAATGATTAACAAGATATGAAGATCTAGATGTTATCGGTTAGCCGTTATATGTTAACGGTTTGCCGTTAAATTCTAGCAACTTATAAAACAAAATGCTTAACCGGTTTCCTTTAAACGGTAAAGGATTAACACATGATGCAGGTATGAACGTTATCGGTTAACCGTCAAAATTTTACGGTTCACCGTTTATCTTCAGTAGGTTTAGAAGTCTATCGGTTAAGGCTTAACAAAATACCCCTTTTTCTGAGCATGAAGATTAAGCTTTTACCTTAAACGATTAGCCATTTAAAAAAACGGTTAGCCGTTTACTTTCAATGTTTGATTTTTACAAAGTTATGAAACAAACGGTTGAAGTTTTTAAAAAATAGTCTCTCTGCATTTTATCGGTTAATTGTTAAAAATAAACAGTTCACTGATTATTCCTAGAAAACCATATTTATTACAGAAATGTTCCAGTTTGAGACATGTAAACACACACAGAGAGTTTTGACTTTTAAGAAAATCTTTGAATTTGTGAAACTTCATCAAACTTATCAAAAGAAATTAATGGTTTGTTATCATCAAAATCAATAAACAGAATATGTACATGTTAACATGCTGTATAAAAAAAGTTGTAATTATAAAATAAAAATGAGCAGTGTGCAGTAAAAATGACTTTTAAATAATAATTTTAACAAAATTAATAAAGATGCTATAAGTTTTTTATTATAAAAATGATAGATCAACTCAATTTAACTTTTAAAATATAACAGTTGGTTTTTATCAAATACATTAGTATTGTAGCTTAAAATGTGCAATTCCCTAACCTCAAGACCTTTAAGTGAAACTACTCAACCTTAAAACTAAATAAGGCCTCAAATAGAGCTTGAGCTCTAACATAAAATATATTTTAAAAAAGAATAAAATTTATAAGCAGACATTGATTCAATTAAGTGTCTGGTCATAAACTCTTGAATATGTATTTCTAATCTCAACCACATCCTAAAAGAGAAAACAAAGTCATCAAAATTCAAATACTTAAACTAGATCATGCAATATAAAAGTTGAAAGTACAAATTTGTTAGTAAATTTACCAAATCTGATCAGAGCGTCTTCATTGTGACTATCTTCCCTACCTTTGTATGCAAAGTATAGATCTATCATGTTCTACAGAAAGTGTGGTCTATAGCTTCTTGTAAATCCATGTTTATTAATTAGAATGTACTACTTTGATGATAAATTAGAACTGACGACAAGAAGGTTAGCTTGTAAATTTTAAATAGGAGAATTATATAATTTCTATTTCAATTGAGAAATTGAATGGAATGGATGTTTGAAGATGAGTTTAATGGAACTGAAAAAATGAACCTCTAATTAGAAGATATCTTTTTATCTATCATCACGTTGACATAGTTTCTTTATTTTCTTCATTCATTTGTTTTGCAGTGTTTACTACTTTTTTCCTTGATATTATTTTATTTATTAAGTACATTATTTATAGAGTTGGCATCTTATGGCAAATCTAGTTAAATTGGAATTTTCTTTATTGCATATCTTGTAACATATTAGTTTATTAATTTCCTAATTTAATTAGATATCTAAGTTAGCAAGCCAATTTATGATGAGATTATATAATTGACACGTAAGATCTATTTAGAGCAAGAAGTTAGTTCAAAAAGGAAATTTATCAAATGCTCTAGATATTTCTTAGGAGAAAAGCAAGATAAAAAGATCATATTTATTCATTTTTATATTCATAGAAATTATAAGAGGAAAGAAATTCTTATTTTAGAAAGAGTACAAGTCTTTTAAGACTTCAAATATTTGTGAAACCCTATTACCTATATAAAGAGAGATATTTCAAAATTGAAAGCATGCAATACAGAGCATAAAGTAAAAAAGTAAAATTCTGTCTCTTCTCTAGAGAATTTGGATTTTGTGTATGATGTTATGTTGATTTGATTTATTATTTTCTTCATTCAAGTCCTGTAATGAGATTATTTCTTTTCATCTCTATATAGAGTTAATATGGATCTTAGACCACTAGACTTTGAAAAATTGAAGAATTATTATTGATCACTTTACAAAATACCTTGAGAATTATGGATCAAAAGGAGTAGCAATTATTCAAGACAAGTAAATTTAGTCTAAGGTTGAGTAAGCTACATGGTAATAAATTGTAAGAGTCTTAAGTTTAGTAAATCTATAGGTTATAATATCTCAATTTAGTGAATTGTTTATCATCTTGATGTAGCCTTATAGATGTAAGATTGATTAATTTGAATCATATAAAAATTTTTGTGTCATTTAATTTATGTAATTTATTGTGTTTTTAAAAAATTATTATTTTTTATGTAGATGAATAATTGTTGTGAACAGTGCCAATGAACAGTAAATGTGAACAGTTCGATGAACAACATTTTCAAAAATCAATTAAGTTGTTAATTCTAGGCTTTTAACTACTTACATCTATTTGCTATAGATCTAAATTCCTTTCATTATTCAATCATGCTATGCTTCCTTACTTTAGATAATTAACTGAGATACTTATTGATGTATCACCAATCATTTATGCCATGTGTATAGTATTAAGTGATTTATTACTAATTATTAACCTATCGTCACATTATTGAGTATCCTAATTGGACATCCAAAGTAAATAAACATAACATCACTCTGTTTTATTAATTCTTAATTTATTACTTCACTAACTATTCTAAACCTATAAAAAGAAAAATATTAACTATACTAATCCTTGGATCAATTCATTTGCGTTGCGTAGTGTTCCATGTCAACGCTTGAGTTGCACGTATTTAAAATAAATAAATATTCACTAACTATTCTAAACCTATAAAAAGAAAAATATTAACTATACTAATCCTTGGATCAATTCATTTGCGTTGCGTAGTGTTCCATGTCAACGCTTGAGTTGCACGTATTTAAAATAAATAAATATTCACTTGGGGCTGCATTTTCTTTCTTTCTTTTCTTAACATACTTTTAGGATTTGCTTGCTACATTAATTATATTGTATTAGTTGTATTATATTATGGTATACTGAATAGTAAGCTAGAATTAGTAGAATGCAATATCATATTTAGTGTAATATGTACTATGTTATATTGTAATTGTTAATGCTGAAATTTAATCCAGTCGATTAGTGACTTAATATCAGACTCTTGCACTAGAATTAAATCTATTTGATTGTGAGACAGCTTGCTAATCATCAAGAATATCCTATAAGAACTCGTAAATATTTGAAATCATAAAAAATGATAAGAGTGACTGGAAGTTTTTTTGGCATGAATCCTCTGACTTCCAAGCTAGTTATCGGGTTAACCAAAAAGATCAAATTTGCAAATACTAGTTTTTATGAATAAATAGTCTTAAGTAAATGGAATAAAAAAATCAAAACTTAAAAAAAAAGTTGAACCTGTTTGCTTTGGATTTTTTAAGAATTTTATAAACACCCATAATTACTGCACCATTTTCAATATGTGGCTATTATTGGATTAAATACGCCATTTTGATCATGAGCTAATATCCCATTACAGAATAGTTACAAAGCTTCAGTTATAACTCTTGATTCCGGTCTCCTCGAACCCATCTATTAATGGTCTCAAGAATCACCCCTGGTCTAGGTGATCTGCTCATGGTCCCAAGCATTACCATTTGATTGAGGTGATCTACTCATGGTTTCATGAACTATCACCTGATCAATGTTATTTACTCATGATCTCAACAATTACCAACTGGTCAAGATGATCTGCTCATGGTCATAAGACTTGCCACTTAGTCAAGGTGTTTTGGTCATGACTAAGACTTACCTCCTGGTTGAGATGTTCTGCTCATTGTCATAAGACTTATCAGCAGATCGAAATGATCTGCTCAAGATGCCAGAAGTTTCTCTTAGTAGCCTATTAGCTCTTTGCTCTCTTTTATTTTAAGGAGATCTTGATCACTCTATTTTATTTTTTAAACAGTAATAATATTCTATATCATTGTTTATATTAAATTATTTAAAAATAATTAATTTAAATATATTAATTGTTATAATATAATAAAAATAATGTAATATTATATTTTTATTCTTGTATATTATTTAAATATTAATTATTGTAATATAACATAATTAAGTACTATAATATTTAATTATAATTTATATAATATGATATAAAATTACTAAATAATAAATTACATGTTTATTTTAATCTATGTCAATTGTTATAGTGTAAAAATAAAAGAAAATAAAAATCAAATTATCACAAGAATAATCGTATTTGTACAAAGATAAGAACGCCGTTATTTGCACAATATTAGAATACTATTTATACTTGATGAATGCCGCTGAATAGTAAATAATCCCATGTTTTCCTTTTTTACTTTAGCTAACCTATCTTTATATACATTTTTTGCTCCACCGAGATGTTTTGGTCACCTTAGCTCCACTTTATTGTCAACTTCTTTTCCTTTTCGCAAGGTCATCACTTTGACTTTGACACGTCATCGATCTACAAGATCATAAAAATTTAGCCCAATAAGATTGTGACACATCATCAATGGTCGATGCCACATAAGCATTTCAAAATAATACCACATAATTCGTCCAATCGAGATCGTTCCCACGTTGATTTCAAAATGAATGGTTTTGGATTAGATTATTATATTTTCTATAGGTAGTTGCCACATCATCAGTCCGTATATATGAATAGTACCGTACATATGAACAGTACCATATATGTAAACAGTGACGTCCTGAGTCCAAATATGACATTCGTTTTGCTTCTTTTAAGGTTTTCGACCGTCCTGAGTCCAAACATAAAGTCCATTTTGCTATCTGATCACTCGTTCATTGTGAAACGATCGTGATGTCCCTAAAATACATAAAATACATAATTATAATAAAACATAGATAATTAAATAAAAAAATATTTAAATAAATAAAAGTAACAATGTTAGTGAGACTTAAAGTGTAAAATAACAATTTTATCCTTTATAAATATACACTTTCTAACACTCAACACACTCCCCGACCAACTTATTGCTAGTCCCTAGCAAATAAAGCGAAGATAAAATTTAAAACCTTTTTTTTTAAAAAGGAAACACATGTGTTTATTCAATCAGATTAATGATAGCAATTAAATAAAAGTACAAGTATTATCTGTAGTTTAAAGGAATATTACACCCACATCAACCATCTATATGCATCAATCTAGCAGACTTTGCTGTAGCAATAATAATCAGGTCACTTTCAAGAATGACATATCAAACCCCAAAATCTCACTGGTTGTAGTGACATTCTTACAAAGAAATTAGTCCCAATAAAAATTGTTACTACAATAAATGGTAAATTGAGAGAAAATAATAAAGAAGTATCATACACTCTCACTAAGATGAAAAAAATATGTGCATAGCTTAGAAATAATATGATCTCAAATAAAGTATTAGTCAACCTAATGTATTCATTTTTTTCTTTTTTTTTTTGTATATGCATCACTACATCTTAATTGCCTATATAACTAGCTTTTATTTCAGACGATAGTGCCCTAAAATCAAGAAAGACTTTTATTAGGACGTAACGTAGGATAGGAACATGGCTAATAAAGAAAGGGAAATAGGGAAACAAAATATTTATGTTTGAAAGAAAGTTCAAAGGGCTTATCGTGCCAAATAATAATAACCTTGTACTAGGGTACCAGTTTAACTAGGGCGGTATCTAGACAAGACTATTATTATTTGTCGACGAAAAGTCAAAACAATCACAAATATTAGAGGGGAAGAGAAAGTAAATTTACCAAATTAAGCCCATGGGATATGTTGAGACTTCACCTTCAACCTAAGCTTAAAAGGAAATTAGCTACTCATATTTTAACTAGGGATCAAAAGAAAATTTTATTAAAATACAAAGAAACTACAAGAAGGAGAAGGAATTTTAGAAATCTAAACTTAAAAATGAATTCAGGAGTGTCAAATTAAGGGGGGAGAGCCCCCATTTTATAGATAAATTGAGTGAATCGTGACTATCGGATTAAAAACAGTTTGGACACTTAGGATTGCGCCACGTCATCTATCAATAGTCAACAGTAACGTTTGAACAGTAATGCCGTTATTTGCACAGTAATACCGTTATTCGTACAGTAATGCCGTTTGAATAGTAAATAATCCCATGCATACTCATGTACTGTACACACGATTTTTGTTCCACTAAGATACTGCCACGTTATCGATCTACAGTACATAAGAAATTTAGCCCTACAAGATCGTGACACAACATCGGTCGACGCCACATCATCGGTCGACGCCACATCATCCGTCAACGCCACATAAGCAGTCAATACCACATAATTCGTCCAATCAGATACTGCCACGTTATAGGTAGTTGCCGCATCATTAGTCCGTATATATGAACAGTGTCGTGAATAGTACCGTGAACAGTATCTTACGTATGAACAGTACCGTATATGTGAACAGTGACTTTTTCCTTTAATGTTCCTCTTAAGGTTTTCGACTGTCCTGAGTCCAAATATGACGTCCGTTTTGCTGTGTGATCACTCGTTCATTGTGAAACAATCGTGATGCCCCTAAAATAAATAAAATACATAATTATAATAAAGCATATATAATTAAATAACAAAATATTTAAATAAATAAAAGTAGTAATGTTAGTGAGGCTTAAAGTGTAAAATGACGATTTTCTCCTTTATAAATATACACTTTCTAACACTCAGCAATTACGATGTTGCCATAGTTAAATAAATGAGGAGTTTTGATTAGTGGCTCCTAGGAAATTTATTGATAGGTTCAATCGGGGATAAAGGGTTAGTGGTACTGTAGCTTGAGACAATGATAATGGTGGTGCAAGGTGATTGTGGTTTCTTAAATTTGATTATATTTTATTTTTAGGTCAATTTTAAAAATAAAAGACATTATTGAGTAGTGGGGTTAGTGGAAGTTTTTGAGAGAGTAAAAATCATCATTCTTATGGTATGTTTTACTAAATGAGGAGTAAAATGGGCTGAAACTGAAATAAAGAATTAAAATTAGAATAAGTTATTTACTTAAATTGTAGGAATCGAAATCGAAATCGAAATCAAAATAAGTTAGATTGATACAAGTTATTAAAAAGTCATTAGTTAGCTATTGTCATAACTGTTATTTTGTATTTCAATTATTGTAATAATTATTATTAAAAATGATTATTATTAATAATATTGTTACTAATAACACTATTATTAACATTAATATATTAATTAATTATAATACTTTTCTTATTAAAATAATGTTGCAGATGCTGATACTTATAATAATAATAATTGGTTTTAAAAAATAATAACAATCAAAATAATCATAATCATCATCATCATCATAAATAGCAGTAAAAAATCAAAATGGGTCACAAAATCATCAACAACATAAACATCATCATTATCATTGTCAACATTGTCGACATCATCATTGTCAAGCTGATGTTGGATCACAACTAACTGTTGCTACTTGAAAATGACCCAAACAAAAACAAAACTGTTTAGCAGCTACTGCTCCGCAGCCAGCAACCAACAATGATGATATGGTGCTTGATTTTGCCAATAAGGGTTTGGTTGCTGCTGGATCGCGAGACATTTAGCTGCGATTTGTTTTTTTTAGTTAATTATATATTTTTAGGAAAATTATCATTCATATACCTTAAATTTACACTTTCATTAAAAATACTACAACGCTTTTAGGGTATATCAATCATCCACCCTAAGTTCATAAAATATATCTACCGTCCACCAAACCGTTAGTAACCATTTGAAAATTAACGAAACTATAGTGAATTAATAAATTTACCCTTAAAAATTATTGCTTTTGTACCCTTAAAATCTTTTATTATCACTTATATACCTTTAAATTGTCACTTGTATGATTGAAAAGGACAAATTATTCCTTTGACGTTATCATATTTAAACGGTAACTAATGGTTTGATAAATGACAGATACATTTTGATAACTTAAGGTGAACAACTGATATATCTTGAAAGTGTTGTATTAAATTTGATAATGAAGTGAACTAAGGGTATATAATTGATAATTTCCTATTTTTTTATCAACATTATCATTGTCAAAATGTTAATAGGTATAAAATTAATAATCCTAAAAATAAAAGACTAATTCCCACCCTGTTAAGAACCAATTTCCCATTCTCTAAACTTAATTTGAGGTGGATTCCATATATTCGATTTTGATTCTCACTCTTTGATTAACACTAATAAGTCTACATGTGATAAGGATAAAATTATTAGTTTTTCACTAAAAGTATTGTTTAATGTGCTCATAACTTATAAATTATATAAATGCTCCCCAAATAATTTTTTTATATTAAATTGATTCGCAATATATTAATTTTTATCTTGCAAATATATTTTAGGAATAAAGATAGAATTAGAATTAAAAGTGGAAACAAAGAAAAATTGTGAATTATTGAAGAGATATGATTAACAAATATTAAAAAATAATAAAAAATAAAGTATAAAAAAAGGAGGAATGGCACCTATGCCTGTGATGGTTAGGTGGCTACCTTGCCACCTAATTATCACACACTTTAAAAGAATATATATTATAATAAATAAATAATAAAATAATGGAAGAGGAAGCATTCCTCGGGGATGCAGACGCTGAGAGGAATGGAGAGAGCTAGAGTCACGAACCAACGAGAGCTAAGGAATTTCTTCTTTTTGTCTATTTTTCTTGCTTTCTTTTGTAATTAATTTTTTTATACCACATTTCAGAAGTTTGTCAAATAAAATGAGTATTTTATTTTTTTAATACAAGTGACTAATTTTTTAAGTTAAGGTAAAAGGTGAAGCTTAAGCATTCAAATTATTGATTAATAACACTCTCTCAAGTGAGTTTTAAAATATGTTTTATTTATTATAATTTATTTTCTTACCAATTTCTTTTATGTCATGTTACTTATGATCTTTTTAAATTTATATAATATTTTGACATAATGTTGATACTTCAATTAAGTTATGCTACATTAAGTACTTAGTCTCATATTTATTACACTAAGAGCTAGTTAAAATTAAATGATATAATAATTAAATGGTAAAATAAATACAAGATAAAAGTATGAGAGAGCTATTATAATTATAATTTAAAATTCAAGAGTCAATCTTGTAGCCTTAATATTTTTTAGATTATTTCCTATTAATTTCTTTTCTCACATTTAATTTTTTTAATTGAAAAATTGACTATTAGATTTTAAATTTCCTATGATTTGACCTCAGACTTACTGAGTTATATAATAATTAGACATTCTTGTACTTGAGAGTAATAACACTGCTAAGTCGTACTACTCTTATTTTGTAAAGTAAATATTTTAATAATTTTGATTTTAGATTTCAATTCTGCAATCCAGAAGTAAACACATACTTAATTAAGTTACCCTGCAAAGCCAAGTTATTGCAAATTTGGATATGAATCATCATTTAAATTGTATTTGATTTAGGACTATTGAATTTTGTTGTACTCAGTTCATAAAGAGTGGAGTTTCTAACACCTTTAAAATCTTTCTAATACTTCATTTTTTAATTTTAATTTTTAAATATAAATTCATATATTAAAATCAACCTAAATTCATATATTAAAATCAACCATCTTACTAAAACTTGAATTAAAAAAATTATTTTAAGTTTCTATTCATAACAAATATATAAAAATTCTAAAATCTTAAATTATTTTATTTTAATTACATAATTTATTCTTTGCCTTTATTATTTAACAATATTTATGTATAAATTTTGGATTTGGATTTCCAGACATGTGGATTTACTTGAACTCGTATCCAAATCTGGATCCAAAAATTCATCATCTCATTTATATGTCTAAATAGTGCACGATGATGAAATCAACAATTGATCTGCCTAATTTTTTCTTTTTTATATATTCGAGTAGCCTTTACTTCCATTGACACCACCGAAAAAAAAAGAAACCTCAGTTACTGGTCTGTCATTTGAATATAGATATTGAATGATAAATGCCCTTAATTAATTTGATGTGTAGGGGTAGTGTTATACATTTAAAATTTTAATCCTAAAAATTTATTCTTAATTATATGACATTCCTCAGTTGCATGGTGAGATAATATGTTTAATTCACTTAAATTTCATAAAAAATTATCAACCATTTACCAAAGAACATACTGTTAACATATATAAGTCTATGATATTGATTTTGATGATAGCAAACTTTATATATTTTTTATTAAATTGTTATTATTAAACTAGTTTTTAAAAATTATAAAATATTTCTGGACATGTTCGTAGTCTTTTGGAAAGCCATTTCCTAAAGAACTGCAAAAAAAAAAAAAAAGATTCTAGAAACTAACGATGAACCATTTTATATATAAATGTTTAACTGATAATTTTCAGAAAGTTATTGATTTTTAAACAGATGAGTATTATTTGTTCTTAAAAATAATCATCTAACTAATAACTTGAAACAGTTAATTGATAAATTTCATAAATTTAATAACTTCTAACCTTGAAACGTTTAGGAAGAATGGATAAGTTCAGTTTGTTTTGTAGATTTTTGAAAATCAATGGCTAACTGATAACTTTAAACAGCTAATTGATAATTTTTAGAATTGATCATACTATAATCGTGAATCAGTTAGCTAAAACGGTCAAGCACAAAGTGCTTTACAAGAGTTTGGAAATTAACAATTAACTGATAATATTAAACAGTGAATCATTTATTTAAAATTTCAGCTCAATGATCATTTTAATTAGTCCAAATAGTAGATTGATAACAGTTAATGATGATATAATTTTTCTCAGAAAAGTAAAGAACGACTAGTTTTTAACTCTAACTATAAATTGTTTCATTCAAATTCAAACAATAGTGATCCAAGAGTTTTGTTTGAGCTTGCTACTGAGCATATAGCCTTTATTGATCTTTAAACTTGTTTTTCATTTGTTTAATTCACACATTAAGCTTTTTATTTGTAATTAAACACGTTGTGTGAGAGAAAATTAATTTGTAATGTTTATCTTTGATCAATTGTGAGTGTTAGGATACACTTAAGCTAAGAGATTAGAGATAATCTCTTATTATAAAGGTTGATTGACACTTGTGAAGTCAATTATAAAAGTTGTTGAAGACTTATAGGCTCAGATAGTGAAATCCTCAAGCCCAGTATACTTGGAGGCATGGATGTAGGTGAGATTGGCTTAATCACATAAAAAATCTCGTGTTTATTTTCTCTTCCCTTATCTCTTTACATTTTGATTGGTTTATTTATTATTATTTTGAATTTTTTAAGATTTGTATTAAGTTTTGTTAAAGCATTGCGTAATTTTTAAAAATTTCAATTCATCATTTTCTTAGGTTGACTTATTATTGTTTCATTTGGTATTAGAATAAGATACTCTTGTTTAGACTTAACTATTTATAGTTAAAGATCAATGGCAACTTAAAATGATTCCACATTTAAGAAAAGTCAATCCACAACTAAACTATTATTCTTTGATGAGAATGACTGTCTATATTATAAGACTAGGATTAGAATTTATTTGCAAACACTAGATTATGAAATTTGAAAAGTTGTATATGATGGTCCATTCATGCTTGTAACTAAAAATGAAGTAGAAGAAAACATTCCAAAACCTTCATAGGAATGGAATGAATTAGAAAAGAAAAAAGCTTCTCTGTATTCCAAAGTTGGGAATGCCTTATTCTGTACACTTGTTAAGAAAGAGTTTCATAAAGTGTCTAGTTGTGAAAGTGTCCATGAAATTTAGAACAATCTTAAAATTATTTATAAAAGTACAAATCAAGTAAAAGAATCTAAAATTAATAGATACACTCTGCAATATAAGTTATTCTAAATGAAAAAAAGTGAGAATGTGTATTCTATGTATACTATTGAGCGTTAGAAAGCATATATTTATAAAGGAAAAGATTATTATTTTACACTTTAAGTTTTACTAATATTCCTGCTTTTATGTATTTATATTCCTTGTGATTTAATTATATATGTTTTATTATAATTAAGTATTATATGTATTTTAGAGGGTATCGTGGTTATTTTATAATAAAAGAGAGATCAAATAGTAAAATAAACAGTAATATAAACTTAAGATAGTTAAAAAACTTAAGAGGAGTATAAAAAGATAAATGACACTATTTATATGTATGGTGTTGTTTATGGTACTGTTCACATATACAGTATCATGACGTAACATTGACTGCTAATGTGACACTAACCGATGATGTGACAGTATTTAATTGGATGAATAATGTAATGTTGATTGATAATGTTGTATTGACAGATGATATGTTATGATCCTATTAGACTAAAATGTTTATATAGCATTAACCGATAATGTGACAATATGTTAGTGGTCTAGAAAGACATGCGTATTGTACATGCATATACGTAGAATAATAGCCTGAATGATGTGTTTTATCCAATCAGAACTTGAAACCTGGCGCAATCTTGAGTGTCCAAATTATTTTAATTCAATAGTCATGATTTACTCATTATATCAATTAAAATGAGGCTTCCTTCTTAATTTGACACTACTAAATTTATTTTTGAGCATCATTTCTGTAATTCCTCCTCCATCTTGTGTTTTCTATATATTTTAATAAATTTTTATTTTACTTCTTGTTCAATTATAAGTAACTGATTTTCTTTCAAACTTAGGTTGAAGGTGAAGTCTCAATATGTTATATGGGCTTAATTTAGTAAATTTATGTTCTCTTTTCCTCTGATTTATGTGGATATTTTGACTTTTCATCGAAAAATAATAACAATCTTGCTTAGATATTACACTAGGTAATTGTCTTTATAGTGCAAGGTTATTACTATTTGACATAATAAATCCTTAACACCATATTAATTAGAGTGAGGTTCATGAGGAGTGTCCACTCCTCATGATTTAATTGACACTAATAAAGAATATTAAATCCATGTTATATATTGAGTGTGGATCCAAAGACCAAGCATTTCATTATAATAGTTGTTACTTTAATTTATTCCTGCCATTGCTATTTAAATTTTAGGATAATCAAAATCACTTTCACTATAATTTTAACCATCCACTTAGAAAATTAATTTTACATGTAATTAAAATCCACTTCCTTGTGGGATCGACACTCATTACTATTAATCTATTCTATAATAGATTAGTGCACTTGTGAGTTTAATAAAATTGGCACAATAAGCTTTTAGTGCTATTATCAGAGAGGTAAGTTATTTTAATTCGTTGAATTAATTTTTATAAATAACTTTTTAGTAGTTTCCTAGTAATTTTTTTCTTATTAAAACAAAAAGTGAATCTGCATTTTAAGGTACACATTTCCTTTCTTTTTCTCTTTTTAAACTTCTGTAATTTAATTTTCATGTTGTTTTTCTTTATAATTTTTAATTTATCTTGTTAATTTATTTTACTTTTAATTAATTTATTTCTTATATTTTTTTAGCACTTGAGTGTGTTTTCATAGTAAGGTTGTAACATGATAATTTTAATATTGTAATTTCTCATTTGTAACACCTCAAATCTAACACATGCAGAGCACGTGAGAGAAGAAGGTTACTCGCAAAACATAATCTCTACTCATAAATACCAAACTGGTATATCTCAAATTCTTATAAGAATAATCCACAAGTCACAAGTCACATAAAATAACAAGGTCTCAAAACCCAAATTACAAGTTCATGATCGAAAGAAACTAAAAAAAAAACATAAGTCTATTCTTCTTCTTTTTATTTAAATAGGGAACAAAAATAAAAATCTCTAACTTAATGGCTAGGCACACCTCTCAAAGGAACTTAATCTGTAAAAAATAATGACGAGGGGTGAGCCATCAACTCGGTAAGTAAAACCATTCCTAACACACTAGGCCTATCAATACCCAAAAATATATTGCAAGCCTTCTTTGAGCAAAGTATATTTCATAAATCCATAAGTTTCAAAAAAACTATATTCCATGATGAAGTAACGTATTTCAATTAGATAACGTAAATCCATAAGAATTCAGAATATTAAAAACAAAGTTACTTATTAAGGCAAATCATATTCACATGTACAGAAAATGAAAAGTTAGCTCATGTCACATAGTGTCACCTATAGTCCCGGTGACCCGGCCCAGACAGAATCAGAATCAGAATATTGTGTGCACATTCAGAACTTATACCCAGTACTGGTCTAGACAGATATATCGTATATTACGATCAGAATCAGATTCAGAATTAGAATAACTATGGACAATGAGCCAAAACATTAAGAATCTTATAATCATCAATAACTGAACTCACACATGAGTACCAAACATTCGTATCAGATTCAGAAAAGTCCATAAAAATAATTTAGGCTTGCAAACTGATTTACAAATAAAATCATAACGAGAAGTCATGTCACCAAAATAATTTACATATTGAAAGACATTTATAAAATATTTTATTAAAAGAATTCATATTTGAAAACATTCTCATAAACTGATTTTTGCTACGAAAATCCTTTAATTTCTAAATAGTATAAAATTCTTATAATAATATCAAAATACTTATACCTATCCAGTATACTAGGAATGAAGTTACTTACCTCGATATGAGAATCTTGAACTACACACCTCTAAGTCCCTAAGAGTCCTCAACACCTTAACAAATACAAAACATAATTATTAATAACTCACTCTAAGAATCTGTCTTTCTAATTCATTCCTATACAGGTCTGATCTCAGAATTTTAACTCTTAATCTAAACTTCATAATGACATAATATTCTACAAAACTATTCTGGACATCCATGAGTATCTCATATAAAATTTTGAAGAGGATCCGAGATTAAAAACATTTTAAAAACTATTTATATCTCAACAATTTCAAAACTGTTTTCTCATAACCTTAACCGAACAGAACCGTTTTTGAGAATTTGATAAAATGAAATACTTATCAGAAAATTATGAAATTAAAACTGGAGATACTATACACGTTAGTTCATTTGATAGTGAAAATAATTCTGTAAACCCGATCACACTGCTGGAATCGCAGTTTTCCAGTACAGTGGTTTGTAATTCGAAAATACATATTAAATTGAAAATGAAATCAAATTTGATTAAATAAAATTTATTAAGGAGGCTCTATATGTCTATTTTCCAGAATATGAATTTCTAATAAAAATTTGTTCACAAAACATCAGTTTAAAAATCAAGATATCATACTGTCCAGAATCATCCTATATTATGCCAAGGGTTGATTAACCAAACTCCTAATTAATTAAAACCCTAAATAAAACTTAAACACATCATATGTCATGCATCAAGATCTATAAAAACAAATCTAAAGTCATGCCAAACATAAACCCTAAATAGAATGATTTACAAGAAATTCTTGAAGGGAATAAGGAGGGTATACATACCATTTGCTTTGATTGAATCCTAGGATTTGAGTGAAGAAAAATTATGAATAATTGATAAGAGAGGAAACAAGAATATCATAAGTTTTTAGGGTTATGAAAAAGAGAGATAAAAGATGAATTTATAGGGAATGGAATCTTGGAAAAATAACCTTTTATTCTAAAACTATCTTCTAAATAACTCTTATTAATAACTTAATACTCTTTTCTACCTTTTTCTAATAAAAAGGCCTCTATAAATCCTAGTGAAAGCCCAAATTCCATAAGAAGTTCTTTTTTTTTTTTGGCGTTACATCATTCTTCTTTATTTTTATTGGTTTTGTTCTCTTTATTTATTTTTTTGGTTTTGTTCTCTTTATTTAGTTTTTTTTACATTTTTTGTATGCATGGTCGAAGGTCATAATTATCTAATTTTGAACCTACAGACCTAGAACTAAAAAAAAAAAAACTTCGCACATACAAACACGTTGTAATTAAAGATAAAATTGAAATAAATTTGCAATAATAACCACCACCACAAGAGAGGTCATTTAAGGACTACTTTAATCTCTTAGCTAACTTGAGTACATTTTACATAAGATATCTAAATATAGCTGCTAGAAATTTTGAGTTAAAACCTAGTGTGCTAAATTGTCTCCTAACATTTCATGGCTTAGAAAATGAAGGCCTATATAATCATCTAAATGATTTTCATGCTATTTGTCAAACTTTTAAATATGGGAAATTTTTAAATGATGATGTTAAACTTAAGTTATTCTTATTTTCTTCAAAGGATAAGGCTCGTTCATAGTTCATTACATTACTTAATAATAGTATTATATCATGGGAACAAATGATAACAAAATTTTTGAATAAATACTTCTCAATGTATAAAATCAATGCTATTCATAGGAAAATTTTAAAGTTTATACAAAGAGAAGACAAGTAATTTTTCAAAGTATAAGAACGATTCAATATGCTACTCTTGAAGTGCCCACATCATGAGTATGAGAAATAGAACCAATGCCAATAATTTTTAGAGGGATTATTGCTACATTTGCAAGAATGTCTAATGGCAACAAGTGAAGGAGAGGTAATGTCAAAACATACATAAGAGATTTTAGATTTCTTCTAACGATAAGTAGATAACTCCTAACAATGGAGTCAATCACTTACTAATAGTAAAAGAATTAAGGGAGTGAATGAGATTTACATTGGTGGGTCAAGTTCAGAAATTAAAGAAGTAAAAGAGGTGGTAGAAGGATTTTCTCGACAAATGGCATTGTTAACAGCTACTAAATCACAGAGCTGAATGACCATGACTCATACCCAAATCAAGCTATCAAACTATAACTGTTACTCCAAAACCCAAATTACAAGTTCTACGTATGCAATTAATTCCTCAAGTTTCTCAAGCCTCTCACCAACCACTTAGGCCATATAATCATAATCTGAACTACTTTCAACCCAGACCATAGGAGAATGCATTCGAAAATTTTATAAATCTTACTCACTTTATAATTGAGCAACAAAGCCACACCATTGATGAATTACGAAATGAGATGAGAGCAAACTTTAACTTACAGACCTAATCAGTTTCAAACCTCAAAAAGATGGTTGGACATCTTTCCTCTTCAATTCAAACCTTGGCAATGACTATTGAGAAAGGTAAATTCTTAAGTTAATTAATGCCTAACCCTAAAGGAGTGCATGAAGCAATTACTAGTTTACCTCAGCAGCGTAGAGAGCTCAAAGTCGTCATGACCCTGTGAAAGGGAAAAAGAAGTTGACAAAAAATTGAAAATGCTAGTGTAAAAAAGAACTAAAATTATACCTGTAAATATTGAGGACTCATCATCAAAAGAGAAAAAAGAAATTAACCCACGAGAATAGGTTTCTAAAGATCTATTTTTCCAAAGGTTAGTTAAATTAAAAGAGGAAAAATCCATGGGTGAGATTTTTTAAATCTTTGGGTGAGATTTTTGAAATCCTTAAATATGTAAGTGCTAACATCTTTTTGTTTGACACTATAAAACAAGTGTCATCTTATACTAAGTTTCATAAAGACCTTTGTATTAAAAAGAAAAACATTCATGTTTAAAAAAAAGTTATTTTTAACAAAAAATGTTAGCCCTATACACTAACATAAAATTCATCTAGCCACATCCCCGGATCTTAATGTTGGAGTGGCCAACTAATGATGATAATAGTAAGAAATATAAATTAGATTTAACCCTTTGCTTGTAAATATTTTCTTTTGTATTGCATCACTCAGGTGATGTCTTTAAAACATTGAAGACAATATTTTGTCCTAGTTAGGAGGAGAGAATAGTTGATAATTGTGAAATGTCTCAATCCTAATGAAGTTTTTATTGATTTTTGTTGTAGAAACTAACTATAGCTAACTTTCTGGGTAAAAAATGATTGAATATGGAATATAATGACTCTAAAAACGCATCTTCTTAGTTTGAAAGTTAAAAAAATTACTTTATAAAATCTCTTATTACCTTATTATTATGATTTGATAGTCATTTTAATTGTGATCTTTCCATCTTCTCTTATATAAATATACACCTTTAAATTTTTAGATCGAAGATGGCGGAATATAGAGTGTGATAACTCTAGAAACACACCTTTTTAATTATTTTTTAAATTATGATATTTTAACATTGGATGACATGATGACTTTCAAATTTTAGCATTCATATTATTTTTGGTCTTGAGTTATATTACACTATATTTGCTACTTTACATGTAGATGTTAGAGATAAATATGAGTTGCTTGAAGGAATACACATGTCATAATAAATTTCAAGTGAGTTCTTATGATCTTTCCATCTTCTCTTATATAAATATACACCTTTAAATTTTTAGGTCGAAGATGGCAGAATATAGAGTGTAATAACTCTAGAAACACACCTTTTTAATTATTTTTTAAATTATGATATTTTAACATTAGATGACATAATGACTTTCAAATTTTAGTATTCATATTATTTTTTGTCTTGAGTTATATTACACTATGTTTGCTACTCTACATGTAGATGTTGGAGATAAATATGAGTTGCTTAAAAGAATACACATGTTTTAATAAATTTTAAGTGAGTTTTTAAGCCTGTTATTTTCCTTGGAAAGTAACATTTTTTTTTGCATTCTTTATACAGCTTAGCAATTTATTATTTTATACACGATCTTTAGATTTCGTTTTAGTCTATCTTTTAAGAAAATTAAAAAAAGAAAAAAATATATATTGTTACATCTGAAAGACTATCTAACTAGCAGATATAAAAGATTATTTAAAGACTAAAAATGATGAAAATGTCATCTTTGACTCGTTTGAGTCTTTCTAGTCATCTCTTTTATGAAATATCCATATTTAACCTTTTTACGCCTTTTAAAAAAAATTATACTTTTCTTTGTCAACTTATCATCTTGACTCAGTCTAATCTAGAATAGTATCCGATGTCTTACAAATTTCATCACCTATTTATGTTTGAGAAAAATATAATTAATTATTTTTTCAATAAAGTTATGGCATAAAAAAGGGCAAAAATCCAGAAAGAGAATATTAGTTCAAAATAAGATAAAATAATAATAATAAAAATAAATAAGCGAGATATATCTTATAATATGAAAAAAAATCTCTATTTTTTCTTAAATATATATCTTATTTTTTCCAATTTCTCTTCCTTTGTTCACCATGTTCCTAACCTATATGACGTTGTAATAAAAGTCCTTTTTAGTTTTAAGGAATTATAGTATGAAATAAAAGCTAGTTATATGGGCTAAAAAGATATAGTGGTGCATAAATAAAGAAAAATACTAAAAGAGAGAGAAATAAATAAATAAATACATTAGTTTAACTCGTATTTTGACTTAAGATCGTATTATCTCTAAGCAGTAGGCATATTTATTTTATCTTGGTGAGAGAGTGTGATATTATTTCTTTATTTTTTCTCTCAATTTATCATTTATTGGAGTGACTTTTGTCATTGGTTTAATTTTCTTGTGAGAGTGTCATTACTGGTGGGATTTTAGGGTTTGATATGTCATTCTTGAAAGCAGTTTGATTACTACAGCTGTGACAAAGTCTACTGAGCTAATTCATGTGGATGATTGATGTGAAGTGATATTTCTTTTTACTAGAGATAATGCCTATATTTTTATTTGATTGTTATCATTAATTTTTTTGAATAAACACAAATATTTAAAAAATAAAAAATCATTTTGGGTTTGAATTTTATTTTTGCTTAATTTGCTAAGGACTAGCAACAATCTGGTTCGGTGGTATATTGAGTGCTAGAAAATATATATTTATAAAGGAGAAAATCATCATTTTACACTCCAAGTTTCAGTAATATTATTGCTTTTATGTATTTAAGTTCTTTGTGATTTAATTATGTTGTTTTATTATAATTAAGTATTTTACGTATTTTAAGGGGTATCATATTTATTTCACAATAAACGAGAGATCACATAGTAAAAAAGATAGTAGGACAATCGAAAATCTTAGGACGAGTACAAAATGATAAACAATATTGTTTACATATACGGTATAATTTATAATACTGTTCACATATACGATACGATGATATGACATCAACTAATGATGTGACAATATTTAATTGGACGTTAACTGATGATGTGGCATTGACTGATGATGTGTCATGATTCTATTGGACTAAAATATTTATGTATGGTTGACTGATGATATAGTAGTATATTAGTGGATTGAACAAATATGCGTATGGGACATGCATGCACTCGGAATGAGTGCCTAGATGATGTGTTCTATCTAATCAGAACTTGCTATGATGTGCAATTCTGAGCGTCCAAATTATTTGAATCCGATACCCATAATTTTCTCATTGTATCTATAAAAAAAAAAGCTTCCCTCCTAATTTGAAACAACTGAATTTATTTTTTAGTCTTTTTTCTATAATTCCTTCTTCATCTTATGTTATCGATATATTTTAATAAGTTTCCATTTTATCCTATTTTAATTATGAATAACTAATTTTATTTGAAGCTTGGGTTAAAGGTGAAGTCTCAACATGCTCAATGGGTTTAATTTGGTAAATTTACCTCTTCTTTCCCTCTGATTTATATGGATGTTTTGATTTTTTGTTGATAGATAGTAACAATCTTGCTTAGATATTGCATTGGACAATCGTCTCCCTAGTGCAAGGTTGTTACTATTTGACACGATAAGCTCTCAGTAACATATTAAATAGAGTAAAATTAATGAGGCATGGACACCCACTTATGATTTAATTGGCACTAATAAGGAATATTAAGCTTATGATCCATGTTGAGTGCAAATCCAGAGACCAAGCATTTCATTATAATAGTTATCACTTTAATTTATTCTCGCCATTTCAATTTAAATTTTAAGATAATCAAAATCACTTTCATCATAATTCTAACCATTCACTTAGAAAATTAATTCTGCACGAAATTAAAATCCACCTCCTCTCATTGACTCATCACCATTGATCTATTCTATAATATAGTCGTGCACTTGCAAGTCCAATAAAATTTGTATGATATGCACTAGATTCACGAACATAGTAAACACTCTAGGAGCCCTAGGAAAGATTTTTTTTTAATAGCAACAAAGTTAAGAAAATTATTAAGCCACTACCAAAAGAATAGAAACCTAAAAGGACTGCCATTGAGAAATCTAAATATTTAAATATTTCTTATGAGATAGACTTGGCAGCTGAAAAAGAAAATAATGAGAAAGAGAAAGGCATTAATCTCAAAGCCTTAAGACACGAGAGTTGATGATGAAAGTGAGCTTAATGATGAAGATATAATGGTAAAGGCAAGGACGTTAAAAAGTTTTTTTAAGAAAACCAATAAGCAGAAAAGATTCAGAAACTACAAGAAACAATAGGAGAAGAATGAGCAAATCACTTATTATGAGTGCAAGAAGGTTGGACATATATGATCAGAATGTTCTCTTCTCAAGAAGCTTAAGAAGAAGGCAATGGTAGCCATACGGGATGATAATAATAAGCAAACAAATGATGATGAAGAGCCACAAGAAGTATCAAATCTCGCTTTTATAGTAATTGGGGAAGAATCACTTAACGAATTTAATTAACGAATTTGATGAGATAAGCGATCCTACTTATGATGAGTTATATGATGTTTTTAAAAAATTACATGATGAGTGGATAAAAATTGATAAAAAAATGCATGTCTTAGAAAGAAAGTTATATAGATCACAAATGAAAAAGATTCTCTAAATGCAAAAATTACATATTTAGAATTAGAGAATAAGACATTGCATGATATAGTTGCATTATCAAATAAAAAACCTGATACTTTATATGAACATATATAATCAAATGTAGATAAAAATGAAATGCTCAAGAAAGAGAATAATAAACTTAATGATGTTGCTTTAAATTTTATAAATAGGCAAAAGATGTTAGATAACTAGCTTAATTCACAAAAATGAGCATTTGATAAATGAGGTGTAATACCCCAAATCTAACACGTGCAAAGCACGAGAAAAAAGGAGGTTACTCACGAAACATAATCTCTACTCATAAAATTCTAAATTGTAATATCTCAAAAGTTTCTACGAATATTCCACAAGTTCATACATTCAACGCTAAATAATCTCTCCAAAAACATAAAAATAACAAAGTCTCAAAACCCAAATTACAAGTTCATAATAGAAATAAACTAAAAGAAACATGGGTTTATTCCTCTTTTTATTCAAATAGCAACCGAAAATGAACTCTCTAATTCCAAAGCTAAGCACACCTTCCAAAAGGAACTTACTCTGCAAAAAAAATAATGACGAGGGGTGAGTCGTCAACTCCGTAAGTAAAACCATTCCTAACACACTAGGCCTATAAATACTCAAAATTATTGCAAGCCTTCGTTAAGTAAAATATATTTCATAAATTCATAAGTTTCATAAAAACTATATAATATCGCATTTCAATAAGAAGACATAAATTCATTGTAATTCAGAATATCAAAAGCAGAGTTATTTACGAAGACAAATCTTATATCACATATACAGAAAACAAAAGATTAGCTTATGTCACATAATGTCACCTATAGTCCCGGTGACCCGGCCTAGACAGAAATTAAAATATCGTGTGCATATTTATAACAGAAACCCAGTACTGGTCCAGATAGATATATCGTATACTGCGATAAGAATCAAAATTAGAATAATTATGGACAATGAGCCAAAACATTAAGAATTTCATGATCATCAATAACTAAAATTATACATGAGTATCAAACAATTGTATCAGATTCAGAAAAGTATATAAAAATAATTTAGGCTTACGAACTATTTTACAGATAAAATTATAAAAGGTAGTCATGTCTTTAAAATAATTCACCTATTGAAAAGCATTTATAAAATATTTTGTTAAAAGAATTCAGATATGAAAATATTTCCGTAAACTGATTTTGTTACGAAAATCATTTAATTTTCTAAATAATATAAAAATATTTATACTTATAGTAATATTATCATAATACTTATACGTATCCAGTATATTAGGAATGAAGTTACTTACCTTAACAAAAGAATTTAAATTGATAATCTTTAAGCCTCTAAGAGTCTCAAACACCTCAAACACCTTATATAAATATAAAAATATGACTATTAATAACTCACTCTAAGAATCTGCATTTCTAATTTATTCCCGTAGAGACTGATCTCACAATTTTAACTCTTAATCTAAAACTTGGATCGATATAATATTCTACAAAGCTATTATGAACATCCATGGGTATCGTATGTAAACGTTGCAAGAGGATCCGATGCAAAAAACATTTTGAAAACTATTTATTACTTAGTAAGTTCGAAAGTGCCTTCTCATAACCTTAACCGAACAGAACAGGTTCCGAGAATTTTATAAAATAAAATAATAATCTGAAAATTATGAAATTAAAACTAAAGGTACTAGACACGGATATTAACTTCTGTATAAAATTTCATAATTTTTTGAGTTCATTGGATGATGTTAATAATTTTGTAAACCCGATCACACTGCTGGAATCACAGTTTTCCAGTGCAGTGGTTTATACTTCGAAAATACATATTAAATTGAAAACTAAATCAAATTTGATGAAATAAAATTTATTAAGGAAGTTCTATATATCTATTTATTAATGAAGTGTAACACCCCTAATTTATTAAGAAAAATTTGTTCACAAAATATAAGATTAAAAATCGAGATATTATGCTGTTTAGAATCATCCTACATGCTTATTATGCCAAGGGTTGATTATCCTAACTCTTAATCAATTAAAACCCTAAATAAAACCTAAACACATCCTATATCATACATCAAGATCTATATAAAATAATTTAAAATCATGTCAAACATAAACCCTAGATAGAGTGATTAAAAATTTTGTAGAGAAAAGGAAAAGTAAACTTACCAATTTCTTTGATCCTCTCCTCAACAAATGTTTGAAAATAAGAGATCTATGGGGTATCTATTGGATTTCTTAAGGTTAGTGGATGACTGAGATTTTGCTACCATAACCCTTGATCAATGATCAAGATTATCTGTCATAAATATCTCACTAATATCTAGAGTTCTTATCTATCTTTACAATTAATCCTTCATAAATACCTTACCAATTTTTAGAATCCTTATCATCTCTACAACTAATCCTTCATAAATACCTTATCAATGTCTAGAGTTAAGTATTAAATATTATTAATACTTAAAGGGGCTTATTAGCTCTAAATAAATAATATAATATTTAGGTGAAAGAATTGAACCTTATAATTTCCTTCCCCTTAAAAATTTTAGTCCTTGAAATTATAGGATTACCTTATGCATAGAAGATTTGAGGGTACTTCTCCAACATTTCTGCCTCTCGCTCCCATGTGACTTCCTCAATAGAATGATTCATCCATCGTACCTTCACTATAGAAATAAATAGAATGATTCATCCATCGTACCTTCACTATAGAAATAACTTTACTCTTTAATAGGTCATAATATGACATGTCTTCAAATATCTGAATCAGTTGATAGTCTAGTACATATGAAGGGCCTGCGATGTACTTTCTTTACACAGACACATGGAATACATTGTGAAGTCTAGACAGACTTGGTGATAATACTATGCGATAAGCCATCGAACTAATTCTCTCTAAAATCTTAAATGGTTCGATGAATCTAGGGCTAAGCTTCCCTTTCTTCCCGAACCGAAACACCCCTTTCCATGGTGATACCTTAAAAAACAAAGTCTTTTTTTTTAAATTCTAATTCTCATCTAGGACGATCTGCATAACTCTTTTATCTGCTCTGAGCTGTTTGAAGACATACTCTAATCAACTTGACTTTATCAATGGTAATTTGTACCAATTCTGAACCCAAAAGTTTTCTTTCACCAACCTCATCCCAACAGATTGGGAACCTACACTTTCTTTCATATAATACCTCAAATGGTGCCATGCTAATACTCGAATGGTAACTATTGTTATAAGCAAATTGGATCAACATTAGGTGTTCTTCCTAACTACCACTTAAGTTTAATACAAGCCCGAAGCATATCCTCAAGGGTTTGGATAGTCCTTTCAGATTGCATATCTATCTGTAGATGGAAAGCAGTGCTAAATTATAATTTCGTCCCTAACTCTTTATGTAAGCTAGCCTAAAATCTTGAAGTGAACAGTGAATCTCTATTAGTCACTATTGACACTGAAATTCTATGAAGCCTTACTATCTCCTTAACGAATAACTTAGCTAACTACCCTACATTATCTGTACTCTTCTTAGCCAAGAAATGGGTTGATTTCGTCAATCAATCAACCACTACCCAAATGCAATCACAACCCTTCCTAAAACCAGGTAATTCAGAGACGAAATCTATAGTAATGTGTTCTCATTTTCATTGAGGAATAGGAAGCCTTTGTAACGTTCCTGCTGGTCTTTGATGCTCGATCTTCACTTGTTGGCAAACTAAACATCGAGACCCAAAGTTAGCAATGTCTCTCTTTATATTTCTCTATAAAAAAACTTTGCTTTAGATCTGATATATCTTAGTACTACCAGAATGATACTATAAGATAATTCATGTGCCTCTCTTAAGATCTTTGCCTTTAACTCTTCGTTTGCTGGCACACATAGCCTTTGCCCGATCCACAATGCATCTCTATTGTCAAGTTTAAATCCGAGCTTATGTCATTTGTTTCACATATTTACAGATTTTATTGAGTTCCACGTTGTTCTTTTGGGCTACCTCAATTTTATTAATTAAGATGGGTTGGACTATTAACAGAGCTAACAAGTTTGGTTGCTTATAGGTAATAACCTCAATCCCACATCTCCTCAAGTTCTTTACCAAATGAGTTTGTTTGGTGATAAGATGAGTCATTCACCCAGATGATTTCCTATTTAAGGCATATGTTACCACGTTTGCCTTACCTGGATGGTAATTAATAGGGCAGTCACAATCCTTCACCAACTCTAACCATCTTCTCTGCCTTAAATTCAATTCCTTTTGAGTAAAAAGGTACTTCAAACTCTTATGATCAGTAAAGATTTCACAAGTCTCCCCATACAAGTAGTGTCTCTAGATTTTTAGGGTAAACACTATAGCAGCCAGCTCTAAATTATGAGTTAGATAATTTCTTTCGTTACTCTTTAACTGCCTAGAGGCATATACTATAACCTTACCATGCTGTATTAGAACGCAACCCAAGCCCTTTCTAGAAGCATCACCGTAAATCACAAAACCTCCACCTTCAGAAGGGAGAGTTAAAATAAGGGTAGATACTAAAAAACTCTTGAGCTCTTGAAAGCTCTTTTCACATGCCTCATCCCAAGTGAACTTCATATCCTTCTTAGTCAAATTAGTGAATAGTGCTATTATACTCGAAAATCCTTTCACAAAGCGCCTATAATAACATGCCAATCCCAAGAAACTCTTTACTTCAGTCACATTAGAAGGTCTTTCCCAAATCTCAATTACCTCTAATTTTGCTGGATCTACCAAAATACCATCCTTCATCACTACATGCCCTAAGAATGCCATACGATCAAGTCAAAACTCACATTTCTTAAACTTTGTAAACAACTTTTTTTCCCGCAATGTATCCACACAATCCTTAGGTGTGTTTCGTGCTCTTCCTTACTCCTTAGAGTAAACCAATATATCATCAATAAAGACAATAACAAATTGATCAGGATACGGTTAAAAAATCTTATTCGTTAATTCCATGAATGCTATAGGAGGATTAGTTAACCAAAAGGCATAACTAAGAACTCGTAGTGGCCATAGCAGATTTGAAAAGCTATCTTCGATACATCATCACTTCTGATTTTCAATTGATGATAACCAGATCGTAAATCAATTTTTAAAAACATAGCTGCCCCCCGTAATTGATCAAAAAGATCATTAATTCCAGGAAGGGGGATTTATTCTTGACAGTAACCATATTCAGCTGTCGGTAATCGATACATAATCTCTTTGAACCATTTTTCTTCTTTACAAACAAAACAAGAGTAGTATGAAGGACTAGTTCTATAGTAAACTCAACCTCTTGATCTAGGGGTAATCCAGGAAGATCTCTAGGAAAAAATCAATAAATTCCCTTACAATATATATATTTTCAAGGCATGCCCCTTCAGAATGATTAGCAGTTACAAATGCTAAAAATCCTTCACACCTCTTATTTATCATTCTTGCTACCTTAATCATAGAAATTAAACCTCTATTATCCTATGATTCCCTTGAAAATAAAATTCTTCCTCGCCAGGTAGGCAAAAAATAATTTCCTTAGCAAAACAATCTATTGATACATGGTAGGGCCCCAACTAATCCATTCCCAAAATTAAATCAAAATTGTACATCACTAGGGGTAGGAGATCCACAAGAAATTCCTTATCACACAATTTGATCACACATGACTTATAGACATGATCTATTAACTGACAATCTCCCATGGGGTACTAATTGTCTCGTGAACACCTAGTGGTGTAATAGGCACATCAACATAACGAGCAAACACACAAGATACAAAAAACATTGTAGCACCAGGATAAAAAAGAACTTTGGCTTCTCTAGAAAATAAGAATAATATACCTGATACTATATCATTTGACACTTCAACATCTTTCTCTGTCAACGTAAAGATATGCCCTTACACCTTTTGTTTTTTCCTCTACCCTTCATTAGAGGGGGTATTCGCCGTCTCCCTACGTCTCTTTGGGCAATTCATAATCCTATGTCTAGTTTCTCCACAAGCAAAATAGGCTCCAGTCTTTCAATGGCATTCACCAAGGTGCCTCCTTCACAATGTTAACAAATGGGATAGTTCCACCAGATAGTGTAATCAGGAACACCCTTGTTATCCCATTGTTACCTTCACTAATAGGCCTTTAGGATTGAGTGCCCTACTTATAAGAATTTCCATTTTGTGGTCCACCTTGTTGATTCTTTTTATTTCTTTGATCCCTTGAAACTTGGGCTTTAAGAATATCTTTTTTTGTAAAAATTACTCAGTCCACCAAATCAGCATAGTTGTTAATCTTAAGTATGGCTAATTGCCCTTTAATGTTAGGACGTAACCCTTCCAAAAATTTTTTACACTTACTACTTTTATTAGCAACCAAGGTAGGAATAAAATGAGAGAAAATAGTAAATTGTTCCTCATACTTCGCAACAAACTTTGTTCCTTGAGTTAATTTCAAAAAGTTAGCCTCCATTTGATGTTGAACCCGTTTAGGAAAGTATTTTTCATGAAAAACCTTCAAAAATAACTCCCAAGTAAAAGGTGCATCTTGCAACCCAGCTCTCAAGAGACGAGATTTAGCATCCCATCAGTGGTCTGCCTCACCTTAAAGGATAGATGAGGCTAATATCACCCCTGATCATTATTATAACCCATAGCCATAAATATCTTCTCAATCTGTTTTAGGCATGCCTCTGCAACCATGGGATTGGCAGTTCCCTAAAAGGTAGGTGGTTCTAACTTTTTAAATCATTCTAAGTTCACCATAGCTCCTTAATTTCTTGGGCCACCTTGCCTTTCAATTGGCCTATTCTCCTGTACCCCAACTCTACCTCTAGTCATATCCTCTATCAGCTTACTCTGCTGTTCCATCAACCTAATCATTGTGCGCATCATAGGATTTTTTCCATTATCCATCTCACGCAAGGTTGGGTCAACTTCATTAGTGATCCTACCACATTCCTTGAGCTAGAGGCATTCTTAGCACCTCTCCTACGTGACATCTTTTGACTATAATACAAAGAATGAAAATGAATAAGTAACTAAAACAATAAATAATTCATGGTTAAAGGGCGTGCTAGTGCGCAAATTACTAATCAAGTAGTATAGCTAAAAAAAAAAAATTAGTGATTGACAACAAAAGCAAACTAATATTTCATTCCTCGTTAATACCAAAAATTCTATATCAAGAGTTATTACAAAGTCATAAGCAACCAGAATAAAAATGAAAAAAAGACCAATACAGAATCAATAATTATAAGCCATTACTCATCGTCTGAAAGATCAATTCTCTTTATTTACCTCAATAAAATCTAAAGAGTTTCATGCCCTTTTTTCTACGGCCCCAAGGTTCATAGGCTTACTCAACTGGGTGGGAAAAGGACCTAACTCTATTTTTTCCTTAGTCACGACTTAAACTATCTCAATTTCTTTTAGAGTCCTATGAGGTAGTTTATCTAGACGTGGAGATACCCATCCTTTACTAAAGTAAGGCTTAAATCAAGACTCTATCTAATATAAGCGATGTATTACATGCTTATTGTTGTTAGCTCCTTTGCCATAAACATATAGTCCAGGTATAACCTTATTGAACCTCTTACTTAAAGCTCCCGGTCCTGAAGGAGTATCGACGTAGACCTCTTTTCTTTTTCTTAGTTTATTATCCATTCGTTCCTTATGAAGTCTTCTAAGATCTTTAACAAGAACTCTACCTAAGATAAATTGTTCGGTCTTGTCAATTTTTGTCCAACTTTTGCTCTTAGCACTTTTCACACCCATAATGTTCCTCATTGTGGCCACAAAATAAAAGTGATCAATTCTATTAGACAATCTGATTAGACCTTAAAAGAGAGTCTACAGAATCTTAACCTAGGCTATGATACCATAATTATAACACCCCAAATCTAACACGTTAAAGAAGGAGGTTACTCACGAAACATACTCTTTACTCATAAAATTCCAAATTGTAATATCTAAAAATTTTTTAAGAATATTCCACAAGTTCATACATCCAATGCTAAATAATCTCTCCAGAAACATAAAAATAACAAAGTCTCAAAACCCAAATTACAAGTTCATAATATAAATAAACTAAAAAAAATATGAGTTTATTCCTCTTCTTATTCAAATAGCAACTGAAAACGAACTCTCTAACTTCAAAGCTAAGCACACCTTTCAAAAGAAATTTACTTTGCAAAAAAATAATGATGAGGGATGAGCCGTTAACTCCGTAAATAAAACCATTCCTAATACACTAGGCTTGTCAATATTAAAAAATATTGCAAGTCTTTGTTGTGTAAAACATATTTCATAAATTCATGAGGTTTATAAAAACTATATAAGATGACATTTCAATAAGATGACATAAATTTATTGTAATTCATAATATCAAAAGCAGAGTTACTTATATCACATATACAGAAAAAAAAGGTTAGCTTATGTCACGTAATGTCACTTATAATCTCGGTGACTCGGCCCAGATAGAAATTAGAATATCCTTTACATATTCATAATAGAAATCCAGTACTAGCCGAGATAGCTATATCGTATACTACGATCAGAATTAGAATAACTATGGACAATGAGCCAAAATATTAAGAATCTCATGATCATCAATAACTGAAATCACACATGAGTACCAAACAATCGTATTAGATTAAAAAAAGTACATAAAAATAATTTAAGCTTGCGAACTATTTTACAGATAAAATTATAAAAGGTAGTTATGTCATTAAAATAATTCACATATTGCAAAGCATTTATAAAATATTTTGTTAAAAGAATTCAGATTTGAAAACATTTCCATAAACTAATTTTGTTACGAAAATCCTTTAATTTTCTAAATAGTATGAAAATAATTATAGTTATAATAATATCACCAGAATACTTATACCTATCTAGTATACTAGGAATGAAGTTATTTACTTTAACAAAAGAATTTGAATTCACAACTTTTAAGCCTCTAAGAGCCTCAAACACCTTAAATAAATACAAAAATATGACTATTTATAACTTACTCTAAGAATCTGTTTTTCTTATTCATTCCCATAAAGGACTAATCTCACAATTTTAACTTTTAATCTAAAATTCGGATCGACATAATATTCTATAACGCTATTTTGAACATACATGGGTATCTTATGTAAATGTTTCAAGAGGATCCAATGCCAAAAATATTTTCGAAATCATTTATTACTCAGTAAGTTTGAAATTGTCTTCTCATAACCTTAACCGCACAGAACAGGTTCCAAGAATTTTATAAACTACAATACTAATCCGAAAATTATGAAATTAAATCACAAGATAACAAACGCGTATATTAACTTCTGTATAAAATATCATAATTTTATGAGTTCATTTGATGGTACTAATAATTTTCTAAACCCAATCGCACTGCTGGGATCGCAGTTTTCCAGGGCAGTGGTTTCTACTTCAAAAATACATATTAAATTAAAAACAAAATAAAATTTGATGAAATAAAATTTATTAAGGAGGTTTTATATATCTATTTTCAAGAATATAAAGTTTTAAGAAAAATTCGTTCACAAAGTATATGATTAAAAATTGAGATATCATGCTGTCCAGAATCATCCTACATGCTTATTATGCCAAGGGTTAATTATCCAAACTCCTAATCAATTAAAAATTTAAACAAAACCTAAATACATCCTATATCATGCATCAAGATCTATATAAAATAATCTAAAATCATGCCAAACATAAACCCTAGATAGAGGGATTAGAAATTTTGTGGAGAAGAGGAAGAGTAAACTTACCAATTTCTTTGATCCTCTCCTCAACAAATGTTTGAAAATAAAAGGTCTAGGGGGTATTTATAAGATTTCTTAAAGCTAGTGGATGACTGAGATTTTGCCACCATAATCCTTGATTAATGATCAAGATTATCTATCACAAACATCTCACTAATATCTAGAGTTCTTATCTATCTCTATAATTAATCCTTCATAAATATCTTATCAATTTCTAGAATTCTTATCATCTCTGCAACTAATTCTTCATAAATATCTTACCAATTTATAGAGTTAAGTATTAAATATTATTAATACTTAAAGGTGCTTATTAGCTCAAAATAAATAATATAATATTTAGGTGAAGGAGTTGAACCTTAAATGAGGCATTGGTTATAAGCCTAATTTGAAACAAAAATTTTATAAAAATTACTTTGTAAAAAGTACTTTCATTAACAATCAAATTGTATGGCATTATTATAATCAAGATGGTCACATGAAGAATGAATGTCTTATTAAAAGAAATACATATTATGGAGCAAAATATTTTAGGTTCCAAAAGAAATCATTATTAGCACTTAAAGACCCAAAATATTTTAGGTACCTAAAACTTAGAAATTTTTTCTACAGGGATCAAAGAAAAGGAAAAATAAATGATACTTGGACAGTGGATATTCAATACACATGACAGGAAATTACTCTTAGTTTTTTAATTTTGTCAAAATAAAAAATAGGGAGATGTGTCCTTTGAAGATAATTCAAAAGGAAATATTATTGATATTGGTAATATCGGTAAAGATTCTTTTACTTTCAATAAAAATGTATGTTTTGTTGAAAATTTAAAACACAACTTGCTAAGCATTAGTCAACTATGTGATAAAAGCTATAGAGTTATCTTTGATAAATCAAAATATATTATTAAGAATGCATGTGATGGCAAGATTTTCTTTGTTGTTAATAAGTCTATAAATATGTAACCATAAATATGAATTGCGCATCTACTCAGGATAAATGTTTTTCTACATTATATGATGATAGTTAATTATGGCATAGAAGACTAGGTCATGCAAGTAAATTTGATTTCAAAAGTTTCAAAAAATAATTTAATTAAGAGTCTTCCAAAGATCGGATTTCAAAAAATAAAATTTATAACACTTATCAATTTGGTAAACAAATTAAAACCTCTTTAGAAAACAAGAATCGTGTTTCTACCTCAAAACCATTTTAATTACTTTACATAAATTTGTTTGGACCCTTTAGATATGCTAGTCTAAGTAGTAAACTTTATATATTTGTAATTGTAGATAATTATTCTAGATTCACATAGGTATTATTCTTAACTAATAAGGATGATACCTTTGTTAAATTTAAAATTTTTTATAAAAAGGTTTAAAATGAAAAAGGATATGTTATTTCTTGTATAAAAAGTAATCATGGTGGAGAATTTAAAAATTATGTATTTGAGAATTTCTGTAATGATTTTGATATTGAGCATCAATTTTTATCACTCAAGACTTCATAACAAAATGAAATTGTTGAGAGAAAGAATAGATCTATTCAAGAAATGGTTAAGATCATCTTGAATGAAAATAGTTTATCAAAATATTTTTAAGCTGAAGCCGTCAACATCACTTGTTATATTTGAAATCGAGTGTTCATTAAACCTATCTCAATAAAACTCTATATAAGCTTTAGAAAGATAGAAAACCCAACATTGATTACTTTAAAGTTTTTGGATAAAAATATTTTATTTTGAACACAAAAGAAAATCTTAGTAAGTTTGATCTAAAATCTGCTGTTGGCATCTTTCTTAGTTATTCAAACACTAACAAAGCTTATAGAGCTTTGGTTGTGGAGGAATTTATGTATGTTACATTTGATGAATCTAACCTTTCCTCTATAAAGAAAGTTGTTGTTGATGATGATGCAGATAAGGAGATAAAAGAAAAGTCATCAAAAGATTAATAAGATGATATATCATGTGAAAATCAAGAAGAGCGACATGAAGGAACAAATTTGAAACAAAAAATGAAGGTAATTCTCAAACACTCCCTAAAGAGTAGAGTTATATTTTTTATCATCCTAAGAATTTAATCTTAGGTGATCTCTCATGATGGGTAACAATTAGATCATCACTTAGAAATACATGTGAGCATGCTGTTTTTATTGGTCAAATTGAACCAAAATCATTTGTGATGTGGAAAAAGATAAATCTTGGATTATGGCAATGTAAAAGGAGTTAGTTAAATCAATTTGAGAAAAATAATGTGTGGAAATTAGTTCTTAAACCTGAACATTAATCAATCATTGGTACTAAATGGGTATTCAGGAGTAAAATAGATAAATTTAGTGTAGTTATAAGAAATAAGGCTAGATTATTAGTCAAGATTATAACCAAGATGAAGGAATTGATTTCGATAAAACTTTTACACCAGTAGCTAGATTCGAATCTATTAAGATATTACTAGTATATGCATGTCATAAAGATTTAATTTTATATCAAATAAATGTCAAAAGTGTCTTTTAAAATGGTTATAATATGAAAGAAGTTTATGTGAAACAACCCCTGGTTTTGAAAATGAGAAATTTTAAATTTTCAGATCATGTGTATAAATTACCTAAAGCATTATATGGTCTAAAATAAGCACTGATAGCATGGTATGATAGACTTAAAAATTTCTTACTACATAATAATTTTTTAATTGGTAAAGCTAATATAACTCTCCTTATTAAGCACAAGAATCATTATATTCTCATTGATGATATTATCTTTAATTCTACTAATGAATTGTTATATAAGAAAATTTTATTTTATATGAGTAAAGATTTTCAAATGAGCATGATAGGAGAGCTAAAGTACTTCCTTCAACTGTAAATAAAACAAAATGAGAAAGGAATCTTCATTAATCAAGCCAAATACGTGAAAGACATTTTCAAAAGGTTTGGCTATATAAATGAGCAGGATTGCGACACGTGGTAATTTCTGATTAGATTGAACATATCATCAACACTATCATCCCATGTATATGCATTTATGGCACGCACATTTTTTCTAGTCCACTAACATACTGCCACGTTATTAATCAATAGTACATATATATTTTAGTCCAATATGATTGTAAGATATCATCAGTCAATGTCACATCATTAGTCAACACCACATAAGTAGTCAAAGTCACATCATCTGTCCAATCAAATGCTGTCACGTCAGTGATTGGTGCTACATCATCGGTCAATGCCACATCATCATACAGTATATATAAATAGTATCATGAATTATACTGTACATGTGAACAATGACTTTTATACTTTTATTCTCCTCCTAATATTTTTTACCATTCTGAGTTTAAATTTATTGTATGTTTTATCATCCAATGTCTCATTTATTATGAAATAACCATTATGCTCCTAAAATATATAAAATACTTAATTATAATAAAACACACATAATTAAAATTACAAGAAATTTAAATATATAAAAGTAAGAATGTTAATAGAACTTAGAGTGTAAAATAATAAATTTCTCCTTTATAAATATATATTTTCTAACATATAATAGTATGATCGATTCCTTACTTTACTTGACTACTAGTAGGTCTAATATTATATTTAATATGTGCTTATGTGTTAGATTTCAATCTTGTCTAAGAGAGTTC
Source organism: Aegle marmelos (assembly GCA_030449875.1). Taxonomy (NCBI): domain Eukaryota; kingdom Viridiplantae; phylum Streptophyta; class Magnoliopsida; order Sapindales; family Rutaceae; genus Aegle; species Aegle marmelos. Next base: position 8,287,560 of record JASUUL010000142.1, on the reverse strand, counting down.
CATTTACTTGCTATTAAATAAATGTTTTAGTATTTGATCGGTATTATAGATCTTAACCTCTGGTATACTAAGGAACCACATATAGACTTAACATGCTTTTTGGATGCTGACTTTGCTGGTTATAAGATTGATAGAAAAAGCACTAGTGGAATATGTCATTTTTTAGGTCACTCTTTAGTCTCTTGGTTTAGTAAGAAATAAAATTATGTTACACTTTCAACCACTGCAATAGAATATATTACTACTGGTAGTTGTTGTGCACAAGCTTTATAGATGAAATAAACTCTTAGAGACTATAGTATTGAACTATATCATATTCCTTTTAAGTATGATAACACAAATGCTATTAATTTATCAAAGAATCTCATTTAGCATTCTAAGAATATTCATGTAGAGATTAAACATCATTTCCTAAGTTAGAATAAAAGATGTTGTGATTGAATTTATTTCTACTGAAAATTAACTTGCAAATATCTTCACCAAACCTCTAAATGAGAGTAGTATTAAAATTAGGCATGAGCTTAGAATGACGAATATTACACAATAGCCTAGGTTTATTTTGTTATTCTTGATATGAGTTGTGTAAACTCATGAACCATTCATTAATTTGGCCGTTTAGATATCTCCGATCAATGAAATGATTTTCAAATAGATTAAATGCTAGCCATGTATCAAAACAAATATGCAAAATAATTAGTTGCAATAAACGGCTAACCATTTTAATTGTAACTAGTTTACTATTTAGAGACAAAAACTAGGAATGGTATGAAAAATTATCAGCAAACCATTTGTTGAAAACGGTGATCCAATTAAAAAATATAAGGCTAGTTATTATTAATCCTTCACCAATAATGTCAACCAATTAACTATTTTCTCTGTAGGAGCTATCTGAAGTTTATCAATTCACTGATTACATAAAATGGCTGGCCAGTTTCATACGATATAAATTGTATTTAGGTTTTCTTCTTCACTTTCACTTAGCCTCTCACTGTTTCTCCATCCCCGTTGTTGAGTACTAGAAAATATATATTTATAAAAGAGAAAATTATCATTTTTCACTTCAAGTTCTACTAACTTCTTTACTTTTATGTATTTAAGTTTTTTGTAAATTTAATTATGTGTGATTTATTGTAATTAAGTATTTTTGTATTTTATGGGTATCATGGTCATTTCACAATAAACGAGACATCGGATGATAAAATGGACAGTAAATCTGAACTTAGAACGGTCAAAAACCTTAACAGAAGTATAAAAGTAAAAATGATACTGTTTATGACACTGTTCATATGTACTGTACGATGATGTGGTATTGATCGATGACGTGGCGTTGACCGATGATGTGGTACTAACCAATGACGTGGCAGTATTTGATTGGAGGAATGATGTGGTATTGACTGATTATGTGGTGTTGATTGATGACGTGGCTTGACTGATGACGTGTCACAACCTTATTGGATAAAAATGTTTATGCACTGTTCACCGATGATGTGACAGTATGTTAGTGGATAAGAAAAAACGTGCTTACGGTACATGCATATACACGAGATAATAGCCCTAATGATGTGTTCAAACCAATCAGAATTTGCTACATAGCGCAATCCTGTGCATCCAAGTTATTTTAATCCGATGGCCATGATTTACTCATTGTATCTATAAAAAGAGGGCTACCCCCTAATTTGACACCCTTGAGTTCATTTTTTAACTCCATTTTCTGAAATTCTTTCTTTATCTTGTAGTTTCTTTGTATTTTAGTAAAATTTCCTTTTTATCCCTAATTAAAATATGAGTAGCTAATTTCTTTTCAAGCTTGGGTTGAAAGTAAAGTCTCAACATGTTCCATGGGCTTAATTGATAAATTTATTTTATTTTCTCCTCTATTTTCTATGGATGTTTTAACTTTTCGTTGACAGATAGTAATAACACAATTATTATTATTTGGCACAATAAGCCTTTAACACCATATTAATTAGAGCGTAGTTCATGAGGAGTTGATTTCTCCCTCATGATTTAATTGGTATTAATAAGGAATATTGAGCCTTGGAGCATGTTGATGCAGATTCAGATACCCAAGTGCTTTATTATAACAGTTTCATTTTTAATTATTCCTGCCATTTTAATTTACAATTTAGGATAAAATCTACTATAATTTAACTGTACACTTAGAAAATTAATTCAACACAGAATTAAAATTCATCTCCTCGTGGAATCGATACTCGTCACCATTAATTTATTCTATAATAGATTCGTGCACTTGCGAGTTCAATAAAATTTGCACAACACCCGCGTTATCCAAGCTTTCTCTCTCTAAAATCCTCTATTTTTCTTGTAATTTTTTTTTACAAAATTAATCTGATAAAAACCTTTTTACACATCTTAAGATTAGTTTCATCAATCTAGAATACCAAAGCAAACTCTAAATCTTAAAATCCCAAATCAAAATTCTAAGGCTAGCATTTTAGATTTCCTCAATTTTGGCCATATTTTTTTAATGGTTTTTGGCCAAATTGAACATCACAATCTCTTCCTCTATCCTATATTATCTTTTTAATCGATTTATTTTCTTTCATTTTCATTATTTCTTAAAACACCCAATTGTAGGAGAGCAATTATGGCTAAATCTTCAAGAGCTATTCACAGAGAAATTTTGCTCCCAGTAAGAATCCTATATCACCTAAAGAGTCCTCAGAATTCGAAAGGCTTCATTTTCATATAGCTCCTCTGGCCAAACGCTTCGAAACCCATTTTATATATTTAAATCTCATATTAGAGTAAAAAATTTGAACTAGACTAAGATATACTTGTTCCTTAATATACAATGCTGACTCTTAAGGTAATAACATATCTTTCAAACTTTTTCAACATAAATTGCTCCATTCAAATTTAAACAATAGTGATCCAAAAGTTATAATTAAGCTTGCTATTAAGCATACAACTCTTATTGGGTTTTAAACTTATTTTTGTTTCTTTAATTCACATATTGAGCTTTTAATTTTAATTAAACACATTGTTTAAGAGAAAATTGATTTGTAATCTTTATTTTTAAGTAATTGTAAGTGTTGGAATATACTTGGGCTAAGAAATTGGGAATAATCTCTTATTGTAAAGGTTGATTGACATCTGTAAAATCAATTATAAAAGTTTTTTGAAGTCTTGAAAGTTTAGATAGTGAAATCCTTAAGTCCGGTGAGTTTGGAGGTGTGAACATAGGTTGGGTTGGCTAAACCGCATAAAACATCTCATGTTTATTTTCTTTTCTTTTATCTCTTTATATTTTGTTTGGTTTATTTATTATTATTTTGAATTTATTTAAGATTTGTATTAAGTTTTGTTCAAGTATTGTATAATTTTTTAAAATCTCAATTTACCCCTCTTCTTAAATTGTCTAGTTACTATTTCACATATTACATGCCATATGATTTAAATGAATTAATTTGAGAAAAAAATATTTAAAATATTTATACAACCACCATATCAACATTGTTTCATCTATATAACAACCATATTAATATCAGCAGTGATTGGTTAAAGTCACAACTTTCATTGATCTAGTAGGTAATTATGGGGATGCTAGCTTTTTTCTTTAAATTTTTTTTGGATAAATTCACTCATGTTAAAATGTGATGTGCGTGTTAAATAAAAGGGTTTTGCTAAGTTACATGGTCTTTGCAAAATTCAAGTGGATCCCACTGAACGTTTCAATTTTTTACATGTTTTGATGGTATTGTAAGTTAAAATAACAATAGACATAGCGTGGATTGTAATTTCTAGTCAAACTACCAGGAAAAGTGCATGACACTTAGTCAATGATCCATGCATGAGATGGCAAGTTAGTTAAGGACAGACGATGGAGAAATTTTAGAAAATATCAAAGGTAATGCATCAACCATTTAATAAATAAATAATGTTTTAGCATATGTGTATTTATCTAAAAAACTTATCATGTAAATGACGGATATATTAAATTTAAATACATGTGTTATATATTTTTTAATTGGTTGTATTATCTTTGACGTATTCTAAAATTTCTCACTATATTGATTCATCAATAGCCAGACAAATGGAAGAGATACGTGGAGTATATTGAAGCTTGTATTGAGAGACGGGTTAACATAACCCTAAATTAACCCGTTTTGCTTCATTCGTATCTGGTATTCGAAATACCGAAAATGGAATTAAGAAAGCCTATCGAAAGCTATACTTTGTTAGTGGAATTAATTGGGAAGTATTCAAATTATACAGTTGAAGAGATATAATGATAATAACTGATAAGAGACAAATTTGAAAGTTCATTTTTTCATTCCATTGCTATGTGAATTTGTGAATAGGTTACAACAGATTGGTTATTATTCGTAGAAAGCAATTTCAATTTGCATAACACCTTACAATTATCTTTAATCAAATACTAACTTTACTCATTGAATCTTAAGGTGTTGTGTGCAGCACATCTTATGAATTGATTAGTGTGATGCACAAACATATGAAAAATTATGTAGTTAATTTCACAATTCACTTTCTAAAATTATTAGTATGAAACACATATTACTTTTATCAAATATGGATAGATATATCTCATAATACAATTCAATTAAAGGAAATAAAAATTTCTAATTTTGTAATTGAAACATATGTCTTTAGGATGATCATATTTTGACTTGAATTATTCACTTACAACAAAATTAGGCTAGGTGGTTCATGCCACACATGATAATCTTTTAAATCTAATTGGCCCAAGAATATTACGAGAGAAATATTATAACTATATATTTTTATATAAATTATTTTTTATATAAACTAATGTAACATCATATAATTGATTGAACGATATATAGAATGATAAAATTAATTATTCGAACACTCTCATTCAACTACTTATCATATCATACTTTATTGGTTTATATAAAATAATTTATAATTGTATCATTACTCAAATCACTAAATAGGGCAGCCCCTTCACTTGTAAATATATAATGCAAATTCTTTGAATTCAATTTTAAGAGATAATATCATCCAAGTCTTCATTCCCTCTTTACATTATTTACATAATTCCTTAATTACTTCAATTATGTGACAAATTTCTTTATCGCTGAATTTACAATTTTTTTAATTTTAAAGTTTTAAAAATTTCTACCCACTGAATTATGTTTTATGCTTTAACATTTTATTAGAGGAAAAAGACACCTACACTCTATGATGAATCTTAAAAATCCTTAAGTTTTTAAAAGGGATACCAAGACCATTATTTTTACCATAATATCCTTTGAATATAGTAATTAAAAAAATAAATTTTAACATTTTTAACTAATACAAATTTAATATAAATAATTAAATTATCTAGTTGACTAATAATATTAAATTATTTTTAATATTTAAAATAATATTAAAATTTTAAATTATTATATTTATTTTAATAACATATTATATTTATTATAAAGATTTTAAATAAATCTTTGGGTTAGATTAATTTTGCAACTAACGAAATATTATCTATTAATAAAATTAAAATAATTTTTACATAACATTCAAATAATTTTAATTTTTACATATTTATTTATTTATTTTAATATTATGTTTCTATTTATTATTATGAAAAATTGATATTGTAAAATATAAAATATTTTAAAATATTAGAATTATTTTAAAATTTATATATTATTATATTTATTTTGATACCATATTTCTATTCATTATAAAATTTTGAGGTCAATTTTTTTGGGATTTATAAAATTAAAGATATTATATTTAAAAAGAAATCTTAGTATTCCTTATTAAAAACTTGGAGGTTTTTGTGATATTTCCTAAATCTTGGGCTGTAGATATCTTTTTCCCTTTATATTGGAAGGAAGTGACAATTATAAGACAGTTATTAATTATGTCCTGTTTCATTCTCTCTTCTAGTTATTTATTTATTTATTTATTTTATTGTGTTTGTAGGTTCGCACCTCCATGCATTAATTGGTTTCTCATCACCTGATCAAGTAGAAATTAAGCATCAATTTTTGCCATCTTAGCTTGTTTTCGCTTAGTTTTTTCAGTGGATTTTTAACCTACTACATGGTTCTTATTAGAGTCATTTGTAGGACTTTGTGCCATTCAATAGAGATAGTTTGCAGGCTGCCATGCAACTCTAAATATCAAGACTTAACTCGCAAGTCGATATCATGTTGTGAAGATTTACAAAGCTTATTTAAAGCTACGATACAACGAAAGGAAATAAAAGGTTCGATTCTGTAATTAAGATGTGGCGTATTAGGATAATTAGATGTGGCTTATTCACCTATAACAGAATCACGCTAAGTGGTTCGTATCACTCATGATATGATTTTGAGATCCGATTGGTCCGAGGATATTACAATAGTAATATTAGAACTACACAGTTTCGTCTAAATTTTTCTTTTCCGCAAACCGTTTGATTGAAAGATAATACAGAATAATAAAAATAAACTATGCGGGCTATATCATATCTTCATTCAGATACTCATCATGTGATGCCAAGTCAAAAATTTATACAAGATAATTTATAATTGTATGATCACTTATATTATATATGATATAAAATAATATCATGTATACAATGCATATATATATAATATCAAATATATATTAAATGCAAATTCTTTGGATTCAATTCTATGAATTTATGGTTATTTATGGCCTTCTTCTCTGCTCCATTGCCTCAATGCACAGGTTCGCGATTTTAATTGGTCAGGTACTTGTGATTCTAGAAAACTTGTGCCGGTTGTGTGGTCGCAGGTCTGTGCGCCTATGGAGGAAGGCGGTTTGAGTATTCGCAATCTTTTTCATCGGAATCGCGCTGCTTTGTGGAAGACTGTATGATCTATTGTTGATTCCAGTCCTGTTTGGCATAGTTTGAGTAATGTCTTCATCGGTAGCAGGTTATAGATGGCAAGTTGGTAATGGCTGTTTTATTAATTTATGGAAAGATGCATGGCGGAGTCCATCTATTCTAGATTCAGTGAATACTGATGGTTTTAGTTTACACTTCATCTTATTTGGGTAGTTTAATTCTAAAGTTTAATAAGTTTGGATAATTAAGTAATTAAAGATATTTTAAAGTAATTTGCAATCAAATTTGGCTATATAAAGAAGAATTAGTGGAGCGACAGTAACACTTTTTTGTGCCCAAGAAGCGGGGAGAGAATGAGAAGGGTTTTAATTCGGGAATAGTGATTTCAATCTTTGATCTTTTAAATTTTGAGAATAAGTTCTTGGTATCGTCTTTTACAATTTTATTAATCTTGATTTTTATCTTATTTTTTCATTGGCTATTATTTAATATACGCATAGTTAAAAAAATAGTTATTAGACTATTATTGTAATCTTAGAATATTGAGATTCTTTATGTTTTTAGTCTCTAATTTTACCTAAAGAAAAATTTATAGTGTAATCTTATTAATATAATAAAATATTATATCAGATTACGATCTCATAATTATTTTTCACTTTAGATTTTTTACGTAAAAATCTATAATTAATTTATTTCTTTAAATTTTATTAGTTTATATTTTTACTTATTGATTTGTGGTATATATTTTATTTTAATCACACAAAAAAAAAATAACTGCTTGATAGTCTCTTCCCCACAAATTGGAGTGTACTAATTGTCTATTGATAGCTTGATAAACAAAAATAAAAGTTGGTGTGTTTCCACACACTTTGCCACATTGCCCCCTCAATTCTTTCATGAAGTAATGACTGCTCATCTTCCCATTGACTCTTTATCGAGCAAAATAGTTTGGAAGCACCCCTGTAATGGTTTTCTGAGTTTGTCTGATTCTTATGCTCTTTTTTTACGAATCGTCAGCCTTTGCAGCCTTTGTGTAAGTTGTTATGGGATCGCTACATTCCATCGAAGTTCTCTATACTTGCCTGGCGTCTATTCCATAATAGTTTGTCCACTGATGATAATCTTTGCCTGCTTACGTTGTGGTTTCAGTGACGAAACATCAGCCCACTTATTTCTTGAATGCTCATATGTGTAGCAACTTTGGGCTTGGATTGGTCCCTTTTTTCATCTCCATTTTCCAACAACGGGGGATGTTCTTGTTCTAAGAAATTTGATTTTCGAGACTACCTTCCGTGGCCATGTTTCTTATTTGCGGAGACCTTGTTGCCTTGTTGCAATTTACCATATATGGAAGGCACGAAATTGTCTTCGATTTCGGAATCGATCATTGCCATTTCCTGGAGTGGTTAATCCACGAAGTGGTGATGCATCTTGGCCTATGAATTCCACTTTGCATTTATCTTGTCCCTGGCACTCATTCTGTTAAACTGCAATTTATGGACTAGTTTTGCATTATTTATTTCTCTTAATATCGATGTTTTGCATTTAATAATAGTGTTTTATTTGTATTTTATTTTTGTAGGTGCAATTCTATTAATTGATGTTCAAATTGAGTTATAAGATAATGTTTGAAGATGATAGCTTTTCTGAAAAAATTATGAACTTAAGGAGAACTTTGTTGATAAGGTGCTGGCGCGTGCTGTCAAATAAGAAGTTATAGTTTTTATTTTACGTGTTTTATCTTTTTAGTTATTTTTGTAATTTTAAATTTAATATTTATATAATATTTTAGATACTAGTATTTTATTTTGAGAAAAACTCTATAAAAGGGAAAAGAGGGGAAACAAAGGAGGAGCTGGAGACTTGAAAAAAAAGAGAAAATTCTAGATCAAAATTTATCTCTTTTTTCCATGAAGAACTAAATTTATTTTCTGGTTGAAGGTAACAAAGCTTTGATTCATCATTATTGCGAGATCTTTCTTATGCTTTAATTGTTTTATTACTTTTTGGGTATTTATTTATTCTCTGAATTATTGTCTAATTATGTTTGTTAATTAAATAATTGACCACTATTTAGTTATCAACTTAATCTATTGTCAATTAAAAGATTTATCGTATGAAGATTTTAATGTTTGTGACAAACAGTATAGTAGTGTGTTGTGTTATGAGAATAAATAATTTAATTTAAATGAACAATCGTATGTATTTGTTGATTAAGATTTGGGTCTCTCTGGTTTTTCAAGTTGTCAATTAATTAAATCATATGATCGTATCTAGGGTTGTCTATTAATTAAGGAAATAACTAATGGTCGTACCTTGGCTATCGACTAGTTAAGGAGAGATTGGCTCTTAGAGGGTCTCATTAGCTATAACCAGTTTATTCATAAGTAATAATGATTTATATTTGAATCAACGATTAATAATCGAATCAAGCTAAGTTCATTCCTTCGACCAAAGCTTTTCTTAATTTGAATTACAATTTTAATTTGCATTCTTATTATTTTTATTTAATTTTTATTATTCTCATCAAACCTCTATTTTTACATTTTATATTTAAAAAAGATTTAAATAATTACCGATCTCTGTGGATACGACCTTACTCAATCACTATACACAAGTTATTTAGAGTAAGTATTTATATTTTTGTTGGCTTCAACACCCATCACATCCTCATCTAACATGAATGTCTTTTGGCATTCATGAAGAGCTCTTTGGATCAAAGTTAACACAGATGGTTAAGCGAAGAGAAACCTAGGTCTAGTCTTATAGCTAGTGGTGCTGGGTTTCGTGGCTTCAATGGTGCTTTTCGAGGTTGTTTTGTGCAATCGCTTGGGCGGTTTCAATGGTGCTTTTGGAGGTTGCTTTGGGCAGTTGCTTGGCCATCAAACATCTTTTTATGCAAAGATACATATCATTTTAAAGGCTATCGAGTTTGTAGCTATGAAGGATAGAATTTTATTTGGTGGATAGTGACTCATCATAAGTTTGAACTTATCTTAAAGTACCAAATTCAAGTCGACATAACATCTACAGTTCAAATGGCTGAGCTTAATCATGGAATGCACTTTACTAGTTCACACATCTACGAAGACGATAATTTAGTGGCTGATAACTTTGTTAATTTGGAGTTAGGTCTTAATGCTTATAATTGGTGGGATGATTCTTCTATTTCAATTCATAAAAATTTATTTGAGGATGCTTACAGACTCCCTAAATATAACTTTAAATGAGTGAATTTGTAATCTTTTTTCTTTGAAAAAAGATTAATAAAAATCTGTGAGATAATATCATCCTATTACAAATACCGTGATCATTTTTTTTAATTAAAGAAAAAAGATTACAAGTTCACTCATTTGAGGCGATACTTGAAAAGACTCCAAGCAACCTGAGTATATGAATTGAAATACTCTATACTTATAAATTTGTACCAGGATTCTTATGATATTTATAGAAATTGAGCATATAATAATTAAAAATTCTTTAAAATATAAAATAAGAGAATGAATCATGATATTGCCCCATGTCTACAAAGGATGCTTTCAACTGGGGTGCGACCTATTGCTTGTCGATTAGCAGCGGTGTTATACAGGCCACCAAAATTTATGTGATTTTGTGTTATTTTCATACCTCTTTTGATGGTTTGGCCGTCATGATTGTAGAGATTAGGGAATTTTGAATTCAATGGTTAGTGTTTTGCTTCAATTGAATTGTAGAAGGTCTGTGATTCTTGAAAAATAAGAATAGAAACTCTAAATCTTATGGCTTCCTCTTTAAGTTCTCAGTCTACTGAATCTTTTATTTCTCTTTCCTCTACTCTTGTCCTTCCAAAGTCTTGTACAAAATATCTTGTTTCTAAAATAGAAAACCTTGTTGAGTATTCGTATGTCCTAGATTCTGCCCAAATTTCTGAATCCTCTTTACCTTTAATAATTCCATATAAACTCTACCAATGTTCCAACTTTTTTACCCGAACTATTCGAACCCTTATATCTACCAGACGTCTTACTCCAAAAGAATACATCCAGTCCTCTGGATTAGATCAGTATGCTTTGCAAACAACTCAGGCAGAGCAATATGTCACTCTAGAAATTCCTACAGAGCTTGTTACTCAGTAGAAACGGAAAGATTATACACACCTCTATCTCGGAGGAATCCGTACCATCCTTACTTTACATAGCAGAAAAGGCCTGTCGGTCACGAAAAGAATAGCTTTAATGAATACCAGATTCAAGGAGTACCAACATACTGTCATCGGTACTGTCCTAACAACACTTCATGCGAGTAGTGTCGTTCTTACCTACTACTTAAATTTCAACCTTTATCTTGAAGACCCTACCCTACCCACAACCTTAAAAGTCTAGATCCAGCTACAGGGAGCTGAATAAGTAGTCACTATAAAAATGGCTACTTTATACCATCAATTGGTATATCGTCGTCAAAATCATGCTCTTGACTTACCTTCACCTTAAACTACCTCAGACATACTTATAATCCTTGCTGATAATGAGTATGTTCTATAATTGTCCAAATACCTAAATAGATTAAAAAACAAGAACTCCTCAAGTTGATGCCGTTGGAATGGTTATCAAACTATAAAAAATTCCACCAAAATTCCCAGCCTATCCAAACTTCAAATCTTCAGTTTGAAAAAAGGCCAGATGGTACTGTTAAATTGACCTTTCAGCCTCTAGAATCCAGTCAACAACAACCTCTCAGACTCTTATATACTGTTATGATCACAACAGTTCAAACAGGACAAGAAAAGCTTTCCATTTATGGCTTTAATTCTGATGGTTATCCTATATATCCTATTAAGATAAGAGGGTATTTTATCTGGGATGCTCTAGGCTCACACATGTGCAATCCTAATTGCCTCTGCCTGGAAGATGGTGACTCTGATGATGACTGGCAAGTTAACCGACGTCCCAAAAAGAAAAAGAACAAAGAAAAAAGTAACTGCAAATCTCCATCTGTATGGATGCCTAATGATGATCCAGACTACATTCCTTGGCCAGTGGAAACAACAAGTAACGTTGTTATCAGCCCACAAAAACCTACAACATGCAGACAGGAAGTCAACAACCCACTACTGACTTAACCTCATCCACAACCTTGTATGATGTTCTCGTCCAGCTCTTACCATGAGCATTTTTCTCCTTTAGAAGAGTAAACAGACCCACAAACCAAAGTGGTCTTTAAGCCATTTGTCCAATCTCTTGTTACTCCTTCTGGACAGCTTGAAGAGCCCAAACAATATGGGGTAATTCTTAAGTGGCAAACTCAAAATGATACATTCTAAAATATAGTCCCAGAATCTCTTAATACCAGGCTCAACAATATTCAAGCTCAGATTCAGAATTCAGATAAAAATATTGACAAGATAACAGCTCAATTGGAACAACTGTACATTAATCTCCATAATTGAATTGTTAAACTAGACATCGAACTCATAACGATGATCCAAAATAGATATTAGGGTCCAGAGTTCAACAAAAAAGAAATTGAGATTAGACAACTTAAAGATGAGCTTGCAAGAATTGATGATGAGAAACAACAATCGTCCTTATTTGTAAAAACTCAAACCATACCTATATACACTCTCTCATTCACTATATATCAACCCTTTTTACAAACCTGCTAATCATGAAAAACCTGTGGATTATGCAAAGTTCTTTGGGTTATCCCATCTTTCCACAAGTCGGTCAACACTAAAGCCAAAATCATCCACAAAGCCCTCAACCTCAAAACCCTTAACCTCAAAATCACAACCTATTTTTGTAGATCCAAGTCAGTTTTTGTCTCTTTAATCCACATCAGAATCCACTCAAATGCCATCAAAAGATAAAGAACCCATGCATCAACTTTTTTCTCAAGAAATTCATATTGGTTTTCCCTTTTCTAAAGCTAGTATTTCTATGGCAGATTTAGATTCGTCTTTTGATGAATCTTTTCCCTCAACAAAATCTGTTGTGAATACAGAATCAGTTGCTTCCCTATCTACAACAGATTTAGAAGAACATTATATAGATATTCCTGATCTACTCATGATTCAGCCATCAACAAGATCTAATGCTCCTCTTTCACCTTCTTAAAAAAAAAAATTATCCTACATCCTTTTCAAGAGGACTTCCTGTAGTTGAGGACCCTGAAGATATTCCTCCTTCTCAGCCTGATCTAATTCCTAAAGTCTCCAATGGGCCATAGTTCACATTTGACGATGTTCCAAAAGTTAAATGGTTCTAAAAATTCCAAGAATTTTCTACTTGGACTAATATTCAGATGCTTAAAACTGATGCCACTTCACAATCTGTCCTTCGAGAGTTTTGTTCCAGATTTCTTGGCTCACTTTGTGACTGATTTGAAAGTCTTGGCCAGTATAGACAATTACAGCTTTACTAAGCAACCATTCTATAAGTCTTAGGACTTATTTATGAATAGTTCCTAGGAGAACCAACCGCGGCACAAGAAGCTGCCAGAAAAGAATACCATCAAATAAAGTGTTGTTCATTAAAGATCAAAGATCTTAATTTCCACTATAAAAGAATGACAGCCTTATACTACAAACTCAATAGGTTCAATGATGCTTCTCTTAAGCATGTCTTTATTGCCTCTCTTTCTAAAAAAATTCTTCCAGAATTACAAAGGCAACTCTACCTTCATTAATTAAATATTGATATCTCTCACTGGAAAAAATTTAGCAATTAGCAGTCAATTGTCTAGAAAAGTTCTGTGAACAAAAAGAGTTTTTCAAAGATCTTATGGAGCACCAAAAACCCTTCAAAAGTGCTTATAAAAAGCCTCATTGTAGTATCAAATGCAAAGATGATAAGACTTGCTATTGTCCTACCAAGAAAAAATCTCATTTTCAAAAATATTTTCAATCCAAAGGCTCTAGAAAAAATAACTTCAGGGAACCTTAAAAATCGTATAGGTTCTTTCGAAGAAAGTCCTCTCAGTCAAAAAGTCAAAAAGATGCCTGATGTTTCATTTGTAAAAGGAAATATCATTTTGCAAAATCCTGTCCAAAGACACACGTCTTTTGGTCAAAATAAGTCTCTTCTTTTCAAAGTTTGTCAAACCTATCTCTGTTATAGGTTTTATAGATATAGGGGTACAAAGAAATATGATAAATCTTTCAATTTTACCACTAGAGTTTTGGGAACACCATACTGAATACTTCAAAGCAGCCAATGGGGAACTTTTTCAAATAGATCTTATTACCAAAAAATCTATAGGTATTCAGTTTTTCCCAGACTGTGCTCTTTGGGTCAGAATAGTAGGATCTTCCCTTCCTGATAAAGACCTACTATTACGATTTGATGTTCTCTAACTTGTCAAGAAGTTGAACATATATTCTAATGGTATTCGGTATAAAGAGAGATTTCTACCATATACTGATAGCTTAAAGTTATATTCAATTTCTAATGCGCCTCTTCTTTATGAGGTTTTGAAACACAAATTTTTTTCCTTCTGTCTAGAAAGTCACCTTTAATTTTCCCATCCTTCTCTTCTATGAAAAAATTTCAAATTCTTTGTTAAGTTACCTTTCCAACTTAATGAAGATATCAACCCAACTAAGGCAACACATCCGGGTATGATGCCTTCTAATCTTAAACTAACCCAAGCTGAATGCTAATAGCTTATGGCCCAAGGCTTTATTAAGCCCACTCATTCTAATTGGGTCTGTCAAGCTTTTTGTGTGGAGAAAAGATCTGAGATTGTTTGGGAAAAGAAAAGACTGGTAATTAACTATCAACCTCTCAAGTATTTTCTCAAAAATGACAAATTTCATTTGCCAAAAATCCAATCTCTATTTGTCCATCTCTAAGGAGCAAAGGTTTTTTCCAAGTTTGATATGAAATCAGGATTCTGACAAATTGGCATTCATCCCGATGATAGATCTAAAACAGTATTTTGCATCCCCAGTGCACATTACTAATGGACCGTCATGTCTTTTGGTCTAAAAGTTGCTCCACCCTTTTTTCAAAAAACAATGGTGAAAATCTTTGAGCCAATTCTTAAAAATGCCTTCATCTACATAGATGACATCTTGCTCTTCACTAAAGACCATAAAACACACCAACAGCTCCTGCAACAATTACTCACTCTTGTAGAATCCTATGGTATCATGCTCTCTGAAAAGAAAAATCAAATAAGACAGGAATCTATTGAGTTCTTAGATATGATAATCCAAGATGGCCATTATCAACTAGGGCCCCACATTACTCGGGAATTGATGTATTTTCCAGACCAACACTTATCCAAAAAGTAAATTTAACAATTTCTTGGCATACTCAATTATCTCAGAGATTTTTTCCCTTACATTGTGGTCCACACCTCACAATTATCTAAGATGCTAAAGAAAACAGCCCCACCCTAGGGATCAGAGTAGACTACAGTTGTTCAAAAGCTAAAGCAGATGACTCAACATCCATTATCGCTGAGGATCCCATCAGTTGAACAACGCATCTTACAAACAGATGCTAGTGATGAGTACTAGGAAACAGTCCTTTTGAAAAGTATTGAAGGAAAAGATTTCTACTGTGCACATGCCAATGGACAATTCAAAGATGCCAAAAAGCATTATCATGTGATCTATAAAGAGATATTAGCTGTCAAATACGGGATTCAGAAATTTGGATTCCATCTCATCGGCCACAACTTTATTGTCAGACTAGACAATTCATCCTTCTTGAGGATAATGGAATTTAAAAATAAAGTGCTACTTGACAAACACCTCCTTCACCTTAAAACCTGATTTTTCAGATATGATTTTTCAATACAACACATCAAGGGCAATAAAAACCTTATTTCAGATCTTCTTTCTAGACCTCTTAAGCAAATTTCTTTCCTAAACTCCTTCAGTTCAATTTCAATCATAGCCATTGTGTCTTCCTTACTAAACTGTGCAATTACCAGAAAATTCCTTTAAGAATGACCTTTATATCTCTCTATCAAATTCAAGACTTTATCGAAACTTTTTTTAGGTTTTTTATGAATATATATCTACATCGTTTATGTCTGAGCCTATGGTTTTTTCTAGTTTTCATCCTGACCATCTCTTTCTCACAAGGTTACAAATCTTGCCAAATAAAGACATTACTGAAGATGAACTATGTACATTTGGTGTCTTATAGTTCTGTATGCTACCAAGATAATATTTCTTATTTTACCCCTTATTGACAGACTTAATAATCCAGAGTATTCAACTACTTTGTCATGGACTCTTTTTGAATAGTTCTCTTTATTGCCAAGGTGGCGTAAAAAGCTTTAACAATTGGCTATTTCCACCATCTCAGAGAACTTCTAATTCAAGAAGGACAACAATTTACAACTGTCTTCATCATTCACTACCTATACTTCCAGCATCCTCAAACTAATGACTTCTAGACTCAAGATATAGCCTATGAATGGATCACAGTTCCATATATTGTCTGTCTTGAACAGGACATTAGGATTAGTGTTCCTTTAAAGAATTTTCTCATGGAGTATAATCATCTTCCTCTAAATCCATCTGCCATCCTTCACACATACCTAGGTCTAAAACATGACATGATTATGATTCCAACACCCTCCTGTCACTCTCAGCCTACTAATAGAGGTATCATGATCAAAGAAGAAAGCCAGACTATATTCACTATTTGTTCCAAGACTCACAAGATTCCTATGAAGACTTCACTCATATCTCTCCACTAACACCATATGAGGTAGGATCATCCTCCATTCCAACTCCATTATCACTACCATATGAAGGACCATCTTTTACTCCATCAAACCTATATCCAGCATACTCCTCACAAATTTGTACTCAAACTACCCAACCTGCACCAGATCCAAAAAAATCACTAAATGATCAAAACTGCCCTCGGTCCTGTGTTTCTAGCTGTACTCATCCAGAAAAAATTTTCAAAAAAGATAAAGATCCTGATCAAGATCCAGATGAGATTGAATCTTCATCAATAGAGACTATCTCTCTTTAAAAAATTGTTTGTCATATTGTATTAAGTATGTTTTAAAGTTATTTGTTCGTTTGTAATTATAGTGTGCTTTACTTTATTAAAGATAGGGGACATGTCCTATCTTTGTCGTTTGTTTTTTTGAAAGGAATCTACTTTTTCAAAAAGTAGATACTTTTCCTTACTTTTACTTTTTCTTTAATCAGAATGCTTTGTAATCACAACGGGGGTCTTGTCCGAATGCTTTGTAATCATAATGGTGGTCCTGTCCTACTTTAGAGAAAGATGCTTCGCCTATATAAGGCAAATTCTCTCTTCTTTGTAACCCCAAAAGCTGTTCTAAGCTTAATTAAATAAAGATCCAGTTTGCTCTTAACATGAGTAACTAAAACTTCTCTCCTTCTATTCTTCTAATAAGGGTCACAAATCAACTTAGATTATTCATTTTCTTCATAACTTAATGACGAGCATGTTTTACACTTGTCTCTTGTAGGATCCTGTGTATCAGAAAGTCTTATTTCCTTATACCAGATACCAGATATCGGATACCAGTCTCAGTCTCAGTTTCCTTTCCTTATACCAAACACCAGTTTCAATCACAAGAAACACTGTTCATCCTCGTTATTGTCCAAGTTTGGGCCGAAGCCTAACTCAATCTCAAAAGAGCTCTTAAGAGGTGAGAACTGCCGAGCACTTATAAACTGGCCAGGCCCAGCACACATGCTCGATGTGGAACAAGGATTTACACATCCACTAGTGATGTAGCCATTATCGTAAGAGTGAGTGCTGGCGGCATTTTCCCATTTTATCAAGTTAATTATTATCAACTAACCTATTTACATTAGTAATTTTCTGTAATTGTAACAGTACAACATAAAATATAATGTTTTTATTATTTGTTAAATACAAAAAATATAGATAATAATAGTAACATTTATTATTTTGTTCATTTTGGCTTCCCTTGATTAAACATACTTACTAAATTATTTGATAAGTGACTACTTTATAATCTAAAATTACAAAGTCAGCAATTGACTTGTTTATAAAATTGATTGTTTTTCAAAATCTATCTACACATGGATGATTTGGGAAGCTAATGCAACCCCGAACACATCCCTCAGTCAACCAATGCAATTTTCGCGGCAAAAACCCAGAGCCCATGGTACTCACGACATCATAATCATTGCTTTTGGTATCTGATTGACATTAATCAATCACGACGAATTTTGAATTAACCCATCTATTCTATGGACTCGCGCAGACCCTAAACTGCATTGAAGTTAAAAAAACAAAAAATAACACGACGAAGAAGATGAGAATTTAAGATTATTATGTGTTTACGGTTCCGATTGGAAAGTGGAAAGTAATTTATTTTTTTGTCGTTTGACATCGGCAGTATATTTTATATATTACATTATGCTATATCAAACATTTTGTTATTTTCGATGACTTGATAAGTTTTAACGACTCGACTCTGTTCTTGAAGCTCGCTTTAGCTAGTGCTCTAGTTTTTTCAGGTCAAAAAGCTTAACCCATTCGTGGTGTCGATTTGGTTGTTCAACTGGGGTCTCGCTTCCATATTGTAGCTTGTGATCGGATTAGTCTCAGTGATACTGGACATGAATATTAACCCGACATCTGGGGCATATCGTTAGAGTCAGGATCTCAGGCTGACTTTTCCTGTGCACATTTTCCCAACAGTCACCACTTATTGAGGACTTTTGCTGGATCGCTTACAACCGAAGGGTTTCTACAATTAGTTACTGCCACCAACAAACCAGTTTTCGATGTTAGGAAAAAATTTGTTTCAACCATTAACCCGTCTGAGACAAAGGCTTTGACTACAGATAACAGATGCCGTTAGGTAAAATTCTCACTCTATGAATTCACAGGAAAATCTGTAGCAGCATTTTTAACACGATCCATTTATTCTCACGAGCTTTTTATCATTGTTGGGTTGTTCCCTGATTGCTTCCATTTCACTTCGATGTTACTTTTCTACGAAAAAAAGGTGTTCAAGAAAAATTTTATTCAAAATGCACATCAGGAGCCCCTAACTTGGATAAATGCAAGAAATGGAGCGAGTATCCCCTGCTGCAGCAAGGTATGTGCATGGATTCTGAGGCCCAATAATAAATCTGACCCAACAACATGCAGAAGCTTGGACCTTAAAATTACTTGGGTCAGGAAAGAACTGCATAGAAGAAACTTGAGAAGCCCAAATTTCACGAAAACAAGGAGGCTTGTCCCTCCAAAAAGAAAGCACGATTGCCAAATGATTGGACTCTAATTAGAAGAAGAGAATTCGTTACAAAGAGTTCGTTTTTCTTATTTTGTTTTATTAATTTTTTGTTATATCTGTGTTGGAGTTAACTTATGGTGTAATATAAATATCAGTTATGTTGGAGTTAACTTATGGTGTAATATAAATATCAGTTATATACGTAAAGTGATAAATAATAAAAAATTTATTATAATTATAATTTTATGATTATAAATGAATATTTTATCTTAAAACTTATCTGAAATAGTCAAATCCTTAATTTTTCATATAATGGGATGTCAAAAAAAACCTGAGTTTCTATACTCTTGAACACCTGTCAAAAATGATATTGCCGTAGTCTTGCACTGTTTTGTAAATTGTAACAGTTGTTAGCACTCCTAATGATTACGTGTCCACATAGAGCATCACATTCACTTGACTGTAAACTGAGGTCACACAACATAGTTCAATACACGTAGTGTGTGTGTTGTGTTCAAAACGTGTCCTGTAATTTCAATAAGTTTTACGGCAGAATTTATAATCCAAATGTGCTTTAGGAAGCTTGTTACATACCGCTTGTTACAGTTTGTTCTTACAAAGACAATGTACCAGTGATTACTTGCGAATGGCTGTTCAGTGACATTGTTAGGAATTCAACCTGTTAGGGGCTAAGTTCAAATAATAATATATTTTTAAAAAATAACCAATATATAACAATTATTAAAATATTTAATTTAATATGTTTATAAATGTACTCGATGTACTTTTATATGTTGAAATCCTTGAAGAATAACCTCGCGATCAAGGCCATAAATTATATATTTTTCTATGCATACACTATTCAATCATTAATTTTTCATCTAATCTTGTAGATGATTTTTCTCAAAATTTATTGATGAAAATGTCTTTTCTATTGTAGTTATGGCAATTGTTAAAGTCAATACTAATATCATCAATAGATTATAGTTATCCTTGTTAGTTTCAATCATTTTTAAATTTAACAAGGATTTTAATGGTAAATCAAATAAAAGAGGAATAAATATCAAAATAAGTTAAAAAAAGTAATACTTGAAATCTCAATATTTAAGTTCCAACTAATGTAGCATTTATCAATTGCATAATAGAACAGAGTAATAAGTAATCGTATATTTATCATATAATAAATAACATGTAGCAGTGAGACTCAACTAGGGAATCAAATTTTAAGATCTTTAATATCATTGATTTAAAAATAGGTGGGACTATTTTTGTACCAACTAAATTTCTCTCCCTACTTATTTTAGAAGTAAATTCATTAATAAAATTTTAAAATTCTAAAATCATACAATTACCCATTTATTATTCTACATTCACCTCTTGCAAACTAAACACCGACACTTTCATTCTCCTTTACGATCAACTATCTGGTTGTAATTCTTTATTCCTCTTACAAATTTCTTCAACATATATTTTGAAATTTTTTTAATCAATGTTATTTGTATTTGAAGTGTTCGTTACGTCCAGTTTTAAATACTAATTAATATTCTTCATGGCATTTGGGATGGGACAAATGCGAATTTCTTTTTGAAGACTAGAAGGAAAATAATTTTTTATGACTTTAATTTTATGGTTAGTTTAAAAGCTCTTCATATTCAACATTTGATGGTCAATTTTGTACCCCTACGTTTGTGTGAGCTTAAAGTCAAATACGTATTGGCAATTACCAATTGGCGAGAGACAACTATCAAAAATACATTTGTAATTTTACATTAAAAAAAAAGAAATATAAAGTAGAATGATGAGGTGTTGAACAATAAGAACATGGAGAACTGGAAGAAAAAAGAGAGATAATAGTTGGTTAGATAATTTTACCCAACACTATATTTTGAAATTAAAAACTTAATACAAAAAGTAGAGCGTAGGAAGGACATTAATGAATTAAATAACTCTATACATAGATTTTGAAAAGACCGGCAGTGACTTTTAGCCTCCACTAACCCTAACACGGCACTCTCTAGGGCTGCCCATTCCTGTTTGTCAAACTCTGGCTTGTACACTTTGCACAAAACATCGGTCAGACTACACCACCTTGTAATATTATATTTTGAAGGTCTCAACACGAGAGCACTTAACTATAAAATAGTATATTTTGACTGTCCCAACTCAAAAGCAACCTAACTATAACATAATGTTTCAGTTGTTTTAGTTGAAATTGATTTAAACATTAAAAATTCTATTTTTATATAAAAATATTATTCAAATTTAAGGGAATTAATGAGGTTTTTAGTGACCATCCCCCCTAATCACTATCTAAATCTATCTCTACCATTCTGTCAAATTGTGCCGATATACCTCATAATATTTAAATCTTACCTAACTTAGACTTCCCTATTAAATAATTGGCGGGATTTCTTATGTTTAGTTTATGATTTGCAGTCGATGCATTTTTAGGTCTTGTAAGTCTTTTAATTAGCATCTTATCAAAGAGCACTCTCAAATTTATGCCCAGGCAGACGAATCAACCCAGTTTTGACACCTGGACAATGCGACAAATGTTTATTGAACATAAAGTGAAGTAGTTGAGAGTCATTGAATATTCACACATGCCATTCGTTGACAATTTAAAATAAGAAAAATTCTTCATTTAAGGGAAATACTTGAGAGTAGTGCAATAAGCAACCGTCTAAATTGACATTGATCGGAGAGAATATTATAAATTTAAGAGGTTAAAATTTATTAATTTTGTAAAATATTAAGAATTAATTAAATTAAAAAATTCACATAATATTTTAAAAGTTAAAAATATTATTAAAATTAAATATAGAGTTTATTCTAAAAAATAATCAATAATAAATAATTAAGACTTATTTATAAAAAATTAAAAAAATATTTATTTATACTAACTAAGACTTATCCTTATTTAATTAAAAAATCTATTTTAATAAGACTCATACCTAAATTAGAAATATAATTCGTATAAACAATGCTTAAAGATTAAAACTCTAAAAAGACAACCAAATTAAAAATAACATAAATTAATTAAAATATTATTAAATATTATAAATTTCAAATCTAAATATAATCTATTCAATTTCTTGCTCTTCATCATTCCTGCAAGAATGAAGAAAATTCATCCTTGATTTAGTCAATAAGACTTCCACATGCATCAAGATTAATTTTCAAAATAGAACTTCAATGTGGACAAAAAACTTCAAAATTTCTTACTTTTGTAGCAAAGTGCATCAAATCACTTCCATGTTGTTAAAAAAATCTTCAATTAAAATTTTGTATTGTTCATGTTGAATTTCAACGTAGTAAAAAAAAGACAACTTATTATTAAAAATAATCACAATCTTCGTTGTCTTCTTTAGGGAAATCAAGAGAATAATAAAAGATTATATTAACAACTATCTCTATCTACTTTGAAAGATAAAAAGATATATGAACATTACCTAATATGATAATAATTGGGACATTATTCTCCAATTTGAATTGAGAATAAATTGCATACATATTATTGGTTCCGTAGGACATCCCAACGCTATATGGATTCATGCAATATCTCGTTATCAAAGGCATTCATTCAGGAGGTAAGGCATGAAAAAGAAAGGCCTTTGAAGAGCAAAAAAAAAAAAAAAAAAAACATAGTTCTTTTTTTCTTCCTCGAGTTGTTTCTTAGGCATTTTCAATCTTTAACTTAAGTATCAGAAGGCTTTTGTCGGTTACAACATCGATGCCCTTACTATTTGTCTATTTTGCAAGTTAATAAGCATCATGATAAAGGTCAAGACCTCTTTGAAAAGGAAAACGCTACCAAAGTTGTAATCTTAGCAAACTCAATCACTTTTACGAACAAAGTTTTGGTGTCAATTATTTGGCACCATTTGTGAGGAATCGAACAAAAGCATCAACCTTTAAAATATATAATACTATGGCCTCATCAATTCCTTTAGATCAATCACCTTAAGATTTGAAGGGCAACATACCGTTAAGTCACTTTGTAGATGTTGGCACCAATGATCCCAAAGATGCAAACCTCAGGTTAAGGACACATGCATTTCTTAACTTGAGGACATGTATCAATGTTGAGAATGATTTGAACAAATACTTAATGATAAGCGACAGCTTGTGTGGGAGCTCATAGATGAGCTTTACCCAACCAAACACCGTTCGAAGTGTTTTACCTAACTAGACATTGTTTCAATCATAAGCATGAAAAAATGCACAATGAATGCAAGATGGACAATCGATATCAAAATTCAAGAAGTGGTAATTAATAGATCTAGTAAGGAGCAACAGAGCAACGATATCCAATGACAAAATTAGCACCATAGAATTAGTTTATGTCATGACCAACAACAATTTACTACAACTGAAAAAGAGAAATCAAAGGCCTACCCTGACTCACTATATACTTAGCACAACAGTCGAGCTTCAGGACATGCACACTTAGATGCATAACATCATACTCATTCTACTACCACATTTTCCCAACCTATAAACATGTACTCCACCACCTCTTATGTTACCATTGATAATTGTTCCCAATGAAGTCATGAATGGTGGGAAGCAAAGGCGAATCTGAAAAAGGATGATTAATGTTGTATAAGCAAGTCCAAGACCTCTAGAATGTAATGGAAGAAATTAGACAATGAAATCGTGATCCATCTACTAACATTATGATGTTTAATCAATCACTCTTTACATCTAAAATTTGAAACCTCAATCTCCTATGTAATTTCATCATGCCCACATTGGAAACATAACAGGGATGATTGGTCTAAGAATCTATATTGAAAAGTACTAACTGGCAATACAAGTATAAGGAGTTTGCAAAAAGACGATATGTAGGCCTTTCCCATTCACCTTATGACGGATAGCTGGTATATGATTTTGCATCTTATCCTACAGTAATAACTACTCTTTTCAACAACTAGTACATGCTATTGTTAAGTTCTTTCTGGGTGAGTGGGAAAATAAATGGGACTTTGCATTTGTAGTTATATCAAAATATACTAAGCTTTACATTCTTAAAGTGGGTGCATACTGATCACTTAAAGCTCTTGAAGGTCTCAAGAACAGTTTATAACATAATTAATTGTGATATTACTTGAGAAAGCATAATATTGACAATTGCCCACAAAGGTATGAGCTTGCTAGATGACATGTTGTTTTAGAAGAGGGAAAAAAAATTCAGAAAGCCTGAAAGGATAATTGATGACCAATCATAAATTCAAAACTCAATACAATCCAAGAGTACATGTGAGCGAAATGTTCATTACTTTAATGATCCAACCAGTAATCACAAAATTGATCTTAACCTATCGAGTAGGAAAATAAATGGGACTTTGCTTGGTTAATAAAGCCATTAAATTGTAAGTGATCATAAAGAAATACCAACCAAAAGCTCCATTTCGAAAATAGGCAGATGGGTAGCTTAAATAGCTCCTACAAAGGATATCGCACTTTTTAGGATCTCCATAAAGCAACTCTTTACTATTGTTAAGGACAAAGGTTTATACTAGGGAGTTTGACATCGTCCCTAGATAATCAATTAAATATTAACAAACATTGCATTTTCACTAAGACATTGACCATGACATAAACAAATGCATTGATTTCTATGGAATACTCTTTTGGCTGCTCAAGAATAATTATTTACACAAATATATAGAGGGAGAGCAAGCAGACAAAAAAAACACATGAGTTGCAACAATACCCTAATCAAATAAAAAAGACCATTTTTAGTTTGGGACTCTAATCATGCTATAAAGCAATATGCCAGATGCTCTTTGTCTCCCCACATCATGCTTGTGTCTTTAACTAAAAATCTAAAGATAGTTCTATCTCGATTAGGTTCATGAAAAAAGTTCCAAAAGGGTTTCATATCCTTATGGTAAAGCCTTAATAGTAAAAATGATCGTAACTTTTACTACCTTAAACAAAGCTTTTATAGACCCTGGAAGCTCTATCGATGTCTTGCTCAATGATACACTAGATACTAGAAATTAATTTTGCCCATGTGGAACTTGCATATATTCCTTTATTAAGGTTTGTTGAAAGTTACTTGTACCTAATAGGCAAAATATGTTGACCAAGAACTATAGGCCATTTGTCTTCAATTAAAACTTTGATTTAGATTTTATCATGGTTGATACTCATGTGGTCTATTAAAGCTTATTAGGAAGACCATTCATAGAGGTATCTCATGCGATCATGTTTATACATTGCCTTAGCCCAAATTTTCAATTGAAGATGGCATTAAAGTCATGGTTTGGAATCAAAAGATTGCTTGAATTACTATATAACTTCGTCAAAATGAACATATTATATTACTCTGTTGTATCACAATAAGGCCATCGTAATCTGACCTTGTGACCAATATTGATTATTTCGATCTAAGATCGTTTGATGAACTCAAATGCACAAAACCAGTCGAAAACAATAAATATATTTATCCAATTAAAAATGATTTGACCAAAAAGCTTAAGATTAGAGCTTCATTAACTCCAGGTCTTACTATGCAACTAAAATAACTACTAGTAGAATATATAATACTTTTGCTTACAATCACAGAGATATGCCTAATATTGATCTACAGAAACATGTCACAAATTATCCATAAATCTAAGCTTTAAACTGGTCATCCAATACCATTATTCATTTAATCAAGATCAATATCAATCTATTCAAGAAAAAATCAATAAGCTCTTGGTTGCGTACTTTATCCTACAAGTTCATTACTCTTAATGGATTACAAATATAGTTCTAGTAAAGTAAGCAAATGGAAAATGATGGATGTTTATAAATCTCATTGACTTAAATCGAACTTGTCTCAAGGATAGTTGCCCACTTTCTAAAATTGATTAATTAATAGATTCAATAGCAGCTCATGCTTTATTCGGTTTTATGGATGCATTTTCTAGAAACAATCAAATTCAAACAGACAACATGGTGAAGAGCATATAACCTTTATTATCAATCAAAGTATATATTGCTATAAGATTATGCCTTTTGGGCTAAAAACTTCTAAGGAAATATGTCAAAGACTTGTCAATTATATATTCAAACCTTTTATTAGGAAAATAATAGAGGTGTATGTAGATGATATGATCAATAAATCCTTCAAATTCAAGCATCACATTGATCATTAATGCATTACATTTAAGATCTTTGAAATTATCCAATGTGACTCAATCCTAAGCAATGTATTTTTTAGCTTTCTTTAGGGAAATTCTTGGGCTTCATGGTAAATCTAAAGGGCATTGAAGGTAACCCCATCAAGATTCAAGTAGCACTTTGTAACACCCTAGCTTTATAATTGTACTTAAGGTGATTTATATAAAAAAGAAAATACATGTGCAACATTCAACACTTTTGGTATAGATATAAATTTTAAAATAAACTTTTCATAAATATAGAATATAAAAGATTTGTTACAAAAAGCTTCGTTATAAAATGCAGAGATTTCTTGTAACATATCTTAAACCTAACTCTGTAAATAGATTTATAGTATTTATGCGTGGATACAAACACAATGAGTCCATTATATAACCTAAGATTTGTTATGTCTATATACATCTTACCTTAGTTGGGACTTGGCATTAGCTTGCCCTATTGCTCATTTCCTGTAATGTACGGACTATATAGGCTAATGTCTAGTAAGTTAACATTTGATGCATGTATTAATTATTATTCACATGAATGGATAAATGAAATGAATTTTAAGTCTTTTAAATAGAACTTAGAAATATAATAGAACTTAGTTAGGGCCTTAGGTTTGTTATACTACAAGGCTAACACTAAATAATATGCCTTTAGGCCTAACTAATTGATCTTTTGGGCCTTGCGTATCACTGTCTCCAATTGATTGCTTTTTACTTAGCTTAGAGAGCTTGCCCTCTTTGTAAACTTTGACATTTAGTAGTGCAATAACCCATTTATTAAAAATTCATTTAAAACATCTTCGTTATGAAGTAATCCATGAAATCTTTGTGTCCAATACAACTTATGTCATAACATGTGAAGTTTCTAGATATGTAATAAAGGCAAAACATAATACTACTTTAAGACTATATTCCTTAATATAGGTGGTAGTACCATCCATATAGAAATTAAATAAATAAAACTATAATATAAGCAGCAGGGTCGACTATACAAAGAAAAAATAAGAAAATATCATAATATAAGTGGCAGAGCAAACCATGATATATTTAAATAGAAGTATCACATATTAGGTGACACAGTTGATCATGCAAAGAGTAAGTAATAAAATATCATATTATAGGTGATATAGCTGACTCTATAAAGATAATTAAGAAGATATCATAATACAGGCGATATAGTTAGCTATGTAAAGGTTAGACAATACTTATTTATACCATAATAACTATCATAAGATAAAGAATTATTTAAATCTAAATTTAGCATAAAAAGAGCTATTATTTAAAGCTAAATTTAAGCATAAAAGAACTTTGTCCTTACATTGCAGGTAAAGTGAAGTATTACTTATCTCTTTTCCTTAATTTCTTTAGACCTTCCTAACTTGAAAATTTCTCTATTATTAATGCTTTTTATTGAGTACTAGAAAGTGTATATTTATAAAGGAGAAAATCATTATTTTTCACTTCAAGTTTTACTAACTTCTTTACTTTCATACTTTTAAGTTTCTCGTGAATTTAATTATGCGTGTTTTATTATAATTAAGTATTTTACGTATTTTAGGGGGATCATGGTCATTTCACAATAAACAAGACATTAGATGACAAAACGAACGGTAAATCTGAACTCAAAATAGTTAAAAACCTTAGGAGGAATATAAAAGTAAAAATGTCACTACTTACATATACGGTACTATTCATGGTACTGTTCATCACAATGTTCATATGTACTGTATGATGACGTGGCATTGACCGATGATGTGGCATCAACCAATGATGTGGTAGCATTTAATTGGATGAATGATGTGGCATTGGCTGATTATGTGGCGTTGACTGATTACGTGACTTGACTGATGAAGTATCACAATCTTATTGTATAAAAATATTTATGCACTGTTAACTGATGACGTGGCCGTATGTTAGTGGATCAGAAAAAACGTACGTACCGTACATGCATATACACTGGATAATAGCCCTGATGATGTGTTCAAACCAATCAGAGCTTGCCACGTGGTGCAATCCTGTGCATCCAAATTGTTTTAATCCGATGGCCATGAATTACTTGTTATATCTATAAAAGGAGGGCTCCCCTCCTAATTTGACACGCTTGAATTCATTTTTGAGCTCTATTTTCTAAAATTCCTTCTCTATATTGTATTTTCTTTGTATTTTAGTAAAATTTTCTTTTTATCGTTAGTTTAAATATGAAAAGCTAATTTTCTTTCAAGCTTGGGTTGAAGGTGAAGTCTCAACATGTTTCATTAGCTTAATTGGTAAATTTATTTTATTTTTTCCTCTAATTTCTGTGGATGTTTTGACTTTTCGTTGACAGATAGTAATAACACAGTTATTACTGTTTGGCAGGATAAGTCTTTAGCACCATATTAATTATAGCGTGGTTCATGAGGAATGGATTTTTCCCTCATGATTTAATTGAAATTAATAAGAAATATTGAGCCCTGGAGTATGTTGATACAGATTCAGATGCCCAAGTGCTTTATTATAACAGTTGCATTTTTAATTATTCCTATCATTTTAATTCAAAATTTAGGATAAATTTACCATAATTTAACTACTCACTCAGAAAATTAATTCAATACACAATTAAAATCTACTTTCTCGTGGGATTGACACTCGTCATCATTAATCTATTCTACAATAGATTCGTGCACTTGCGAGTTCAATAAATTTTGCACAACAAGTTTTTGGCGCTGTTGTCGGGGAGGTAAGTTATTTTAATTTGTTGAATTAATTTTTTTAGTTTTTTTTGTTTACTTATATTTTTTCCTTATAAAAAAATAATAATTCTATAATTTAATTTTTAAAATTTAAATTTTTGTAATTTAATTTTATTTTGTAATTTCTTTAAATTTCTTAACTTTAATTTTTGCTTTACTTTTCTTTGTAATTTTTTTTGTTTATCTTGTTAATTTATTTTAATTTTAGTTAATCTATTCCTTTTATTTTCTTTTTAGTGCTTGAGTATATTTCTTGGATAATTTTTTTTGTTTATCTTGTTAATTTATTTTAATTAATTCATAGAATTAATTTTTTAAGTAATTTTTTGTTGCTTTCTTTTAAAATTAAAAAAATTAAAAAATTAAAAAAAGTGAATCTGTAATTTAATTTTGATAATTTAAATTTCTTTGTAATTTCTTTAAATTTCTATAATTTAATTTCTAAGTTATTTTTCTTTATAATTTTTGTTTATTTTGTTAATTTATTAATTCATAGAATAAATTTTTTTAAGTAATTATTTTTTAGTTGTTTTCTTTTAAATTTTTTTCCTGTAATTTAATTTCTTTCCTTTTTCTCTTCTTTATCTTTCTGTAATCTAATTTTTTATTCTTATTGTAATTTATCTTGTTATTTTATTTTTAGTTAATCTATTTCTTATATTTTCTTTTTAACACTTGAGTGTATGTTTATAGTAAGGTTGTAACAACGTGATAAAGTTAGTATCGTAATTTCTCCTTCCTCGTTATTTTTTTATTAATTTTGTTCTCATTTTTTTTATATTTTTCATTATTTTTTTATGCATGGTCAAAGGTCGTAATTATCTAATCTTGAGCCTGTAAACTTAGAATTGAAAAAAACACTTCGCACACACAAATGTATCGCATTTAAAAATAAAATTGAAATGGATTTACAACAACAAGAACCACCACAGGAAAGATCATTTAAGGACTATTTCAATTCCTTAGCTAACTTGAACATATCATGTATATGATACCCAAATATAGCTATTAGGAGTTTTGAATTAAAACCTAGTATACTAAATTGTCTCCCAACATTTTATAGCCTAGAAAATGAGGACCTATATAATCGTTTGAATGATTTTCATGCTGTTTGTCAAACTTTTAGATATGAGAATTTTTCAGATGATGATGTTAAACTCAGACTATTCCCATTTTCTTTAAAAGATAGAGCTCGTTCATGGTTTAATACATTGCCTGCTAATAGCATTACATCATCGGAACACATGGTCACAAAATTTTTAAATAAATACTTCCCAGTTCATAAAACCAATTCTATTCGTAGGAAAATTTCAGAGTTCATCCAGAGAGAAGACGAGTAATTTTTCGAAGTATAGAAGCGATTCAACAACTACTCTTGAAATATCCACATCATGGATATGAAAAATGGCACCAATACCAATGCTTTTTGAAGGGATTATTGCCAAATGTGCAATAATAACTAATGACAACAAGTGGAAGAGAACTAATGTCTAAAGTACACCAGAAATTTAGGATTTCTTCCAATGACAAGTGGATAATTTCCAACAACGGAGTCGATCATTCAGAAACAATAAAAGAATTACGAGAGTAAATGAAGTCCAAATTGGCGAGTCAAGCTCGGGAATCAAAGAAGTCAAAGAAATGATTGAAGGACTTACCCAACAAATTGCATCGTTAACAGCTATTAAATTAACAGAGCCACATGAACATGACTCATACCCAAATCAAACCAATACCATAGGCGTAATGAGGAAGCCATCAAACTACAACCCTTACTCTAACACATATAACCCTAGATGGAAGGACTACCCCAATTTTTCATGGTCTCAAGGATTCCAACAGAATGAACCAACAACTCTAGCTCCACTAATGCAACTAATTCCTCAAGTTCCATAAGCCTCTCAGTCACCATTCAGACCTTATAACTAAAACTCAAATTATTCTCAACCCAGACCATGGGAGGATGCATTCTAAAATTTCAAGAATTCTATCCACTATATGATCGAGTAACAAAACCGCACCATTGATGGATTACGAAATGAGATAAGAGCAGGCTTCAACTCACAGGCCTAATCAATTTCTAACCTCAAGAAAATAGTAGGCCAACTTACCATTTCAGTTCAAACCCTAGCAATGACTGTTGAGAAAGGCAAATTCCTAAGTCAACCAGTGCCAAATCTTAAAAGAGTGCATGAAGCAAGTACTAATTCACCTCAGCAACATGGAGAGGTCAAAGCCATCATGACCTTGGAAAAAAGAAAAGAAGTCGATAATAAAGTGAAACTACCGGTGACCAAAACAACTCAAAGTTTATCTGTAAATACTGAGGACTCATCATTATAGGAGAAAGAAGAAATCAACCCACGAGAGTATATTCTTAAAACTCAATTTCCCAAGAGGTTAGCCAAATCAAAGAAGGAAAAATCCACGAGTGAGATTTTTGAAATCTTCAAACAAGTAAGTGTCAACATCCCTTTACTTGATGCTATAAAACAAGTGCCATCTTATGCCAAGTTGCTTAAAGATCTTTGTACTAAAAAGAAAAATATTCATGTTTAAAAGAAGGCATTTTTAACAGAAAATGTTAGTTTATACTCCAACATAAAATTCCTTTAAAATGCAAAGACCGAGGCTCCCCCATTATCTCATGTAGTATAGGAAACCACACAATTGAGAATGCTTTATTGAACTTAAGAGCTCGTGTTAATCTGTTGCCTTACTCAGTGTTTATGATACTTGGACTGAAAAAATTACACCCAACTCTAGTGGTATTACAACTTGCAGATTAATCCACGAAAATACCTCGTGGTATTGTGGAGGATGTGCTTATCCAAATAGATAAGTTTTATTTTCTTATTGATTTCATTGTAATTGACACTCAACCAGTGTAGGATTCAAGGAAGCACATCCCCATTATCTTGGGTCGTTTATTTTTGGCAACTGCCGATGCTCACATTCAATACAGGACTGGAAACATGTAGTTGTCATTTGGCAATATGACCATGGAACTAAATATCTTCAACATATGGATTTAATTATTGAATTAGTTGATCACACATTGCCCTTAAACCTTAGTAATGACCTTTTACTAACATGTTTAACTCACTTTGGTTTGGATTTTAATATTGATAGATCGATTGATGAGGTTAATGCCTTATTGGATTCATCACCATGCGTGGACATTGATAAATGAAAGACAAAGATAGAACACTTGGCACTATTAAAAGAAAATCACATCCCATCATCAGAATCACTACCAAAGATTAAGCTCAAACCTTCACTTAACCCTCTAAATTCTACATTTTTGGGAGAAGAAAGAACATTGTCAAAAATCATTTCATCCTCTCCTGATGACAAACAAAAGAATACAGACATAATTGACCTCATTTTTTTGTTCAAAAAGGAGGATACAACTGGTAAAACCAGAGGAGATTCGTAACAATAAAAATGCTAAAGACTACAGAAAGCAAATAAAAATCCTCCGTGACAAACGGAGTATTAGAAAATCTTCACACCAGGTCAGAAAATATTTTTGTTCAATTCTTAATGGTACATTTCTCTAAGTAAGTTACACACGATGGTCTGGTCTATCTACTAATCATACTGTTTTTCCACATAGAGCCATTAAATTTAAGAATCCAAATAACGATGTAATTTTTAAAGTTAATGGTAAAAAAAGTAATATCATATCACGAATACCAACTATGTGGAGAAAACAACGCAAAACATTTAAGTGACCTGGCATTTATTTTCTTTCTGTTTCCTTTCGGTGATTTAAAGTTTTCTTTTCTGTTTTTAATTATATTTGTGAAAGTGTGTTTGTTTAACTATTAAGTTTTTTTTCATTTTTTCTCATGAATATGTCAACTAAAAAGCATCTCTTGAACATTCTTAGACAATTTCAATATATACAATCTCATCTCAGAGGTCAAATACGATTTTATAAAATACATCGTATTTGGTAGCTACAACGACCAGAGTTAGTAGCCCGTGTTGAGGATTTAGAAGGAGATCTTAAAGAAATTGAGAGAGATATCTACAGCATCCAATTAGAGTTTGAGGTAAATTCAATAAGAGGACGATGGTAAATTAATATTTTTTTGTGTTATTTTTTATTTTCCTTTATGTGTATTGTGTTTTTGCTAGATTTTTTTCTTTCTTTGGTGTGTTATCATTTTTCACTCTGGTTAAGTGGCGGATAATGCAGTTTCTCATAATAACTAATATTCTGAGTTGAAGGCATGGATAGAGACGAGATCTTAGCCAAACTTTACAAGTAATTTTCTTCACTTCATTAGAATGCTCTCCTCACCATTTATAAAGCTCAGCCTGACATCCGATATTTTTTTCATTTCCCTGCTGACATCCGATGGATAATCGAAGCTAAAGTGTGATTGATAGGTGAGTTGCCTCCCAAATTTATTGCATACAAGCCTGGTTGTGGTAAAGAAAATTATTCAAGAAAACAGAGAGCCTGAAAGCTCTCTAATGTTTGTTATAAGTATGCTAGAATGAGATGCTATAAAAAGTAATATTCTTTAGGAATGCTGTCTGATAACAAGAAAGATAAGATTTAATTCATTAGGAATGACTTGAATAAAGAGTCATTGGATGATACCCTTTTGTCTTTTTAAACGCATCCCAGTGGATACGTCCAAAACGCAATACTTAAATTATAGCCATTATTTCAGAAAAAATGTACAAACTATAGTCTCGGGAATCTAACTATAAAAGACCCTGTTTGCCAGTTTGTAAGAAAACTGGATAGGAAGCCTATCCTCGACCCATAGAGGGCATTCAAACCATTTCTGAATGTAAAATCAGAGGAAGATGTGAGCCACAGTCGCAATTACTTGTAAATATCCTTTTATTTCAATGTTATTTTATTTCACTATTGTTTGATCATTACATTTTTGTTTTTAATAATTTTATGCTATCATTATTTATTTTGTCTTTTCACTATTTTCTTTTTGACTCTCAAGCCATGTGTTTCACCTTAAAAAATGTAAATATTTTCTTCTGTGTTGCAACACCCAGGTGATATCTTATAATCTCAACTTTTTTCCTTTAAAATATTGAGGGTAATGTTTCGTTCTGGTTGGGAGAGGGAATAGTTGATAATTGTGGAATATCTTAATCTTTGTTAAGTTTTTACTAATTTTTATTGTAAGAACTAACTGTGGTTAACTTTTTACGTTGAAGATAGCTGAATATGGAGTGTAGTGACTCTCGAAACGCATCTTCTTAATTTGAAAAAAAAATTACTTTTCAGTCATTTTTTTTAGCTTTATTTTAAGTGTGATTTTTCTAACTTCCTCTTTCTAATTTCTCTTTTATAAATATACACTTTCAAAAATTTGAGTTGAAGATAGCTGAATATGAAATGTCATAATTCTAGAAACGCATCTTTTTAGTTTTCTTTTTTTTAACAAAAAAAATTTAAATATATATTTTGTCATTTTTTTTGACATGATGACTTTCAAATTTTAGTATTTGTATTATCTTTGGTCTTGAGTTCTTTTACACCATGTTTGCTACTCTACATGAGTTGCTTGAAGGAATATACATGTCATAATAAATTCCAAGTGAGTTCTTGAACCTGTCATTTTTCTTAGAGAGTAACCCTTTTTGCCCTTGCCTATTATTTATACAGCTTAACAGTTTATTATTTGATACATAATCTATAAATTTCTTTTGAGTCAACCTTCTAAAAAAAAAGAGAGAGAAAAAAATTTTGGTGTGTTGTTACATCTAAAAGTTTATCAACTGATAGATATAAAAGATTAGTTAGTGCCTTAAAAGACGATGGAAATGCCATCTTTGACCCGTTTGAGCCTTTCTAGCCATTTTTTTTGTGCAATATCCTTAATTAATCCTTTTGAGCCTTTAAAAAAAATTATTATTATCTTTTTCTTTGTTAACTTACTATCTCAAACCAACTCCAATTTGAAATATTACTCAATATTGTACAAATTTCATAACCCATTCATGTTTAAGAAAAATGTAAATAATTGGTTTGTTCAATAAAATTGTGCCTTAGTAAAAAAAAGAAAAGAAAAAATTCAAAAATTATATATTAGTTAAAAAAAAGAGAAATGTACTCTATAATCTTTAAAAAAATCTCCTTTTTTTTCAAACATGTATTTTGTTTTTCTTTTTCTATTTTTTCCTTCTTTATTCCCCATGTCTTTAGCTTACGTTACATCCTAATAAAAGTCTTTTTTTATTTTAGGGAACTATAGCCTAAAGTAGAAACTAGTTACATGGGCTATAAAGATGTAGTAATGCATAAAATAATAATAAATAAATATAAATAAATATATTAGTATGACTCACATTTTTGCTTGAGATCGTATTATTTCTAAGTTGTGGGCACATTTATTTCATCTTAATGAGAGTGTGTAATATTATTTTAATATTTTCTCTCAATTTACCATTCATGGGAGTGACTATTATTATTAGGTTTAATTTCTTTGTGAAAGTGTCACTGTAAGTGAGATTTTGGAGTATTGACATGTCATTCTTGAAAGCATCTTGATTATAATAGTTGTGACAAAGTCTACTGGATTGATTCATATGGATGGTTGATTTGGAAATAATATTTCTTAAAGACTGGAGATAATGGTTATACTTTTATTTGATTTATATCATAAAGTTTAATTAAATAAACATGATAGTTAAAAAAAAAGTTTTGGGTTTGAATTTGATTTTGCTTAATTTGCTAGGGACTAGCAATAAACTAATTTGGGGAGTATGTTGAGTTCTTGAAAATGTATATTTATAAAGGAGAAAATCATCATTTTTAACTTCAAGTTCTATTAATTTCTTTACTTTTATATATTTAAGTTTCTTGTGAATTTAATTATGCGTGTTTTATTATAATTAATTATGTTACGTATTTTAAGGGCATTATGATTATTTCACAATAAACGAGACATTAGATGACAGAACAGGCCATAAATCTAAACTTAGAACGGTTAAAAACCGTAGAAGGAGTATAAAAGTAAAAATGTCACTATTCACATATACGGTACTGTTCATGATACTGTTTATGATACTATTCATATATACTGTATGATGACGTGGCGTTGATTGATGATGTGACACCAACTAATGACGTGACAGTATTTGATTGGATGAATGATGTGGCATTGACTGATTATGTGGCGTTGATTGATGATGTGGCTTGACTAATAAGGTGTCACAATCTTACTGGATAAAATGTTTATGTACTGTTGACTAATAGCCCTGATGATATGTTCAAACTAATCAGAACTTGCCACGTAGTGCAATCTTATACATCCAAATTGTTTTAATCCGATGGCCATGATTTACTTGTTGTATTTATAAAAGGAGGGCTCTCCCCTAATTTGACACCCCTGAATTCATTTTTGAGCTTCATTTTCTAAAATTCCTTCTCTATCTTGTATTTTTTTTGTATTTTAGTAAAATTTCCTTTTTATCCCCAGTTGAAATATGAGTAGCTAATTTTCTTTCAAGCTTGAGTTGAAGGCGAAGTCTCAACATGTTCCATGAGCTTAATTGGTAAATTTATTTTACTTTTCTCTCTAATTTCTGTGGATGTTTTGACTTTTTATTGATAGATAGTAATAACACAGTTATTACTGTTTGGCACGACAAGTCCTTAGCACTATATTAATTATAGTATGGTTCATGAGGAGTGAATTTTCCCCTCATGATTTAATTGAAATTAATAAGGAATATTGAGCCCTGGAGTATATTGATGCGGATCTAGATACCCAAATATTTTATTATAACAGTTGCATTTTTAATTATTCCTATCATTTTAATTCAAAATTTAGGATAAATTTACCATAATTTGACTACTCACTTAGAAAATTAATTCAACACACAATTAAAATCTATCTCCTAGTGGGATCGATACTCGTCATCATTGATCTATTCTACAATAGATTCGTACACTTGCGAGTTCAATAAAATTTGCACAACACTTTTGAATTAGAATAGAAGAGGATTTGATTTCTAGTTATTATGAAAAATAAAAGGGCTAAAGAGTATTTATAGGATTTGCTAAGGCCAATAGATAACTAGGATTTTGCCACAATAATACTTAATTAATAGTGAAGATTTATCTTTCCATAAATATTTTAGTAATTTCTAGAATCCTAAAATATTTCAACAACATCTCTTATTGTATCATCATTTATGTCATTGCTTATGTCATCATTACTATATTATTATCATTATTATTTTAATACTTTAAAAGAGATTGTTGGCTTAAGGTTAATTATGTTATATTCAAGTAAGGAAGTTGTACCTCACACATTTAGCCTTAGATCTACTCAAATAATTACATAAGTATAAAGCTTGACAGAAAGGATTGTAGCATTAAATAGGTTTATTTCTCGATGGGGTTAGCTTTGGGAAATTTCTCGATATTAGTATAAATGTGATAGGATAATTTCATTAGAAAAAATCATAATTTTGGATGGGATGATAGATGAGAGAAGGCTTTACAACAAATAAAGGAATATTTAAGGAATTTCTCGATATCAATAAAATCAATATTAAAAGGGATTTCATTTTTGTATTAGCTTTTTTTTTTAACATACAGTCAGTGCCTGTTTTGTCAGTTAGTTCGATAAAAGCTATTAAAACTATTATGTGAATAAAGCATTAGCTGACCTTAATCCTATATTCTTCAATTGAGAAGCTCACATGTGCTTTGTTTACAGTACAAAAGCTATAACCATATTTTTAAGTACATATACTTATAGTCCTTACCATGCTCTTTTCAGATAGATCCTCCATAAACCCAAGCTAATTCGCTAGTTAGTAAGATGGTCAATTAAGCTTAGTTATGTTGATATTAAATATCAATTATGACCATCAACCAAAGATTACATTGTGGCAGATTTCATAGCAAAATTTGCATCCTATGACCTGTCGGTTATTGAAAAAACATCCATAGCATTATTGAATAGCTTAATCGAGATAATCTCACAAAAAAGTTCTTCTTGAGATTATATGTTGATGGATGGCTAATTGCAAAGTTTGGGTGGAGCACTTGTCCTATATTCACCTAAGAATGATGAGATCACTTCATGATTATTATTTAATTTCAATAGGAATAACAATAAGACTTACTGTTTCAAATCAATCAAATTCATATTAATACTATAGTTAGGAAATTTTAAAGCTGATGCTCTATCACATCTAGCCATCACTTATTAGATCATGTAGCTTAGGTTTCAAGAACAATCCATATTGAGTTACTTATTGAGATAACCCCAGTTAAAAATTTTATTGAGAAAGATGTCCTTCTCAATGACAAGATCATAGCTAATAAGCTGTGTTATCTAGTAGCTTGCAATATTTAATGGATGGTATTTTGTATCATTGAAGATATATTTTTCATTATCTTCAGTGCGTTATACCAAAGGAAGGGCATTACATCTTCATAGCAATTCATGAAGGCATTTATGGAAAATACTCTAGTACAAAGGCATTAGTTTTTGAAGACTACGTGTTGTACAAATTTTATTGAACTCGTAATTATACGAATTTATTGTAGAATAGATTAATGGTAACGAGTGTCGATCCCATAAAGAGGTATATTTTAATTATGTGTTGAATTAATTTTCTAAATAAATGGTTGAATTGTGATGAAATTAATTTAATCTATCTTAGAATTAAAGTTAGAATGATAGAAATAAATTAAAGTAGCAACTATTATAATAAAGCACTTGGGTATCTAAATCCGCATCAACATGCATCAGGACTCAATATTCCTTATTAATACCAATTAAATCATGAGGAAAAAATTCACTCCTCATGAACCATGCTCTAATTAATATGGTACTAAGGGCTTATCGTGCCAAACAGTAATAACTGTATTATTATTATCTGTTGATGAAAAGTCAAAATATTCATAGAAATTAGAAGAGAAGAGAAAATAAATTTACCAATTAAGCCCATGGAACATGTTGAGACTTTACTTTTAACCCAAGTTTGAAAAAAAACTAGTTACTCATATTTGAAATAAGGGTAAAATGAGAATTTTATTAAAATACATTAAAAATACAAGATGGAGAAAGAATTAGAGAGAATGGAGCTCAAAAATAAATTCAGAGATGTCAAATTAGAGGGAGAGTCCTCTTTTATAGATATAACAAGTAAATCATAACCATCAGATTAAAATAATTTGGATACACTGGATTGCACCACATGGCAATTCCTGATTGGTTTGAACACATCATCAAGTTTATTATCCCATGTATATGTATGTATCATATGCACTTTTTTTGATCAACTAATATATTGTCACGTCATCGGTCAATAGTATATAAATATTTTTATCCAATAAGATTGTACCACCTCATCAGTCAAGTCACATTATCAGTCAACACCACATAATTTGTTAATGCTATATCATTCCTCTAATCAAATACTGCCACATCATTGGTCAATGCTACATCATCGTACAGTATATATAACAGTGTTATGAATTGTAGCATGAACAATATCGTACATATGAACAGTACGTATATGTGAACAATGACATTTATATTTTTATGCTCCTCCTAAGGTTTTTGATCTTTTTGAGTTTAGATTTACCGTCCGTTTTGTCATCTGATATATTATTTATTGTGAAATAACCATGATGTCCCTAAAATACATAAAATACTTAATTATAATAAAATACACATAATTAAAATCACAAGAGACTTAAATATATAAAAGCAAGAAAGTTAATAGAACTTGAAGTGTAAAATGACAGTTCTAATATTTAACACTACACCAAGCTTATTATCAGCCCACTTTACATGTGATACTGATCACATTGCCCACACAAGTCATAATTGTCAAACATATGCTGACATTCCCTGAAAGCCCCTTAAACCTTTAACTATATTTATCAGTCCTTAGCCCTTTGCCCAATAAGGACTTGATCTCATCGAGCCTTTACATCGAAGAAAAACCCCTGGCATAATCTATAAAAAGAAAACAACCAACTTTAACAAGTGTAATACTTTTTACAGATATGGTATACTTCTAGTCATCATTATAGATAAAAAGAAATAATTTAATAACTCTTAATCCAACAGACTTCATACCAACTTTAATATTGATCTTTAATTTTCCTTGTTAGCACAATCGAAGACTAATAGCCAAGTAGAAGCCATTAACACAATAACGAAGAAGGCCCTAAAAACATAACTTAGAGCATATAAAGGAGCTTGGGTTAACGAGCTTCATGAAGTACTCTTGGCTTATTGAATGACCAGTAGAATAGCTACAAAGAAAACCTCTTTTCCCTAGCTTTTAGTCATAAGGCAGTCATTTTAATAGAGATTAGATTTTTGATTTGTTCAGTAAAAAAATTTTCAGATGATGAAAACTAATAGATTTTTTATGCTAACCTTGACCCTAAATTCTAGTAGTAACTTATTAGCATAAACTACTCGTTATTATAATCAGACTATATAAGCTTGAACTTTTACTGAGGAAGACCTTATACTTAGAAAACATAAAGCTCCTTGAGGACAAAAGTCTTCGAGCAAAGTTAAAAAGGCCATATAAGATTATTAAAATAGTGCATTCAGGAACTTATCAGTTTCAAAGCACAAATAGGTATAAGGTCAAAAAGCATTAGAATACATAATGATCCACAGATATCATGTTTGAGCTAACCTTGTTACTTTTACCAACTAAGTAATTTTTATATTTATTGTTTAAATTTATCTTACCCAACTTATTTTATTTTATCTCATTAGCCTCTTTATAGCTTAAAAAATTTTTGGCCCTTAATGGTGGCCTAGGCTTAATTATTTTAGCCTACAATTATGATTTGATCTTAATTATTTTGCCTTTGACTATAGCTAAATCATTTTGGTCTTTAATTATGGCTTGATCTTAATTGTTTTGGCCCTCATTTGTAGCCTAATCTTAAGTATTTTGCCCTTTATCATGCCTAATTTTTAGCTATTTTTTACCCTTATCATGGCTGATACATAAGACTTATGACTCTTGTTATGGTTCAAGTTAAAGATATCAAGCCTTTTTGACAGTTTATTTTTAAATCCATGTGGGATATTTTACTAACATAATATAAAAGTCAACTCTAGTCCTTCAAAATCTAGATTATACATCCCAACTTGAAAGTCCGGTGGAGGGTACTTCTTCAGTACCACTTTTAAAGCATATTCAAGCCTTAGAATAGTCCTCTTGTCATGCTTAATCTAATGTTCAGCCTTCAACTTATCAATCATAAGCTTTTGCCATGCTATTATCCTGTCTTTCTTTATGATCGTATTATCAAAGTGGTAATTTAGTTTCTCAAGTTCTTTAAGATCTTATAAATTATTTTTCAATAAGCTTTCCTTATCAATTAAACCAATTTTCTTCAAATTGGACCTTTAAAGTATCTATCTCTTTTGAAAATTTATTCTTTAGTGTAGGGACTTCAAATTCTAAGTTGATCGACTAATCACATTGCCTTCGAGTTTACAATGTAGATAATTTGCTTGATACAATATACAATCAAAATGTTTTAATTTGCTAGTTATTTCCAACACAAATAAGATAGTATATTACCTTTTAATCATATTCTGTCACTATGTCTAAGCCTTAGTGGTAGATAGTTTATTAAGCTCTTTGGCCTTCTTTGTATTTACATATGCCTTAGCAAAATGCACAACACATTAGGTATGTTTAAACCTCTCTCTTTTTTCTCTTTTATTAGCTTCAGTGAGAGTATACCTTGGCCTTGTAATTGTATTTCTAAATTTAACAAAGGTTAGGGAAGTTGTTGCAGTTATAGTTGAACAAATGACCAATATGGATTTTTGTATTAATGGCTTAGAGATAGATTAAGCCAATCCCCGATCTCCATGATATACTTTTTTTCTATTATTCATCTCTTTATCTTTTGCTCTTTAATCTTCTCAAGATTCCCAAAGGCATTTTCTTCACTTTATAAACCTAATTGATTATGATTTTTTATCTAATGAAGAATGAAAATCTGGCATCTATACCTTTCTTTTTCTCTGTATGGTTTGCTTTATTCTTACCTTATGTAAGGAAATAATTCGACACACTTATAAATTCTCCAACATCAAAAGGTCAATATATGGATGATGATATTAATATGCCCCTCTAATGTAAGATCAGTATAGAGCTATTAACTTTGACTGATCCTCTATAAACTTGCGTAACTATACAAATATGTTATTTCCCAAACAAGCTCTGACTAAAGGTTTAAAAAAAAAAAGATCTTCTTTAATAGAAATTAAACCTGGTTGGCTAAAAATTTATTGCACCTTATACTTCAAATCTTTTAAATATTGGTCTAATTCTTTGTAAGCCCAGAGCCACTAATCTTTCAAATCTTTGTTTGTGATTGAAAAATCTATAATCAACTTTTTTAACTTAAGCAAAGCCAATAAATAGTGCCAGCCAATATGCTTCCTTAGGTTACTTTTTATGTTGAAACATCTCTTTAGCTCCTGAAATATGGGCGTGGATAGACTAGCTTCCACCTATATCAAATATATGCTATTTAAGATCCTTTACGTACTTAAGGCTAATTGACAAAGAGCTAACCCAATTGAACTTAACATTTTGACAAAATAGGCTTGTTTAGGTAACCTTAGCTCACAATCAAAAAATTTCATGCAAATAACTACTGTATTCTTAGAGGGACTGCTATGCTTTTCTCCTCCTTATGTAGCCTTATTCTCAAACTGGGAATATTGTATTTCCCTTTACAAACCTTAAGATCATCCTCTCTAATGATAGATTCTATTTTGTTTATATCATATTCTATGGATTAGTCTTAATGATAAGTTTAGGATTTGGTTTCACTTATCTCTTCTTTTTCTTTCTTCTCCTATTACTTTTATAATGTTCTTCATCTTCCTCTATTGTGGTGTCACTGATCTCATCTATATTAAATTTAAATAATTTAATCTACTTAAATATGAGGTCATCCTTAGTTTCCTTATAATCTGCCCCGGCTCTATTTCCTACAATTTTATATTTAGTCAAAAGGTTGGTTCAATTATCCTAAGGAAGTACTATAACTTGAATCAGTATTTTAAATAAGGTGATATCCGACCTTCTGTGTGATATTGATCTTTTTTATTAGAATTTCCCTCATCCTTTTCAAAAGCTTGACTTAAAAATTTCCTATATAGATTCTAAAAATCATTATCTATAAAACCTTTACCATTAGCCACTTCATGGGTAAGAAGTAGTTGTTTTTCCCAGAATCAACTCAAATTAACATGCTCTTAAAATCTAAAATTATACTATATATATATATATCCTCTTTTATTGAATTTCAAAGCATACAAATGACGATAGGAATACAAATCTACATGAATAGTAATAGACAATAAAGTTAAAGAGAAAGGAAAACTTACAAGTAAGCCTCTTTATGATTGATTTTTTTTTGTCCAATTTAACTATCACTACTGTTTGTTGTAGTTTCTCTTGCTTTTCTCTTTTATCTTTTAGAAATTTTTGAAATTTGAATTAGATTAGGTTTCTAAGACAGAAGTGAATCATTCCCTTTTGCTTTTATCTCGCCATTTGCTACAACCAGTGAAAATTTAAACTAAACCAGCATATTCTAGTTGCCTCCAACCATTTTTCCCTGGTCATTTAATCGTTGGCTATTCTCTAGCATTTTCTCATGTTACAACCCGCAACGTGATATGATCAGTTGAAAATACTGTTGGTGAAAAATTATAATTTTTCTCATAAAAAATA
This sequence comes from Aegle marmelos, assembly GCA_030449875.1. Taxonomy (NCBI): domain Eukaryota; kingdom Viridiplantae; phylum Streptophyta; class Magnoliopsida; order Sapindales; family Rutaceae; genus Aegle; species Aegle marmelos. The sequence continues at coordinate 8,243,902 of JASUUL010000142.1, read as the reverse complement.
TTTTAGGACTGATCTCATATAATATATAAGAAATTCGTAATCCAGAAAATCATACTTTGATAATCTGAGAAGATGAACGATAATAAGCAATAAATTCGCTACCCAACGATCTTCCAGGCTATGACTCAAGTTTGATCTGCATTGAACGTGTAGGCGTTCGTTTTACCACTCCCAAAAATCCCTGTCTACTTTTTCCTCAGTGTTTTTCTCAAAAGGAGTCTCCCCCTTTTTTAAAGAGAAAAGAACACTTATATATAATATTACCCTAGTTAAAACCCTAATTTGTGTTATCTTTATTATATAATAATTCAAAATATTAAATATATTATATTTAATATTTTTCCTCTCCACTTACGTAAAAGTGGAGATAAAGTGTAACAACTTTGGGGCCCACCTTATAAAATATCACAAGGCATTTACACTTAAATATAACACATAGGGCCTTAACAAATATTATATTTAGGTTTATCACCTAATATGCCAGTTTTATTATTTTTGAGTTCAGTAGTGGTATAGTCAATTAAATGAGCAAACTCGGGGATCATTTAGGAACATACAATAGTGATTACAATAATTAAGCCTGTAATTAAACTAGCTTAATTATTTAATTCCAATTCTATTCCACTATAAGATTGAAACTGACCTCTATAATTGTATACTCGAATAAAAATTTATCCCAAGCCACATTGATCTCTTTACTGCACAATCCTTTGTACCACATAGTTAATTAAATTGATATCTCAACCGTCCAACCAATTTAATAACATCTTATTCTTTGATACTTACTGGTTTTCTCTAATGATCATTTTCAACATATTAAATATGTCGATCCACTCTGGCCAGAGAATTCTATGATCAAGTACCGAAAACCTATCAAGAGATGTGTTGTACAAATTCCATATTGTTAATCTATAACTTCAATACTTATAATTGCTCCCACCAAGATACCGGGTAATCTTGACTATAAGTATGTGTCATGCCCATTGGTAATTCAAATGAAATTATAACTAACTCAAGATTAAGATTATAGTAAAATCAATGCCTATGAGATTTAATAAGTTTGACAATTATTATAAAGTTAATTAAATCTCATATGCGATCCTGTTCAATGTAGTCGTACTACATCAATAAATTCATATATGATTAAGACAAATCATTCAATGAATTTATTATAGTTTATACCTAAATAAAGTGTCCAACTTTATTTATCAACTGCGAACTCAATTTATTAAATCATAAGATAACTTGTATTTATGTCTTCTGTGAATCCACATAGTAATCACATAAATACATATAATATGATTAAATGGACTTTACTAAAAAATTAATGCAAATGAGATATCTGAATAAAATACCTCAATTATTTTATTAATAAGAAAAAATATTTATTATAATTAAATAAACATATATGCTTTTAAAGAGCATATTTTCCCAACAATCTCCCACTAGCTCTTAAAGCATATTTGGGATCTCACCATGCCCATGGATTCTAAGTGCAAGTTAAAGAGTTTCCCGGGTATGGCCTTTGTGAAAGGATCTGCCAAGTTTTGCTGTGATGCAATCTAACCAACCTCCACATCACCTCTCTGCACTATATCCCTTATAAAATGATACTTTCTCTTAATATTTTTTTGTTTCTTGTGGTTCCTTGGTTCTTTAGATTGAGCTATTGCACCATCATTATCACAAAATAGTTTAAGGGGAGCAGTTACAGCAGGAACCACCTCAAGATCTTGTAGGAACTTGCGGAGCCATACAGCTTCTTTTGCAGCATCAGATGCAGCCGCATATTCAGTTTCAGTTGTGGAGTCTGCGATACAAGATTATTTTACATTCCTCCAACTAATAGCTCCACTTCTTAATGTAAACACATAGCCGGAAGTTGATTTTTTGGAATCTTTATCTGACATAAAATCAGAATCAGTATAACCCACTAGAATAAGTTCATCACTAGAATACACAAGCATATAATTTTTAGTTCTTTTTAGATACTTCATTATATGCTTAACTGCAGTCCAGTGTTCAAGTCCAGGATTCGATTGATATCTGCTAACCATCCCTACTGCAAAACAAATTTTTGGCCTAGTGCAAAGCATGACATACATAAGACTTCCTACAGTTTCTGCATAAGGAACTCGTCTCATTTTCTCTATCTCTTCAGATGTTTTGGGTGATTGATCTTTAGAGAATGCAATTCCATGTCTGAATGGTAATAAACCAGTCTTGGAATTTTCCATGCTAAATTTAGCCAGTATTTTATCGATATAGACTGCTTGAGATAAGGTTAAAGTTTTATTCTTCCGGTTTCGCAGTAATTTGATACCAAGAATATAACTTGCCTCTCCCAAGTCTTTCATATCAAACTGTTTTGCTAGCCAACTCTTTATTGTAGTCAACACTCTTATATCGTTTCCAATTATGAGGATATCGTCTATATAAAGAACTAGGAAGGCTACAGATTTTCCCTGAATTTTTTTATATACACATGGTTCATCAATATTCTAAATGAATCCAAACGATTTAATTGCTTGATCAAATCTAATATTCCATGATCAAGATGCTTGCTTCAATCCATAAATATATCTCTGCAACTTACATTCCATGTGTTCTTGGCCTTTTTGTATGAATCTATTTGGTTGCTGCATGTAGATGTTTTCTTCAAAATACCCATTAAGAAAAGCAGTCTTGACATCCATTTACCAAATTTCATAATCTAGCACTGCAGCAATGGATAGTAGAATCCTGATGGATTTAAGCATAGCAACTGGAGAAAAGGTTTCCTCATAATCGATTCCCTTTTTCTGAGTAAATCTTTTGGCTACTAATCTAGCTTTAAATGTCTCCACCGTTCCGTCTACTCCTTTTTTTCTTTTGTAAATCCATTTGCACCCAAAATGTTTTACCTCATTTAGTGCCCCTACAAGTTCCCAAACTTTATTCAAATATATAGATTCTATTTCTTGATTCATGGCCTTTTTCCAAAATTCAACATCTCTATCTATTAGAGCTTCGTTGTAGCTAGTGGGATATTGTAAATATTCATCTGTGATAGCCTTATAGGTTTTTCCCAGTAACATGTATCTCGCAGGTAACCTAGTTACCCTCTCACTGCGACGAGGTTCTAAAAGAGATTGTTGCTCAGGGATAATCCTGTGTTGATCGTCTAGTTGTTGCTGCTCTTTCTGTTCTATAACAGGTGTGGAAAGTGGAGCATCAACCTGATCAGCTAACAGTTTTTCAAGTATTACCTTACTCTTAGGCTTGAAGTTATTCATATAGTCTTCCTCGAGGGAAGTGAAATGTGTGCTCACAATCACTTTCATATCTTAAGAACTATAAAATAAACCTCCCCTTATCTCTTTGGGATACCCCACAAATATACAAACCTCAGAACGTGAATCCATTTTGTCTGCCTTTGGTTTCAGCACATGTGCTAGTGATCCCCAAATACGGATATGTCGTAAACTTGGTTTACGACTTGACCATAATTCTATTGGGGTTTTAAGCACTGACTTAGATGGAACTAAGTTCAAAAGGTAAACTACAGTTTCTAGTGCTAGTCCCCAAAAAGATATTGGTAATGACGAATAACTAAGCATTGATCTCACCATATCCAAAAGAGTTCTATTTCTTCTTTCAGCTATCCCATTTTGTTGTGGTGTACGTGGGGCACTTAACTGAGAAATAATTTCATTTTCAACTAGATACTCTTTAAAATCTCCAGAGAAAAATTCATCACCACGATCAGATCGAAGTTTCTTTATGCTCTTATCTAATTGTTTTTCTGTCTCAGGCTTATACTCTTTGAATTTCTCAAGAGCTTCAGACTTATGACGCATTAGATAAACTTAACCGTATCTTGAGTAATCATCAGTGAAAGTGATGAAATACTCATAACCTCCTCTTGCTTGTATATTGATTGGTCCACATACATCTGTATGTACCAATTCAAGTGGTACTGTTGCACGCACTCCTTTGGCCAAGAATGGCCTTTTGGTCATTTTACCTTTTAAACAGGATTCACAGAGTGGTAACGATTCATTTTTCAATGGACCCAAGAGCCCATCTTTAATCATTCTTTGTATCCTATTTTGGTTTATGTGACCCAAGTACAAATGCCAGAGGTAGCATTGGTTGGAAGAAATATTTCTTTTATTGATTATTGTGTCATGCATAGAATGGATCATAGGACTTATATGATATAAATTATCTCTCAATATACCAAAACAAACAAGTCTCTCATTATGAAAAATAGAAACAGAGGATCCAAAATTTACAGTGTACCCTTCCTTTGACAAGTAAGCTACTGAAATTAAATTCCTCTTAATGTCTGGAATATAAAAATAATTATTCAAAACTAAAGTCTCATTATTAAAAGATAATAAAACTGATCCACTCTTCACTACTGACACGAACTGTCCTATCTCTAACTGCAGCTTAACGCTTCCTTCACTTAGTTTCCTGGTTTCCTGAAACCAATAAAGTGAATTACAAATATGATTAGTTGCTCTTAAATCCAACACCTAAGTGTCACTAGGATTCTGAACTAAACAGGCCTCAATCACAAAAAGATTTCCCATACCTAATTTCACAATCTTAGGGCAATCCTTTTTCCAGTGACCTTTTTGTCCACACTTGAAGCATTTGCCCTTTGGCTTGTCATCTTTGTTTGGTAGATAATTTCTTTTCCTCAGCTTTCTTCTTATCCTTGCCTTTCGACTTAGGTCTAGAAGAAGAACATTTTTCAGCATTATTTATGCTTCCTAGAGATTTCTCAGCACGATAGATCTCTTCAGCAGAATGGAGTTCGTTCATCAATTCTGTTAAGGTCATGTTTCTTTTATTCATATTATAGTTCAACTTAAATTTCTTGAATATTTCTGGCAAAGATTCTAGCACATGTCAATTTTTGAGTTATCATCGATTTGTGCACCCTAAATCTCAGCCTCATTCAAGTAGTCTATCATTTTAAGGACATGATCACGAATTCTTGTGCCCTTCCTCATTTTACTTTTCATAATATCTTTCAGTGCTGCTTGTCTCGCTGAGCGAGTGCTGTGCCCAAACATCTCTTAGAGACTATTCATTATTTCAGTGGCGATCTCCAAGTTCTGATGTTTGGTTTGTAGAATATTAGAAATCGAAGCTAAAATATAGCATTTTGCCATTTCATTGGCCTTTTGCCATTTCTCATAAAGCCTCTTCTGATTTCTATGAGCATTTTCCATTGGAACTGGGGGGCATGGCTGGATTAAAACATATTTGTAGTATTTTGCCATTTCATTGGCCTTTTGCCATTTCTCATAAAGCCTCTTCTGATTTCTATGAGCATCTTCCTATTGGGCCCAGGGGCGTGGGTTTGGGTTAAAACATATTTGTAATCTTCAGCAGTTAGAACAATAAATAGATTTCTTTTTCAATCTATATAGTTCTCTCTATTGAGTTTGTTTTGACTCAGAATAATAGTAAGTGGGCTCAGGGAAGACATTTTCTGAAAAATAAAATATCCATGCATAAATAATTTGATAAAATTTACAATAAATGACAAAAATGAAAAAAACCATAAAAGCATTTTTAATTTATTGCAGCGATAATCTAGTACCGTTTTGACAACTATCCGTTAGGGAAGTCATGTCTACACTTACTAGACCCAATTATTCATTAGATTATTTACTTTCATGTGAAAACATGATAAATAACTATCGTTATCCTTTTGGGCCTAAATTTATTAACAGAGCTTCGTTTGGAAGGTTAATAATAAATTTTTGTTGAGTGTATAACTATTATTTTAATCTACATACTTCTCATATCAATAGTCACCGTTGGAGTAAACAATCGATTAAAAAATATTTCAATTTTATCTTTAAAGAAGTTCATCAAATAAAATATCTAATATATATATCCTCCATAGGGAGTATTACCGTATCATGAAGTCGAGGTATATATATAATTTTATTATTGAACTAACAATAGAGCCCATGGAAAAAATTATCTTAAATTTTTTCTCTCCCACTCAATATTTTAAAATTGGTTTTTTTTCGTTTTAAAATTGGTTTTTTTTCGTTTTAAAATATACATTAATTATATATTATTAATTGCATGGTTCCTATAATATTATCTAGACGATATCTAATATTATTAAGTATTTGTAAAACTTCAAATAATATAATATTACTCATACTTAATGAATGACATATATCATTATGTATAGAGTGGCACTACCCATTCTATATGACATATTATCATGGCATATTATTATCCAAACATAACATATAGAAAAAATAATTAAATAATCTTAATTTATGGCTTTCCTAAAATAAAATAAAATAAATTTAGTTAACTCTAAGTCTAATCTTTATTGGACTTCTTGTCAATGTCCATCTTCTATGGGCTTATCTTTGATGGTGGATTAGGGCAAATTGGGCTTTAAATTTATTATTGATCTAATTTTAATTTTTAATGAAAAATAAAAATAAAAATTTTTGGACTAAAAATAAATTTAATATATTAAAATTTTATCTATGCATTTTAATCCATTAAGCCCAATTTGTATTGGACCTAAATCTAGGATTTTTCTAAGTCTAAAATTATTTTTAGACTTAAATATAAAAAAGTAAAACTTTTCTACCCAAAAAGAAAAATTAAAAACTATAGGGATTTGAATGATAAAAACCATCCAAAACCCTAAATTCCATATTTTTATTTTCCTTTTTCCCCGGCCGCCACCATCAACAACCAGCTGCTGTTCTCCGGTGCCGGATTTTTTGCTGCTGCTGCTGCCTCCGGGATGCCACCACGCCGAAAGCAACATGCTGCTCGTTGCAGCGTGCGTAGCTGGCCGCGTTGGCCGCGCGCGCAGCTTGCTGCAGATCCAGTGCAGCGCGCTGCTGGCCTCGCTGGCCCGCACGTGTTGCTGCCCACGCTGGCCCGCTCGCGTTACTGGCCTCGCAGCCCGCGTTCTGGCTGCACGTCCGGCGCGCACTGCTGGCCTGCTACCTAGCGTTGCTTTCCGCGGAAATTTCCAGCCTCTGTTCTCCGATTTGTATTCCGGTTAATCTCCAACAATTTATAAATTTTCTTGGCCAATTTTTGGCTTACAAGATTTCTATTACAATAAATTAAATCAAGAGGAAAACATGATGATAAAAAACTATCTCTCTTGTTACAGATATAAAGAAAAATACAAACGAAAATCTAACCATGAAGACAAACAATTAACATGCTTTATTCAAATAATATATATATAAATAAAATTGTGCCACTCAATGCATAAATATCAAAACTGATTTCATACGATATTCTTATATATGAATATGAGATGGCTCTGATACCAATTGTTGGTGAAAAATCATAATTTTTCTCATAAAAAATATTTTAGGACCGATCTCATATAATATATAAGAAATTCGTAATTCAGAAAATCATAACGATAATCGGTAGATTTAACGACAAGCAGCAATGATATAAATCTACCCAACGATCTTTCGTTTATGACTTCAAGTTTGATCTTTACTTTTGACCGAACGTGTGGGCGTTCATTTCACCAATCCTAAAAATCCTTGGCTTCTTTTTCTTTAGTGTTTTTCTCAAAAGGCATCTCCCCCTTTTTTAAAGAGAAAAAAACACTTATATATAATATTACCCTAGTTAAAATCGTAATTTGTGTTATCCTTATTATATAATAATTCAAAATATTAAATATATTATATTTAATATTTTTCCTCTCCACTTACGTAAAAGTAGAGATAAAGTTAACAACTGTGAGGCCCACTTTGTAAAATGTTACAAAGCCCTATTTACACTTAAATATAACACATAGGGTCTTAACAAATATTATATTTAGGTTTATTACCTAATATGCTAGTTTTATTATTTTTTAGTCCAGTAGTGGTGTAGTCAATTAAATGAGCTAACTAGGGGATCATTTGGAAACATACAATAGTGGTTACAATAATTAAGCCTGTAATTAAACTAATTTAATTATTTAATTCTAATTCTATTCCACTATAAGATTGGAACTGACCTCCATAATTGTATTCTCGAATAATAATTCGTCCCAAGCCACATTGATCTCTTTACTGCACAATCCTTTGTACCACATAGTTAATTAAATTGATATCTCAACCGTCTAATCAATTTAATAACATTTTATTCTTTGATATTTATTGGTTTTCTCTAATGATCATTTTCAACATATTAAATATGTCGATCCACTCTGGTCAGAGAATTCTATGATTAAGTACCGAAAACCTATCAAGAGATGTGTTGTACAAATTCCATATTGTTAATCTATAACTTCAATACTTATAATTGCTCCCATCAAGATACCGGGTAATCTTAACTACAAGTATGTGTCATGCCCATTGGTAAGTCAAATAGAATGACAACCACAATCATGAAATTATAACTAACTCAAGATTAAGATTACAGTAAAATCAATGCCTATGAGATTTAATAAGTTTGACAGTTATTATAAAGTTAATTAAATCTCATATGCGATCCTCGTTGATGTAGTAAATCTTCATCATAAATTCATACATGATTAAGACAAATCATTCAATGAATTTATTACAGTTTATACTTAAATAAAGTGTCCAACTTTATTTATCAACTGCGAACTCAATTTATTAAATTATAAGATAACTTGTATTTATGTCTTCTGTGAATTCACATAGTGGTTACATAAATACATATAATATGATTAAATGGACTTTACTCAAAAATTAATGCAAATGAGATATGTGAATAAAATACCTCAATTATTTTATTAATAAAAAAATATTTATTATAATTAAATAAACATATATGCTTTTAAAGAGCATATTTTCCCAACAAATACTTGCTTGTGTCATTTTACATTGATTTGCACATATCTCTAACTCATTCCCTTTTTTGGTTTTTTCAGTGTAGCTTCATCTCTCTTAATTTTGCCCCCAATGGTTAAGGCCTTTCTCGATCCTTCATTTTGACTATTACTTTTGGACCTCGTTTACTAAACCCTATCATCATGTTGTTAATTTATGATTTAGTTTACTTGTCCTCTTACTCTGGGCATACAACAAGGAAATTAAGGGAATAACTGTTGTACACGTTTTCTGACCACTATTATTGGTCTGGAAGACGTAACATGAATAATAAAGGGACGCGATTCTCTGATTTGAATCAAGAACAAACCACATACATATTAATTCCTCGGGATATCCCAACACTATATGGATTCAGGTAAAGTTTCCTTATAAAATGTTGTTCCATTCACGAAATAAGGGCATGAAAAAGAAAGAGATCTTTAAAAAGCAAAAATGAAGAGTTGCAACACTAAGGCACTTATAATTTTTCTGTTTTGTAGGTTACGAAGAATAGTGATAAAGGTCGAGATCTCTTTGAAAACGAAGACAATATCAAAGTCTTTATCTCAGCAAACCCGATCACTTTGACATACAAAATTTTGGTGTCGACATATATATTCATCAAATTTTCGCTGTTGATCTAAATGAATACCTGTGTGTGGAGAATTTGTCGAAGACATAAATGGCCAATTAATATTCCCTGTAGAATGAATAATATTATCTGGTGAAGCAAAGTCGCCATTTTCTTCATTATCCTCATAACACGTATCATCACAAACATTTTCGTTGAACTCATATCTCTTCTTCATGTGTAATGATTCCATATTTTAAAGGTTATTTAAATTTTAAGCAATTAAATGTAAAGTTCTCAACATTCTAGTCAGAACGTCTTCTTTAGAGACGAGATCTTTACAATGATATTGTAGTTTCATGACTTTTTTTTTTTTTTTTTACTTACTCACTCTAAATTTAGGGAAAAAGTAATAAAGAAAAGGCAAAATGATAATTAACCGAAAATAGAGTTACCGGTAGGAGTAGCCGGAAAACAAAAGAGTAGATGGATCTAAAAGAGTTGAAGATGTTGAGTAAGATACTAGTAATGGATTGCCCAAAAAGGCGTTTGCTCATTTGGGGAATTTGAGACAAAGTAGCAGTTGGTGATGGCCTCGATTCCAAAGATTGGTCTGTCATTTGAAGGTGATAGTTATTAGAATGATTGTGCTAATATAGGGGAATAAATTGGTAGTTTTTATGGTAGTTTTCTAGCAGTTTCATGGATAATCGATGATGGTTTTGCTCTAGTTCGATTAGCGACTCCTTTTGACATCTATAGAGGCCTTGTGGATAGGGAAGACACAAATGCGGATCGCGGCTGCTGTGGCTGGCTAGTGATGGGTAGGCCTGACTCGACCTTGACCTTTCATCTTCATCTTCATCTTCTTCTTCTTCTTTTTTGTTTTTTTTTGTTTTTAATCAAAACGGGATTAGGAAAAATAAAGAAAGAAAAGAACCAAGCTTTTGGTTTCATATCAAATTGTTGTAGTAAAAGTTTAATCTTCTAATATTCCATTGGTTATTGAGAATATTAGAATAAAAGAATAGTCTAAATTGAGATTTTTTATTCAAAAAAAATCATGAATCTAGAGGGTGAAAACTTACTGATTGCACATAATGGCAATAATTAACTGATCTTAAAAACTCAGTCAAAGCTTTCAAAACTAAGAATATTATTAAACTCAAATCTAGAGTTTATCCCATGAAATAATCAATAACAAATAATTAAGGCATGCTTATAAAAGCTACAAAAGACAATTGTTTATATTAAGACTAACTATAATCTAACTAAAAGACCTATTTTAATGAGACTCATACATAAATTAGGAATACAACTCAAATAAATAATGGTCAAACAATAAAACTGTAAAAAGGTCACCCAAATTAAACTAGAAAATAAATTAACTAAAATATTTTTAAATATTATAAATTTCAAAATAAATATGATCTCTTTCACTTCTTGCTCTTTATCAATTTGTCATGGTGGGAATCATTTTTGGAAAATTTTCTATGTATCTTGAAAAGACAAAATGAAATTACCTATTCCCTTGTGTGTTACACACACATAAAAAAGCATATTTATACTCTAATACTTAAACCTTCTCAAAGTACATATAATTAAATACAACAGTAGACTTACAAAGTGGTGATAACGAGAAAAAAAAAAGCCCGAGATTTTATTATTATTATTATTTTATTTTTATTTTTATTTTTTACATTAAGTGACGAAATGATATCATTTAGAGCTTGTTTATGTCACCATTTTGTACTTATATCATTTCCCATAATTAAATGGCAACAGGAACCACACGAAGTGGTTGAGCCTTCTGCAAGGTGATGCCAAACTTCTCTTCCATGTCCATGTTCTCAGTTGTAACTTCATTTTCAAGCTTCCAATCAAAAGATTTAATAAGAGAACCCAACATCAGGTACAACATTCTTATTGCCAATGGCAAACCAGGACATATTCGTCGCCCAGCTCCGAATGGTATTAGCTCAAAATTACGGCCTTTGACATCAACATCTAACCCTAAGAACCTTTCAGGCTTAAAAGAGTAAGGTCTATCCCATGTGCTTGCATCTCTGCCTATAGCCCATGCATTGACCAAAACTTGCGCGCCCTTTGGCACTATGAAGCCTGAGATTTCTACATCAACTGAGGCTTTGCGAGGGATTAAAAATGGAACAGCTGGATGTAACCTCAAGGTCTCTCTAACTACTGCTTGTAGATAAGGCAACCGAGCGATATCTGACTCCTCAATTGGGTTGCCTTTGCCTATTTGCTTTTCCAACTCCGATCGAGCTTTCGATAATGCCTCTGGGCTGTGTAGTAGCTCTGTCAATGCCCATTCCAAGGTGCTTGAAGTCGTTTCGGCCCCCGCAGCAAACAAATCCTGTTAAGTAATTATTCAATTTATGGGTTACGTAATTACTCATAATTTGAGGAGGAAATTAAATTAATTCATCTATTACCAGGAAAAGATGTTTGAAATCATTTCTGTCAATCTTTTCACTTTCGCTGATGTTGAGAAGAGTGTCTAACATATCCTTGGAATCAACAAAACCGTGTTCTTCTCTTTGCTTCAATCTTTGATAAATGAAGCGATCCAAGACCTCCAATATCTTGATATGATGCCTCGATAAGCGACGCCGTACTCCCTGTATATCAAGCTTTCTAAGTATAGGGAAAAAATCGGACACGTTAGGCTTTCCAGATTCTACCATCAAACCCCACATCAAATCCTTAAACTCTCTTGCGGAAGCTGAATTTGGGTCGGCCAAATCAACAGAAAAAATCGTATTGGACAACAGATTAACTGCAGTGTCGAAAGCTGCTTGGCCAATATCGATTGCTTGTCCCGCACTGCAACTTTCTTGAACAAAAGCAACGAGTTGTTGGATTTTTTTGCGGCGGAGGTCTTGATTGGCATCAAGTTTCTGACTGGTGAAAATATGCAAGTTGCATATTTTTCGAAGCTTTTTCCACTGGGTCGTGGCAGGGAGCCATGGGATCCCGTATTCACCCTTCTGGTGGGAACTGACAGAATCTGGCACGTTTCGATTGCATAAAGATGCGTCATGCTCCTGAAGGACTTTTTTGGCCATGGCTGCTGAAGAAATGACTACTGTGGTCACCTGTCCAAATTTTAGACTCATGATAGGCCCATGGACCTTGGCAAGGTCAGCTAGTGACTTGTGAGGTTTGTGCCCAAGTTGCGGGAGGTTTCCGATGATCGGCAAAGGCATCGGCCCCGGTGGAAGCTTTTTTGATCCTCTTGAAAAGGACTTTAAAGCCCTGACCCAAACCCATGTGAATACAAGCCATAGTACGCAGCTTATCAAGATTTGCATCTCTGACCTTAATTTTGGCTCTGTTGAAAACACCGGATGGAACTTGTTTGCACTACTTTTCTCAAGGGTGAGTATTTATATCCCAAACTAAGGAGCTGGAAACGAGTAGATTCAAAATGATGTGTATTTATCAATGGGGACTTTCTTTATAGATCCTATTATTTTTTAATAGGGCATTTGACTGAAATGGACATGCACATAATTTATTTTAAAATTAATTAATTGCGATAGATTTTCAACTCATTTGTTGAAACATTCAATATATATGATAAATTTATAAATTTATTTCTTTTTTTCAGGCTGTGATGATTTTCAATTTTCATCACATTAATTATAAGAACACTGTAGAACTTTACCTATATGCAGATGGCATACTCGTTGTCTGTGTCCATGTTAATTCGGGCCCTTTTGCCCCCATTATTTGATTGATATATCACCTTTTGCTCTGGCTTTAATAACATTAAATTCTTGTGTTCAGGCCGTGGAGATTTCCAATTTTTTATATGTTAGCTACCAAAATTTGGATCAACAAAGTGCTTGGGCTATACAGAGATTGGGTTCGAAGTGGTCCTTAAGCTAATGCGGTTTGATTCTTCGAACTGGGAAACTTTGAACTGCAAAACAAGAAAATCGTAAGGTATTGGGGTTGTTACTGGCAAAGAGACGATAAAAACTTAAGAAAGAGTTAAGTAAAAGAGAGACTTTCTAGTTTTGCTTTTTGTGTCTAAAAACTTGAATACCTTACCTTGTAACTGCGGGTTCTTTTATGGGAGAATGTTAATATAATTCGTGTCATATTTGAAGTAGCTGACGAGGTGACACATGTAGAATTCTTATTGAAAATAGATATCACAATTACTATCGTATCTCATTTATAATACCGAGGTATAAGGTTGGGAAAGTAGGACATAACAAGATATATACAAATTAGGCTCTTTTATTTAGGCCGTGATGATTTTCAATTTCATCACGGTAATTGTAGGAACACTGTAGAACTTGGCCTAGATGCATGTACATGGCGTATTCTTTGTCTGTGCCCATGCTAAATTGCCTCCATTATTTTATTCATATACCACATTTTGCTCTGCTTTCAGTAACATTAAACCAATGATAAAAATAACCACTTAGCACAATCTTATGCCCTTAATTTAATGGGTTAAGTTCTTAATCTTACCTTTACAGCTTAAACAAGTTTTGGGTTATCATGGAGGTATTTGAGAATCAACACTAGCTTTTGTGTCGTGAGCTGCAGAGAGAACTCCAATCATATTATCAGTAATTTGATCATCAATCTGCCCCCTTCTCATCTGTCGCTGTTGATTTGCCCTTGTCAAACGCTGTTGATCTGCCCTTGTCAAACTGTCCTTGTGCATAAAACATCGTTCAAGCTACAACAACTTACATTGAAAGACAACCAGCGGTCGATGCAGTCTTAAGTCTTTTAAATCTTTTCCAAGCATGGCCACAAAGTCTTGATTTTATGATAAGGCAGACGACTTTGAACCATTCATGCTCGTGGACTCATGGCGCTATTGCTTTTTGCCTGGCGCCTGAAATTTGAAAATCTATGATTCCGTGTCGAATGCGTAATCTGAGTAATATTCTCTGAAAATCATATTTTCAAGCACATGAATTAGAGTTGTTGAAATATTGACCCATGTCATTATGTTAATGTAATAAGATAAAAAGTGTCTTTATGCATAAAAAGTGAATCTAAATTTGAAATTCATTAAAATTTGAAGGGAAATTTGTCATTAAAAGCAAAAACGCAGGGACAAAAAAAGCGCAAAATACAAACAATAAACGAGCAAAACATAACATATTTAAAAGGCTTTTTAGATGACAGTCATAATTGTAATTTTCTAATAATATTTTTTCTTTACATTAAAGAATAAATAATATTTATCTCTCAAGAGCTTTATAGATATTTTATAGGTTATCATCTAAGTTTTATATATTTTTTTTGGACGAAGCTACGGTGCCCCCGGTACACGGTACCCCTAACTTTTGGTAAATTACTCAAGGGTTCATCTTATATGCTGAAAAGTAAAATAAATTAGAAGCTTTAAACTTTTAACACATAAGTCCAATACATTTTTATTATTTACACTTTGAGTATATTTCTTTTATTTATATTTGAATACTAAACCATAGTTGATTATTATGAAACTTTTTACATTGTTATTTGGTCATATTATTATTAATAAATTAAATTTTAATTGTAGATTTAAATTATTTATTGTTGATTAAATAGATTTTATGTTGTTTCCACAAAATAGATTAATATTTTTGAAAAATTAATATATTTTTATTATATATGTAAATTATTTACTATAGATTAAATCAAAATTATGTTGTTTTAAAAAAATTTAAAAATCTAGTTTTATAAGTTATTGTCTTTATACTATCATTAATTTTAATGTTCAAATTAGGTCAATTGATCCAAATATAAAAATTTACATAATTTAAAATTATATATCAATTTTTATACTAACATAATTGTTTTTTTTTAAAAATCTATATAATAAAAAGTTTTACAAGTTACATACTATCATAAATTTTAATAGTCAAAATAGGTTAAATTGATCAAAATACAAAAATTTAACATAATTTAAAATTACGTATCAAATCTTAGACTACTTGATTTTTCCAAAAACTACAGGGATATCAATGTTAAAAACCAAAGAAAATACATCCATGCCATTGAAGCAAGTTCTCGTGTCAGATACTTAGATCTGATGGACAGCTCACGTATGGACAAAATAGGGGCACCACGTACCAGGTGCACGGTAGCTGTACCCATTTTGGACCTCAAATAATAATAAAATGTAAGATTTTATTATTATTTAATAATAAAATATTAGCATATAAAATTGTTTCACTTACATATTACTTTTTAAAAATTAAGTAATAAAATGACTATAAGTGGGTGCTTGCCAATAATACAAGAAGTTTCACATTATTTATGGGGCATCACGAAGGTAACAATGTAAAATAAAGCATTTCTTTGCATTAACTTTTGAAGTTACTAACAAATAAAGAAGTAAAAATTACAGAATGATGGGAATGCTAGGTGCAGTAAGGATCAGTTTATGTAGTTTTTATGAGAAAAGAAATTCCTGTCAGGCCACCACCTCGTCCTTCAAACACAGCCTAGAGTTTCGCGGTTGGCTTCGGCCATGATCTTGGAATATGGTACCTGAAAGATCAATTACAACACCTCAATTATAAATGCTCAAAGTGTACAAATTAAAAAATACCAATGATAAAAAAAAACCATATTTGAGAGGGCTTCCCACAACCAGATTATTCGTAAGTCCACCATAATAACAAGGATAAGGACCGTCGTTTTCATATGCTATACTTGCAGGCCAGTAGCTTTACACAGCGTGACCATTGACACAAATCAAACCAAATTAAGAGATCTTGTTAATACAAAGTCCCAGTTTCACTTTCTTAATGAATGTTATTTTCGGAGAATTTAGACCACCATGTTTAAGTCCTGAATGAAGGATATAAATTAACAGTCAGTCGAGACCAATGAATTAAAACATGCATGTGTTCACGTAGCCAACTAGTGACAAGTGTGGTGCTCTATTCTTTTACTTTTGTAGTGTCCCAATTTTTTCTTGAGCAACGAAGCATGCAACATAATTAGGAAAAATTTGCACCTCTTCTATCAGGCCTATATTTATATGGCTAGGGTAACATAATTAAAACATAATTAGACGATTTTCGTAGGAGCCAAAATGAATGCTTAAAGAAGAAATAAATGAGAAATATATAAACAATGAGCATGAGACCACTTTTCCACTTTTGTTACGATGGACGTTAATTGTAATGGAAAGGAATTGATAGATATGAGAATTGCGGTTGAGGACCACAATATTAATTTGTTAATATATTGAAATTATTAGCCAATTGACGATACATTGGGTTTTATTTTTCTTCTTATGCCGTTGTTCTTATACAATATTATTTGTTTCTTTCCTTACTTTTTATTACTGCTAGAATCACTTGATCGTCAATCGGCCTTGGAAACTGTTACTATTATGCAATTAAGTACTCATGCAGCATAAAAGTATGACTAAGTAAATAAAATTAAAATTAGAAATTAGAAATTACAATTTTACTGCTATTATAATACTTTAAATTGCTTTGAAGTATTAATTTAATTAGTTGGACTTTTAAACATCACTTCTATAAAGATACAAAAAATGACTAGAAAAAATTTATATATGCTCTTATATAGGTGCTATAGGCAAGAAATCATAAGTAGTCTCTTTAAAACCTCCAAATATATAATTTATCAGAATATAAAGAAAAAGATATTGGAGAATTTTGAAGAATAAAATACAAATTTTATTGAAGAAACCTCAAGAACATTACAAGAACAATTCACACACTCTCAAAAATTACTTTTAAAAGCTATGTTTTGCTTCTTATTCTCTCTTCTTCTTGCACTTGATGCATACAACTATTAAAGTGTAATTTACGCACTAATTCTGCATTGTTTATTTCCTTTAATATCGATGTTTTGCACTTAATAGTAGTGATTTATTTGTGTTTTATTTTTGTAGGTGCAATTCTATTGATTGTTGTTAAAATTGAGCTATAAGATGATGTTTGAGGATGATAGCTTTCCTGAAAAAATTATGAGCTTCAGAAGAATTTTGTTGATAAGGCGTAGGCGCGTGCTGTCAAATAAAAAGCTGCAGTTTTTATTTTACGTGTTTTATCTTTTTGGTTATTTTTGTAATTTTAAATTTGATATCTAGATAATATCTTAGATACTAGTTTTTTATTTTTAGAAAAAACTCTATAAAAAGGGAAAGACTAAAAAAACAAGGAGAGAATCTTTTTATTGGAGGAAAAAGAGAAAACCCTAGATCAAAATTTCTCTCTTTTGTTGATGAAGAACTAAACTTATTTTTTAGTTGAAGGATAACAAAGCTTTGATTCATCATTATTGTGAAATATTTCTTATGCTTTAATTGTTTTATTACTTATTGGGTATTTGTTTATTCTCTGAATTATTGTCATGATTATGTTTGTTAATTAGATAATTGGCCACTATTTAGTTATCAACTTAATCTATTGTCAATTAAAAGATTCATCATATGAAAATTTTAATGTTTGTGACAAATAGCATAGCAGTGGGATGTATTATGAGAATAAATAATCTAATTTAAATGAACCATTGTATGCATTTATTGATTAGGATTTGGGTCTCTCTGATTTTTCAGGCTGTTGATTGATTAAATCCTATAATCGTATTTAGGGTTATCTATTGATTAGGGAAATAACCAATGGTCATACCTTGGTTATCGACTTATTAAGGAGAGATTGGCTATTAGAGGGTCTCAGTAGCTATAACCGGTCTATTCATAAGTAGTAATGAATTACATTTGAATCAATGATCAGTAATCGAATCAAGCTGAGTTAATTCCTTCGACCAGAGTTTTTTCTAATTTGAATTATAATTTTAATTTGCATTCTTGTTATTTTTATTTGGTTTTTATTATTCTCGTCAACCTTCAATTTTTAATTCGATAAGCTATGTTTTGCCTCTCATTCTCTCTTCTTCTTACACTTGATGCATACAACATAAATGACATAACTATTTATAGTGAATGAAACATAAATTTAATCATAACAACACACATCACCTAACATGCTCCACCAAACTTTCATCATAACACTAACCATATTCTACTAACCTAACATGTCTTATAGGAGTCTTTTAATGGCATCTAAAATGTAAAACTCAATTAAATGCTTCATAGATATCACGTTGTATCATGATGATGGAGCATAATGATAAAGGCCATATACCACTCAACACCTCATTCCAATGAATTACCTGTTTGAAGATTTCAAAAATCTCACCCGTAAATTTTTCTTTCTTTACTTTGGCTAACCTCTGGGGAAATGGAGCTTTAGGAATATACTCTCGTGGGTTAGTTTTTTTTTTCTCCTCTGATCAGAGTCTTCAGTATTTACAGGTACAATTTGAGTTGTTTTTGTCACCGGTAGCTCAACTTTATTGTCGACTTCTTTTTCTTTTCGCAAGGTCATGATAGCTTGACCTCTCCATATTGTTGAGGTGAACTGGTACTTGACTCATGCACTATTTTAGGGTTTGGCACTGGTTGACTTGTGAATTTACCTTTCTCAACAATCATTGTTAGGGTTTGAACTGAAGAGGTAAGTTGGCTCACCATTTTCTCGAGGTTATAAATTAATTAGGCCTGTGAGTTGAAGCCTGCTCTTATCTCATTTCGTAGTCCATCAATGGTATGGTTTTGTTGCTCGATCGTAGAGTGGATAGAATTCTTGAAATTCTGAAATGCATCATCCCATGGTTTGGGTTGAGAATAATTTGAGTTTTAGTTATAAGGCTTAAATGGTGGCTAAGAGGCTTGTGAAACTTGAGGAATTGGCTATATTGGTAGAGCTGGAGTTGTTGGTCTATGTTATTGGAATCCTTGAGACCATGAAAAATTAAAGTGGTCTCTCTATTCAGGGTTATATGTGTTGGTGTAAGGTTGTAGTTTGATTACTTCCTTATTACACCTATAGCGTTGGCTTAATCTGGGTATGAGTCATGGTCATATGGCTCTGTTGATTTAGTAGTTGTTAACGATGCAATTTGTTGGGTAAGTCATTCAATCATTTCTTTGACTTCTTTGATTCTTGAGTTTGACTCGCCAATTTGGACCTCATTTACTCCCTTAATTCTTTTATTGTTTTTGAATGATCAACTCCGTTGTTGGGACTTATCTATTTGTTGCTAGAAGAAATCCTAAATTTCTAATACACTTTTAGGCATTAGTTCTCCTCCACTTGTTGCCATTAGCCATTCTTGCACATTTGGTAATAATTCCTCCAAAAAGTATTGGCATTGGTGCCATTTTTCATATCCATGATGTTGACATTTCAAGAATAGCCTGATAAATTGCTCTTATGCTCCAAAAAACTGCTCGTCTTCTCTCTGAATGAACTTTGAAATTTCCTTAAGAATAAAATTAGTTTTATGAACTGGAAAGTATTTATTTAAAAATTTTGTGACCATTTGTTCCCATGATCTATTAGCAGGCAATGTATTAAACCATGAACGAGCTCTATCTTTTAAAAAAAATGGGAATAGTATGAGTTTAACATCATCATTTGAAAAATTCTCATATCTAAAAGTTTGACAAACAGTATGAAAATCATTCAAATGATTATATGGGTCCTTATTTCTAGGCCATAAAATGTTGGGAAACAATTTAGCACACTAGGTTTTAATTCAAAACTCTTAGCAGCTACATTTGGGTATCTTATACATGATGTGCTCAAGTTAGCTAAGGAACTGAAATAGTCCTTAAATAGTCTTTCCTGTGGTGGTTCTTGTTGTTGTAAATCCATTTCAATTTTATTTCTAAATGCGATGTATTTGTGTATGCGAAGTATTTTTTCCAAGTCTAAGTCTATAGGCTTAAGATTAGGTAATTGCGACCTTCGATCATGCATAAAAAAATAATGAAAAATGCAACAAAAAAATGAAAACGAATTTAAAAAAAATAACGAGGAAGGAGAAATTACGATACTAACCTTATTACGTTGTTATAACCTTACTATGAACATACACTCAAGTGCTAAAAAGAAAATACAAGAAATAGATTAACTAAAAATAAAATAACAAGATAAATTACAATGAAAAATGAAAAATTAAATTACAGAAAGATAAAGAAGAGAAAAAAATGAAATTAAATTACAGGAAATATTTAAAAGAAAACAACTAAAAAAATAATTACTTAAAAAAATTAATTCTATGAATTAATAAATTAACAAAATAAACAAAACTTACAAAGAAAAATAACTTAGAAATGAAATTATAGAAATTTAAAGAAATTACAAAGAAACTGAATTATTGAAATTTAAAGAAATTTAAATTACCAAAATTAAATTACAGATTCACTTTTTTTAATTTTTAAAAATTTTTTAATTTATTTTATTTTTTAAAAGAAAGCAACAAAAAAATTTACTTAAAAAAATTAATTCTATGAATTAATTAAAATAAATTAACAAGATAAACTAAAATAAATTAACAAGATAAACTAAAAAAAATTACTAAGGAAATACATTCAAGCACTAAAAAGAAAATAAAAGGAATAGATTAACTAAAATTAAAATAAATTACAAAGAAAAGTAAAACAAAAATTAAAGTACAGAAATTTAAAGAAATTACAGAATAAAATTAAATTACAGAAATTTAAATTACAAAAATTAAATTATAGAATTATTATTTTTTTACAAGGAAAAAAAATAAAAAAACAAAAAAAATTAATTCAACAGACAATAACTTACTTCCTCGACAACGGCACCAAAAACTTATTGTACAAATTTTATTGAACTCGCAAGTATACGAATCTATTGTAGAATAGATTAATAGTGACGAGTGTCGATCCCACGAGGAGGTGGATTTTAATTGTGTGTTGAATTAATTTTCTAAGTAATAGTTAAATTATGATAGATTTATCCTAAATTTTGAATTAAAATGGCAGGAATAATTAAAAATGTAACTATTATAATAAAGTACTTGTGTATCTGGATCTGCATCAATATGCTTCAAGACTCAATATTCCTTATTAATACCAATTAAATCATAAGAGGAAAATCAACTCTTTATGAAAGATGCTCTAATTAATATGGTGTTAAAGACTTATCGTGCCAAATAGTAATAACTGTATTATTACTATCTGTCAACGAAAAGTCAAAACATCTACAGAAATTAGAGAGGAAAATAAAAAAAAATTTACCAATTAAGCCCATGGAATATGTTGAGACTTCACCTTCAACCCAAGCTTGAAAGAAAATTAGCTACTCATATTTGAATAAGGGATAAAAAAGAAATTTTACTAAAATACAAAGAAAATACAAGATAGAAAAGGAATTTCAGAAAGTAGAGCTAAAAAATAAAGTCATGGGTGTCAAATTAGAGGGGGAGGAGCCCTCCTTTTATAGATATAACGAGTAAATCATGACCATCGGATTAAAACAATTTGGATGCACAGGATTACACTACGTGGCAAGTTCTGATTGGTTTGAACAATCATCAGGGCTATTATCTCGTGTATATGCATGTACCGTACGCACGTTTTTTCTGATCTACTAACATACTGCCACGTCATTAGTCAACCGTATATAAATATTTTTATCTAATAAGATTGTGACAACTAATTAGTCAAGCCACATCATTAGTTAACACCACATAATCAATCAATGCTACATCATTCCTCTAATAAAATGCTGCCACGTCATTGGTCGGTGTCACATCATCGATCAACACCACGTCACTGGTCAATGTCACGTCTTCGTATAATATATATGAACAGTACCATGAACAGTATTGTATATGTGAACAGTAAAATTTTTATTTTTATGCTTCTTTTAAGGTTTTTTACCGTTCTGAGTTCAGATTTACCATCTATTTTGTCATCCAATATCTCATTTATTGTGAAATAACCATGATGCCCCTAAAATACATAAAATACTTAATTATAATAAAATACGCATAATTAAATTTACCAGAAACTTGAATATATAAAAGTAAAGAAGTTAATAGAACTTGAAGTGAAAAATGATGATTTTCTCCTTTATTATATACATTTTCTAGTACTCAATAGTCATATAATTTGGCTCTTCTCTCGATTAGTACATATACATAAGCAATGCCTCCAAAAACTTTCAAATAAGCTTTTTTCCACTCCATGCTTATTGTGGTGTTTTATCTTACACATTTCTATTGGAGATCGATTAGATAAATAGACTACACATGCAATAGCTTCAGCCTAAAATTTTTTTAGTAGTCTCTTAATCTTGAGCATGCTTCTTGCCATTTCAAGAATGGTTCTGTTTTTTCTTTTTACAATATCATTTTATAAGGGGGATCTTGGAACTATTAAAGAGCACTAAATTCTATTTGCTTCACAAAACTCTATAAATTTTTTAGAAGTAAACTCTCTACTTTGATCAATTTTCATGGCTTTAATCTAGTGTGCACTTTTTTTTTTCATTATAGCCCTAAATTTCTTAAAAGTTTAAAAAACTTCAGACTTTTACTTTAAAAAGTACACCCAAGTTTATTTTAAAAAAATCATCTATAAAGAGAATAAAGAAGTTACTTTTACTAAAAGAGCTTGGATTGAATGGTCTATACACATAAGTATGAATAAGCTCGAGTAACTTTCGAGATCTGACTCTTTGGAAAAGCTTTTTCTGAATTGCTTGCCAAATGAACATCATTTACAAATTTGATCAGAGTGACTGATGTATGGTAAGTTTTTCACCGTGTTTTTCTTAGATAGTACCTATAGTCCTCTAAAGTTAAGATACCCAAATCAAAGATGCCAAATCCAAGATGGATCTTTATAATAGGCTTTGAGATATTTTACAATATTATTTTGAATATTTGAAGGAAACATTTTATTCTTAGACACTTTTACTTTCGTACTTAAGTTTCCTTTGTTATCTCTTAGAAAAATATTATAATCCTTTAAGTGAATATCATAGCATTTTTTTTAAAGTTGACCTAAAATAAATATGTTACTGTTAACATATACATATTTTGGTAATTGATTTTGATGATAACAAACAATGAATTTAAGTTAATAAATATGTTTTAAGACTTACAAAAATTTCAAGTATTCTTTTAAGAGTCAAAACTAGGTACGTATTTAATATTTTTTAGAAGGACTAGAACAATTTGTAAGTTAAATGCAATTCTGAATATAAACGGCTAACCGATTATATTAAATGGTTAACCGTTAGTGAAGCTGTCTTAGCTCTGTAAAAGGTTAACAGCTTAAGCCTTAACCGATAGGCATTTTGTGAGACATCGGTGAACCAAACATATAAATAATCGATATCGTGAACTCTTTAAAATTAAAAGGTTAACAGCTTAAGAATTAACCTATAGGCAATTTGTGAGATACTGGAAGTAATCGGCAAACCGTTAATTTATAACGGCTAACCGATATCGTCAATTCTTTAAAATACTTTAATAGTAAAAGGAATCGGTTACAGGCTTTGAATTATAAGGATTCTGGATTTTAACGGCAAACCATTAACACATAACGGTTAACCGATAAGTTTCAGAATTGACATTCTTTGTTAACCCTTAACCGTTTAGAGAAAACAGATCAAGTGTTTTTGTTGTGCAGGTTTCTGAAAGTTAACGGTGAAAGGATAATTATTAACGGTCAACTGTTTATTTGAAATCATGCTCAAGGATAACATTGACCAAAGAAAAATAGCTAACCGTTAACAACTAACGGCAAACCGTTTTCTGTCAGATGGAAGAGTAACGACTAGTTTTCAGCTCCAACTATAAATATGCTCATCTAATTCAAATTAAGGACTGACGAAAACACAACTACTAAGCTTATATATAAGTTTACCAACTACAGAAAGCTTTAAATAGATTTGTACTTCATTCATTCACACAATTTGCACTTTAACTTGTAACCTTGAAAGATTGTGTGAGAGATAAATCAATCTGTATTTCTCTGTCTTGAGTGACTACAAGTATGGGGATACATTTGGGTTAAGAGATTGGGAATAATCTCTCGTTGTAAAGGTCCATTGACACTTGGGAAGTCATTTGTAAGTTATTGAATCCTTGGAGGCTTGCATAGTAGAACTCTCAAGCCCGGAGTGCTTGGAGGCGTGGACGTAGGCGGAGATAGCCAAACCATGTAAAAAATCATTGTGTTCGCTTTTTCTTCCTTATCTCTTAATTTATTTATCACTGTTTATTTATTTATTCAATTATTTCAAATTTGTTAGAGAGTAACTAAGCGATTTATTTTCATAATTATTAAAAACCCAATTCACCCCCCCTCTTGGGTAGTCTAG
This sequence comes from Aegle marmelos, assembly GCA_030449875.1. Lineage (NCBI taxonomy): Eukaryota > Viridiplantae > Streptophyta > Magnoliopsida > Sapindales > Rutaceae > Aegle > Aegle marmelos. The sequence goes on along the minus strand of JASUUL010000142.1, from coordinate 8,219,249 downwards.
TTAGAATTTCAGTTACTTTCCATATTGAGTATATAGTAAACATTTGAAATTATTTGATGGCTAACATTTTTTACACAAAAAGGAATGTTACCTTTGTCCTTTACTAATACTTTTGAATCATCTCTAAAAGTGACACTATTATTCATAGATTCATTTAGTCTATGAATATTCTTCTATTTGTACTCATATGATTGCTAGCATCAGTGTTAAGATACCATGTATTTTCTTGACCTCCACTTATGTTATTACATGCTAGTAAAAGTATATTATCTTCACAATTCTTCTCTTTTACATAATTCACTCTCTCGTTAATTTTGGTACTTAGAGCTTTATATTCTAAAGTATAATGTCCAAACTTTTGACAATTATAGAACTATATTTGGGATTTTTTTATACTTGATCTTTGATTGCCTTTGCCTCATACTCTGGTTAAGCTTTCACTTTTTCTATAATTGGAGTTGTTGAAATTCCAACCTCGTGTATGACCACGACCTCTATCTAATCCTCAACCTCTACCTAAAGCATAATGTCTTTTTTCATTGTCTGAGTTTTCTACCTAAAGCATAATGTCTTTTTTCATTATACTTTATATTCTAAAGTATAATGTCCAAACTTTTGACAATTATAGAACTATACTTGGGATTTTTTATACCTGATCTTTGATTGCCTTTGCCTCATACTCTGGTTAAGCTTTCACTTTTTCTATAATTGGAGTTGTTGAAATTCCAACCTCGTGTATGACCACGACCTCTACCTAAAGCATAATGTCTTTTTTCATTGTCTGAGTTTTGTTCTCTCTTCTTTGGATTGACTTTCATTTTGAAGAATTGTTCGTTAATTCCTTGCTTCTTTTTCATTTTTTCTTTATAGGCTTATACTTGAAAATTAGGTTTGGACGGAATGAATAATTATATCATTGAGATTGTTTTTTTTAATAGAGATTTACAGTGCACATAAAACCATTAAATCAAGAAACTAAATCATTGATTTAAGGAAAAAATAATTTCTAGATAGAACTTTCATAAAATACATAGATTTACATTGAAATAGCGATGTTATAGCCAATAACTAATTTATAGTTAATATATAATTAGAGCACATATATTCTATTTCTGATTTTTTAACACTCCCTCTTAAATTGGTTTGAAGTTATCTTTTATAGCCAACTTGCCAAATAGAAAAATTGAATTGTTTTATGTGTAGTCCCTTGGTAAAAGCATCAGCCACTTATTCTCCAATAGGAGTATGCTTTATATGAACCAATCAATTATTTATCTTCTTTTTAATGAAATGCTTGTCAACCTCTACATGTTTTATATGGTCATGAAGGATAGATTGTGTGCTATTGAGATTGCTACCTTGTTGTCACAGTACAACTTTATAAGAGATGATTCTATCACTTTTAACTCTTTCAATAACCTCCTAATCCGCATGATTTCATAAATACAGCTTTAAATTCAACCTTAGCACTATTCCTAACAACTACATTCTATTTCTTACTTCTCCATATAACCAAGTTACCACCTACAAATATACAACATCCAGAAGTGGATTTTCAGTCTACCATGCTGTTAACCCAGTTTGCATCAATGTAGGCTTCAGTCTGCAAGTTTCTTTGTGTCTTAAACAAAGTTCTTTACCTAATGTTCCTTTTAGATACCTTTAAATTCTATAGACAACTTCAAAGTGTGCCGATCCAGGGGCATGCATAAATTGGCTGACCATACTGATAGAGAAGGATATATCTGGGCATTCATAGGATAGATAAATCAATCTCCCAACAAGTCTCTAATAACACTCTATATTCTTCAATTCTCAGTAGTTGCAGTTTCACGTTAAGTTCTATCGTGATTTTAACAAGTTTACACCCTAGCATACTTGTTTTGTTTAACAAGTCAATATTATACTTCTTCTGATTTATAAAAATGCCTTCTTTGGACCTAGCAACTCTATTCTAAGAAAGTATTTCAATGACTTGAGATCTTTAATCTTAAACTCCTTAGCCACTTTCTTTTTTAACTTTTCTAAATCATCATAATCATCCTCAGTTAACACTATATGATCCATATATACTATCAAGATAGTTTTTTTACTATCATTTAAATGCCTGTAAAACATTATATGATCAGATTGACTTGAACATATCCATAGTGCTTTATCACCTTGCCAAAGCACTCAAATCAAGCTCTTGGTGATTGTTTAAGTCTATACAAGGACTTCTTCAATTTACACACTTTTCCATTTCCACACCTTTCTTTAAAGCGTGGTGAGGGACCCATGTATACCTCCTCCTTAAAGTCTATATTAAGGAAAGTACTTTTAACTTCCAATTAGTGTAAGGGCTAATTAGAGTTAATAGCAAGAGACAACAAGACCCTAATTGAGTTGAATTTTAGCTATAAGAGCTAAAGTCTCTTGGTAATCTATTTCATAAGCTTGAGTAAAACTTTTTGCAACAAGACGAGCTTTGAATATCTCGACATCCTATCTGTTTTACTCTTGATAGTAAACACCCATTTGCACCCTATAAATTTTTTTCCTCTACTAATTCTACAATCTTTTAATTTCTATTCTTCTTCAAGGCATTCATCTCTTCAAACACAGCTAATCTCTAATTTGGATCACCAAGTACTTTTTGAATATTTCTTGGCACAACAAACTTTCAAATGTCTGTAGTGAATGCTCTATGATTGTCAAAAAGGTTTTGACATGAAATATATTCGATAATAAAATATTGGTATAGGTTCAAGTTCCCTTTCCAAGGGCAATGGGGAGGTCAAGATCAAGATTCTATTCAAGAATAATAAGGGCTATGTTAACATATACATGTTTTGTTTATTGATTTTGATGATAACAAACAATTAATCTCTGTTGATAATGTTTGTTGAAAATTCAGATATTTTTCTTAAAAGTTAAAACTCTCTGCATGTATTTACAAACCTTAGAGAAATTTGGAACATTCTGCACAAAAATATGGTTTTCTAGGCAAACCGTTATATTTTAACGATTAACCGATAAAATACAGAGAGGTTGTTTTCTAAAAACTTCAACAAATCAAACACTGGAATTAAAACAGCTAACCGTTAACATATAACGGTTAACCGATAATATCTAGATTCTCTTATTTTGTTAATTTTTTACCGTTTAAAAGAAACCGGTTAAGCTTTCTATTTTATGAGTTGCTGGAGATTAACAATACACCGTTAACATATAACGGCCAACCGATAATATCTAGACTGACATTCTTGTTAGTCTTTAACCGTTTAGCAAAAACGGATAGAGGAATTTTGTTATGTAGGTTCTTAGATTTTAACGGTGAAAGAGTAATTATTAACGGTCAATCGATAATTTGAAATCAAAGCCAACAGTAACATTGACCAGCGAAAATGGTTATTCGTTAACGACTAACGGTAATCCATTTTCTGTCAAAAAGGCTGAATAACGGCTATTTTTTGGCTTCAACTATAAATAAGTTCATCCAAGTCAAATCATTGGACAACAACAACACATCTACTGAGCATATTCACATATATGCAATCTACATTGAGCTTAAGAATATTTTTTTTTTACTCACACATTGGCCATTAGGCATTGATTTGTAATCTTGAAAATTGTGTGAGAGAAAAATCAATTTGTGATCTTTGTTCTAGAGTGATTGTAAGTGTTGGGATACACTTACATTAAGAGACTGGAAAAATCTCTTATTGTAAAGGTTTATTGACACCTTGGAAGTCAATTATAAAACTTTGAAGCCTTGCAGACTTGCATAGTGGAATCCTCAAGCTAGGTGTGCTTGGAGGCGTAGATGTAGGAGGGGATAGTAGAACCACGTAAAAATTATTTTGTTTGATCTCTCTTACTCTATCTCTCTAGTTTTATTGTTCATTTATTTATTTATCTCAAATTTAATTGCTTAATTTATATCATTTTTAATCTTTTATTTTCTGAGATTTCAAAAATTCAATTCACACCCCCCTCTTGGGTTGTCTAGTTAGTATTTCATTTGGTATCAGAGCCTGGTTCTCTTAGTAGGACTTAACCGTCTAGAGTGAAAGATCCATGGTAATCCAAAGTGATTCAACTTTTAGGGAAGAACAATCCATAACTAGACCACCGTTCTTTGATGGAAATGACTATCCATATTAGAAAACTAGATTGAGAATTTACTTACAAGCTCTAGATTACAAAATCTGGGAAGTTATATGTGATGGCCCATTTATGCCTTTGACTAAAAATGAAGTCGGTGAAGATATTCGAAAACCTTAATGGGAATGGAATGAATTGGAAAAGAGAAAAGCTTCTCTAAATTCCAAAGTTATGAATGCTTTATTTTGTGCACTAGATAAGAAAGAATTTCATAGAGTGTCAAGTTGTAAAAGTGCTTATGAAATTTGACACAAACTTGAAGTTGTTTATAAAGGCACAAATCAAGTAAAAGAGTCTAGAATTAGTAAGTACACTCGACAATATGAATTATTTCAAATGGAACAAAATAAGAGTGTATATTCTATGTACACTAGATTTATAGACATAGTAAACACTCTAGAAGCCCTAGGAAAGATTTTTTCAAATAGCGAGAAAGTTAAGAAAATCATTAGATCACATTCCTAAGGAATGGAGACCAAAAAGAACTGTTATTGAGGAAGCTAAAGATTTAAATGTCTTACCTATTGATGATTTAATCGGTTCTCTTATTTCTTATGAGGAAGATTTGGTAGCTGAAAGAGGAAATGAAGAGAAAAAGAAAAACATTGCTCTCAAAGTCACAAAATTTGAAAGTAATGAAGAAAGTAAGCCAGATGATGAGGAGTTGGCCATGCTTGCTAGGAGGTTCAGAAAAATTTTCAAGAAAACTGGTGAGCGAAGAAAATTTAAAGATTTCAAAAACCAAAAGGAGAAGAAGGAAACAATTAAATGTTATGAGTGCAAGAAGCTTGGCCATATAAGATCGGAATGCCCTCTTCTCAACAAGTTCAAGAAGAAAGCAATGGTGGCCACGTGGGATAATACCGATAAAGAAATAAGTGATGATGAAGACCATTAAGAAATGACAAATCTAACTCTCATGGCGATTGAAGATGAATCAAATGATGAACTAGATGAGGTAAATGATCTTCCTACTTGTGATAAATTACATGATGCCTTTAAAGAATTGCATGATGAGTTGATGAAAATAGGTAAAAAGAATGTATATCTTAAAAAGAAATTGATAGATCTCGAAAATAAAAATGAATCATTGAATGCAAAGATTACATGCTTAGAACTAGAAAATAAAACGTTGCATGATCAAGTTACATCCTTAAATGAGAAATCACATGTTGAAGAATTGATAAAAGGGAATGAAGTGCTTAAGAAGAAGAATAATAAATTAAATGAAATTGTGATAAAATTTACAAATGGCCAAAAGATGTTGGATAATTTACTTAACTCTAAAAAATATGTCTTTGATAAAGGAGGACTTGGGTATAAGCCAAACTTGAAGCAAAAGTATTATAAGAATTATTTTGTTAAAGCTGCATCCATAAGTGATCACAAAATTACTTGTCACTATTGCAATAGAAATGGTCATATGAAAAATAGATGTGTTGCGAAAAGAAATACTTATTATGGTGTGAAATATACTTGAGTTCTAAAAGGAACTATTGCTAACACTCAAGGACCCAAAAAGATTTGAGTACCTAAGAACTGAAATTTTCTCTACAGGAATTAAAGAAGAAGGAAAATAAATGGTACCTAGACAGCGGGTGTTCAAACACATGATAAGAAATTATGCTTGGTTTTCAAATTTTACCAAGATAAAAAATGGTGGAGATGTATTCTTTGAAAATAATTCAAAAGGAAAGATCATTGGTATTGGGAATGTCGGTAATATATCTTCTACTCTTATTGAAAATGTGTATTTGGTTGAAAACTTGAAACATAATTTACTTAGCATTAGTCAATTATGTGATAAGGGTTATAAAGTAGTTTTTGATAAATCTAGATGCATTATTGAAAATGAATGTGATGGAAAAGTTCTATTTGTAGGAAATAGATGTGTTAATGTCTATACTATTAATATATATTATGTATCTACCATTGATAAATGTTTCTCTACTTTGCATGATGATGGATGGTTATGACATAGAAGACTAGGTCATGCAAATATGGATTTGATTTCAAAAATTTCAAAAAATGATTTGGTTGAAAGACTTCCAAAAATCAGTTTTCAAAAGGATAAAATTTGTGAAGCTTGTCAATTTAAAAAAAAATCAAAACTTCTTTTAAAAGCAAGAATTATGTCTCTACTTCAAAACCACTTCAATTACTTCATATGGATTTGTTTGGACCATCTAGATATGCCAGCCTAAATGGCAAGTATTATGCTTTTGTAATTGTGAATGATTACTTTAGCCATTTCTTCAAAACAAAAAAGACTATTCTATTTCTTGTATTAGAAGTGATCATGGTAGAGAACTTGAAAATCATGCATTTGAAACTTTTTGTAATGACTTTGGAATTGAGCATCAATTTTCATCACCTATAACTCCACAACAAAATAGAGTTGTTGAGAGAAAGAACAGATCTATTCAAGAAATGGCTAGGACTATGTTAAATGAAAATGCATTACTTAAATATTTTTGGGCCGAAGCTGTCAACACCGTTTGTTATGTCTTAAATCGGGTGTTGATTAGATCTCATCTAAATAAAACTCCCTATGAGCTTTGGAAAGATAGAAAATCCAATATTTGTTATTTCAAAGTTTTTGGATGTAAATATTTTATTTTGAACACAAAAGACAATCTTGAAAAATTTGATCCAAAATCTGATGTTGGTATCTTTCTTGGGTATTCAAACTCAAGCAAAGCTTATAGAGTTTATAATAAAAGAACTTTGGCTGTGGAAGAATCTATGCATGTTACATTTGATGAGTCTAATACGTTCTCTACGGAGAAACTTGCTGTTAGTGATGATGCAGATGATAATATACAAGAAGATTAATCAAAGAACAACCAAAAGAATGCAGAAAATCAAGTGGAGCAACCTGAAGAAACAAGTGCAGAACAAAATCAAGATACTTCTCAAGCACTCTCCAAGGAGTGGAGGTATGTTTTTTCTTATTCAAAAGATGCCATTTTAGAAGATCGATCGAGAGGTGTTACAACTAGATCATCACTTAGGAATACATGTGAACATGTTACATTTATTTCTCAAATTGAACCAAAAATTTTTGTGGATGCTAAAAAAGATGAATCTTAGATTATGGCAATGCAAGAGAAGTTAAATCAATTCGAGAGAAATAAAATGCGGGAATTAGTTCCTAAACTAGAATATCAATCCATCATAGGTACTAAATGGGTATTTAGGAATAAAATGGAAGAATCAGGTGTAGTTGTAAGAAATAAAGCTAGATTTGTAGCCTAAGGATACAATCAAGAAGAAGGAATTGATTTTGATGAGACATTTGCACATGTAGCTAGATTAGAATCCATTAAAATGTTATAGCATATGCATGTTATAAAGATTTCATTTTATTTCAAATGGATGTCAAAAGTACTTTTCTAAATGGTTATATTATGGAGGAAGTTTATATGAAACAACCCCCTGGTTTTGAAAATGAAAAATTTCCAAATCATGTTTATAGGCTGTCAAAAGCATTGTATAGATTGAAACCAACACGTAGAGCATGGTATGATAAACTTAAAAATTTCATGCTTGATAACGATTTTTCAATGGGAAAAGCTGATAATACACTCTTTATTAAGCATAAGAATCAAGACATTCTTGTTGTTCAAATTTATGTTGATGATATTATTTTTGGTTCTACTAAAGAGTTTTTATGTAAAGAGTTTTCATCTTGTATGAGTAAGGAATTTGAAATAAGCATGATGGGAGAATTGAAATATTTCCTTGGACTTCAAATCAAATAAAACAATGAGGGAATTTTCATCAACCAAGCTAAATATGTCAAAGATTTGCTCAAGAGATTTGGAATTGATAAATCAAACACTAAGAGCACTCCAATGAGTACAACAACCAAGCTTGACAAGGATGAAAAAGGTAAAGAAGTTGATATTAAAAAATATCGAGGTATGATCGACTCTTTGCTTTACCTAACCGCAAGTAGACCCGATATCATATTTAGTGTATGTTTGTGCGCAAGATTTCAATCATGTCCTAAGGAATCTCATTTACTTGCTGTTAAAAGAATTTTTCGTTATTTAAGTGGAACTATAGATCTTGGCCTTTAGTATCCTAGAGGAACTCATATAGATTTAACTTGTTATTCAGATACCGATTTTGCTGGTTATAAGGTAGATAAGAAAAAGTATTAGTGGAACTTGCCATTTTCTAGGTCATTCTCTTGTTTAATGGTTTAGTAAGAAATAAAACTCAGTTGCACTCTCAACTATTGAAGCAGAATATATTGCTGCTGGCAGTTGTTATGCACAAGCTCTTTGGATGAAACAAACACTTAGAGATTATGGCATTAAACTTAATCAAATTCCTATCAAATGTGATAATACTAGTGCTATTAATCTTTCGAAGAATCCTATTCAGCACTCTAGAACCAAGCATATAGAGATTAGATATCATTTCTTAAGAGTTCATGTTCAAAAGGGTGATATTGCATTAGAGTTTATTTCTACTGAAAAATAACTCGCCGATATTTTTACAAAACCTCTTTGCGAAGAACGATTTTCAAAAATTCGGCATGAACTTGGAATAATGAAATTTTCACACTGATATTTCTAAAAATGCTATTAAGTTTATTCAATAACTGAACTTATGATATGATGTTTTAATATCCTAGTAATGTATATGTTTGTTTTGTATGAATTAATTGATTTAAAATACATATGTTCATGAATTTGGCATTAAAATGACCTTAGAATACTTTTAAATCAAAGTCATGATCTTGACAATCTTTGATGGTCAGATTGAATCTAATATGCGAAACAAATAAACGGATAACCGTTATATTATAAATGGTTCACCGTTTATCTCCAGAAACTAAGATATTTTTGTCTACTCTTTACCCTCTCACCATTTAAAGCTAACGGTAAGTCGTTTAAAGACTGGAAGTATCTCAGATATTACTCCCTTATCGTTTACGATTAACGGTAAACCGATTAAAGACAAATAGCTACTTTAACATTACCCCTTTACCGTTTATCCTTAATCTTTAACCGATTATTCATTACACACTCTCAGGAGTTTAGTCTCTCACTGTTTATTCCAAACAATTAACCGTTATCGCAAACTATATTACTGGTCATAGTTCTCATTTTCCTTCTTACTTACCCTCTCATCGTTTTTCTCGAATTTTCTCTTTTTTTGCAACATATTACACCAATAAAAAGCCTTTTAATCACTTTTAGGAAAATTCTACTGATTCAAAACTCTAAATCGTACTCAAAATTGAAAAATTCCAAATCAAAACCCTAAGGGCAGCGGGCTGGAGTTTGATCATTTTGATTAAATTTTTCACAATCTCTTGACATATTGACCCAAAATTCCTCTTTCTCTGTTTCTCTTTCACATAATAATCGATTTATTTACTTCAAAATCCATATTCCAAATGATTTCTTCTACACATCATAGCTGAGTCATCACGGAGACCATAGAGGAAGAAATATATACCCTATGTCAACCCAACACGACCATGGAAAACTTCTAAATTTGAAAGATTACACTTCTCTACAGCCGCATTGCGCAAACAATTTGAAAATCGTTTTATGGGTAGACAGGTACTAGACTCTTACTTTATGGACATAGATGATTTTCAAGATCTGATTGTATGTGGTAGAAATGTTAGAAATATGATTAGACCCTGGGAATTAGCAATTAATGTTGATGATAAATCTTACCCCAATCTAGTTCGGGTTTTCTATTCCAATATGGAGTTATCAGCTAGCCGTTTGGATAGAATAGTCACTGTAGTTGGTGGTATATCTATTGATTTTGATGTAGAATTTTTGAATACTGTTATTCTTGGGATTGAGGATGAGGGTACTATATTTTATACCTCTAGAAAAACACTGTCCTTTGATGATTTTGTTCATAATGAGGGTGTGAGAAATGTATGTCATCGTAGAGAACTCAGTGATGAGATATGTGGTCTACCTTTCTGGGCTCAGTTATTGCCTTTTCAAGTTTGCATTCTTCATAGTATTTTACAACATATAATCACACCTAGGAGGGGTCATTCAGATGAGGTTACACGTATAGATGTTAGACTGTTGGATAGTTTACTCAGAGGGCGACTTGTTAACTTAGGATATATTATTGTGTGTCATATGTTAACCATTCCAGCAGTTATCTATCGTTTGCTTCCCTATGGCAGTATCATAACTAGGATATTACGACATTTTCATGTTTCAATACGGGAAGCAGTGTACAAAGAGCCCAAGAAAATTGGTTGAGATACAATGAGTAGTATTGGTTTCACTATGAGGAACGACCAATGGCACAAGATTGCCAATGCTAAGAATCAAGACACCTTAATTGCTCTTGAGGATGATAGAATGCTTAATGATATTTATCTTTCCGATCAACTTCCTGATTTCTGACTTGAAGCTCGTCTTCCACCTCCTTTTAGTCATGTTCCTCAATCATCAGCCCCCTTTGGTTCTGTCATGCTTGAGATGAATTCTGATCATCCCTCGGTCTCTATGGTACCTTCAACTCCTGAGTAGCGCTATGCTCTTGAGCAACCTCCATCTCCAGTATAGCCCTCTATCTTTGATATTTTACATAGCTGGTTGTTGATGTTCGCCAAATTTCTGAAACCCAGAAGATGATCCTTGATCGTATAGATGCTACTTCTCATGATTAGCAGTAGCTCCGGACTCAGCTTCAGACCTTTTAAGAGGTGAGCTTCGATCATCAGTATGAGATCATTGTTGGACATCAACAACTTCTGGGGTATTTTGGGTATGACCCTGAAAGCACCTCTACAGCAGCTTCTCCTCCACGACCTACCTCTTCCTGACCTTCCACTACGAGACCTACCTCCTCGCGACCTACTTCTACACGACCTATATCTACGCGACTTCTTTCCTCGCGGTGAGCCTCTTAGTTCCAATTTGTTTTGTTGTTTCGCATTAACAGTTCATATTTTGATTGTATTTTCTCTTAACTATATTTTTTATGGATGTGCTATTTGATTTTATACATAATTGTTCTTCTTATGACTGCCTACATTATTGTTCTGCATTATATGACATTGGAGTTGTTGGGATATGTATTCTTGATTTTGGAAGTGTTTTTGTTCTTATTTGGCATTGGAAATGTTGGGATATGCATGTTTGATTTTGGAAGTATTTTTATTCTTATTTGGCATTGGAGATGTTGGGATATGCATATTTGATTTTAGAAATGTTTTTATTCTTATTTGGCATTGGAGATGTTGGGACATGCATATTTGATTTTGTAAGTGTTTTTGTTCTTATGTTGTACTTAAGGATTTCTCAACTTTTAAGGGGAGACTCTGCCAAAATTTTACCAAAATTATATGTACCAACTTTCTTTTCATTCTTTACTCTTATGTTATTCTTTATGTTGCTTTTTACATATTCTTTTTGATGATGAAGAGGGAGAGAAACATAAAAATCTTGAACTAAAATTTTGCATATGAAAATATATTCTTTTGACAAAAATGTTTTTAAGTCATATATGTAGGGGGAGCATATAGTTAGGGGGAGTACAATATTTTTAAAATTGTTTGTCATCATCAAAAAGGGGGAGAATGTTAACATATACATGTTTTGTTTATTGTTTTGATGATAACAAACAATTAATCTCTGTTGATAATATTTGTTCAAAATTCAGATATTTTTCTTAAAATTTAAAACTCTCTGCATGTGTTTACAAACCTTAGAGAAATTTGGAATATTTTGCACAAAAATATGATTTTCTAAGTATAATCGGCAAACCGTTAATTTTAACGGTTAACCGATAAAATACAGAGAGGTTGTTTTCTAAGAACTTCAACAAATCAAACACTGGAATTAAAACGGTTAATCGTTAATATATAACGGCTAATCGATAATATCCAATTATTTTGTTAATCTTTTACCGTTTAAAGGAAACTGGTTAAGCTTTCTATTTTATGAGTTGCTGGAAATTAATGGTACACCGTTAACATATAACGGCTAACCGATAATATCTAGACTGACATTCCTGTTAGTCTTTAACGGTTTAGCAAAAACGGATAGAGGATTTTTGTTATGCAAGTTCTTGGATTTTAACGGCGAAAGAGTAATTATTAACGGTCAATCGATAATTTGAAATCAAGGCTGAAATACAAATAAGCAACCCAAGAGGGGGGGTGAATTGGGTTATTAAAATTTATTTTACAAATAATTCAATTTAATGCCTTAATGCAAACAAAAATTAAGTTTTACAGGAATTAAATCAAATATAATAAATTAGGCAATGCTTGCAAAATAAATAAGTAAGGGAAGAGAATGCAAACACAGTAATTTTTACGTGGTTCGGCAATCCTCGCCTACGTCCACGCCTCCAAGCCAACCGAGCTTAAGGATTTCACTATCCAAGCCTCCCAAGGCTTCAAATGTTTACAATTGACTTCCAAGGTGTCAATGGACCTTTACAATCAATAGATTATCACCCTAATCTCTTTACCTCAAGTGTTTCCCTCACTTGAACACTCTTAATACAATACAAAATACAAATTACAGCAAAACACTCTCTATAAGAGTAGATTCACAAATAATGGCTCAAGAATGATTTAATCTTTTGTTATTTGCAATATGGAAGCTCAATATATGTTTTACAAACTTGTTTTTGCTTGCCAGAAACTTTGAAATGAAGTTGGAGTTGAGTTTTTATAGTTAAAGCTCGAAAATTAGCCGTTATTGTCAAATTCTAGTCTTCAGCGGCTAAGCTTAATTTAATTTAACCGGCCCCGCCAAGTAAATGAAATGAAGTTACCGTTAATTTTGAATTTTGCTACAGTAACACTGTTCATGAAATTATAATTTTAACTCAAAACTTATTTAAATTATGTTATGGCCCAAAACGTTATAAAAATTTTCAAAAAGACCCAATCTCAGAAATTTTAATTATTATTTAATTCCTATAAACATTCTAAAATTATAGTGTGGCCTAAAATTAAAGAAAATTTTTTCAAATAAGTCCTTTTTGAGTTTTAGCTAAATCATCATAATCTTTAAAGTTTTCAAAACTTTTCACTTAAGCCCACAATCTATTATAAGTTACAATAAAGCCCAAATGTTTTAGAATTTAGCAAATAAGTCCAACTTCGAAATTTAAATAATTTTATTTTTATCCAAAATACTTTAATCCACAAAATATTTTATCTCATAAAAATAAAAGTATTTAACTTGAAAAATAATTATTTTATTAACATAAAACTTGAGCTTCACAAATGCTAATCCAAGCATAAATTAAATCATACCGACTTTACAAGAAATTGTTGCAATAAATTATCCGTTGAGCCCCCGTTACCCGTTGAGTGTCTTGAACTTGATTTCACTTGATTCCACTTGATTTATTATCCTTCAAAACTAATGAACTTGTGAAATACAAAATGAAACACTTTAATGCATATGTTTGTTATCATCAAAATCATAATATTTATAACCTATTAGGCTAACAAAGGCCAACAGTAATATTGACCATCGAAAATGGTTATCCGTTAACGACTAACGGTAATCCGTTTTTTTGTCAAAAAGGCTGAATAACGGCTATTTTTCAGCTCCAACTATAAATAAGTTCATCCAAGTCAAATCATTGGACAACAACAACACATCTACTAAGCATATTCACATATATACAATCTACATTGAGCTTAAGAATAATTGTTTTTTTACTCACACATTGGGCATTGGGCATTGATTTGTAATCTTGAAAAATTGTGTGAGAGAAAAATCAATTTGTGATCTTTGTTTTAGAGTAATTGTAAGTGTTGGGATACACTTAGATTAAGAGACTGGAAAAATCTCTTCTTGTAAAGGTTTATTGACACCTTGGAAGTCAATTGTAAAACTTTGAAGCCTTGGAGGCTTGCTTAATGGAATTCTTAAGCTCGGTGTGCTTAGAGGAGTAGACATAGGCAGGAATAGCCGAACCACGTAAAAATTATTGTATTTGATTTCTCTTACTCTATCTCTCTAGTTTTATTATTCATTTATTTATTTATCTCAAATTTAATTACTTAATTTATATCATTATTAATTTTTTATTTTCTGAGATTTAAAAAATCCAATTCACCCCCCTCTTGGGTTGTCTAGTTAATATTTCAGGCTAATTCCAAAGTAAGTTCAAGTGTAGAGTCCTCTTTCCTAGAATCTGATCATAATCGTAAGTTTAGATTAGTAATAGGAGAGGAAAAAGAAGGAACAAAAGAAGGATTATCTGAGGCATATGGATGACCCTTGCTTAGGGATTCCAGTTGAACATGTGTCAGGATAATGGCCTAGTCTCTACCACTTCTAAAGACAACTTTCCTAGAATAAACTATAGGCACAAGATTGTTTCTATTTGTAGTATTTATTTTTTTACCAAACCAAGGTCAGATTTGGTTTCTTTAGGCCTAGTTTCTAAGATTTTTTTTTTAAAAAAAGTATCAAGTAGTGTGCTAGGTAAGAGTTTGGAATTTCCCAGAAATTTGGTTCAATTGTCTTCTCCTCCTTAAGTAAATTTTTGGTAAAGTATGGTGTATTTTCCATGAAAGAAACATCCATAATGATAAAAAAAACATTTTGTAAGGGGATTAAGGAATTTGTAACACTTTTTTATTGGGTGCGTACCCTATTAAAACACATGTTTCAACTCTTCGATCTAATTTAGACCTTAGTATTGTGCAAATTTTATTGAACTCGCAAGCGCACGAATCTATTGTAGAATAGATTAATGGTGACAAGTATTGATCCCACGAAGATGTTGATTTTAATTATGTGCAGAATTAATTTTTTTTAATGAGTGAATAAATTTGTGGCGAAATTAATGTAAATTATGCTTAAATTTAAATTACAATAACAGGAATTAAATTGAATCAGAAATCTATTGAAATGACGTGCTTGGGTATCCGGATCTGCATTAACATGCTTCATGGGCTAAATATTTCATATTAATGCCAATTAAATCATAAGGGGGGATTCCACACCTCATGAACTACGCTCAAATAAATATGGTGCCAAGGGCTTATCGTGCCAAATAATAATAACCTTGTACTAGGGTACCGGTTTAACTAGGGCGGTATCTAGACAAGACTTTTATTATTTGTCGACGAAAGGTCAAAACAACCACATTTATTTAAGCGTGGTTCATGAGGTATGTAATCCCCCTTATGATTTAATTGGCATTAATATAAAATATTTAGCCCTTGGAGCATGTTGATACAGATCCAGATACCCAAGCACATCATTTCAATAGATTTCCAGTTCAATTTAATTTCTACCATTGTAATTTAAATTTAAGCATAATTTACATTAATTTCACCACAAATTTATTCACCCATTAAAGAAACGTAATTCTGCACATAATTAAAATCAACCTCCTCGTGGGATCGACACTCGTCACCATTAATCTATTCTACAATAGATTCGTACGCTTGCAAGTTCAATAAAATTTTCACAACAAGTTTTTGGTGCTGTTACCGGGGAGGTAAGTATTTTAATTCGTAGAATTGGTTTTTTTCCTTAATATTTATTTTTTGTAATTTATTTTTTTCTTCTAAAAAAAATTAGATTGGAATTTTATTTATTTCTCTCTTCTTTAAATTTGTATAATTTAATTTCCATATTATTTTTCTTTGTAATTTTTTAATTTATCTTGTTACCTTTCTTTGTTATTTATTTTAATTTTAGTTAATATTTATTTCACGTAATTTCTTTTTATTATAGCTATTGAGTGTATTTTCATTGTAACAACGTCACAAGGTTAGTATCTTAATTTCTCTCTCCTCTTTATTTTTATTTGTTTTATTTTCATTTATTTTATTCTTTGCATGTATGGTCGAAAGTCATTATCATCTAATCTTGAACCTTTAGATCTTGAATTAGAAAAAATACTTCGCATGCACAAACATATTATTTTTCAAAAGAAATTTGAAATGGATTTGTAAAATCAACAACCAGAACCACAAGAGAGGCCATTTAAGGATTATTTTAGTCCTTTAGCTAATTTGAGCACATCATGCACAAGGTACCCAAATGTAGCTGTTAGTAGTTTTGAATTAAAACCTAGTGTACTAAACTATCTCCCCACATTCTATGACCTAGAAAATGAGGACCCATATAATTATCTGAATGATTTTCATGCTATTTTTTAAACTTTTAAATACGAGAAATTTTCAGATGATGATGTTAAATTTAGATTATTCTTATTTTCATTAAAAGATAGAGCTCATTCATGGTTTAATACAATGCATGCTAATAGCATTAAATCATAGGAACAAATGGTAACTAAATTTTTAAATAAATATTTCTCAGTTTATAAAACCAATGCTATTTGCAGGGAAATTTTAGAGTTTTCCCAAAGAGATGACGAGCAGTTTTTCGAAGCATGGGAGTGATTTAATGGGCAATTCTTGAAGTGTCCACATCATGGGTACAAAAAATGGCACCAATGCCAATACTTTTTGGAGGGATTATTGCCACATATGCAAGAATGGCTAATGGCAACCAGTGGAGGAGAGTTAATGTCCAAAAGCGCATAAGAGATTTGGAAATTTTTCCAACGGCAATCAGATAATTCTCAACAACGGAGTCGATCACTCAGAAATATCAGGAGAATTAAGGGAGTGAATGAGGTTAACATTGGCGAGTCAAGCTCAAGAATTAAAGAAGTCAAAGAAATGGTCGAAGGCCTTGCTCGACAAATAACATCTTTGATGACTACTAAATCTATAGAGCCACGTGACCATGACTTATTTTCAAATCAAGCCAATGCCATAGGTGTCATGAGAAAACCACTAAACTACAACCCTTATTCCAATACATATAACCCTGGATGGAGAGACCACTCCAATTTTTCATGGTCTCAAAGATTCCAACAACATGGATCATCAGTTCCACCTCCACCAATGCTACCAGTTCCTCAAATGTCTCAAGCCTCTCAACCACCATTTAGACCATACAATCAGAATCCAAACCATTCTCAACCCAAACCATGAGAAGAGACATTCTAAAATGTCAGAAATCTTACTAACTCCAAGATCGAGCAGCAGAACCGCACCATTGATGAATTACAAAATGAGATGAAAGCGGGCTTCAACTCACAAGCTCAAATAATTTCTAACCTTGAGAAACTAGTAGGACAACTTGCCTCTTCAGTTCAAACTTTGGCCATGACCATTGAAAAAGGTAAATTTCTAAATCAACCAGTGCCTAACCCTAAAGCAGTGAATGAAGCAAGTTCTAGTTCACCATAACAGCATAGAGAAGTTAAAGTAGTGATGACCTTGTGAAAAGGAAAAGAAGTCAACAACAAAGTGGAGATGCCAAAATCAACTCAGATTATACCTGTGAACACTGAGGAATTATTATCAGAGTAGAAAGAGAAAACCAACCCACGAAAATATGTTCCTAAAACTCTATTTTCTCAGAGGTTAGCTAAAGGGAAGAAAGGAAAATCCACAGGTGAGATTTTTGAAATCTTCAAATAGGTAAGTGTTAACATTCTTTTACTTGAAGCTATAAAACAAGTGCCAACATATGCCAAATTTTTTAAAGACTTTTGTACTAAAAGGAGAAATATTCATGTTCAAAAAAAGGCATTTTTAACAGAAAATATTAGTTCTATACTCCAACATAAAATGCCTCTAAAATGCAAAAATCCAGGCTCCCCAACTATCTCATGTAGTATAGGGAACCACACAATTGAGAATGTTTTGTTGGATTTAGGAGCTAGTGTAAATCTATTGCTTTACTCAGTGTTTATAAAACTTGGATTGGGAGAATTACATCCAACTCCAGTGGTGTTACAACTTGTAGATCGATCCATGAAAATATCTCGTGGTATTGTGGAGGACGTACTTATCCAGGTAGATAAATTTTATTTTCTTATTGATTTCATTGTAATTGACACTCAACCAGTGCAGGATTCAAGGAAGCATATCCCTATTATCTTAGGTCGTCCATTTTTTGCTACTGCTGATGCACATATTCAATGCAGAACCGGAAATATACAATTGTCATTTGGCAATATAACTATGGAACTAAATATTTTCAACATTGCCAAACAACCTCACAGTACTAATGATGAAATTGTAGATGTGGATTTAATTGATGAATTGGTTGATCATACATTTCCTTTAAACCTTAGTGATGACTCTTTACTGAGATGTTTAACTCACTTTGGTTTAAATTTTAATATTAACAGATCGATTGATGAGGTTAATGCCTTATTGGATTCATCACCATGCATGGACATTGATAAATGGAAGACAAAGATAGAGCAATTAGCATCATTAAAAGAGAATCTCATCCCATCATCAGATTCACCACCAAAGATTGAGCTAAAACCTTCGCTTAACCCTCTGAATTCTATATTCTTGGGAGAAGAACAAACATTGTCAGAAATCATCTGATCCTCTCCTGATGACAAACAAAAGAATACAGACATCATTGACCACATTTTTTGTTCAAAAAAGAGGATACAACTGCAAAACCAGAGGAGATTCGTAATGACCAAAATGCCAAGGACTATAGAAAGCGAATGAAAATCCTCCGTGACAAGCGGAGCATTAGAAAATCTTTTACACCAGGTCAGAAATTATTTTTATTCAATTCTCAATGGCACGTTTCTCTAAGTAAGTTACACTCTCAATGGTTTGGTCCATCTACTAATCATAGTATTTTTCCACATGGAGCCATTAAATTTAAAAATCCAAGGAACTGTGTAATTTTTAAAGTTAATGGTCAGAAAAGTAAAGTCATATCACGAATACCAACTATGCGGAGAAAACAGCACAAAATATTGAAGTGACCTAAAATTTTTTCTTTCAATTTCCTTTCAGTGATTTAAAGTTTTTTTTGTTTTTAATTATGTTTGTGTAAGTTTAACTATTATTATTAATTTTTTTCTTGAATAAGTGTGCCAGAATGAGATGCGATAAAAAGCGATATTCTTTAGGAATGTTGTCTGATAACAGAGACGATAAGATTCAATTCATTAGGGATGGCTTGAGTAAAGAGTCATTGGATAACATCCTTTTGTCTCTTGAAATGCATCCTAGTGGATACGTTCAAAATGCAATACTCTAGTTATGGCCATTATTCCAGAAAGAATTTGCAAACTATAGTCTCGAGAATCTGACTATAAAAGACCCTTTTTGCCAATTTGTAAGAAAACTGGATGGGAAGCTTGTCCTCGACCCATAGAGGGCGTTCAAGTCATTTCTGGATGTAAAACCAGAGGAAGATGTGAGCCACAGTTGCAAATACTTGTCAACATCCTTTTATTTTAATGTTGTTTTATTTCATTTTTGTTTAATTACTTATGTTAGCCTAAAGGCTGTAAATATTATAATTTTGATGATAACAAACATATGCATTAAAGTGTTTTATTTTGTATTTCACAAGTTCACTAGTTTTGAAAGATAATGAATCAAGTGAAATCAAATTCAAGACATTCAACGGACAACGGCGGCTCAACGGATAATTTATTGCGATAATTTCTTATAAAGCCAGTATGATTTAATTTATTCTTAGATTAGCATTTGTGAAGCTCAATTTTATGTTAATAAAATAATTATTTTTCAAACTAAATTAATTTTATGTTTATGAGATAAAATATTTTGTGGATTTAAATAATTTGGGTAAAAATGAAAAACTTTTAAATTTCAGAGTTGGACTTATTTACTAAACTCTAAAATATTTGGGTTATTTTGTAACTCATAATAGATTGAGGGTTTAAGTGAAAAGTTTTGAAAACTTTAAAGATTATGGTGATTTAGTTAAAACTCAAAGAGGACTTATTTAAAAAGATTTTATTTAATTTGGGCCATACTGTAATTTTATAATGTTTTTGAAATTGAATAATATTTAAAATTTCTGAGATTGGAGTTTTTTGAAAAGTTTTATGATGTTTTGGGTCATATCATAATTTAAGTAAGTTTTGAGGTAAAACTGTAATTTCTTGAACAGTATTACTGTAGCAAAATTCAAAATTAACGGTAACTTTACTGTTATGAGCGGAGAGCCGGTTAAATTAAGCGGCTAACCGCTTGAGCACTTGAATTTGACAATAACGGCTAGTTTTCGAGCTTTAACTATAAAAACTCAACTCCAACTTCATTTAAAGCACTGTAGCAAGCAAAAACAAGTTTATAAAACATATATTAAGCTTCCATATTGTAAATCACAATAGATTAAATCATTTTTGTGCCATTATTTGTGAATCTCCTCTCATAGAGAGTTTCTTACTGTAATTTGTATTTTGTATTATATTGAGAATATTCTAGTGAGGGAAACACTTGGGGTAAAGAGATTATGGTGATAATCTCTAAATTGTAAAGGTCCATTGGCACCTTAGAAGTCAATTGTAAATATTTGAAGCCTTGGGAGGCTTAGATAGTGAAATCCTCGAGCTCAGTTGGCTTGGAGGTGTGGACGTAGGCGGGGATTGTCGAACCATGTAAAAATTACTGTGTTTGCATTCTCTTCCCTTACTCATTTATTTTGCAAGCATTGTCTAATTTATTATATTTGATTTAATTGCTGTAAAACTTATTTTTCTGTTTGCATTAAGCCGTTAGATTGAATCATTTATAAAATAAATTTTAAAAACCCAATTCACCCCCCTCTTGGGTTGCTCATTTGCATTTCAACTTACATTTTTGTCTTTACCAATTTTATATTATAATTATTTGTTTTGTCTTTTCACTATTTCTTTCTTTTTACTCTCGAGCCATGTGCCTCTCCTTCAACCATATAAATATTTTCTTTTGTGTTGCAGCACCCAGGTGATGTCTTCTATTCTACTTCTTTCCTTTCAAATATTGAGGACAATGTTTCGTTCTGGTTGGGGGAGGGAATAATTGACAATTGTGGAATGTTGAACTAACCATGACTAACTTTTTGAGTAGAAGATAGCTGAATATGGAGTGTAGTGACTCTAGAAACGCTTCTTCTTAGTTAAAAAAATAAAATAAAAAAATATTTATGAGTGTTTCTTCTAACCTTTCGTTTTTCTCCTTTATAAATATATGTTTTCAAGTTTTTAAAGTCAAAGATAGCTGAATATGGAGTGTAGTGACTCTAGAAACGCATCTTCTTTAGAAAACAAAGAAAAAAAATTCATTTTTCTTTAATTTTTCTGCATGTATGTTTTTCTTTTTATGTTTAGAATAGGTTGGGGGGAAAGAATTTAGTAAAAAAAAAATCTATTTGAGTTTTTATATTGGATGATATGATGACTTTCAAATTTTAGTATTTGTATTATCTTTGGTCTTGAGTGATGTTACACTATATTTGCTATTCTACATGTTGATGTTGGGGACAAATATGAGTTACTTGAAAGAATGCACATGTCATAATAAATTCCAGGTGAGTTTTTGAGCCTATTAATTTTTCTTGGACAGTAACCCTTTTTGCCCATTCTTCATGTAACTTAGCAGTTTATTATTTCATACATGATCTATAGATTTTCTTTGAGTCAACCCTTTAAAAAAAAGTGTGTGTTACTGCATCTAAATGCCTATCTAATTAGTAGATATGAAAGATTATTTAGAGTCCTAAAAGACAATGGAAGGCTATTTTTGACCCGTTTGAGCCTTTCTAGCCATCCCTATTATGTAATATCCATAGTTAGCCCATTTGAGCCTTTTATATATAAAAAAAAAACTTTTCTTTATTAACTTATTGTCCTGACCCACTCCAATTTAGAGTATTACTCGATATTATACAAGTTCCATCCACCTATTTATGTTTGAGAAAAAGGATAAATAATTATTTTTTTCAGCAAAGTTGTACTACATAAAAAAAAATTTTAAAAAAAGAAGGAAAAAAAAAAGATATACAATAGCAATAAATAAGCAAAATGCATCTTGTAATTTTCAAAAGTTCTTGAACTTTCTCTCAAACATATATATTTTATTTCCCTATTTTCCTTTCTTTGTTAGCCATGTCCCTAGTCTACGTTACGTCCTAATAAAAGTCTTTCTTGATTTTAAGGCACGATAGTCTGAAATAAAAGCTGGTTATATGGGCAATTAAGATGTTGTGATGCATATACATAAAAAAAGAGAGAGAAATAAATAAATAAATAAATACATTGGGTTGACTAATACTTTGTTTGAGATCGTATTATTTCTAAGCTATGGGCATATTTTTTCATCTTGGTGAGAGTGTATAATATTTCTTTATTATTTTCTCTCAATTTACCATTCATTGTAGTGACCATTTTTATTAGGATTAATTTCTTTATGAGAGTGTCACTACAACTGGTGAGATTTTGGGGTTTGATATGTCATTCTTGAAAGTGACCTGATTACCATTGCTACAATAAAGTCTGTTGGACGAATGCATATGGATGGTTGATGTGGGTGTGATATTCCTTTAGACTGGAGATAATGCTTGTACTTTTATTTGATTGCTATCATTAATCTGATTGAATAAACACGTGTGTTTTTAAAAAAAAAAAGAAAAAAAAGAGGTTTTGAATTTTATCTTCGCTTTATTTGCTATGGACTAGCAATAAACTAGTTGGGGGGTGTGTTGAGTGTTAGAAAGTATATATTTATAAAAGAGAAAATTATCATTTTACACTTTAAATCTCACTAACATTGCTACTTTTATTTATTTAAGTATTTTGTTGTTTAATTATATGTATTTTATTATAATTATGTGTTTTATATATTTTAGGGGCATCACGATCATTTCATAATGAACGAGTGATCAGACAGCAAAACGGACGTCATATTTGGACTCAGAACGGTCGAAAACCTTAGGAAGAGCATAAAAGGAAAATGTCACTGTTCACATATACTAGATCGTCCACACATACAAGATCTTTTGTTCATACGTCGATCGATCGTCCATATTCGTTCACGACAACTCACTCATATATACGGACCAATAATGTGGCAACTACCTATGACGTGACAGTATTTGATTGGATGAATTATGTAGAATTGAATACTTACGTGGCATTGATCGATGACGTGGCATTGACTGATGATGTGTCATAATCTTATTGGGCTAAATTTCTTAAGTATTGTAGATCGATGACGTGGCAGCATCTCAGTGGAGCAAAAATCGTGTGTACGATACATACGCATACATGGAATTATTTACTATTTAAACGTTGATTGTTGACTGTTGACTGTTGACTGTTGACTGATGACGTGACGCAATCCTGAATGTCCGAACTATTTTTAATCCGATAGTCACGATTCACTCAATGTATCTATAAAAAAGGGGCTCTCCCCCCTTAATTTGATACCCCTAAATTCATATTTAAGTTTAGATTTCTGAAATTTACTTCTCCTTCTTATAATTTCTTTGTATTTTAATAAAATTTTCTTTTTATCCCTAGTTAAAATATGCATAGCGAATTTCCTTTTAAACTTGGGTTGAAGGTGAAGTCTCAACATGTCCCATGGGCTTAATTTGGTAAATTTACTTTCTCTTCCCCTCTAATATTTGTGGTTATTTTAACTTTTCGTCGATAAATAATAATAGTCTTGCCTAGATACCGCCCTGGTTAAACCGGCACCCTAGTACAAGGTTATTATTATTTGGCACGATAAACCCTTGGCACCATATTTATTAGAGCGTGGTTCATGAGGTGTGGAATCCCCCCTTATGATTTAATTGGCATTAATATGAAATATTTAGCCCATGGAGCATGTTGATGCAGATCCGGATACCCAAGTGTTTCATTATTACAGTTTCATTTTTATTTACTCCCGCCATTTTAATTCACAATTTAAGAAAAATTTACCATAATTTAATTGTCACTTAAAAAATTAATTCTGCACATAATTAAAATCAACATCCTCATGGGATCGACACTCGTCATCATTAATCTATTCTACAATAGATTCGTGTGCTTGCGAGTTCAATAAAATTTGCACAATAAGTTGTGCAAATTAATGGTGACCAGTGTTAATCCAGTTCAATAAAATTTGCATGAACAGTACCGTACGTATGAACAGTACCGTATATGTGAACAGTGACATTTTCCTTTTATGCTCTTCTTAAAGTTTTCGACCGTCCTGAGTCCAAATATGACGTCTGTTTTGTTGTCTGATCACTCGTTCATTGTGAAACGATCGTGATGTCCCTAAAATACATAAAACACATAATTATAATAAAATATATATAATTAAACAATAAAATACTTAAATAAATAAAAGTAGTAATGTTAGTTAGACTTAAAGTGTAAAATGACTATTTTCTCCTTTATAAATATACACTTTCTAACACTTAATACTTAGCCTCTTTGGAGTGTGCATATTTACTATACAACCAAATATTTTCAAAAGTAAGTCAGAATTGATTCTAGATTCGAGGAATACCTTTTTTAAGCAATCCAATGGGGTGATATATTGTAAACCTTTGGTAGGCATCCTGTTAATATGATACGTAACTGTTAGTATAACATCACTCCAAAGATACTTTGAAACATTCATATGAAACATCATGGCTCTAGCTACTTCTAACAAGTGCATGTTCTTATGCTCAGTAATGTCATTTTGTTCAGGTGTATTAAAACAAAAAGATTGGTATAAAATTCCTTTTTCATTTAAAAATATTTCCAAAACTTTA
Organism: Aegle marmelos; assembly: GCA_030449875.1. Taxonomy (NCBI): domain Eukaryota; kingdom Viridiplantae; phylum Streptophyta; class Magnoliopsida; order Sapindales; family Rutaceae; genus Aegle; species Aegle marmelos. The sequence continues at coordinate 8,194,503 of JASUUL010000142.1, read as the reverse complement.
TTAAAATGCTATGTTCCATTGTCAAATCTCAAAATATTTATTTTTGTTTGAAACTGAGTTTCAATCGTCCTATAAAATTCTTTAAAAATCTATTCTATACATATTTTTCTCTCATTAAGTAAACCCACTAAAGACGTGTATGATTGTCAATAAAAGTCACAAATCATTTTTTAGAAATTGTGGACACTTTTAAAGGACCTCAAATATCACTGTAGAATAGATAAAATAGTCTTAAAGCCTGATATGGTTTTAAAATATAAGATTTTTTTTCACTTTTTGCCATTAAACAACTCTCACATTAGAACGACGAAGGATCAATCCTTTTAAATAGTACTAGAAATAAATCTTTTAAATAAGGAAAATTTAGGTGACCTAAACAACAATGCCAAACCATTATTTGATCATGAACAAAGAAAGAAATAATACTATTCAGCCCTTAAACCATTTTATTACTAAAAAATTTATCTTTGAAATAATAGAGACTATTAATCATCCTAGCACTGCCAACCATCTTCCCTGAGCTCTGGTCCTAAAACATGTAATAGAATTCATAGAAAATAACAAAATAGTTAGAGTCTCTGGATAGTTTGCTAACCGACAAGAGATTATGAGCAAGTATAGGGACATAGAGAACAAAGTTAAGATCTATTCCCTCAAAAATGTTTATAAGGCCTTTTCCTACGATTAGTGAGAAATTACCATCAATTATCCTAACGTTCTTATTTTTTGGACATGGTAAATAGGTCTTAAACAAATGTAAGAAATTAGTCATATGGTCGAATGCTCCTAAATCTATTCTCTATAGAGCATCTTTAAATTGACAAAGATAGAGCATATAATTTCTTACCTATGTGTGCCACAAAAACACTAGAAACATTAGATACTGAATTAGATTTTAATAGTGTAAAAAGATGCTCCATTTGTTCATTGGTGAAGTGGTTAGTCTCAACCTCATTAGTAGTAGAGGTGGCTCAGCTTGATTTACCTCTAACTTTTCCTTTTTAATTTGTAGGTTTCCATGAATTTTCTAGCAGGTCTCATGGGTATGGCAAAGCTTATTGCAAAAATCACACCAAACTTGTTGCTTTTCATCATATTTGTGTTATAAAATAAGAGCTTTACTTTCAGTCGTAGAGACTAGGGCAGAACCTTCAGTAACCTGAGGTCCCTTCTTGTTATGCATCACATTTCTCTGACTCTTCTCTCTTCTGACCTCTAAAAAAACATTACCAATTAAAGGTAGCGGCTGTCTTCTAATAATTTTCCCCCTTATCCATTAAAGTCAATATTAAGTCCAGTTAAAAACTTAAAGATGTGACCATCCTCTATAGTCTTCTTGTAATGTTAAGTATTCTAAGGAGATTTCTGTTTATATGTGTTGAAGAGGTTAAGATCTTGCCAATCCACTTCAAGTAATTAAAATATTTTGTGACATTGTCCTTTCTTTATCCTATCTCTTCGAGTTTGAGAGTCAACTTAAAAATTTATAATTAATTTCTGAAATCAGAATACATCTTATTTATATTTTCTCAAAGCTCTCGTGTCGTTGCATAGCATATATGATTAGAGCTAATATCTTCTTCCATTGAATTTATAAGCCACGTTATTACCAAGGAATTCTTAGTATCCCATGTAACATAGGCCAGATCGTCCATTACAGAAGCCTTCTTTTCACTAGTCGAATAGCCCATTTTCCATATCCTTTAATATACATCCTAACTGCCTAAGACCATCTTAGAAAATTATCACATTCATATAAATTATGGTCATTGATATGGGATGAGATTCTAAGAAAGTAGCATTAATTTTTGAAACATTCATGCTACTAGGATTGTTCATAGAGGATTAAGGGACAATATTAGAATCAGATGAAATGTTAGACATGGTTTCAGGGTACAGGGATCAAAAGGAAGAAAAACAAAAGGAATTCTAGCAATATATTCTTTATGCTCTGATACCAACTTGTTTGCACAGAATGAATAATTCGCTCATTGAAATTGTTCTTTTATAGAGACTTACAACACACATAAAACCATTAAATCAAGAAACTAAATCACTAATTTAAGGAAAGAATAATTTCTAGGTAGAACTTTCTTTAAGTACATAGATTTGTACCTAAATAGTTATGTCATAACCAATGACTAATTTACAATTAATATATAATTACAACACATATATTTTTTTCTAATTTTCTAATACTTATAACCTTCCTTGAAGCTGCTTAATCATCATAACCTCGAGATCTTTTATTTCTTTAATTATCACAACAATATATTCAAACTTTGAATCTTTTAATCGAAGCATCTTTTTAATGATCCATACCTCTTTTAACTCCTTACCATTTCTTTTTAATTCATTAAAAATGGTCACAACCTGAGTACTCAACTCGGATGCCTTCATGTGTAAAGACCCAAATTCTTTTCTTAATGTTTGGAAATTAACTTTTTTAACTTTCTTTACTCTTTTATAAAAGGTGTCTAACTTCTTTTATGCTTCTTTTGAGGAAGTTACACTAGTAATCTTTTCAAAAGCATCTTTATCTAATTATTGAAATATGAGTTTTTTTGCTTTATTCTCTTTCTTTTTTAAGTCTTTCAAATTCTTCTTTTATGCTGTAATTAAAGTAGGTTCTTCAGACTCTAATCTAACTAATTATTGTGATGTTGTGTTCTTTTCATCGAGATTTTCAATTTGATATGTTATACGACTATATATAGCATTACCACTTTATTACAGAATTTTAAAGAATAAAATATAAATTTTATAGAGGAAAACTTAAGAACATTACAAGAACAATTCACACACTCTCATAAACTCACTCTTAGAAGCTATGTTTTGCTTCTTATTCTTTCTTCTTCTTACACTTGATGTATACAATACAAATGGCATAACTATTTATAGTGAATGAAACACAAATGCATCACCTAACATGCTCTACCAAACTTTCCTCATAACACCAAACATATTCCACTAACCTTACATGCTCTAAAAGAATCATGAAATGGCATCTAAAGTGTAAAGCTCAATGAGATGCTTTATGAACACACATTGTAGGATCATGATAATGGAACATAATGATGAAGGTCATGTATCACTCAACTCCTCATTCTAATAAATTATGTATAAAATAAGTTTATAATTTTCAACAAAGACTCCTAGAAATTAGGATAATTATAGTAATCTAATTATAATTATAGTCATCAAAATATTATGCTATAGAGATATTATAAATATGAAATATGGCTAAAATAAGCACACCAAAAGTTCCATAATTACATTTGTGCTCAAAAGAAGAATATAAGCACCAAAAGATCCTTAATTGCATGCAAGCACTTGAGGAGTTAATAAGTTAAGTTATTTTATTTTATTTCTCCTTTCTTCACCTTAAAGCTTATCCTTAAGCTTTTTTATGTCTTTATATATAGTTCAATAAATGTTATTTGGGTCAAGTTGAATTATTTTATGAATTTTTTATGCATGAAAAAGATGTTAACTAGGTGCACCTTTGGTTAATAATCAACTAGATATACTAAGTGTCTCTAAAATCCTCTTTTATGGCATGATTTCATAGATCGACCTAAAAAATAGTTACTTGTATAGGATAGGGAAAATTTTATTATATTCACAAGTATATGAATATTTAGAAATCAAATATTGGTAATAAAGTTAAGTCTATAAGGGAAAGCCTAATTTAAATCTAAAATTAATATTAATCCTAACCTTATTGAGCAAATTAAATCATAAAGAGATTAAACTAATTAAGCTAAGAAAATAAATAAAGTAAAGGAGTTTTTCAATAAGACGAAGGCTACTAAGTTTTAGAATCTACCACTGGTCAACTAGTAATCATCTAATTATTATTAATCCCTAATTTTAGAGTGACAACTTGAATTTAATCTATCTCATGTACATGAATATAACAATTAAGCCTGAGTAATTAAGTCTAATGTGGTTTTCTTTTTTTTTCTTTTTTTTTGCTTCAATGTCAGATTTCTAAGCGTCAAAGGATTAAAGTTTCCTAACCATTCTATGTATCCAATTTGTTAAAAAATTAATAATCAAAGAGAATTGCATTAATCTTTACCAAGGTTAGATAGATCAAACAATCTCTCAACTATCAGGATTACGTAATATTAAATATGGAAAGATAATTATTCAATCAATCTTATAAACAAGAACTATAATCGTTAAAAGAGCACATGTAGGAAAATAATTAAATAAAAAATTATTTCACTAAATAGGATTTTATTCTTAACCTGAATATAAGAAAATTAAGTAGTCATACTTGAATAGAGAATAATAAAATTAATAGAATCAGCCATGGGAAAATTGAAAGACTGTTGTTGTCGCCCCTTTTCCTTTCTATCTTTTGCAATTCTATTCTTTTTTTTTTTGCTTCTTTTTTATCTCTTCTTTTTATAATGCTCTGACTATTAAGTATGAATGAATTTTGCATGCTTTATTAGTCAAATCCAGTTTAGATTTGTCAAGGAATTAGTGAATCAAACTTTAGAGGCTAAAACAACAGCATTTTGTATGTGGATGTTATGTGTTGAAGTCATGTGGACAAGCAAATATTTCACTTAAAATCTATTAATTTTAAAACAACGATCTATACATGTTGTTTCAATCATCACTTAAGTGATACATGTAAGACTTACATGAGGAGCCTTAAGCTAACATTGTTAATTTTGTTATCTATATGTTAGTAATATATGCAATCTAGGATCGTGATTCTTGTTACTAATATAGTTATAAAGCTGAGTAATGGGGTTCCTTTGAGCGATGATTCTTTCAAAATAAGAATAAGAGAAAAAAGAGGATTGATTCTAAATAATTCTTTATAATCTCTGGTATTACTCTGTAACAAATTCTCTATTGTTAATAAATGAAAACCAATAAAAAATTCTCTTGTGGATGTTAGTTGTGCCATTATACAGAAATTTGAATCATGTAAATTGCTCTCTATTTTCTCTTTTGGTTTGTTAATTATTTTCTTTAAACTTGATCTTGAATCTTGATTGTTATTTCTAGAGTTCAAGCTAAAACTCTCTAGATGTAATCTTACAAGTCAATAAATTGGTTTAATCTTACTCAAGGTCTTGGGTAATAGTTGATCTTGTAAAGAAAGAAAGCAATCCAATTTACTACATTTGGTATCAAAGCTTTGAGGGTCTTAAACAAGATTTAAGTGTAGGTACATCGAAAATCAATCTGGAGAAATTTATTAGGAAAAACGACTTCAATATATGGAAAATCAAGATGGAAACCTTATTTATTACTCAAGAATTAAAAGATACAATTGAACTAGTATCAAAGAAAAAAGGGAAGAAGATTTTGGTTGTTTTGCTTATGTTGACATAAGTCAAGGAAAACTTGCACCTAGATCATTAAAAGTGGTATTAATAGAGTATCTAGAAGATATGAAAGGGTATAAAACTTGGTGTACTAAAATAAATCCTCCAAAATCCATAATAAGTAGAGATGTCATCTTTAATGAAAATGAATTGACAGTGAAGAAATAGCCTGTTAAAGAAATAACTCTAGCACAAAAAACTTCAGAGATATTGGAGTTTGAAATAGAGGCATCTAGCCACAAAGTCAATTAAGAAACTACAGATTTTGAAAATGTTAATATTAATTCAGATAGCATAATGGAATCTCAACAAGCACTACAGTTAGAATCATGTCTTTTAGAACAAAGTTATCAACTCATAAGGGATAAAAAAAGAAGAATTAGAAAGCCATCTAAGAGATTTTTTTTTATGTAAACATGATTGCCTTTGCTTTAGCAGCTGCACAGGATATTGATAATAAAGAAATTAAAACCTTTAAAGAGGCTGTACAGGGTCTTTGTAAAGAGAATTGACAAAAAGCCACAGATGAAGAATGACTTTTTTGTATAAAAATGAAACTTAGGAATTAGTTAAAAAGCCTGCAAATAAAAGAGTTGTTGGATGTAAATAAACCTTCAAGAAAAAAAAGGCTTGCCAAGATCTAAACCTAAAAAATTCTAGGCAAGGCTAGTTGCAAAATGGTATATACAGAAGAAAGAAGTAGATTTGAAAACAGTTTTTCCTCTTATTATCATACATGCTTATATACATGCTAGTTGCAAAGTGGTACATTGATGTCAAGACTGCTTTTTGCATAGTACTTCAAAAGGAAATACTTATATCCCAACTTAAAGGACATAAAGAACCTTTAAGAAAAGATGATGTTTACTTGCTAAAAAAGTCATTATATGAGTTAAAACAGTCTCTAAGGTAATGGTAGTTAAGATTGATAAACTTATGGTGAGAAACTAATTCAAGAGGTGCAATTATCACTCTTGTGTTTACTTTAACGTGATAAAAGGCAGTATATATGTATATTTGCTATTATATATTAATGACATATTATTAGCAAGTAAAAATAGAGAAGTTATTGATGATTTGAAGCTGTTGCTTGATTTAAATTTGATATAAAGGACTTAAGGAGAGCTAAAAAAATATTAAGAATAGAGGTTAAAAGGAACAAGAAGGATGGCATGTTGTTTTTGTCACAAGAGAGTTTTTTGAAAAAAAGTGGTAGTTTACACTTCAAATGAATAACTCCTAACCAATACAAACACCCTTGGCCTCACACTTGAAACTTAGTTGTTTATAGTGTCTAACATTATATAAAAAGAATCATGAAATGGTTAAGATACCATTTGCTAATGCAATAAGATGTTTAAAATATGAATGGTCTTAACTAGGCTCAATATTATACATGCTTTTAGTGTTGTTAGCAAGTATATGACCTCACCTGGAAAGGAACACTAGAAGGCTGTGAAATGGATTATGAGGCATCTCAATGTTAGCTTGAACTATAGATTAGTTTATAATAAAAGGACTGGAAAGCTGGTTATGTGGACTTAGATTATTTTAATGATTTAAACAAATGAATGTCCCTAACTGCTTATATTTTATTCTAAATAAATGGCAAATTAATTGGAAAGCTGCATTGCAGCATGTAATTGTCCCTTTAACAACTGAATCTGAGAATACAGTAGCAACAAAAGTTATAAAAAAAGTGTTATGGCTTAAAGAGTTAGTGTTAGAGTTAGGAAAAATATAAAGACCAATACCAGTCTTCTATGATAGCTCTAATGCTATACGCTTGAGCAAGAATCCAGCACATTAAGAGAAAACCAAGCATATTGTTATAAAGCTATATTTCATCATATAAGAAGTCTCTAAAAGGGCTATCAAATTGGTGAAAATTTATATAGATCAAAACCCTATGGATATGCTTACCAAAGTTACTCTAGCAACTAAGCTCAAGGTATGCTAAAGCATAGTCGGGCTAAGTGTTTTTTAAAACTACTGATGTTGGAGAATAAGTATGATTAGGATTATTGATTCAAGGTGGACAATTAAGAAAGATGTTGGTGAATCAAACTCTGAGGGTTGAAATAGCAGTGTTCTATATATAGATATTATATGCTAGAGTCATGTGGAGTATTGTGTAAATTTTATTAAACTCACAAGTGCACGAATTTATTATAGAATATATTAATAGTAACGAATTTTGATCTCATGACGAGGTATATTTTAATTGCGTGTAGAATTAATTTTATAAGTTAGTGGTTAGAATTGCGGTGAAAATGATTTAGAATATCTTAAAATTTAAATTAGAATGGCGAGAATAAATTGAAGTGATAACTATTAAAATAAAGTGCTTAAATCTCTAGATCTACACTTAACATGCAATACGGACTTAATATTCCTTATTAGTATCAACATGCAGCATGGGCTAAATATTCCTTGTAGTGCTAAATACTAATAATCTCGCACTAGGGAGACAGTTACCTATTGCAACATATAGGCAAGATTATTATTATCTGTCAATGGAAAGTCAAACCATCCATATAAATCAGAGCGAAAGAGAAAATAAATTTATCAAATTAAACTCGTGAATATATTGAAACCTCACCTTTAACTCAAGTTTGAAAGAAAATTAGCTACTCATAATTGAACTAGGGATGAAACAAAAATTTATTAAAATATGTAAAAATTCAAGATAGACAAGGAATTATAGAAAATGGAGTTTAAATGAATTCAGAGGTGTCAAATTAAGGGGAGAGCCTTCTTTTTATAGATATAATAAGTACTTATGGTTATCGGATTAAAATAATTTAGATGTTTAGGATTACGCCATGTGACAAGTTTTTATTTGATAGAACACATCATCAAGTATGTATTGTACTCACAATTTTTTCAGTTCACAAACATACTTCCACGTCATCGATCAATACCACATAAACATTTTAATCCAAGAGGATCATGACACATTATCAATCAATGCCATATCGTCAGTCAACAACACATAAATAGTCAACATTATATAAATAGTGAATGATACATCATTCGTCCAATCAAATACTGTCAAATCATTAGTCGATGCCACATCATCAATTAACGCCACATCATCAGTTAATGCCATATTATCATACCATATATTTGAACAGTGTCACGAATAGTATCGTAAACAGTACAGTATATGCGAACAATATCATTTATATTTTTATACTCCTAAGGTTTTCTACTGTCCTAAGTTCAGAATTATTATCTGTTTTGCTATATGATCTCTCGTTTATTGTGAAATAACCATGATGCCGCTTAAAATAGATAAAATATTTAATTATAATAAAACACAAATAATTAAATTACAAGAAACTTAAATACAAAAAAGTAAAAGTGTTAGTAAATTTTGAAGTGTAAAATAATAATTTTTTCTTTTATAAATATAAACTTTCTAACACTCAACATACTACCCAACTAGCTTGTTGCTAGTTCTTAGTAAATTAAGCGAAAACAAAATTCAAACCTAAAATGGTTTTTTTTTTTAAATAATCGTATTTGTTCAATCAAACTAATGATAACAATCAAATAAAAATATAAGCATTATCTCCAGTTTAGAGAAATATCACAGTTATATTAACCACCAACATGAATTAGTCCAAGTAGACTTTGTCACAGCTATAGTAACTTTGCTGCTTTTAAGAATGACATATCAAAACCCAAAATCTCATCGATAGTGACATTCTCATAAGAAAATTAAATCAAATAACAATAGTCACTCCAATGAATAATAAATTAAAAATAATAATAAAGAAGTAATATATCACTCTCTTACTAAGATGAAATAAATATGCCCACAGCTTAAAGATAATACGATCTTAAGGTCAAATGCTAGTCAAACTAATATATTTATATATTTATTTACTCTTTTTTTAGTATTTTTCTTTATTTATGCATCACTATATCTTTTTAACTCATTTCACTAATTTCTACTTCAAACTATAGTTTTCTAAAATTAAGAAGAACTTTTATTAAGATGTAACTTAGGTTAGGGACATAGTGAACAAAGGAGAGGAAATAGAGAATAACAAAATAAATATTTGAGAAAAAGTACAGATGATTTTTTTTTAGATTATAAGATACATCTCGCTTATTTATTTTTATTATTGTTTTATTTTATTTTAAACTAATATGTTTTTTTGAATTATTTTCTTTTTTTCATAGCACAACTTTATTAAATAAAATAATTAATTATATTTTTCGCAAATATGAATAGGTGATGGAACTTATAAGATATAGAGTAATATTTCATATTGGAGTAGGTCAAGATGATAAGTTCACAAAAAAAAGTATAATTCTCTTAAAGGATAAAAAATGTTAACTATGGATATTTAACAAAAAGAATGGCTAAAAAGACTCAAATAAGTCAAAGATAACATTTTCATCATCTTTTAAGACTCTAAGTAATCTTTCATATTTACTAGTTAGATGGATCTTCAGATGTAGTAACCACATTTTTTTCTCTTTTCTTAGAGGGTTGACTCAAAAGAAATCTAAAAATCATATATAAAATAATAAACTACTAACTTGTATGAAGGATACGCAAAAAAGGTTACTTTTAAAGAAAAATGATAGGTTTAAAAGCTTGAAATTTATTATAACATGTGCATTCTTTCAAATAACTCATATGTGTTTCCAATAGCAACATGGAAAGTAGAAAATATGGTTTAATATAACTCAAGATAAAAAATAATACAAATAATAAAATTTGAAATTCATCATGTCATCTAATGTTAACAGATCACAATTCAAAAAAAATTAAGAAGATGCATTTCTAAAGTCACTATACTCCATATTCAGCCATCTTCAACAAAAATTTGAAAATATATATTTATAAATGAGAACTTAGAAAAATCATGCTTAAAATGACTGTCGAAACTTAATAATAAGATAATAAGAAAATATCTATGAAATTCTAGTTGTGCAACCTTAAAAGGGGGGTAAATTGGGATTTTAAAAATTAATCTAAGCAAATTACACAACAATTAATTCTAGTGCCTTAATAAAATCAAGAACAATAAGTTTAACTTTGCTAAAACATAAAGGAATAGGGAAGAGAAAACAAACACAAATATTTTTATGTAGTTCGGCAAATCTCGCCTACGTCCACGCCTCCAAGCTAGCCAACCTCGAGGATTTCACTATTCAAGCCTCTCACGGCTTCAATTCCATTACAATTGACTTCAAGGTATTAATGAACCCTTACAATCCAGGGATTATTTCCCAATCCTTTCACCTAAGTGTTTCCCACACTTATACAACCACAAGTTTGACAAAAGATTAAAAATTACAACAAGAAAAACTCTCTTCAAGAATAGATGAACAAATATAGCGCTATAATGATTTAATCTATATTGATTTACAAATTAAAAGCTCAATCAATGATGTAAGAACTTGTTTTTGGTTATGTAAGAACTTAGAAATGAGTTTGATTTGGGTTTATATAGTTTTAACCCGAAAAATAGTCGTTATAGACAAATTTCAGTACCAAAGCGGCTAGCCCCTTTATTCAAGCAGTTAGTCGCTTGCTACAATGAAGTTATCGTTAAATTTGAAATTGCTATAGTAACATTGTTTATGAAATTATAATTTTGCGTAAAAACTTTTTATAATTATATTATAGCATAAAACTTATAAAACTTTATAAACAAGTCTATTTTTGAAATAGTTTTAACTTACTACAGTACCACATTCATAAAATTATAATTTTATCCAATATATTCCTATAATTGTACTATAGCTCAAAATATCAAAAATCTTTGCGAACAAGTCTAATTTCAGAATTTCTAAATAATATTTCTCATTCCCACAATTTTCTGAAATTATGATATAACTAAAAATACTTTTGATTTTGTAAATAAATCTAAATTTATGTTTAAAACATTACTTATTAAAATAAAAAATTACATAACTTTTTCACTTTAATCCATATTTAGAAAATTACTTATTTTGCATGAAATACTTGGTTTATGAAAAATTCTTTAGATTAATGAATAATAATTAATTAATTAAAATCTTGAGCTTCATGTTGTGCAAATTTTATTGAACCTACAAGTGCACGAATCTATTGTAGAATAGATTAATAGTGACGAATGTCGATCCCACAAGGAGGTGGATTTTAATTGTGTGTTGAATTAATTTTCTAAGTGAGTAGTTAAATCATGATAATTTTATCCTAAATTTTGAATTAAAATGACGGGAATAATTAAAAATTCTACTATTATAATAAAGCACTTGTGTATCTGGATCTGAATCAACATCCTCCAAGGCTCAATATTCCTTATTAATATCAATTAAATCATGAGGAAAAAATCTACTTCTCATGAACCATGCTCTAATTAATATGGTGCTAAGGGCTTATCATGTCAAACAGTAATAAGTGTGTTATTACTATCTGTCAACGAAAAGTCAAAATATCTACAAAAATTAAAAGAAAAAATAAAATAAATTTACCAATAAAGCCCATAGAACATGTTGAAACTTTACCTTCAACCCAAGCTTGAAAGAAAATTAGCTACTCATATTTGAATTAGGAAAAAAAAGAAAATTTTACTAAAATACAAAGAAAATACAAGATAGAGAAAGAATTTCAGAAAATAGAATTCAAAAATGAACTGAGGGGTGTCAAATTAGGGGGGAGCAAAGACGAAAAAATAGGGAAAGAAAAATAAAATACATGTTTGAGAGAAAAAGGAGTTTTTTTTTTAAATTACAAAATACATTTCTCTTTTTTTTAACTAATATATAAATTTTGAGTTTTTTTCTTTTATTTTTTTACTAAGCCACAATATTATTGAACAAACTAATTATTAACATTTTTCTCAAACATGAATGGGTTATCAAATTTGTACGATATTGAGTAATAATTCATATTGGAGTTGGGTCAAGATGATAAGTTAACAAAGAAAAAGGTAATAATTTTTTTTAAAGGCTTAAAAGGGTTAACTAAAGATATTTTACAAAAGAAATGGTTAGAAAGGATCAAACGGGTTAAAGATGGCCTTTCCATCGTCTTTTAGGGTATTAACTAATCTTCCATATTTACTAGTTAGATAAACTTTCAGATGTAGTAACACACAAAAATTTTTTTCTTTTTTTTCTTTTTTTTTAGAAGGTTGACTCAAAAGAAATTTATGGATTGTGTATCAAATAATAAATTGTTAAGCTATATAAATAATAGGCAAAAAGGGTTACTCTTCAAGGAAAATGATAGGTTCAAGAACTCACTTGTAATTTATTATAACATATATATTCTTTCAAGCAACTCATATTTTTGTCTCAGACATCAACATGTAGAGTAATAAGTATGTAGAGTAACAAATATGGTGTAATAAAACTCAAGACTAAAGATAATTCAAATACTAAAATTTGAAAATCATCATATCAAAAAATCACAAAATATAGATATATTTTTTATTTTTTTGTTAAGAAAAAGAAAACTAAAAAGATGTGTTTCTAGAATTATGACATTCCATATTCAGCCATCTTCAACTCAAAATTTTGAAAGTGTATATTTATAAATGAGAAATTAGAAAGAGGAAGTTAAAAAATCACATTTAAAATGAAGCTAAAAAAATGACTGAAAAGTAAAAAAAAAAATTTAACTTTCAAACTAAGAAGATACGTGTTTCTAGAGTCACTACACTCTATATTCAGCCATATTCGACGTGAAAAGTTAACCACAGTTAGTTCCTACAACAAAAATTAGTAAAAACTTAACAAAAATTAAAACATTCCTCAATTATCAACTATTCCCTCTCTCCAACTAGAATGAAATATTGTCCTTAATGTTTTAAAGGAAATAAGTAGAGATTAGAAGATATTACCTAGGTGCTGCAACACAGAAGAAAATATTTACAAACAGAGAGTTAAATCTAATTTGCACTTCTTACTGCGGCTACTGCTACCATAATTAGTGAGCCTCCCTAAAATTAAGGTCTCAGGATATGGCTTTGGTCTATAAGCTTGTAACAGATCAAGTAACTCATTAGCAGTGTGAGCACAAATAATGATTTGTTTCACTGTGGAAGGAATGAAATAGTTTTTTATTGTATGGTTAAGAAATGCGAGAAAGCCATCATAAAAGTTATTGACACTTAATAAACCAATGGGTTTCTGATGAATGTTCAGATGGGACCAAGATGCTAATATCATTATTGCCTCTAAAGTTGTAAGATTTCCTAGTAAAAAAATAAAGGTATCAGCATCATTAAGCATTTTAGTTATTCTCTCTTGCATACCTGAAATGACTAACTTTTCTCCAGTTGATGAGTTAGACAAACAGCTAAAAGGTTTCAGGATTATTGGGATGGTGCCTAATACTTAGATCCCTCTGGTATAAGCGGCTTCTGAAACTAGTTTTGATAACTCTCGATCATCTTCTCCATAAACCAAAGGTAGTTTCCTAGCTGTTATACTTCGACCAAGAACTACGGTTCCCTCAATAAATTTTTTATATTTGCCATAGTTAAATCCAGAGAGTACACAAATGTTCTTGATTTGGTTGTTAGGAGTAGCTGTCATTGGATACTTCTCAAAAATAATTTGTGAGTGCCTTAATAAAAAAAATCATATTTAAGGATCTTGATGATAATAGTTCATAGCTGTAAATGAGGTAGCATGTCTATGTCAAATAACTCGTGAAGCACATGGCTTGAGAGTAAAAAAGAAAGTAGTGAAAAGACAAAGCAAATAATGATAGCTTAAAATTAGTAAAGACAAAAATGTAAGTGATCAAACAACAGTGAAATAAAATAACATTAAAATAAAAGGATATTTACAAGTAGTTGCGACTGTGGCTCACATCTTCCTCTGGTTTTACGTCCAAAAACGACTTGAACGCTCTCTATGGGTCGAGGATAGGCTTCCCATTCAGTTTTCTTACAAACTAGCAAACATGGTCTTTTATAGTCAGATTCCCAAGACTATAGTTTGCACATTCTTTCTGAGATAATAGTCATAACTGGAGTATTGCATTTTGGACGTATCCATTGGGATGTGTTTCAAGAGACAAAAGGATATCATCTAATGACTCTTTATTTAAGCTATCCCTAATGAATTGAATCTTATCTTCCTTGTTATCAGGCAGCATTCCTAAAGAACATCACTTTTTATCGCATCTCATTCTAGCACACTTATGACAAACATTAGAGAGCTTCTGGGCTCTCTATTTTCTTGAATAATTTCCTTTACCACAATCAGGCATGTATGCAATAAATTTAGGAGGCAACTCACTTGCCAACTACACTTTAGCTTCGATTATCCATCAGATATCATCAAGGATATAATTTTTCATTAGTAATCGCATGTGTTCAGACTGAGCTTTATAAATGGTGAAGAGAGCATTCTAAGGAAGTGAAGGAAATCGCTTATGAAGTTTTGCTAAGATCTCGTCTCTATCTATGCCTTCAACTCAGAATATTAGTTATTATAGAAAACTGAAGTAACCGACATTAATTGTCACAGAGTACTGTTATCCGCCACTTAACTGGGGTGAAAAATGATAACACACCAAAGAAAGAAAAAAATTTAGTAAAAACACAATACATGTAAAGGAAAATAAAAAGAATAACACAAAAAAAATATTAACTTACCATCGTCCTCTTATTGAATTTACCTCAAGCTCTAATTAGATGTTGTAGATGCCTCTCTCAATTTCTCTGAGTTGTCCTTTTAAATTCTCAACATAGAAAACTAACTCTGGTGGTTGTAACTTCCAGATACGTTGTGTTTTACAAAATCATATCTGGCTTCTGAGATTAGATTGTATACGTCGAAATTGTTCAAGAATGTTGAAAAGATGATTTTTAGTTGAGACAATCATTAGGAAAAATGATAACAGAAAACTTAATAAATAAAAAAACACTTATATAAAAATAATCAAAATAATCTCAAGAAAAATAGAAAAGAAAAATTGCATCACTGAAAAATTTCAATTCAAAGTTGATGGGTCATGCAAATTTATTTCTGTGTCTTTTTCATGTGGTTGGTACTCGAGATATGACTTTAATTTTTTACTATTGACTTTAAAGGTGACACCATTCTATGGATCTTTAATTTCAATTGTTTAATGTGGAAAAACAGCGTGAATAATAAAGGGACCAGATCATCAGGAGCGTAACTTACTTGAGAATAGGTGTAAGCAAGAATTAAATAAAAATCCAATTATAGGTCTATAGGCTCAAGATTAGATAATTATGACATTTGACCATGCATGCAAAGTATGCAAAATAAAAGAAAATGAGAACAAAATTAATAAAAATAAAGAGGAAGGAGAAATTACGATACTAACCTTATCACGTTGTTACAATCTTACTATGAACATACACTCAAGTACTAAAAAGAAAATATAAGAAATAGATTAACTAAAAATAAATAACAAGATAAATTACAACGAAAAAATAAAAAATTAATTTACAAAAATATAAAGAAGAGAAAATGAAAAGAAATTAAATTACAAAAAAAAATTTAAAAGAAAAAAACTAAAAAAATTAATTACTTAAAAAAATTAATTGTATGAATTAATAAATTAATAAAATAAACAAAAATTACAAAGAAAAATAACCTAGAAATTAAATTATAGAAATTTAAAGAAATTACAAAGAAATTGAATTATTAAAATTTAAAAAAATTTAAATTACCAAAATTAAATTATAGATTCACTTTTTTAATTTTTAAATTTTTATTTTTTTAATAATTTCAAAAGAGAAAAAGAAAAGAAATTAATTCACAAGAATTACGGATTCACTTTTTTAATTTTTTTATTTTAATTTTTAATTTTAATTTTTTATAACAATTGTAAAAGAAAACACAAAAAATTACATAAAAAATTAATTCTATGAATTAATTAAAATAAATTAACAAGATGAAATGAGAGAAAAAAATTACCAAGGAAATACACTTAAGCACTAAAAAGAAAATAAAAGAAATAGATTAACTAAAATTAAAATAAATTACAAGATAAACAAAAAAATTACAAAGAAAAGTAAAGCAAAAATTAAAGTACAGAAATTTAAAGAAATTACAAAAATTAAATTATAGAATTATTTTTTTATAAGGAAAAAAATACAAGAAAACAAAAAAATAAAACATTAATTTAACAAATTAAGATAACTTACCTCCCCAGCAATGGCGCCAAAAGCTAGTTGTGCAAATTTTATTGAACTCACAAGTGCACGAATCTATTGTAGAATAGATTAATGGTAACGAATGTCGATCCCACAAGTAGGTGGATTGTAATTGTGTGTTGAATTAATTTTCTAAGTGAGTAGTTAAATTATGATAATTTTATCCTAAATTTTGAATTAAAATGGCGGGAATAATTAAAAATTCAACTGTCATAATAAAGCACTTGTGTATCTGGATCTACACAACATGCTTCAAGGCTTATATTCCTTATTAATACCAATTAAATCATGAGGAGAAAATTCACTCCTTATGAACCACGCTCTAATTAATATGGTGCTAAGGGCTTATTGTACCAAACAATAATAACTGTGTTATTACTATCTGTCAACGAAAAGTCAAAACATCTATAGAAATTAGAGGGGAAAATAAAATAAATTTACCAATTAAGCCCATGGAACATGTTGAAACTTCACATTTAACCCAAGCTTGAAAGAAAATTAGTTACTCATATTTAAACTAGGGATAAAAAAGAAATTTTAATAAAATACAACGAAAATATAAGATAGAGAACAAATTTCAAAAAATGGAGCTCAAAAATGAACTCAGAGGTGTCAAATTATGAGGCGAAGCCCTCCTTTTATAGATACAATGAGTAAATTATGGTCATTGGATTAAAACAATTTGGATGCACAGGATTGCGTTACGTGGCAAGTTCTGATTGGTTTAAACATATCATCGGGGTTATTATCCCTTATATATGCATGTACCGTATGCACATTTTTTCTGATCTACCAACATACTGCCACGTCATCAGTCAACAGTGCATAAACATTTTTATCCAATAAGATTGTGACACTTTATCAGTCAAGTCACACCATCAGTCAACGCCACATAATCAGCCAATTGCCACATCATTCCTCTAATCAAATGCTGCCAGGTCATTGGTCGATAATACATCATCAGTCAACAATGTCATGAACAATACCATGAACAGTACCATGCATGCGAACAATACTGTATATCTAAACAGTGACATTTTTACTTTTATACTCCTCTTAAGGTTTTTTATCATTCTGATTTTAGATTTGCCATCTGTTTTGTCATCCGATATCTCGTTGATTGTGAAATGACCATAATGTCCTTAAAATACGTAAAATACTTAATATAATAAAACACGCATAATTAAATTCACAAAAAACTTAAATACATAAAAATAAAGAAGTTAGTAGAATTTTAAGTGAAAAATGACAATTTTCTCTTTTATAAATATACATTTTCTAGTACTCAATACTTCACAAATTACTAAATCAAGTATAAATTAAATCATACCGGCTTCACAAGAATTTATCGTAATAATAAGTTCGTTACGCTTCAAACTTTATTCTTGATTGAGCTGTTGTCCGTTAAGTATCTTGAAGTTGATTTCACTTGATTCACTTGCATAAATACTATTCTTTAAAAGCTCAATGAAAATGTGAAATATATTATTAATTTAAAACAATTAAGACACATGTTTGTTATCATCAAAATTATAAAATCCATATTATTCAGCAAACATTAATCGTGTATCCAAATAACAAAAAGCAATCATCCATAATTGTTTAAAAACTTCATGATAAGCGTACATAATTAAGATAACAGTGCATATGAAGATGTAGTGTAGAGTGAGATATGATTAAAATAGAGCATTATGGAGATGGTGGATGTCAAGAAGTGGATGGTGGTGGAAACCTAAGAGCAACAAAAAATTACTACTGTCCATCAAGAATCTGCTGTTGTTAAGCAAAGAGATGTTGTTGATCAAATAATCGGTGCTACTGCTCAAAGAGGCGTTGATGTTCGGAAATGGATTAAATCTGAAAAGCTTGAACTGTGACTGAAGTTGGCTGTGTTGCTCAGAAAGAGAATGCACGTCAGTTAACAGCTGCTACATCGGATCTACATGATCTGCTAAAGTAAAACATGAGGGACCCTCAAATTGGGTGAAGTACATCATTAAAAAAACAATTGATCTGAAGGAGCAAGTGTAGAAACTTTCTTTTTGAGTCTCTCATCTTTATACCACTTACCATTTTCAAAGACAAATTCTAAATTTGCTATAGCATCAGCTCATAATTCCTTAGGAGTCAAGAATATTGGTTCGATTAAGGGAACACGAAAATGTTTGAGAATATGAGTGATAATACTACCATAAGAAAGTTTCTGATTTAGAAAATTTAGAACACTCAACATATGTTGAAGGATGATATATCCAACATTCAACACTTTACCCTCAAGAATACAATCCAGCAAAGCAACATCTAAATGGGTAACTTCATCTCTATGTCCACCCTTAGGACTTATTACAAGTTGAAGAACATAATAGAGAATTCTCATTTGAAGTGGTAATGTTAGGGATTTTAAAGGGACTTACAAAAATCAGAATAAATCGGAACATCTACAGATTTTTCTAACAGCATCCTCAACGGAATACCAAGGATAATGAAGTTGACTTTTAGCAGTGTATATCTCTAATCCTTCATTAGGAGTTCTAAGAATCCGATTTAAATCCTCAATATCGAATTCTATAGTAATTCCCTTGACATTGGTAATAATTTTATTTGAAGATTGTGAAGAGATAACCATATTCGAATAGAAAACTCTAACTAAATTCTCATAACATGGTTCCTTAATGACTAAAGTATTTTTTCACCCTATTGCAACAAGTAAAGCACTAAGAGATTTATCACAAATATATAAATTATCCAAATTATGAAGATTGATGAAATGTAAAGGAATTACTGGTCTTGACATGAAAAGATGGACAAATCGTTTCCAAAGAGGTATAGTTGGTAGATAAGTTATTATAAACTCTGAATTATCTCCATGATTCTCCTTTCTTTTCTTGGATATATGCTTTCCCTTGCCCTCCCTTGGTTGAAACAAAAATAAGCCCAAATTCGGATTCCTAAGATTTTAAGTGAATTTAGTGTTTTTGAAATAAAAGAACTAATTCTTGAGATGATTTAAGATAAAATATGGTTGGAGTTTAAGTAAAAGTGGATTAAACATAGTTTAAAATAGTAAAGAGAGAAATTGGTAAACTTGGATTTTGATTTATTGATTTAAAGAAGTAAGGAAGATAACGATGTTTAAATGATGAATATTGAAGGTTTAATAGCTGGAAAATGATTTGAGTGGGTGATTTTGGCAAGAAAATGAATGAGAAATGAAGAGATTTGAGGGAGAAATGAGTGTGGGTTCGTGGTTGAGAGAGAGAATAAAGAACAAGTGAAGAAAAGAAACTTTGGGCAAAAACTCGTGATCAAGTGGCTAGCCGCTTGCTCTCGGGTTTTGGTGGCTTTTCTGGAAAAGGTGGCTAGCCACCTAGCCTATGTCTTAGTTGTACAACGATTGCTTTTGGCTTAGTTTGATCAATCCAAAGACCATTTTATAATCTCGACACACTTTAAAAGCCATTTTATTCATGAATCATGATAATTAACATTCAAAAGATCAAAGATTCAATCAATTAACTCATTAATCAAGCATAAACTTTACACATTCAAAACATACGTAAGCATTCATAGATTGACAATTCAAGCTTATTACTCATCAATTATGCTTAAACATATATAATGACATCAATACTCATCAGAGCATTAAATTGTAATAGTCTCAATAACATGATTAAAGATGTTAATGTGAAAATTTCGTCATCCCAGGTTCATGCCGAATTTTCAAAAATTGTCCTTCGCAAAGAGGTTTTATAAAAATATCAACAAGCTGTTTTTCTATAAAGACAAACTCTAATACAATATCACCTTTTTTAATATGATCTCTCAAGAAATGATGTCTAATCTCTATATGCTTGGTTTTAGAATATTAAATGAGATTCTTTGATAGATTTATGGCACTAGTATTATCACACTTGATAGGAATTTGTTCATGGTTAATGCATGTTGAGTGTTAGAAAGTGTATTTATAAAGGAGAAAATCATTATTTTACACTTTAAATCTTACTAACATTTTTACTTTTATTTATTTAAGTATTTTATTATTTAATTATGTGTGTTTTATTATAATTATGTATTTAGGGATACCACGATCGTTTCATAATGAACGAGTTATCAAACAGCAAAACGAACGTCATATTTAAACTTAGGACAGTCGAAAACCTTAGGAGGAGCATAAAAGGAAAAATGCCACTGTTCACATCTACGGTACTGTTCATACGTACGGTACTGTTCATGGTACTGTTCACGACACTGTTTATATAAACGAACCGATGATGTGGTATTAACCGATGACATGGCATCTACCTATGACGTGGCGGTATTTCAGTAGAGCAAAAATTATGTATACGGTACATGCATATACATGGGATTATTTACTATTTAAATAGTATTATTATGCAAACCGTGGCCAAACTATGTTACTATTTTATAATTCCTTCACCTTTTTGTATTTTTATGTATTTTAATAAATTCCCATTTTGCCCCTAGTTCAAAACTGAGTAGCTAATTTTTCTTTTAAACTTAGGTTGAAGGTGAAGTCTCAACTATCCCATGGGCTTAATTTGATAAATTTACTTTCTCTTCCATTCTAATATTTGTAGTTGTTTTGACTTTTTATCGATAAATAATAATAGTCTTATCTAAATACCGCCCTGGTTAAACTGGCACCCTAGTACAAGGTTATTATTATTTAGCACGATAAGCCCTTAGCACCATATTTATTTGAGTGTAGTTCATGAGATGTGCAATCCCCCATTATGATTTAATTGGCATTAATATGGAATATTTAGCCCATGGAGCACGTTGATGCAGATCCGGATACTCAAGCACGTCATTTCAATAGATTCCAGTTCAATTTAATTCCTGCCATTATAATTTAAATTCAAGCATAATTTACATCAATTTCACCACAAATTTATTCACCTATTAAAGAAAATTAATTCTGCACATAATTAAAATCAGCCTCCTCGTGGGATCGACACTCATCACCGTTAATCTATTCTATAATAAATTCGTACGCTTGCGAGTTCAATAAAATTTGCACAACAACGCCATAATCTTTACATATTTGTTTCATCCAAAGAGCTTGTGAACAACAACTACCTGCGGTAATATATTCAGCTTCAGTGGTTGAAAGTGCAACCGAGTTTTGTTTCTTACTGAACCATGAAACAAGTGCATGACTTAGGAAATAAGATTCCTTGGGACATGATTGAAATCTTACACACAAATATATACTAAACATGATATCGGGTCTACTAGCAGTTAAATAGAGTAAAAAATCAATCATACCTTGATACATCTTGACATCAATCTTTTTATCTTTTTTATCTTTGTCAAGCTTAATTGTTGTGCTATTGGAGTACTTTTAGTTTTTGAGTTCTTAATCCCAAAACGTTTAAGTAAATCTCTAATATACTTAGCTTGATTGATGAATATTTCCTCATTGTTTTGTTTTATTTGCAATCCAAGAAAATATTTCAACTCTCCCATCATGCTCATCTCAAACTCCTTACTCATACATGTTGAAAACTCTTTACACAAATATTCATTAGTATAACCAAAGATAATATCATCCACATAAATTTGAACTACAAGAATACCTTGATTCTTATATTTAACAAAAAGAGTAGTATCTGTTTTTTCTACTAAAAAATCATTTTCCAACGAGAAATGTTTAAGCCTATCATACTATGCTCTAAATATTTGTTTTAATCCATATAAAGCTTTTGATAACTTAAAAACATGATTTGGAAATTTTTCATTTTTAAGACCAGGGGGTTGTTTTACATAAACTTCCTCAATAATATAACCATTCAAAAAGACACTTTTGACATCTATTTGAAATAAAATAAAATTTTTATGACATGTATATGCTAACAACATCTGAATGGATTTTAATCTAGTACTGGTGCAAATGTTTCATCAAAATCAATTCCTTCTTCTTGATTATATCCTTAACCTACTAATCTATCTTTATTTCTAACAACTATACTAGATTCATCTATTTTATTCCTAAATACCCATTTAGTACTTATGATTAACTAGTGTTCCAGTTTAGGAACTAATTTTCATACATTATTTCTCTTAAATTAATTTAATTTCTCTTACATTGCCATAATCCAAGATTCATCATTTTCTGCATCCGCAAAGGATTTTGGTTCAATTTGAAAAATAAAAGCAATGTACTCATATGTATTCCTAAGTGATGATCTAGTGGTGATATCTTGTGTAGGATCTCCTAAAATTAAATCCTTAGGATGAGAGGAAACATACCTCTACTCCTTGGGGAGTATTAGATAAGTACCTTCTTACTGCTCCATGCTTGTTTCCTCTTCTTGTTTATCCTCTTAATTTTCAGGTGGCGTATCTTCTTATTTATCTTATATAGATCCTTGTAGTAATTCTCCATCTACATCATCATCAACAACTTCTTTCTCCATAGAAGTAGGGTTAGACTCATCGAATGCAACATACATAGACTCTTCTATAACTAAAGGTCTTTTATTATAAACTCTATAAGCTTTGCTTGTATTTGAATAACTAAGAAAGATGCCAACATCAGATTTTGGATCAAATTTACCAAGATTTTCTTTTGTGTTCAAAATAAAATATTTGCGTCCAAAAATTTTAAAATAACCAATGTTGGGTTTTTTATCTTTCCAAAGCTCATAGGAATTTTTGTTGAGATAAGGTCTAATCAACACACGATTTAAAACATAACATGCGGTGTTAACGGCTTCGACCCAAAAATATTTTGGTAAATCATTTTCATTCAATATGGCCCTAGTCATTTCTTAAATAAACATATTCTTTCTTTCAACAACTCTATTTTGTTGTGGAATCTTAAGTGATGACAATTAATGCTCAATACCTAAATTATTACAGAAATTTTCAAATGCATGATTTTCAAATTCTCTACCATGATCACTTCTAATGCAAGCAATAGAATAACCTTTTTCATTTTGAACCTTTTTACAGAAAACTTTAAATGACTCAAAAGCATCATCTTTATTGACTAAAAAAAATACCCAACTGAATCTAGAATAATCATTTACAACTATAAATGCATAATATTTTTAACTTAGAATAGCATATCTAGATGGTCCAAACAAATCCACATGAAGTAATTGAAAAGCTTTTGAAGTAAAAACATGATTCCTATTTTTGAATGAAGTTTTGATTTGTTTACCAAATTGACAAGTTTCACAAATTCTATTCTTTTGAAAACTAATTTTTGGAAGGTCTTTAACTAAATCATTTTTTAAAATTTTTGATATCAAATCCATGACTTGCATGACCTAATCTTCTATGCCATAATCAATTATCATCATGTAATGTAGAAAAACATTTTTCATGAATAGATGCATAATCTATATCAATTATATACACATTTATATACCTATTACCAACAAATATAATCTTGCCATCACATGCATTTTCAATAACACATTTTGATTTATCAAAGATAACGCTTTAACCTTTATCACACAATTGACTAATGCTAAGCAAATTATATTTCAAATTTTCAATCAAACTCACATTCTTAATAAGAGTGGAAGAATCTTTACCAATATTATCAATACCTATAATCTTTTCTTTTGAATTATTTCTAAAAGATACATCTCCACCATTTTTAATTTTAGTAAAGCTTGAGAACCAAATATAATTTCCTATCATGTGTCTCGAACACCCACTGTCCAAGTACCATTTATTCTTTTTTTTCTTTAATCTCTACAAAAGAAATTTCAAGTCTTAGGTATCCAAATCTTTTTGGATCATTGAGTGTTAGTAATGTTTCTTTTTAGAACCCAAACACATTTAGCTCCTTGGCATGCATTATTTTAATATAGCATCTATAACTCATATGACCATTTCTATTACAATAATGACAAACAATCTTTGGATTGTTTGTAGAGATAGCTCTAACAAAATAATTCTTATAATATTTTTATTTTAATTTAGGCTTATACCATATTCCACCTTTATAAACACGTATTGTTGAGTGCTCAGTGATTTTTCTAAGTTCTTTTGACCATTTGTGGACTTTAACACAATTGCATTGAGTTCATTTGTCTTTTTCTTAAGTACTTTATTTTCTTTCAATAATTTATTACTATATAATTCTTTATGCTCATGTGAAGTACTTTGTTTATCTTTAATTAAAGTAATCTTATCATGTAATTCTTTATTATCTAATTCTAGTATCTTGATCTTTTCATTTAATGAGTCATTGCACTTTTATAATACATCTCTTTCATTTGAAAGTTCTAATTTTTTTTTTAAGGCATGCATTCTTTTACCAATTCTCAACTAATCATCATGCAATTCCTTAAAAGAATCATATAACTCATTATAAGTTGGATCACTTATCTCATCAGGTTCATCATCCGACTCATCTTCAATTGCCATAAGTGCCAAATTTGACACTTTGTAAGATTCCTCTTCATCACTCAATTCTTCTTCACTACCATCTCAAGTAGCTACCATGGGTTTTCTTTTGAGCTTGCTGAGAAGGAGGCACTCTGATCTTATATGGCCAGGCTTCTTGCATTCATAGCATATCATCACCTTATTTTTCTCCTTTTGATTTTTAAGGTTTTTGAATTTTCTTCGCTAAATGGGTTTCTTTAAGAATTTTCTAAATCTTCTTACTAGCATAGCTATCTCTTCATCATCCAGCTCGCTATCCTATCACTCTCATCTTTTGAGGCTTTAAGAGTGATGCTTTTCTTTTTCTCATCATTTTCTCTTTCAGTTGTTAAATCTTCCTCATAAGAAATAAGAGAACCAATTAGATCATCAATCAATAAAGTATTTAAATCTTTAGCTTCTTCAATGGAAGTCCTCGTAGGCTTTCATTCCTTTAGTAGTGATCTAATGATTTTCTTAACTTTCTCGCTATTTGAAAAAGTCTTCCCTAAGGCTCCTAGGGTGTTTACTATATTTGTGAATCTAGCATAGATAGAGTAAACACTTTCATTTTATTCTATCTGAAATAATTTGTATTGTCGAAAGTATCTACTAATTTTAAACTCTTTTACTTGATTAGTACCTTCATAAACAATTTCAAGTTTGTGCCAAATTTCATAAGCACTTTTACAACTAAAGACTCTATGAAATTCTTTCTTATCAAAAGCATAAAATAATGTATTCATAGCTTTAGAATTTAGAGAAACTTTTTTCTTTTCTAATTCATTCCATTCCGATGAAGGTTTTAGAATGTCATCTCCTAATTCATTTTTAGTTATTGGCATAAATGGTCCATCGCAAACAACTTCTCCAATTTCATAATCTAAAGCTTGTAAATAAATTCTCATCTTAGTTTTTCAATATAGGTAGTCATTACCGTCAAAGAACGGTGGTCTAATTATAGATTGTCCTTCCCTAAATGTAGATTCATTTTGGGTTGCAATGAATCTTTTACTCTAGACAGTTAAGCCCTAATAAGAGAATCTTGCTCTAGTAACAATTAAAATTTTAGTTGTGCAACCCAAGAGAAAGGGTGAATTAGGATTTTAAAAATTAATCTAAGCAAATTGCACAATAATTAATCTAATGCCTTAATAAAACTAAGAACAATAAGTTTAACAATGCTAAAACATAAAAGAGTAGAAAAGAGAAAATAAATACAGATATTTTTACGTGATTCGACAAACCTCGCCTACGTCCATGCCTCTAAGCTAACCAAGCTCGAGGATTTCACTATCCAAGCCTCTTACAACTTCAATTCCGTTACAATTGACTTCAAGGTGTCAATGAACCCTTACAATTCAGAGATTATTTCTCAATCCTTTCACCCAAGTGTTTCCCACACTTATACAACCACAAGTTTGACAAGAGATTAAAAATTATAACAAGAAAAACTCTCTTCAAGAATAGATGAACAAATATAGCACTATAATGATTTAATCTATATTGATTAGCAAATTAAAAGCTCAATCAATGATATAAGAACTTGTTTTTGGTTGTGTAAGAGCTTAAAAATGAGTTTGATTTGGGTTTATATAGTTTTGACTTGAAAAATAACCGTTATACATAAATTCCAGCGAAGAAGTAGCTAGCCTCTTCATTTAAGCGGTTAGCCACTTACTACAATAAAGTTACTATTAAATTTGGAATTGCTACAGTAATACTATTCATGAAATTATAATTTTACCTAAAAACTTTTATAATTATACTATAGCCTAAAAACTCATGAAATTTTACAAACGTGTCCATTTTCGAAATAGTTTTAACTAGTTATAGTACTACTGTTTATAAAATTATAATTTTACCCAATATATTCTTATAATTGTACTTAGCTCAAAATGTCAAAAATCTTTGCGAACAAGTCTAATTTCAGAATTTCTAAATAGTATTTCTCATTCCCATAATTTTTTAAAATTATGAAATGACCAAAAATATTTCTGATTTTGTAAATAAACCCAAATTCATGTTTAAAACATTACTTATTAAAATAAAAAATTACAAAACTTTTTCACTTTAATCCATATTTAGAAAATTAATTATTTTGTATGAAATACTTAATTTATGATAAATTCTTTAGATTAATGAATAATAATTAATTATTTAAAATCTTGAACTTCACAAATTGCTAAATCAAGTATAAATTAAATCATACCGACTTCATAAGAATTTATCGCAATAATAAATCCATTGTGCTCTAAACTTTGTTCTTGATTGAGTTGTTGTCCGTTGAGTGTCTTAAAGTTGATTTTACTTGATTCACTTGAATAATTACTATCCTTCTAAAGTTCAGTGAAAATGTGAAATATATTATTAATTTAAAATAATTAAGACATATATTTGTTATTATCAAAATTTTATTATGTGTAGCCTTTAGGCTAACAATCTCTCCCTTTTTTATGATGACAAACATCTCATGTATTTTTACATTTATACTCACTCTGATATAAGCAATTTCTAAGGTCAGTATTGATAACCCTTGATTATCTCCTCCATAAACCAAGTGTAATTTACTAACTGCTATGCTACGACCAATACTTCAATTAAGATCTAAGTTTGCCTCAATAAATTCTTTATATTTTCTATAGTTAAACCTAAATAGCATACAAATGTTCTTGAATTTGTTATTGGGAATAGCTGCCATTGAGATACTTTTTCAAAAATAATTGGTGAGTGCTTTAAGAAAATTATATTTAATGATCTAGGTGACAATAGTTTACAACTGTATATGGGGTAGTATGTATGTATCAAATAACGTATAAAGTACATGGCTCGAGAGTTAAAAAAGAAAATAGTAAAAAAATAAATATTGATAAAATGAAATTGTTAGAGACAAAAATATAAATAATCAAACAACAGTGAAATAAAAGGATATTTATAAGTAGCTGTAACTGTGGCTCATATTTTCTTTTGATTTTGCATTCAGAAATAATTTAAATGCCCTCTATAGGTGGAGAATAGGTTTCTCATCTAGTTTTCTTATAAACTAGCAAATTGAGTCATTTATAGTCAAATTTTTGAGACTATATCGTATACACTCTTTCTAGAATAATGGTCATAACTAGAGCATTACTCTTTATACATATCCACTAGGATACATTTTAAGAGACAAAAAGATTTCATTCAATGGCTCTTTATTCAAGTCATCCTTAAAAAACATGAATTTTTATCACATCTCATTATGGTATACTTATAAACAACAAAGAATTTTCAAGCTCTTTATTTTCTTAGTAATTTCTTTTACTACAATCAGGCATGTATGCAATAAATTTACGATGCAACTAACCTATCAATCGTGATTCTGGCTTCAATTAACTATCGGATGTCAGCAGAGATTTTTTTCCTCATGAGCAATTGCATGTGTCTTGACCAAACTTTATAGATTATGAGGAGGATATTCTGAGAAAGTGAAGGAAATCGCTTGTGAAGCTTTGCTAAAATTACATTTTAATATATGCCTTCAGCTTATAATTTTAATTATTATGGAAAATTGAAGTAACCGACTTTGATTATCATAGAGAACATTTATCCACTACTTAACTGGGGTAACAAACTAAAGCACACAAAGAAAATTAATGTCACAATCATCTTTTTATTGAATTTACATCAAGCTCTAATAGAATGTCGTAGTTAATTTGCTCAGTTTCTCTGAGTTGTTTTTCTAAATCCTCAACATAGGATACTAACTCTATGGTCATTGCTCCTAAATAGGATGTGTTTTACAAAATCTTATCTAGCCTTCTGAGATGAGATTGTACATGTTGAAGCTATTTAAGAAAGTTCAAGAGGAATTATTTAGTTAAGGCACTCATTATTAAGAAATAATAAGAGAAAACTTTATGGTTAAACAAAAATATTTATGCAAGAATAATTTTAATCATTAAAAAAAGAAAAAAATTTAAATCACTACAAAGAAAGAGGAACAAATTCTCGGCTCAAATTTGGTAGGTTACTTAAATTTATTTTGATATCCTTCCCATATCATTGATACTCTAGATATGACTTTAATTTTTTATTATTAACTTTAAAGGTGACACTATTATTTGGATCTTTAATTTCAGTTACTCCATATGGAAAAATAGTATGAACAATAAAAAAGTCTAACCACCGAGAGCGTAATTTATCTGGAAATAGGTACAAATGAGAATTGAATAAGAGCACTTTCTAACCTAAGGTAAAAGATTTTCTCATAATTTGTTTATCATCAAATACTTTCATTCACTGCTTGTAAATCTTGGCATTTTCTATGCATCATTATGAAATTCTTCAAGTTCTGTCAACTATAATTTTTTTTTTTAGTTAGCTTGCTGCATGTCAAAATTAAATTTCTTGATAGCCCAGTACACATGATACTCGAGTTCCATAAGTAAATGGTAAATTTTTCTATATACTAGCCTATAAGGTGACATCTCAATTGGGGTCTTGAAAGTCATTCCATATGCCCATAATGTATCATTTAGTCTTAATGACTAATCTTTTCTGTATAGTCTCACTATCTTTTCTAATATATGCTTTATTTCTCAATTGAACATCTCAACTTAACAACTGATTTGCAGATGATATGGACTCACTACTTTATGAGTGATGGAATACTTTTTCAAAAGAGGTTTGAATGATTTGTTACAAAAGTAGATGTTACCATCACTGATTATTGCTTGAAGGAATCTAAAGTATGAAACAATATTATTTTTTAAAAAGCCTATCACCACTTTGTGATCATTAGTTCTATAAGGAATTGCTTTTACTTATTTTGATAAGTAGTCAACAGTAAACAATATGTATTGATAGCTAAAAGAAGGAAGAAAGAGTCCCATGAAGTTGACACCCCATACATAAAAAATCTCAACCAATAAAATTAGGTTAATGGCATCATAATCCTTTAGGCAATATTCCTCATTTGTTGACACTTATCACATGAAGAACAAAATGTGTAAACATCTCGAAATATAATTGGCCAATACAAATCACATTATATAACTTTAGTAGCTGTTTCCTTAGTGCTGAAATGACCTCCACTAGCTTGCTCATAATGGAATAAAAGGACATTTAAAAATTTTTTTTCTGGAACACATTGTCTGATAATTTGATCTACACAATACTCAAACATATAAGGGTCATCCCAAAATATATTCTTTATTTCTGTAAAAAAAGTTAGCTTTATCTTACGTAATCTAATACTCTAGAAGTTGACCTATAATAACATAGTTAACTATTTCAACATACCATGGTAATATTTCCACACTCATTAATTGTTCATTTGGAAATGATTCATTTAATAATAATTCTGTAATTATGTGAAAATTGAAACAAGAGAGATGGTCTGTTACAATATTTTCTATGTCTTTTTTATCTTTGAATTCAAAGTTAAATTTTTACAAAAGTAGCACCCAATGAATTAGTCTAGCTTTTGTTTCTTTCTTTGTGAAAAAAAAAACACAATTATTTTATAACCAATGAGATAATATCGAAATTTCTCTTATATAAATACTACTGGTAGCATTTCTTTTTCAATGATTAAATAGTTCAACCGTGCATAATCTAATGTCATACTAGCATAGTAAATGACATGGGAACTTTGATCAACTCTCTATCTTAATACTACTCTAACTGTATAATTAGACATATGACATATAAGGTCAAATGATAAGCTCTAGTTTAGGGGCTAAATGATAGGTGATGATGTCAATAATTGCTTTATTTTTTCAAATACCACATGACATTAATCATTAAAGACAAAAGGTACATTCCTAGTAAGTAGATTGCATAAAAGTCTAGAAATTTTGCTAGAATCTATAATGAAACATTTATAAAAATTAACGTGCTCAAGGAAAGATCTTTCTTCTCTGACTGTTTTTTGTGGAGAAAATTAGAAATAAGATCTACCTTGACTTTATCAACCTCAATACCTTTGTTTAAAATGATGTGGCTGAGAACAATACCTTATTTTACCATAAAATGGCACTTTTCCCAATTTAAACTAAATTTTTCTCTATACATCTTTACAGAATTAGTGCTAAATAATGTGAATATTAATTAAATAAATCACCAAAGAAATAACATCATTCATAAAGATTTCAAGGAATCATTCAACCATATCAAAAAAATACTTAACAAGCATTATTGAAATGTAACAGATACATTACATTATCCAAATGGCTTCGTCCTATATGTAAAAATATCAAAAGGGCAAGTGAAAGTGGTTTTCTCTTAATTTTTTAGTACTATGAGAATCTCATTATATCTTAAGTAGCCATTTAGAAAGTAATAAATTTATGGCCTACTAATCTATTAAGTATTTAATCGATAAATGGTAAAGAAAATTGATTTTTATATGTGACAAAATTTAACTTTCTATAATCAATGCATATGCACCACCTTGTAGTTACTCTAATAGATATCAATTCATTATCAGCACTGGTAACTATTGTAACTTCTGACTTTTTAGGGATAGCTTGTACAAAACTAGCCCATAAACTATCAAAAATAGGGTAAATGATATCTACATCTAATAGTTTAAATATTTTAGTTTTAACAATTGTTTTCATGTTAAGATTTAACTGTCATTACCTTTCTCTAGTAGGTTTAGCATTTTCATCAAGATCAATGTAATGTATACAGTCTACTGGGTTGTGTCTTTTCTCTCAACTATGATCCATCTTAATGCTCCTTTGTACTCTTTTAAAGCTTTTAACAACTTACCTTTCTGTTTGTCATTTAGGCATGATAAAATGATTACTAACAGAGTACTTTCTTCTCCAAAAATGCATATTCCATAGTGTTGGGTAATGGTTTTAGCTTGAGTTTTATAGTGATTCTAATGATGGGCTGAGTTTCTTCTTTGATGGTGCTAGTTGTTCAACTCTTGACTTTTATTTATTAGTGTCCAAGGATAGTCAAACAAGGCATTGACCTCATCGATTAATTTGTCAATATCAAAATCCAAACTAAAATGAGTTAAAACATATTTGTAAATGGTAATCACTAAGGTTTGACAAAAAAAGTCTTATCAATTAATTCTTCTACTAAATCCATATCAATAATTCCATTATTTGCATTGTGAGATTGTTTGGTAATGTTGAAAATATTTAGCTCTATATACATATTGTCAAAGGATAACTACATATTTTCAATCCTACATTGAATACAAGTATTGGCAATTATTAAGAAAGGTCAGTCTAAAATAATAGAGATGTGTTTTTTTGAATCCTGCATTGGTTGAGTGTCAATTATAATGAAATAAATAGGAAAAAAAATTATCTACACGGAAAAGCATGTCCTCTGTAATACCACAATGTATTTTCATGGATCAATCTGTCAGCTGTAACACCACTAGAGTTGAGTGTAATTTTTTCAATCTTAGTTTCGCAAATACTGAGTAAGACAACATATTTACACTAATGACTAAGTCCAATAAATCATTCTTAATTGTATGGTTCCCTATACTACATGAGATAGTAGAGAATCTTGGGTCTTTATATTTTAGAAAAATTTTATGTTGAAATATAGAGCTAATATTTTTTGTTAAAAATCCTCTTTTAAACGTGAGTATTTCTCTTTTTAAGACAAAGGTCTTTAAGAAACTGGTATAAGATGACACTTACTTTATAGCATCAAGCAAATTGATGTTAACACTTACTTATTTAAAGATTTCAAAAATCTCACTTGTAGAATTTTTCCTCTTTACTTTAGTTAACCTCCAGGGAAATAGGACATTAGAATGTATTCTCATGAGTTGGTATCTTTTCTTTCTTCTGATGATAAGTCCTCAGCATTTACAAGTATAATTTGAGTTGTTTTTATCAACGACATCTCCACTTTATTGTCAACTTCTTTTCCTTCTGAAAAGGTCATAATAGCTTTGACCTCTTTATACTGCTAAGGTGAATTGGTACTTATTTTATGCACTTTTTTAGGGTTATACATTAGTTGATTTAGGAATTTATCTTTCTCAACAGTCATTGTCAAGGTTTGAACTGAAAAGGCAAGATATCTCACTATCTTTTCTATGTTTAAAACTAATTGAGTCTGTGAATTGAAACCTACTCTCATCTTATTTCGTAGTTCTTCAACGGTGTAATTTTGTTACTCGATTGTTAAATGAGTAAGATTTTTTAAATTCTAGAATGCATCCTCACATGATTATGGTTGAGAGTAGTTAGGGTTTCGATTGTATGGTCTAAATAGTGGCTAAGAAGTTTAAGAAACTTAAGGAATTGATCGTATTAGTAGAGCTAAAGTTGCTGGTTCATTTTGTTTGAATTCTTAAAACCATGAAAAATTGAGATAGTCCCTCTATCTAAAATTATATGTGTTAGAGTAAGGGGTTATAGTTTAATGACTTTTTTATTAAACTTATAGCATTGACTTGATCTAGGTATAAGTCATGGTCATATGGCTCTGTTAAGTTAGCAACTATTAATGATGCTATTTGTTAGAAAAGTTCTTTGACTATTTCTTTGAGTTCTTTAATTTTTGAACTTGACTTGCGAAAGTGAACTCATTTGCTCCTTTAATTCTTTTACTATTCCTGAGTGATCGACTCCAGTATTAAGAATTATCTACTTGTTACTAGAAGAAATTCTAAATCTCTTACATACTTTTTGACATTACCTCTCCTCCACTTATTGCCATTACTCATTCTTGTACATGCTGCAATAATCTCTCTAAAAAGTATTGGCATTGGTGTTATTTCTCATACCCATGACGTAGACACTTCAAGAGTAACTCATTCAATTGCTCCTATGCTTTGAAAAACTACTCATCTTCTCTCTGGGTCAACTCTGAAATTTTCCTGTGAATAGTATTAGTTTTATGCACATTGAAGTATTTATTAAAAAATTTTGCTACCATTTATTCCCATGATGTACTGCTATTAGCAGGCAATATATTGAACCATGAATGAACTCTATCTTTTAAAGAAAATAGAAATAATGTTAGTTTAACATCATCACGTAAAAATTTCTCATATTTAAAAGTTTGACAAACAGGATGAAAATCATTCTGATGATTATATGGGCCTTTATTTTCTAGGCCATAAAATGTTGGGAGATAATTTAGTACACTAGGTTTTAACTCAAAACTCCTAGTAGCTACATTTGAGTATCTTATGTATGATGTGCTGAAGGTAACTAAAGGATTGAAGTAATCCTTAAATGGCCTCTCCTATAGTGGTTGTTATTACTACAAACCGATTTCAATTTTATCTTTAATTGTAACTTATTTTTCTGTGTGAAGTACTTTTTCCAATTCTAGATTTATAGATTTAAGATTAATTAATTGTGACCTTCGATCATACATGTAAAGAATGCAAAAAACTGAGAACAAAACTAATAAAAATAAAAAAGAAGGAGAAATTGCAATACTAATGTTATTGCGCTGTTATAACCTTACTATGAAAACAATCAAGTGCTCAAAAATATAAGAAATAAAATAACTAAAATTAAAATAAATTAACAAAATAAACAAAAAATTACAAAATAACAAGAAAATTAAATTATAAAAATTTAAAGAAGAGAAAAAGAAAAGAAATGCTTACCTCCAAATGTAAATTCTCTTTTTTAATAAGGAAAAAATTACAAGAAAATAACTAAAAAAATGATTTATAAAAATTAATTTAACGCATTAAAATAACTTACCTCCTTAACAACGACACCAAAAAGTTATTATACTAATTTTATTAAACTCATAAGTGCACGAATCTATTGTAGAATAAATTAATAGTGACAAGTGTCGATTCTCTAAGAAAATAGATTTTAATTACATGTAGAATTAATTTTATAAGTAGGTGATTGAAATTATAATGAAAGTGATTTAGACTGTCTTAAAATTTAAATTAGAATAGCAAGAATAAAGTGACAACTATTAAAATAAGTGTTTGAGTCTTTATATCCGCACTCAACATGCATCACGGGCTCAATATTCATTATTAGTACTAATCAAATTATGAGGGGAATGTCCACTCCTTATGAATCTGTCACTCTAATTAATATAGTGTTAAAAGCTTATCGTGTCAAATAGTAATAACATTGCACAAGAGAAACAATTATCCATTGTAATATCTAAGAAAATTATTTTTATCTATCAACGAAAAGTCAAAACATCCACATAAATCATAGGGAAAGAGAAAGTAAATTTACCAAATTAAGCTCGTGGAACGTGTTGATATTTTACTTTCAACCCAAGCTTGAACGAAAATTAGCTACTCATAATTTAACTAAAGGTAAAATGAAAATTTATTAAATGCATAGAAAATACAAGATTGAGAAGGAATTACAGAAAATAAAGTTCAAAAATAAATTTAAGAGTGTCAAATTAAAAGGGGGAGCCCCCTTTTTATACATACAATAAGTAGATCATGGCTAGTGGATTAAAACAATTTGAACACTCAGGATTACGCCACGTGACAAGTTCTGATTTGATAGAATACATTATCAGGGCTATTATTCCATATAGATGCATGTACAATACTCACATTTTTTTGTTCCACTAACATACTACCATGCCATCAGTCAACACTACATAAATATTTAATCTAATAAGATCGTGATACATCATCAGTTAATATCATATTTTTAATCAACAATATATAAATAGTCAATGTCACATCATTCATCCAATCAAATACTATCATATTATCAATCGGTGTCACATCATCGATCAACACCACGTTATCATACCATATATGAGAACAGAGTCGTGAATAGGATCATGAATAGTATTGTACAAGTGAACAGTATCGTTTATCCTTTTATGCTCTTCCTAAGGTTTACTATTTTCCTAAGTTCAGAATCACTATCCGTTTTGTTATATGATCTCTCGTTTATTATGAAATGACCATCATGCCCTTAAAATATGTAAAATACTTAATTATAATAAAACACAATAATTAAATAATAAGGAACTTAAATACATGTAGACAAGAATGTTAATAAAATTTAGAATGTAAAATGACGATTTTTTCCTTTATAAATATATATTTTTTAGCATTCAACAAAGAGCATCTCATGTTTCACTTAAAATCTATTAACTTTAAAACAACAATCTAAACATGTCGTTTCAAGCATCACTTAAAGTGATACATGTGGGAGTCATGTGAGCAGCCTTAACTTAAGGTTGTTAATTCTATTATCCATGTGTCAGAAAGCTATGCAATCTAGGTTTATGATTTTGTTACTGATGCATTTATAAAATTGAGGTTCATTTAAGTAATGATTTTTTCAAAATAAGAATGAGAGAGAAGAGGGTTTGTTCTATGTAATTCTCTACAATCTCTGGTATTACTTTGTAACAAGTTTTCCATTGTTAATCAATAAAAACCCATCAAAACATTTCTCCCGTGGATGTAGATTATGACATTATAGAGACAACTGAACCACGTAAATTACTCTTTGTTTTCTTTTGTTGGTTTGTTAATTGTTTTCTTTAAACTTAATCTTGAATATTGATTATTTTTTCTAGAGTTCAAGCTTCAATTCTATAGATTTAATCTTACAAATCAACAACTCGGTTTAATCATGTTCAAGGTCTTGGGCAGTGGCTGATCTTGTAAGAAAGAAAAGCAAATCAATTCACTACAAGAATCTAATTCCAATTTCAAGCCATTAATTTGCTTTCTGACAATAGCCATGCAATGCAATTGCTAGAGTAAATTGATTATTTTCCAATAATGCATGTCCATTCGTAGTTTGATTGCCCAAGGATATAGTCTTTCAATTTATGTCCAATTTAATCTTCTTTGCCTCCCAAATTATATTTCTCTACGCACTTTTTATCGATAACCTCTTTTTATATTCCTATTCAATAAAATAATTTAATTAATTAAAAATATTAAATAAAAATAATTAACAAATATATAATAAAGGTCACATAGCAACATAAAAAATGTTTTAAGTCCAAACTATCTCGCATATCAACCTAGAAGAAGTCTATAGTAGTTCAATAAATTCCAGCATATGCTACCATGGACAATATTGAAGCCTTTTGAAAAGTTTCTCAAATCTTCACAAGACGATCCTACTTTTACCATAACATTATCCAATAATAAAAGTGCTTGTCTTTACCTTGAATTATTTGCTCAATACAAGAAACGAAAATAAATTGTTATTCAGTAACAAAACTAAAAGAGTGATAACTAATTTACTCCTTTAGGAAAAACAATCAATTTATTCTTGAAAACATCATCCAGCAATTCTCGATCACAAATAATCCATTCAACCCACAGCAAATGGGAAAGAAAAATCTAATGTTGTATAAACAACCGTACTAGGTAGAAATTTCAAGAGGACCATATTAAATCATATTAAAAAAATTAGGACCTAGCACTACTATTAGGATTAATTGCGCCCTATCCCCAAATGTTTTTATATTTTCTACTGCACCATAAATATTTCAATAATTTCCATCACACTCCCAAATCCCTTAATTTGACCGTTTATTCTAATGTTCAAAAGGGTAAATTCGAAAGTTCATGCCCTAAATATTATTTGATGATGATGATAAATTAAATTTATTCCATAACACCAGTTTTTAGGATTAATTGCGCCCTACCCTTAGATGTTTTGCCATTTTCTGTCGCATCCCTAAATATTTCAGCAATTTCCTCACATACCGAAATCCATTAATTTGACTGTTTATTCTAATGGTCAAAGGGCAAATTCGAAAGTCCATGCCCTAAATATTATTTGATGATGATAAATTAAATTTATTTTATAAGTTAACTGATGAGATTATCGTGTAATTACTTTTAGTTAAGAATTTTTAATGTAAATATCAATTATTGGATTAGCATTTTACATCATTTAATTCCTTTCCAACTCAAGATAAGAGGCGTTTCTAATATTTAACTAAATTTCAAACAGCTTCGTTAAAGCTAACAGTCAAATTAACGAAAATGGGGGTGCAGTGGAAATTGTCAAAATATTTGGGTGTGCAGTGGAAAATGCCGAAACATTTGGAGGTAGGGTGGAAATAACCCCATTTTTTAAGACAAAAACTTATTCAGTTTCTAAATAACTTCTGAACCTTTCTGTAGTAGTGAAAATATAAATACCTAACTTGTAAATAAAAAAGAAGTGTGAACATAAATAAATAAATAATATTGGCACAAGACGACTCTAAAAAGAATGCACAAACAAGAGAATGAGAAACTAGCCCAAGATTTTGAACCCTTTAAAAGACGGCTACATGGCAAAGGCCTCCAACCAATCATTGGAATCAAAAGTCTTTGTCATCATCATTCAACATATCCATCGTGATTTCGAGAACCAAGCCAAATATTTAGACTAAAGAGATTAATATGGACAGAATTTTTCAAATAACCAATTCTAGCATTATCAAGTAATAAATGTAAATGCATTGAGGAAGTTACTAAAATATTATAAACACAATTTAAAGAGGGTTTCTTTTGTGTTTTTTTTTTTTTTGGGATACTATACAGTCCACCTCAAGTGCTTTGAAAGTATATTTCTTTTTAAATTTTTTTCTTAAAAAACTCTTTTTAGCATTGTTCATATAAGAAATAATCCAAATCCTTTTCGCATAGTAATGCACAGTAGATAATAGAATTCCTATGCTGCTTCTCATAACTGGCAAAGAAGGTGCTCTATCAATCAATATTCTACCAACTCTAAAATTCCAAACAATACTCAGAGAAGTGGCATTATTATTATTCTACCAACTCTAATTATTATTATTATTATTATTATTATTATTATTATTTAAGCTATTGGGTGCTAATGACTCATTTTATTTATCAAGTAAATCTATGATATCTATTTTCTATGCTCTTCTGGATAACATTTCGATGACCTTTCTTCAGAGTATCCTCAAGCATTTATATGACTCTCAAATATAAGTATTTGTTAAATAATTTACAATGAATAACTAAACCTAATATCACATGAGAAAGTGGTGAAGTATAAATCTATTTCATATACTTTTCACTAAAATAAAAGTCATTTTATATATTTTTTGTTACGATAATAACATGGAGAAATTGACTCAAATTGTAGCAAATCTATAGTAGCTAGCTAGTTAT
The DNA here is from genome assembly GCA_030449875.1 of Aegle marmelos. Taxonomy (NCBI): domain Eukaryota; kingdom Viridiplantae; phylum Streptophyta; class Magnoliopsida; order Sapindales; family Rutaceae; genus Aegle; species Aegle marmelos. Next base: position 8,155,489 of record JASUUL010000142.1, on the reverse strand, counting down.
AGTTTTGAAACATTTCTTTTGTAGATTCTGAATGACCATATATAGAAAAATTTTCTATAGTTTTCATTATTTAATTGTTAAAAATAAGAAAACAAAGAAGAGACTACAAACCTATCAAACTTTTTATTAATCATAAAAGAAATAATAGACACACAATAATTATGATGATTACAGTTTGTTTAATTGGCCTATCAATCTTGTAGATGAATACGTCTATAAAGGTAGAGTAAATAAGGATAGAACAACAACATAAGTATACTAATATATATTTGTGTGTGTGTGTGTGCGCGCGTGTGTGAGGAATATTAAAGAAAGGACCGCCTAAATTTCGTTAAACGTGACTTACAATTCTTTTGTCATTTTTAACGTGTTACGTTAAAATATTATTGAGCCCCTTATACTCTATATTATTCACAATTTATTAATAAGTATTATAAAACTTTCTACATATATCAATTTCGTTGAGACTCTTATACTCTATTTTATTTTATTAAAACTTTTAAAATATTAAATTCACCTCTATAATTTTTAAATTCTCAAAAATACATTCTATTTAATTAAAAATATAATATTTTATTTCATTAAAAGTATCATAATTAATTAATCTATTAACAATAATTAATAATAATTTTATTTCATTATGTTAGCCTAAAAAGTTATAAATATTGTGATTTTGATGATAACAAATATTTGTATTAAAGTGTTTTATTTTGTATTTCACAAGTTCACTAGTTTTAAAGGATAATGAATCAAGTGGAATCAAGTGAAATCAAGTTCAAGACACTCAACGGACGACGGCGGCTCAACGGATAATTTATTGCAACAATTTCTTGTAAAGCCGGTATGATTTAATTTATACTTAGATTAACATTTGCGAAGCTCAATTTTATGTTAATAAAATAATTATTTTTCAAACTAAATTAATTTTAAATTATGAGATAAAATATTTTATGAATTTAAGTAATTTGGGTAAAAATGAAAAAGTTTTAAATTTCAGAGTTGGACTTATTTGCTAAGCTCTAAAATATTTGGGCTATATTGTAACTTATAATAGATTGGGGGTTTAAGTGAAAAGTTTTGAAAACTTTAAAGATTATGGTGATTTAGCTAAAACTCAAAAAGGACTTATTTGAAAAGATTTTATTTAGTTTGGGTCATACTGTAATTTTAGAATATTTTTAGGAATTAAATAATATTTAAAATTTCAGAGATTGGAGATTTTTAAAAAGTTTTATGATATTTTGGGTCATAACATAATTTGAGTAAGTTTTGAGGTAAAACTGTAATTTCGTGAATAAATTCATCAGAAGAAAATTCAAAATTAACTAACTTTCATCACGAATTGGCTAAGGTTAAATTAAGCGACTAAATTACCGAAAGACTGAAAGACCTGGAATTTGACAATAACGGCTAGTTTTCGAGTTTTAACTATAAAAACTCAACTCCAACTTCATTTTAAAGACTCTAGCAAGAAAAAATAAGTTTATAAAACATATATTGAGCTTCCATATTGCAAATCACAATAGATTAAATCATTCTTGTATCATTATTTGTGAATCTACTCTTATAGAGAGTTTCTTGCTGTAATTTATATTTTGTATTATATTGAGAATATTCTAGTGAGGGAAACACTTGGGGTAAAGAGATTAGGGTGATAATCTCTAAATTGTAAAGGTCCATTGACACCTTAGAAGTCAATTGTAAACATTTGAAACCTTGGGAGGCTTAGATAGTGAAATCCTCGAGTTCGGTTGGCTTAGAGGCGTGGACGTAGGCGGGGATTGCCGAACCACGTAAAAATTGCTGTGTTTACATTCTCTTCCCTTACTCATTTATTTTGCAAGCATTGTCTAATTTATTATATTTGATTTAATTGCTATAAAACTTATTTTTCTGTTTGTATTAAGGCGTTAGATTGAATCATTTATAAAATAAATTTTAAAAACCCAATTCACTCCCTCTCTTGGGTTGCTCATTTGCATTTCACATTAAATGTATCATATTTTATTTCATTAAAAGTATCATAATTAATTAATCTATTAACAATAATTAATAATAATTTTTTAGTAAAATTGTTAATAGTAATAATAATTAACAAAAATATTAGTAATAATTAATTTTTAAATAATAATAATAATCAAAATAATTAAAATATAAAATAATAATTATGATAAAAATTAATTAAGAATTTTATAGTAATATGTTACAATATAACTCATTTCAGCTTTGATTTTAAGACAAAATAAACTTATAAATGATAATATAGTTCGTTCTAATTACGATTCCTACAATTCAAGTAAATAAATTATTCTAATTTCAATTTTCATTTTAATTTTAACTATTTTAATTTTAACTTATTATATTTCCAGCTAATTTTATGAGTGATAAGAACTTCATCTTCTATAACAGGTATTGAGTTTGTCTATAATAAATAATGGTAGTCATGTTGGGTTTAGGCCGACAGGAGAACAAAGGATGATACAAGTTAATCGAAGTAAAAGTCATAAGAAAAAACAAATCTAAAAGTTCCCAAAAGAGTAGAACAATGGTTATTTTTCTTTTTCTTTCTTTTTTCTCCCAAATACTATAACTATAACAGCAGTTAACAATAGGAATATCTTCTTTGTTAAAAATTTATTTTTTAAAAAAAAAAAAAGAGAGTTCTTTGTCAACACACTCATCTGGTCATTTAGATCAACAAAGATCAACAAAATCATAGGCTTGTTGTGAGAGGCTATATTCAAATCCAATTGAAGCGACCCGATTACTAAAAATTGACAATGGCTATAAGCCTATAAATATCCTCCCACCCATACATATTCATATTTATAATATCTTTTGGACTTTGAAAAATTTTCATTAAATAAATAATAAACAAATATTCTTTTAAATAAGTGGATGGAAAACATTTTGGAGGGTATTGATAGAATCAGTTAACGCATCTTTAAACAGGAAAGGCCCACAGACAGAAAAGCCCAAACTAAAATAGCACGGTTTCAACAAAAATGCAATTTTTGGTAGGAAAACCGACAGTCCAGTGTTTCCTTTATTTTAATATTATTATCAGTTCTCCATTTAATCGGTTTAATCGTCGCCGTCTGAATAATCATGGCGACTCTCCCAGAAATAACTAATCTCTTCTCCAACTCGCAGAAATCCTTAACGGCATTGAAGATGTCGACGACGACGAGGAAATAAAAGGATCTATCAATCTCTCAATTTCAAAACTAGAAAAATCTTCGAACCTCACTGAAGATTTTAGGGTTTCCGTTTTGGAAGCCGCTCTTTCTCTCACGTGCTTCAAATCCCCCAAGGTCCATCTATCGCTGATTCTAAAATTATGGTTTTCAATGTTGTTTTCTTCTATGTTTTTCTTCGGATAGGCTGATTCAATCGTGTGTTGAAATCTAGGAGAAACTGAGGGGCCATTGTGGATACTGTATTATTTAAAAAAAAATTAATGGTTTGTGATTAAACTTCTGGAAAAGGAAAAATTTTAAATTTGAGATTATTACTTGTTTATTGTTTCGATTAGAAAATGAAAAGTAATTTATTTTGTGTCATTTGATATCTGCAGTGTATTTGAGATATCACAAAATGTTATTTCAAAACATTTTTGCTATTTTCGTTGAACATATGGATCGTATTATCCTTAATTGCAGGTGCGCTTTCACTGTTTCTATTAGCTTGCTGTGATCAGAGCAGCTGTATCAACATCTTGCGACCAAGCTTCGTTCCCCTGTACGCTTTATCTTGATGAAAGATTGGTTTATAGAAGCAGTGCTCTGTCGTAGCTGCTCTGTTACTTAAGTACCCACAGAATTATCATTTGACGACCGGGAAATTCCATTAAGGTGTGATGTAATTAAGCTTGGTTTTGCTTTTCTTGCAGGAGTAACCTTGTTATTTTTTGTTTACTTATTTAACAGCATCAAGAATGATAATTCCATAGGCAAGGATAAACCAGAGCTTGCTTTGACCGTGTAAATGGATTTTTGTCCATTTTATTTCTCTTTCCACTATTTCATTTTGGGTCATCTTTCATGGAGCGAGGTACGAAACCGGAATTAATAAGATAAATAACACTAAATATCATTTTAGTTCCGAAACATAATTATATATTCGATTAAATTATGCGCTAATTAAAACATGATTAGATTATTTTTAATTCAAATAATTTAATAAAATTTTTAATAATATATTAATTGAAATTAGATGATATTCTAATATAAATTTTTTTACAAGAGAAATTTTTTATAGATAATCTTAGAGAAATTATAAAAGTGAGTTTATTAAATTATTGAAGTTTAAGGTATGAAAATAATAACAAGATCTCTATATTCATAATAGAGAAAATATATTTTTTAAAATTAATTTTAAAAAATTAAATTACAATGGTAGTAGAAATAAAAGATTAAGGTACATATCATAAATTGACTTTAATTAAAATATAAAATCTTAAAATAATAATAATAATTTTTGAATCCTTAAACTATATCTTACATTATTCTCTTCCTCTTAAAAAAAATTTATCCTCAAGTTTAAATACAGTTTAGAGGACGAAATTTATAATGTAAGAGGAAGTAGTTTGAACTAGTTGACTTTCTTATCAATCTTTTATGAAATTTTAAAAAATTCATACTTCATCAATTTTCTTCGCTTGGACATTCTTTGAGGCAATGAACACTTTCAAGAATAAGTGATGATCAAATAACTCTTATCCTTTCCTAATGGACACTCAATTTGCTCTCCAACAAATTATAGCTTTTCAATCAAATTTTGCTCAAGGATTACATTCTTGTTTTGAATATAAATAAGTAAAATTATTTTGATCATTTCAGCGATCCTACTGTTAGACTTAATGTTAAAATCAAGAATAGATTATTCTTTTTCTTTTAAAATCTCAGATAATCAATTATTCTATTATCTTTAACACTTCTCTTGTCTATTAAGGAAACACCGTACACATTCTCACACAAAATTATCCAATTAGAACTCTAAATTAAATAATAAATTTTATCTTCTTTTTTTGTTCAACATTAAACACATCTTCAATATGTGAAAAGGCACAAAATTCTTTCACCTGAACATCTTTTACTTTAGCCTGTTGAGTTGTGATATTAAATTACTGACTTTTGATAAAATTGTTGGGAATATATGTTCTTTAAAAGCATATAGATTTATTTAATTGTAATAAATATCTTTTTTTATTAATAAAATAATTGAGGTATTTTATTCAAATATTTTATTTACATTAATTTTTTAGTAAAGTCTATTTAATCATATTATATGCATTTATATGATCACTATGTGAATTCACAAAAGATATAAATACAATTATCTTATGATTTAATAAATTGAGTTTGCAGTTGATAAATAAAGTTGGTCACTTTATTTAGGTATAAACTGTAATAAATTCATTGAATAATTTATCTTAATCATGTATGAATTTATTGATGTAGTATGACTACATTGAACTGGATCACATATGAGATTTAATCAACTTTATAATAACTGTTAGGTTAATTAAATCTCATAGGCATTGATTTTAATATAATCTTAATCTTGAGTTAGTTATAATTTCATGATTGTGGTTGTCATTTCATTTGAGTTACCAATGGACACGATACAAACTTGTAGTTAAGATTACTTTGTATCTTAGTGGAAGCAATTATAAGTATTGAAGTTATAGATTAACAATATGGAATTTGTACAACATATCTCTTGATGGGTTTTTAGTATTTGATCATAGACTTCTCTGGTTAGAGTTTGTCGATATATTTAATATGTTGAAAATGATCATTGAAATAAACTAATAAATATCAAGGAATAAGATGTTATTAAATTAATTGGACAATTGAAATATCAATTTAATTAATGATGTGGTGTAAAAGATTGTGTAATAAAATATCAATGTGACTTGGGACGAATTATTATTTAAGCATAAAATTATGGCGGTAATTTCTAATCTTATAGTGAAGTAGAATTAGAATTAAATAATTAAGTTAGTTTAATTATAGGCTTAATTATTGTAACCACTATTGTATGTTCCCAAGTAATCTCCAAGTTAGTTCATTTAATTAACTACACCACTACTAAATCTAAAAATAAGAAAATTAGTATATTAGGTGATAAACCTAATTATAATATTTGTTACAACCTTATGTGTTATATTTATGTGTAAATAAGGTTTTGTGTTATTTTATGAAGTAAGCCCTAAAGTTGTTACACATTATCTCTACTTTTGCGTAAGTGGAGAGCCAATAATATTAAATTCAAAATATTTAATATTTTGAATTATTAGAGGATAAGGATAACACATATAAGAGTTTTAAATAGGCATATTATAAAAGGATATTTTTCTCTTTTAAGAGATTGACAGCTTTTGAGAAAAATACTAGAAAAAAGAAGTCAGTAGTTTTTTGGTGTGGTGAAACGAACGCCCACACGTTCAGTGCAGATCAACTTGAGTTATAATCTAAAAGATCGTTTGATAGCAGATTTGTTGCTTCCTATCGTTTATCTTCTCAGATTATCGAGGTATGATTTTTTATATTACGAATTTCTCATATATTATATGAGATCGGTCCTAAAATTTTTTTATCAAAAAAATTAAAATTTTTCATCAACAATTAGTATAAAAAACATCTCATACTAATATATAAAAATATCCTATGAAATCAATATTAATATTTATATATTAGAGTGACACAATTTTATTTAAATATAAATTATTTATTTAATATATAAATAAAATATATTAAAAATTATCTTAATTCATAATTAGATTATCAATTATATTTTTTTTAATTTGTAATAAGAAAGGTGATATTTTTATCACCATATTTCTCTCTTAATTTATTTTATTATCGTAGAAATTTTGTAAGCAAAATATGACATAGGAAATTTGTGAATTACTGAACAATATTTCTAAATCACTAGAGAATAATGGGGAAAGACGAATCCGAGGAACAAATACAGGAAATTTTTGCGACAGCAACAATCCACCTCGCACACGCTGTAGGCAACGTGTAGCGCGGGCTGCTCGCGGCAATCGCTGTAAGCAGCGCCCGCTGCAACTGCAGCAGGCAGCGCTCGCAGCATTTGCAACAGGCAGCGAGCGCTGCTGCTTGTGTGCTGGCTGAGGACCTTGGTTTGTGGACTTCTGGCATGGCAGTGACAATGAAATCAGCGCCGGAGATGTGAGCAGCGTGTAAAACAGTGGCTGTGCTTGTTGATGGTGGCGGCTGGAGAAGAAAATGAAGAAAAAGATGTAGGGTTTTCATGGTTTTTATCACTTGGGCCCCTATAGTTCTTAAGTCTTTCTTTTGGGTAGAAATATTTTAAATTTTATGCATTCAAGTCCAAAAATAGTTTTAGGCTTAGTGAATCCTAATTTTAGGTCCAATTGTAATTGGATTTAATGGATTAAAATACATAAATAAAATTTTAATACATTAAATTTATTTTTTATCTAAAAATTTTTATTTTTATTTATAAAATAAAATATTTTTATTTTTATTCAAAATTAAAATTAGACCAATAATAAATTTAAAAGCTCAATTTGTCATAATCCATCAACAAAATAAACTTATAAAAGATAAACATTGATAAGAAGTCCAATGAAGATTAAGCTTAGGGTTAATATAATTTTTTATTTTATTTTATTTTAGAAAAACCATGAATTAAGATTATTTAATTATTTTTTTATATGATATGTTTTGGATCATAACATACCATGATAACATATTATATAGAATAGTTATTGCCACTCTATACATAATCATATATGTCATTCATAAATTATAAAATCTTATTATATTGTTTGTAATTTATAAATGCTTAATAATGTTGGATATCATCTAGATAATGTTATAGGAAGCATGCAACTAGTAATATATAATTAATGTATGTTTTAAAAAGGAAAAACCAATTTTAAAATATTGAGTGGGAGAGAAAAAATTTAAGATAATTTTTTCCACGTGCTCCATTGTTAGTTCAATAATAAAATTATATGTATACTTTGATTTCATAATACGGCGATACTCCCTTCGGAGGGTATATATATTAGATATTTTATTTGATGAACTTCTTCAAAGAAAAAATTGAAATATTTTTCAATCAATAGTTCACCCCAACAGTGACTGTTGATATGAGAAGTACGTAGATTGAAACAATAGTTATACACTCAACTAAAATTTGTTATTAACTTTCCCAACAAAACTCTGTTAACAAATATAGGTTCAAAAGAATAACAATAGTTATTTATCATGTCTCTACATGAAAGTAAATAATCTAACAGATAATTAGATCTAGTAAGTATAGACATAAATTTTCCAATGGATAGTTTGTCAAAACGGTACTAGATTATCGTTACAATAAATTAAAATGCATTTATGATTTTTTGCATTTTTGTGCTTTATTGTAAAATTTTATCAAATTATTTATGCATGGATATTTTATTTTTTAGAAAAAGTCTTCCTTGAGCCTACTTACTATTATTCTGAGTCAAAACAACTCATTGAAGAGAACTATATAAATTGAAAAAGAAATCTATTCATTGTCCTAACTACTGAAGATTATAAATATGCTTTAATCCAATCATACTCTCCAGTTCCAGCAGAGGATGAAATCATATGAGACTTTATAAGAAATAGCAAAAAACTAATGAAATGGCAAAGTACTACATTTTAACCTCAATTTCTAATATTCTGCAAACCAAATATCAGAACTTAGAAACTGCCACTAAAATAATGAATAATCTCCAAGAGATGTTCGGGCAGAGTACTCACTCTGCGAGACAAGCAGCGTTGAAAGGTATTATGAACAGTAAAATAGGAAATGACATAAGAGTTCATGATCATGTCCTTAAAATGATGGACTATTTAAATGAGATTGAGATTCAGGGTACACAAATCAATGATAACTCAAAGATTGACATAATACTAGAATCTTTGCCATAAACATTCAAGGAGTTTAAGATCAACTATAATATGAACAAAAGAAATATGACCTTAACTGAATTGATGAACAAACTTCATTCTACTAAAGAGATCTATCGTGTTGAAAAATCTCTAGGAAGCATAAATTTTACTGAAAAAGATTTTTCTTCTAAACCTAAATCGAAAGGCAAGGGTAAGAAAAAAGCTGAAAAAAGAAATTATCTATCAAGAAAGATGGCAAGTCAAAGGGCAAATACTTCAAGTGTGGACAAAAAGGTCACTGAAAAAAGGATTGCTTTAAGATTGTGAAATCAAGTATGAAAAATCCTTTTGTAACTGAGGCCTATTTAGTTCAGAAACCAAGTGACATTTGGGTGTTCGATTCAGGAGTAATTAATCATATTTTAAATTCACTTTATTCGTTTCAGAAAATCAAGAAACTAAGTAAAGGAAGCGTCAAGCTGCAGTTAAGGACAGGACAATTCGTGTCAACAGTTAAGACTGGATCAATTTTATTATCTTTTAATAATGAGACTTTAGTTTTAAATAATTATCTTTATGTTTCAGACATTAAGAGAAATTTAATTTCAGTAGCTTGCTTGTCAAAGTAAGGGTACGCTATAAATTTTTGATCCTCTGTTTCCATTTTTTATAATGAGAGACTTATTTATTCTGATACATTAAGAGATAATTTATATTATTTAAGGCCTAGATCCATTCTATGCATAACACAGTAATTAATAATGATGCATATTTATCTAAAAGAAAAAATATTTCTTCCAACAAATGTTACCGCTAGCATTTGCTCTTGGGTCACATAAATCAAAATAGGATACAAAGAATGATCAAAGATGAGCTTTTAGGTCCATTGGAAAATAAATCATTGTTACTCTCTAAATCCTCTTTAGAAAGTAAAATGACCAAAAAGCCATTCTTGGCCAAAGGAGTGCGTATAACAGTACCACTTGAATTGGTACACACAAATATATGTGGATTAATCAATATACAAGCAAGAGGAGGTTATGAATAATTCATCATTTTCACTGATGATTACTCAAGATACAGTTATGTTTATTTAATACATCATAAATCTAAAGCTCTTGAGAAATTCAAAGAATATAGGGCTGAGATAGAAAAGTAATTAAATAAGAGCATAAAAAAACTTTGATCTAATCGAGATGATGAATATTTCTCTGAAGATTTCAAAGAGTATCTGGTTGAAAATGGGATTATATCTCAATTGCTTGCCCCAGGGACACCACAACAAAATAAGATAGCTGAAAGGAGAAATAGAACTCTTTTGGATATGGTGAGATCAATACTTAGTCATTCGTCATTACCAAGCTCCTTTTGGGGACTAGCACTGAAAACTACAATTTCCCTCTTAAACTTAGGTTCCATTTAAGTTAGTGCCTAAAACCCTAATAGAATTATGGTCAAGTTGCAAATCAAGTTTACGAAATATCCGTATTTAGAGATCACCAGCACATGTGCTGAAACCAAAGTCAGACAAAATGGATTCACATTCTGAGGTTTGTATGTTTGTGGATTATCCCAAAGGGACAAGGGAATGTTTATTTTGTAGTCCTCAAGATAAGAAAGTGATTATGAGTACACATTTCACTTCCCTCGAGGAAGACTATATGAATAACTTCAAACCTAAGTGTAAGGTAATACTTGAAGAACTGTCAGATGATTAGGTTGATACTTTATTTTCTATACCTGTTATAAAATAGAAAGAATAGTAATAATTAGATGCTCAACACAGGATTATCTCTAAGCAATAATCACTTTTAAAACCTTGTCGTAGTGGGAGGGTAACCGGGTTACCTACTAAATATATGTTATTGGGAGAAAACTATATGGCTATCTCAGATGAACATGTACAATATCCCACTAGCTACAACGGAGCTCTAATAAATAGAGATGTTGAACTTTAGAAAACCATGAATTAAGAAATTAAATCTATATATTTGAATAAAGTCTGGGAACTAATAGAGGCACCAAATGGGGTAAAACCTATAGGGTGCAAATTTATCTACAACAGAAAAAGAGGAGTAGACGGAACGGTGGAGACATTTAAAGATAGATTAGTAGCCAAAGGGTTTACTCAGAAAGAGGGAATCAACTATAAGGAAACCTTTTCTCTAATTGCTATGCTTAAATCATTAGGATTATACTCTCAATTACTATAGTGCTAGATTATGAAATTTGGCAAATAGATATCAAGACTGCTTTTCTTAATGGGCATCTTAAAGAAAATATTTACATGCAGCAACTAGATGAATTCATACAAAAAGGCCAAGAACATATGGTATGTAAGTTACAGAGATCTATTTATGGATTGAAGCAAGCATCTTGATAATAGAATATTAGATTTGATCAAACGATTAAATCATTTGAATTTATTTAGAATATTGATAAACTATGTGTGTATAAGAAAATTCATGGAAAATCTATAGTCTTCCTAGTTCTTTATGTAGACGATATTTTCCTAATTGGAAATGATATAAGAGTATTGACTATAATAAAGAGTTGATAAGCAAAATAGTTTGATATGAAAGACCTAAGAGAGACAAGTTATATTTTGGTATCAAATTACTGCGAGACCGAAAGAATAAAACCTTAGCCTTATCTCAAGTGGTCTATATTAAGAAGATATTGACTAGATTTAGCATGGAAAATTTCAAGATTGGTTTATTATTAAGACATGGAATTGCATTCTCTAAAGATCAATCACCCAAAACATCTGAAGAAATAGAGAAAATAAGACGAGTTCCTTATGTAAAAGCTTTAGAAAGTCTTATGTATGTCATGCTTTACACTAAGCCAGACATCTGTTTTATAATAGGGATGGTTAATAGATATCAATTTAATCCTGGATTTGAGCACTAGACTACAATCAAGCATATAATGAAGTATCTGAAAAGAACTAAAAATTATATGCTTGTGTATTTTAATGATGAACTTATTCCAGTGGGTTATACTAATTTTGACTTTATGTGAGATAAGGATCCTAGAAAATCAACTTCCGACTATGTGTTTACATTAGAAAATAGAGCTATTAGTTGGAGAAGTGTGAAATAATTTTATATCATAGACTCTACAACTGAAACTGAATATGTGGCTGCATCTAAAGCTGCAAAAGAAGCTATATGGCTCCACAAGTTTCTACAAGATCTTGAGGTAGTACCTACTGTAACTGTACCTCTTAAACTATTTTTTGATAATAGTGGTGTAGTAGCTCAATCTAAAGACTAAGGAACCACAAGAAACAAAAATATATTGAGAACAAGTATCATCTTATAAGGGATATTGTGCAAAGAGGTGACATCATAGTAAAACTTGACAGATCCTTTGATGAAGGCTATACCTAGAAAACTCGATTTAATAAATTGAGTTCGCAATTGATAAATAAAGTTGAGTACTTTATTCATTAAAAGATTTATCTTAATCATGTATGCATTTGTTGATGTAGTAAGACTACATTGAACTAGATCACATATGAGATTTAATAAACTTTACAATAACTGTCAGACTTATTAAATCTCATAGGCATTGATTTTATTGTAATTTTAATCTTGAGTTAGTTATAATTTCATGATTGTGGTTGTCATTTCATTTAAGTTACTGTTGTGTAAATTTTATTGAACTCGCAAGTGTATGAATCTATTGTAGAATAGATTAATGGTGACGAGTGTCGATCCCACGATGAGGTGGATTTTAATTGTATATTGAATTAATTTTCTAAGTGAGCAGTTAAATTATAATAAATTTATCCTAAATTTAGAATTAAAATGACCGAAATAATTAAAAATGCAACTATTATAATAAAGCACTATGGGTATCTGAATCTGCATCAATATGCTCCAGGGCTCAATATTCCTTATTAATGCTAATTAAATCATGATGGGAAAATCTATTTCTCATGAACCACGCTCTAATTAATATGGTGCTAAGGGCTTATTGTGTCAAACAGTAATAATTGTGTTATTACTATCTGTCAACGAAAAGTCAAAACATCCATAGAAAATAGAGGGAAAAATAAAATAAATTTATCAATTAAGCCTACGGAATATGTTGAGACTTCACCTTCAAGTCAAGCTTGAAAGAAAATTAGCTACTCATATTTGACCTAAGGATAAAAATAGAATTTTACTAAAATACAAATAAAATATAAGATAGAGAAGGAATTTCAAAAAATGAAGCTCAATAATGAGCTTAGGGGTGTCAAATTAGGGGGGGAGCCCTCCTTTTATAGATACGAGTAAATCATGGCCATAAGATTAAAATAATTTGGATGCACAGGATTGCGCCACGTGGCAAGTTCTGATTGGTTTAAACACATCATCAGGGCTATTATCTCGTGTTTATACATGTACCATATACATGTTTTTCTAATCCACTAACATACTGCTACATCATCGGTCAACAGTGCATAAATATTTTTATTCCATAAGATTGTGATACCTCATCAGTCAAGCCACGTCATCAGTCAACGCCACATAATCAGTCAATGCCACATTATTCATCCAATCAAATGCTGCTACGTTATTAGTCAGTGCCACATCATCGGTCAACGCCATGTCATCGATCAATGCCACGTCATCGTACAGTACATATGAACAGTGTCATGAACAATAACATGAACAATACCATACATGTGAACAGTGCCGTATATGTGAACAATGCTGTATGTGTAAATAGTAATACTTTTACTTTTATGCTCCTCCTATGATTTTTGTCATCCGATATCTCGTTTATTGTGAAATGACCATGATGCTCCTAAAATACGAAAATACTTAATTATAATAAAACACGCATAATTAAATTCACAAGAAACTGAATACATAAAAGTAAAGAAGTTAGTAGAACTTGAAGTGAAAAATGATGATTTTCTCCTTTATAAATATACATTTTCTAGTACTCAACACACTCCCCAACCAGCTTATTACTAGTCCCTAGCAAATTAAGTGAAATCAAATTCAAACCCAAAACTTTTTTTTTTAAACTATTATGTTTATTTAATTAAACTTTATGATGTAAATCAAATAAAAGTATAAGCATTATCTCCAGTCTTTAAGAAATATTATTTCTAAATCAACCATCCACATGAATCAATCCAGTAGGCTTTGTCACAGCTATTGTAACCAAGCTGCTTTTAAGAATAACATGTTAATTTCCCAAAATCTCACTGGCAGTGACACTCTCATAAAGAACTTAAACCAAATAACAATAGTCATTCCCATGAATGGTAAATTGAAAGAAAATACTAAAGTAATATTACACTCTCTCACTAAGATGAAATAAATGTGCCCACAGCTTAGAAATAATACGATCTCAAGTAAAAATGTGAGTCAGACCAATATATTTATTTATATATTTTTTTCTTTTTTTTCTTTTAGTATTTTTTTATGCATCACTATATCTTTATATCCCATATAACTAGTTTCTACTTCAGACTATAGTTCCCTAAAATTAAGAAGGACTTTTATTAGGACGTAACGTAGGCTAGGGATATGGCGAATAAAGACAGAAAAATAGGGAAAGAAAAATAAAATTCATGTTTAAAAAAAAAGAAAGTTTTTTTTTAGATTATAGAGTACATTTCTTTTTTTTAAACTAATATGTAAATTTTGAATTTTTTCTTTTCTTTTTTTCTTTTTTTTTTACACTAAGGCACAATTTTATTGAACAAACTAATTATTTACATTTTTCTCAAACATGAATGGGTGATAGAATTTGTACGACATTGAGTAATGTTTTAGATTGGAGTTAGGTCGGATGATAAGTTAAAAAAGAAAAAGAAAATAATTAATTTTTTTTAAGGCTCAAAAGGGTTAACTAATGATATTTCACAAAAGGAATGGCTAGAAAGGCTCAAACGGGTCAAAGATGGCCTTTCCATCGTCTTTTAGGGCACTAACTAATCTTTTATATCTACTAGTTAGATAAACTTCCAGATATAGCAACACACAAAAAAAAATTTCTTTTTTTTTTTATAAGGTTGACTCAATAGAAATTTATAGATCGTGTATCAAATAATAAACTGTTAAGCTGTATAAATAATGGGTAAAAAGGGTTACTCTCCAAGAAAAATGATAGGCTTAAGAACTCACTTGGAATTTATTATGACATGTATATTCCTTTAAGCAACTCATATTTTTGTCTCAGACATTAACATGTAGAGTAGCAAACATGGTATAACAAAACTCAAGACCAAAGATAATACTAGTACTAAAATTTAAAAGTCATCATGTAAAAAAAAAAAAGATCACAAAAAATATATATATTTTAATTTTTTTTAAGAAAAAGAAAATTAAAAAGATGCGTTTCTAGAATTATAACATTCCATATTCAACCATCTTCAACTCAAAATTTTAAAAGTGTATATTTATAAAAAAAGTAATTAGAAAGAGAAAGTTATAAAAATCACACTTAAAATGCATAAAAAATGACTGAAAAGTAATTTTTTTTTAACTTTCAAATTAAGAAGATGCGTTTCTAGAGTCACTACACTCTATATTCAGTCATCTTCGATGTAAAAAATTAACCACAGTTAATTCCTACAACAAAAATTAGTAAAAACTTAACAAAGATTAAGACATTCTATAATTATCAACTATTCCCTCCCCCCAACCAAAACAAAACATTGTCCCCAATATTTTAAAGGAAAGAAGTAGAGATTAGAAGATATCATCTAGATACTGCAACACAGAAGAAAATATTTTCAAATGGAGAATTAAATCTAATTTATACTTCTTACTGTGCTACTACTACCATTATTAGTGGACCACCCCAAAATTAAGGTCTCAGGATGTGGCTCTGGTCTATAAGCTTGTAACAGATCAAGTAGCTCATTAGCAGTGTGAACACAAATAAAGATTTGTTTTACTGTGGAAGGAATGAAATAGTTTTTTATTACATGGTTAAGAAATGTGAGAAAGTATCATAAAAGTTATTGACATTTAACAAACCAATGGGTTTCTGATGAATGTTCAGATGGGGCCAAGATGCTAATGTCATTAGTGCCTCTAGAGTTATAAGATCTCCTGATAAAAAAATAAAGGCAACAGCATGATTCAGCATTTTAGTTATTCTCTCTTGCATACCTAAAACAACTAATTCTTCTCTAGTTGGTGAGTCAGACAAACAGCTAAAAGGTTTCAGGATTGTTGGGATGATACCTAATAATTGGCTCCCTCTAGTATAAGCGACTTTTGAAACTAGTTTTGATAATCCTCGATCCTTCTCTATAAACCAAGTGTAGTTTCTTAGTTGCTATGCTTTGACCAAGATCTACGGCAACCTCAATAAATTCTTTATATTTGCCATAGTTAAATCTAGAGAGTATACAAATGTTCTTGATTTGATTGTTGCGAGTAGCTGCCATTGGATACTTTTCAAAAATAATTTGTGAATGCCTTAACAAAAAAGTCATATTTAAGGATCTTGGTGATAATGGTTCACAGTTGTAAATGAGGTAGCATGTCTATGTCAAATAACTCATGAAGCACATGGCTCGAGAGTAAAAAAAGAAAAAGTGAAAAGACAAAGTAAATAATTATAACATAAAATTAGTAAAGACAAAAATATAAGTGATCAAACAACAGTGAAATAAAATAATATTTACAAATAGTTAAGACTGTGGCTCACATCTTCCTCTGGTTTTAAGTCCAGAAACGGTTTGAACGCCCTCTATAGGTCGAGGATAAGCTTCCCATCTAATTTTCTTACAAACTAGCAAACAAGATCTTTTATAGTCAGATTCCTAAGATTATAGTTTGCACATTCTTTCTGGAATAATGGCCATAACTAGAGTATTGTATTTTGGACATATCCACTGGGATACGTTTCAAGAGACAAAAGAATATCATCCAATGACTCTTTATTCAAGTCATCCCTAATGAATTGAATCTTATCTTCCCTGTTATCAGACAGCATTCTTAAAGAACATCACTTTTTATCACTTTTTATCGCATCATGCACTTTTTTAGGGTTTGGCACTGGTTGACTTGGGAATTTGCCTTTCTCAACAGTCATTGCTAGGGTTTGAACTGAAGAGGCAAGTTGGCCTACCATTTTCTCAAGGTTAGAAATTGATTCAGCCTGTAAGTTGAAGCCTGCTCTCATCTCATTTCATAATCCATCAATGGTGCGGTTTTATTGATCGATTATAGAGTGGATAGAATTCTTGAAATTCTGGAATACATCCTCCTATGGTTTGGGTTGACAATAATTTGAATTTTGATTATAAAGTCTGAATAGTGGTTGAAAGGCTTGTGGAACTTGAGGAATTGGTTGCATTGGTAGAGCTGGAGTTGTTGGTCCATTCTGTTGGAATCCTTGAGATCATGAAAAATTGGGGTGGTCTCTCCATCCAGGGTTATATGTGTTAGAGTAAAGGTTGTAATTTGATGGCTTTCTCATTACACTTATGGCGTTGGCTTGATCTGGGTATGGGTCATGGTCATATGGCTCTGTTGATTTAGCAGCTGTTAACGATGTAATTTGTCGGGTAAGTCCTTCAACCATTTCTTTTACTTCTTTGATTCTCGAACTTAACTCGCTAATTTGGACCTCATTTACTCCCTTATTTCTTTTATTGTTTCTGAATGATCGACTTCGTTGTTGGGAATTATCCGCTTGTCGCTGAAAGAAATTTCAAATTTCTGATGCACTTTTGGACATTAGTTCTCCTCCACTTGTTGCCATTAGCCATTTTTGCACATTTGGCAATAATCCCTCCAAAAAGTATTGTCATTAGTGCCATTTTTCATATCCATGATGTGGACATTTCAAGAGTAGCCTGTTGAATCGCTTCCATGCTTCGAAAAATTGCTCGTCTTCTCTCTGAATGAACTCTGAAATTTTCCTACAAATAGAATTGGTTTTATGAACTGGGAAGTATTTATTTAAAAATTTTGTGACCATTTGTTCCCATGATGTAATGCTATTAGCAGGCAATGTGTTAAACTATGAACGAGCTCTGTCCTTTAAAGAAAATGTGAATAGTCTGAGTTTAACATCATCATCTGAAAAATTCTCATATTTAAAAGTTTGACAAACAGCATGAAAATCATTCAAATGATTATATGGATCCTCATTTTCTAGGCCATAAAATGTTGGGAGATAATTTAGCACACTAGGTTTTAATTCAAAATTCCTAACAGCTACATTTGGGTATCGTATACATGATGTGCTCAAGTTAGCTAAAGAACTAAAATAGTCCTTAAATGACATCTCCTGTGGTGGTTCTTGTTGTTGTAAATCCATTTCAATTTTATTTTTAAATGCGATGTGTTTATGTGTGCGAAGTATTTTTTTCAATTCTAAGTCTATAGGCTCAAGATTAGGCAATTACGACCTTCGACCATGCATAAAAAAAATAATAATAATAAAAAATACAACAAAAAATGAGAAGAAAATTAATTAAAAAAATAACGAAGAAGGAGAAATTACGATACTAACCTTGTCACGTTGTTACAACCTTACTATGAACATACACTCAAGTGGTAAAAAGAAAATATAAGAAATAGATTAACTAAAAATAAAATAACAAGATAAATTACAACGAAAAATTAAATTACAGAAATATAAGGAAGAGAAAAAGAAAAGAAATTAAATTATAGGGAAAAAATTTAAAAGAAAACAACTAAAAAAATTACTTAAAAAAATTAATTCTATGAATTAATAAATTAACAAAAAAACAAAAATTACAATGAAAAATAATTTAGAAACTAAATTATAGAAATTTAAAGAAATTAAAAAGAAATTGAATTATTGAAATTTAAAGAAATTTAAATTGCCAAAACTAAATTACAGATTCACTTTTTTTAATTTTTTAATTTTCTTTAATTTTCTTTAATTTTTTTATTTTTTTATTTTTAAAAGAAAGAAAAAAAATTAGTTCTATGAATTAATTCTACGAATAAATTAACAAGATAAACGAAAAAAATTACCAAGGAAATACACTCAAGCACTAAAAAGAAAATAAAAGGAATAGATTAACTAAAATTAAAATAAATTAACAAGATAAACAAAAAAATTACAAAGAAAAATAAAGTAAAAATTAAAGTACAGAAATTTAAAGAAATTACAGAATAAAATTAAATTACAAAAATTAAATTATAGAATTATTTTTTATAAGGAAAAAAATACAAGAAAATAAAAAAAAACTAAAAAAATTAATTCAACAAATTAAAATAACTTACCTCTCCGGCAACGGCGCCAAAACTTGTTGTGTAAATTTTATTGAACTCACAAATGCACGAATCTACTGTAGAATAGATTAATGATGACGAGTATCGATCTCACGAGGAAGTAAATTTTAATTGTATGTTGAATTAATTTTCTAAGTGAGCAGTTAAATTATAATAAATTTATCCTAAATTTTGAATTAAAATGACCGAAATAATTAAAAATACAACTATTATAATAAAGCACTTGAGTATCTGGATCTGCATCAACATACTTCAAGATTCAATATTCCTTATTAATACCAATTAAATCATAAGGAAGAAATTCCCACCTCATGAACTACGCTCTAATTAATATGGTGCTAAGGGCTTATCGTGTCAAACAGTAATAACTGTGTTATTATTATCTGTCAATGAAAAGTCAAAAAATTCACAGAAAATGGAGGAGAAAATAAAATAAATTTATTAATTAAGCCCATGGAACATGTTGAGACTTCACCTTCAACCCAAGCTTGAAAGAAAATTAGTTACTCATATTTGAATTAGGGATAAAAAGGAAATTTTACTAAAATACAAAGAAAATTCAAGATAGAGAAAGAATTTCAGAAAATGGAGCTCAAAAATGAACTCAGGGGTATCAAATTAGGGGAAGAGCCCTCTTTTTATAAATATAATGAGTAAATCATAGTCATCGGATTAAAACAATTTGGATGCACAGGATTGCGCCATGAGGCAAGTTTTAATTGGTTTGAACACATCATCAGGGCTATTAGCCTGTGTATATACATGTACCGTACGCACGTTTTTCTTATCCACTAACATATTGCTACGTCATTGATCAACAGTGCATAAATATTTTTATCCAATAAGATTATGACACGTCATCAGTCAAGCCATGTCATCAGTCAACGCGACATAATGAGTCAATGCCAAATTATTCTTTCAATCAAATACTGCCACATCATTGGTTGATGCCACGTCATTGGTCAATGCCACATCATCGGTCAATGCCATGTCATCATATAGTACATATAAACAGTGTCATGAACAATACCATGAACATGCCGTACATGTGAACAGTACTATATATGTGAACAGTAACATTTTTACTTTTATGCTCTTCTTAAGATTTTTGACAGTTCTGAATTCAGATTTACCATCCGTTTTATCATCCAATGTCTCGTTTATTGCAAAATGACCATGATGACCCTAAAATACAAGAATACTTAATTATAATAAAACATGCATAATTAAATTCACAAGAAACTTAAATATATAAAAGTAAAGAAGTTAGTAAAATTTGAAGTGAAAAATGATGATTTTTTCCTTTATAAATATACATTTTCTAGTATTCAACAGTTACCATTGGACACGACACAAACTTGTAGTCAAGATTACCTAGTATCTTAGTGGGAGCAATTATAAGTATTGAAATTATAGATTAATAATATAGAATTTATACAACACATCTCTTGATGAGTTTTCGGTGCTTTATTATAGAATTCTCTGGCCAGAGTATGTCGACATATTTAATATGTTGAAAATGATCATTAGAGAAAACGAGTAAGTACCAAGGAATAAAATGTTATTAAATTGATTGGATATTTAAGATATTAATTTAATTAACGATGTAGTGTGAAGGATTATGTAGTAAAGAGATCAATGTGGCTTAGGAAGAATTATTATTCGAGCATACAATTATAGAGGTCAGTTTCAATCTTATAGTGGAGTAGAATTAGAATTAATTAATTATGCTAATTTAATTATAGGCTTAATTATTGTACCAATATTGTATGTTCCCAAATGATCTCCAAGTTAGCTCATTTAATTGACTACACTACTCTGGATTCAAAAATAAGAAAACTAACATATTAGGTGATAAAACTAATAATAATATTTGTTAATGCCATATGTATTATATTTATGTGTAAATGAGATCTTGTGTTATTTTATAAGATAGACCCTAAAGTAATTATACATTATATTCACTTTTACATAAGTAGAGAGGTAATAATATTAAATTTAAAATATTTAATATTTTAAATTATTAAAGGACAAGAATAATACATATAAGGATTTTAAATAAGCATATTATAAAGGAAAATTTTCTCTTTAAGAGACAGACGACTTTTGAGAAAAAATACTGGAAAAAAGAAGCCAGTAGTTTTTGGGTGTGGTAAAACAAACATCTACACGTTCAGTGCAAATCAAACTAGAGTCATAGCCCGAAAGATCATTTGATAACAGATTTATTTTTTGTTGTGATTCATCTTCTCAAATTATCGAGATATGATTTGTAGATTACGAATTTCTTATATATTATATGAGATCGGTCCTAAAATTTTTTTATGAGAAAAATTATAATTTTTCATCAATAAAAACTAGGGATGTAAAATTGATATTGTGGATGTGATTGGCTCACCTTCATCGATGCTACTTCTTTCTCCTTCGATGTGTGATTCAAATCGTGACATGAATTTGATGATCCAAAAGTCATAATAAATCACAGAATGCAAAAGAATTCGTTATTTGATCTTATCACGTGATCCTCCCAAAAATCTCAAAATTAATAGATAACCATTTTTAGAAAATTTTACCGGAGAATAGTTACATTGGAATTGCAAAATACAGGCTCGGACAGATTTTGTTTCCTATCGACAATTCCCAAACTTATAATATGTCATTGCAGTATAATCACGAAGTATAAAATAGACTTGCATAATTATGAGGTACGAAATGGACCTTAATCTTCCTCTTCATGTATATACCAAGTGCTAATCTTTTCTTTTCTTTGATGAGCGCGTTTTTCCACTAAATTTCTTCACCAATGTAAGGGATAACTACTAAATTTGCAAGCAACATATTTGACATGCTTCTTCTCTAGAATGCTGTCAATGATAAAATCTGCAGTTGTAAATATCCAATAAAAAATTATTTGATTTTGCTTCTTTTTCAGAATGTTGTCAATGGTAAAATCTTCAATTGTAAATATCCAATCAAAAATAGCCTCGGGATCAACAATAATCCCAAAAAGTTGAAAAGATCATCAAACAATTCTTGATAAGTCATGTGATTTTTTTCTCTTAATAACAATATTGACCTTGGTCTCAACGGCTAGTGGTAGTAAAAAAGAACAGTGATGGTCAGATTTGGCGCTTTGATAGTGAAAGCTCGATGGTAGCTATGAATTAGTAGGATTCGGCGGTTTGTTGCAGCGGGATCTGATGGTAAGGTGGCTTTTTGAAGTAGTGGGATCTTATGGTGGTGAGGTGGCTTTTTGCGATGGAGATTCTGGTGATTCTTGTAGTGGTGGTGATCGATGGTAAGAAGATCTAACAATAGAGAATTAGAGGTGCAAGCTCACGTGTCTCGAGTGGTTCGCACAGTGGCTGCGCATCTACTAAAAACGGAGGCTGGTCGCGTTTTCGTCAGCGATGGCTAATGAGTTTGATGATGGTGTTGGTGGAAGGTAAAAAGTGGCTGAACGATGGTGGATTTATTGGGAGCTTACTGGAATAGGTGGCTATTGTGGTGATTTATGGCGCACAGACCAAGTGGGTTTGGCAAGGGACTATAACTGGCGACTAATTGTGATTTTACTGGCGGGTTGAACGGCAGCAATGATCAAAGGGATGGTAACAACTGAGGTGGCGGCAGCGGCAGCGGCAACTGATGTTTGATAGTTTTTTTTTTTTTTTTCTCAATGGTAGATCTGTTAAGGATCTAATATAAATGATTTTAAAAAAATAGATTTTTTATAAATAATTTCAGAGAAAATTATAAAAGGATTTGAAAATTATAAGAAGATATATCTATTTACAATAGAAAAAATGTACTTCCTTAAGTTAACTTTAAAAAGAAAACTAAATCAAAAATATAATTGAAATAAAAGATTAAAATATGTTACTATAATTAAATTAAAAAAATCTAAAATAAAAAAATTCTATAATACTAAAATAACATCGTGCATCATTAATAATATCCTACATCATTAGCATGGTTAGAGCGTAAGCTAATATAAATGACTCAATGAGATTTTTAATAATACATTGAACAAGATTAGATGATGTTATAATCCAAATGACTTTAGAAGGGAGATATTTAATAAATAATCCTAGAGGAAATTATAAAATGGGTTTATATTTAATAATTAAAACTAAAGTTATGAAAATAATAACATTACCTCTTTATTTATAATAGAAAAAACATTCTTTCTTCAGTTAACTTTAAAAGAAAAAGTAAATTATAATTATAATATAAATAAAAGATTAAGCCGCATAATATATTTCACTCTAATTAAAATAAAAAATTATAAAATAACATCCTACCTCAATCTTTAATGTCTGTGTTGCTTGTTTTCCTTCCCCTTTCTATAAAACATCTCTCATTTCTCTGTACCGTTTAAATATATTTCATTTCCAAATTTGATTCCCATGTTTTCTTCATTTTCTTGCATGTTGTTGGCTTCTGTATTTTTCTGCAGTTGCTTTCCTGGTATCTTGATCCTCTTAATCTAAAGCATGACATTTCAAAAGTTCTCCAAGACTTCACGAAACGACCTTTACCTTTGTTTGATCAAGTAATTTCATGAGAGATTGGATTGGCGTAAGATTGTTCTGTACTTGGAACTTTCTCCCATGTTGTTTATTAAGACCAGAGCTCTGTTACATGACTAGATTTTGCTCACGTGATTTCCTATTTCTTGACAATGTTCATGCTTCACTATTTTTCATGTTATCTTTTATTGTTATCCCGTAATGGTTCTGAACTAAAGATTTAAAACAGGAATTTCGGAGGATAAGGCGACTTGATAACTTCATAAGTTATAACGACTCTTCTCTTTTCTTGAAGCTTGCTACTTTATTATTAGCCAGCTTTCTCATCTTTTCAGATCAACAAGCAAAACCCATTCATAGTGTTGATTTAGTTGTTCAACAGGGGTACAGCTTCCGTATTGGAGCTTGTGATTGGATTTGTCTCAATGATACTGGACATAAACATTGCTCCAACATTATGGGGGCATACCGTTCGAGTTAGGATCTGAAGGTGCCTTTTTCCGGTGCATATTTTAACTTTGCTGGACCGCTTACCACTCATAGGTTCCCACAATTAGTTAATGCCACCAGCAAGCAAGTTCCATGCTAGGAAATAATTTGATCCGACTATTACCCCATCGGAGGGTGTGACTATAGATCACAGATCTATCTGGTAAAATTCTCAGTCTATGAATTTACAGGAAAATGCGGCAGCATTTCTAACATGATCCAATTATTCACTAATTTGTTATCATTGCTGGGTATCAGGGCTATGGCA
Source organism: Aegle marmelos (assembly GCA_030449875.1). Classification (NCBI taxonomy): domain Eukaryota; kingdom Viridiplantae; phylum Streptophyta; class Magnoliopsida; order Sapindales; family Rutaceae; genus Aegle; species Aegle marmelos. The sequence goes on along the minus strand of JASUUL010000142.1, from coordinate 8,131,035 downwards.
ATGAACTTCCCCAGTTGCTTCTATTTCATTTCTATGTTACTTTTCTCTGAAGGTGTTCGACAAAAATTCTATCCATTCAAGAAAAATTTTATCCAAAATGCACATTCGGAGCACGTAAACTTGGACAATGGAAGAAATGGAGCATCTACTGCAGCAGCAAGATAAATTGCATGGATTCTGAGGCCCATTGATAACTCAGAGCAGGAGTTGTTGACAGGATATTGAATAACATAGCAGAAGCTTGGACCCTAAAACGCTAAAAATATTTGGCTCCGGGAAGGGTGGGGAAAAAAAAACCTTAGAAGAATCGCGGTAGCTGAAGAAACTTAAGAAGCCCAAATTTCGCAAAAAACAAAGAGGATTATGCCTCCAAAAAAGAATATTATGATTGCTAAATGATTCGACTCTGGCTCAAAGAAGTACAAAGCATATACAAGCAATATATAGCTCATTGGCTGAGACTGAAGAGAGAGCTTCAGATTTCATTTGTCAGCTGAAATTGAAGATTGGCAAGTACTTGATCAATTGTAGTAAGAGGCCAATCCAGCTTCGTATTGATGAAGACAGAGTTGAGATGCTAATGGATCTCTCTAGTAGACTGGTGCAGTAAAGACATCAAGAGCAAGATATAGTCCGGTTTGATAAAGATCTAGAAGACGTCCCAAGTAAAAAATTTCCTCCATTATGCGATTTTGCAAGGCTCCCTTCGTTTGCCTAATACTATAGAGGTAAGAAGAGAATTTTGTAAAGTGTTTTTCCCCCCTTTTTTTATTCTATCATCTGTGAATATATTGGAACATCAAAAGAAAATAGAGCAACTGTACTAATGATCACATGTCCATGAAGAAGTGACTGTAAACTGAAGTCACACAGCATACTTCATTACACTTAGTGAGTGTGTTGTGTTCGTAACGTTACCCGTTATTTCAACTAAGTTTTACAGCAGAATTTATAATCCAAATATGCTTTAGAAAAGCTTATACGTACTGCTTTCCTGTTTGTTCTTACAAAGGCAATGTACCACTGATTACTTCCATAAGGCTGCTCAGCTGCGGTGCCACTAATTCAATTTAGCAGGGTTTAAGTTCAAACAATACTCTAATTTGAAAAAAAAAAGTTAACAAACAATAAATATTAAAATAAAAATTCATAAAAATATTTAATTATATACATTTATAATTGTACTGAGACTATCTTTCATATGTTCAAAATATTAAAGAATAACTTATTACTAGGAAGATAATATATATTGACACATACCTCACACACATTAGGATAATCATTCAACTATTGATCTCTCATCCAATTTCTAGAGAAATTTTCACAAAATTCATAGATAAAATTACCCTTTGTACTCTAGTTGTGGCAACTGATCTAATAAACTCGAACACTACTACACAAATGAACATAGATGACGTTTAAATTAATCTTATAATGACGAAGTAAAATCAATCACCTTTATAACAGTCATCTAAAAATGAGGTACAAAAGATGACGCGTAAAGATAGTCATCTAATAATTATATTAGATGACTCATTTATCAAAAAGTAATCATCTAATGTTGTAAAGAACGTGTTCATTATCAACATCGGTGACGTACTTTTCAAAAAATCAATCATTTAGTGTTGTAAAAGAACTGTATTCTCTCTGAGTATAAATGACTGATTTTAAGTAAAAAAACGTCAACAATACTAGTCACCATGATATGAATACATTACTAAAAATCTGAAATGCCTATTATTATTATCATCATCATCATTATTTATTTATTTATTAATTATTATTATTATTATTATTATTATTATTATTGCTGCAATAAATTAATTTTTTTGAAAAGCTACAATATGAAAATAAATATTCATCAAGCAATTACAATACTCATATATAAATTTGGTACATGACAACAATACTAAAGAAATTCTTTATGTTTACAATTTCCAAATTAAAGTAACTAGATATCTATAACTCTTTTTTCTTAAAATAGAACTATATTACATTCTTCACAAGAACAAGAAAATGCATGCAGCTAGCCCTCTAGTAGGCTACTCCAATAATCATGCCAAAGCCAAAGGGAGTTAGAGATGAACCTTCCTTGATTACAAAATGAAAATTATTGAAATAATTTTATAAAATTTTTAATATCTTATTCAAAACAAAGATAATAACAAAGATGTAGATTAAAAAAAATAATCTTATTTATTTACTAACCTCGCAAAGTCATTGTGCTACAAAATTTAGTGAAAAATATTTGGCCATATGTACTCTACCCACTCCACTCGTCCAACAAACTATATATCATGCACAAAATAGTCAACATTAATACATGCATCGACCTTACAAAATCTATAAATTTTAAAAGGATAAGGAGATGACTACCAAGTTTTTTATTGAATCATCATAGTTTTCAATGATTTCCTTTATAAATCTCATAATATAATATCCACATTCAACATCTATAGTTTGTTGAGGACACAACACATAAATTTTAAACTAATTAATGTCATCTACATATGTAAATAAATTTAAATTGAATATACATAAGTACAATTTCATATACCTTAACCCTTTTCCAAACAAAGGATTTCCCATTTTTGCTACAAAAATCTTGAAAGCACTTAAGATACATAATTAAATACACATTCAGTCAAGCATATTTTAATAAATGCATTATAATTGACAAAAAATGACATAACTTATAGTGATACAAAGTTCTTCAAATCATGGCGAGGTTCATGATTGAATGAATCAAAAAAATATACTATAAATTTGTGCAGATCCACAATAATCAACATCCACTGTTTGCTATATATAATGATAAATATCAGCCTTGCATATTTTTGTAAAAGTAAAAGAAATAAATTCCAAATACTATATACAATTAATAAAATAACAAACCTAGTATTGTAAGTAAATATCAGAAGCTGTTCTGGATCAAGTATTTCCATTCTTGATACCATTGCACGAGCTCTAGTCTCATTATTATTTCTGGTTTCATCACAAAAGATTGAAGGATTACCAAATTTGTAAAAATGTTCCAAGTGATGATCCTTCAAGACCTCGTAAAGATGCCTACAGAAAACAAGTAATAATTACTTTGCTACATAAATAAAAATTATAACTAATTATTTTGCCAAGACAATAAGCAATTTAATTAAATTACTTCATGTAACAATTTATTATTGCGACCCTAATCTTTTCCATGCTATAGAATTGTACAATGTCATCAACTGATAAATATAATTTAGTTTTCTCATTGTCGAAGGTCCCTGGATAAAGTTCAATAAATAATGCTTTAGTCAACACTCGGCAAGCATACTTGCAAAGGGCATCTATTCTTGTTGGCAATTTGTATTCCTGCACATTCTCAATAGATTTCTTTATGTAACTAAAATAATAAAAAAATATTATTTTATTAATTTAAGACATATCAAAAGCAAACAATTAATTATAGATATATACCTCAAAATCATTCAATATGACAAGTTGCTTAGGCCAAGCAACATGGGATCCAATGGCATCGCTAACAAGAACTAAGTCATCCCTGACAGGCCTTGGTAAAAATTCATACCCTTTAATTGCAATATTAACAGCCACACAAACATCCGTGACTGCCAATGGTACTCCATGCACAGTCGCATTCGGATCTGTTAGCCTAATAGGTTATAAATATTATGATTTTGATGATAACAAATATATGCATTAAAGTGTTTCATTTTGTATTTCACAAGTTTATTAGTTTTGAAGGATAATAAATCAAGTAGAATCAAGTGAAATCAAGTTCAAGACACTCAACGGGTAACGGCAGCTCAACGGATAATTTATTGCGACAATTTCTTTTAAAGCCGGTATGATTTAATTTATGCTTAGATTAGCATTTGTGAAACTGAATTTTATGTTAAAAAAATAATTATTTTTCAAGTTAAATACTTTTATGTTTATGAGATAAAATATTTTGTGGATTAAAGTATTTTGGATAAAAATAAAATTGTTTTAAATTTCGGAGTTGGACTTATTTGCTAAATTCTAAAACATTTGAGCTTTATTGTAACTTATAACAAATTATGGGCTTAAGTGAAAAGTTTTGAAAACTTTAAAGATTATGGTGATTTAGCTAAAACTTAAAAAGGACTTATTTGAATAGATTTTCTTTAGTTTGGGCCACACTATAATTTTAGAATGTTTTTAGAATTAAATAATAATTAAAATTTCTAAGATTGAGTCTTTTTGAAAAGTTTTATAACGTTTTGGGTCATAACATAATTTGAATAAGTTTTGAGGTAAAACTGTAATTTCGTGAATGATATTCAGAAGAAAATTCAAAATTAACGGAATAACTTCACATATTTATTCTGAGCGAGAAATTTGTTAAATTAAGCGACTAAATTACTGAAAGACCTGGAATTTGACAATAACAGCTAGTTTTCGAGCTTTAACTATAAAAACTCAACTCCAACTTCATTTTAAAGCTTCTGGCAAGCAAAAACAAGTTTGTAAAACATATATTGAGCTTCCATATTGCAAATCACAATAGATTAAATCATTCTTGAGGCATTATTTGTGAATCTACTCTTGCAGAGAGTGCTTTTGCTGTAATTTCTATTTTGTATTGTATTAAGAGTGTTCAAGTGAGGGAAACACTTGGGATAAAAAGATTAGGGTGATAATCTCTTGATTGTAAAGGTCCATTGACACCTTGGAAGTCAATTGTAAACATTTGAAGCTTTGGGAGGCTTGGATAGTGAAATCCTCAAGCTCGGTTGGCTTGGAGGCGTGGACGTAGACGAGGATTGCCGAACCACGTAAAAATTGCTGTGTTTGCATTCTCTTCCCTTACTCATTTATTTTGCAAGCATTGCCTAATTTATTATATTTGATTTAATTCCTGTAAAACTTAATTTTTGTTTGCATTAAGGCATTAGATTGAATTATTTGTAAAATAAATTTTAATAACCCAATTCACCCCCCCTCTTGGGTTGCTTATTTGTATTTCAGGATCGTTATTTTCTAACATTGTACCTTTGGCTACAATCTTCCCTACATTTTACTCTAATAGAATTTTTCTTGCAAAATTTTCTCATAATTTTCCTCCAGTTGAGTTATACGCTCTTGTAACTCATTGTTAGATGAGAAACTTTGTTTTTTCCTTCCAAAGTATAAATAAGGTGTGACAAAACATCCTCCGGTTCTTACTTGACCTGAACTTTCAGGGGTTCTTAAAGCTATTGTTAGAATATCATTTCTACCACCAGTAGTTATAATCCCTTCCTCACTTTTCTTTGTTATCTCATCCTACATTTGAATGATAACAAGTAATCAGCAACTAGAAGTTTGTATGTTAAATTATTCAAAAATCATTTATTTATAGAACTTACTATTTCATCAGCCTTTTCTCTAACAACCTCGCTTGTGTATCTACCTTTCTTATTTTTGCGTGCTACTTTCCATAAGATAGAGTGACTAAGTTCTTCATTGTTTCCAGCAGCTTGTTGCTATATATAAGTTTAAATGTATTAAAGTGATACATAATTTTCTTAATTCAAATGATAGACTGAAAATGAAAGTTAGACATACATATAAATGTTTGTGTATATACCAATTCATCCTCTAATCCCACATGGTCTTTCCTTGAAAGGCAATGATTGTATATATTCTTTGCCCTTCTTTCTCTATACTTTTGGCTAATTTCCTACATTCAATAATCAAGGTAAATACGTAAACAATGATAAACATACATTTAATTTAAAAAGTTAGTCAATACCTCAAATGCACTAGACGTTCAATAACGTACGAAAACTTTCCAATCTTCTTGCTCAATGAAATCATACATTTTAGGTGGGCACTTTAATGCCTCTGGCTTATCTTTATAGATCTTTATGTATTTAATGGTGAGCCTATTTTTAAAGGTTCTCTATTTATTTGCAGTTGAAGATAAGAATTTACCTTGAAGCTCATCATCCACCTCAAAAGAGAACTGCAATATGCATAGCATGTTTAAAATTTTTTTCACAAATTAAATAATCTATATTAGTTTAAGAAAAATGCTATAAAGACATACTTTTACGCATTCCCATATCTTTTCTTTGGTCTCTAATGGCATTTTGCTCCAATCTTCATAAGATATTCGAACCATGGTACGTGCTAAGACACCCAAAAAGCTAAACAATTATGTTGCTACCTTGCTGTGTTGTTGTCCTCTTTTGTTATACTCGACTATAAGCTTTTGTCCATTGTTTCTATTTCTAATCAGCAGAGGTAAATTCATTCGACTTCTACTTTTTCTTTTTCTGACAATTGAACTCATTTCTATATCAATGTTTTATAAACCTACTGGAAAATAACTAAAGAAAAAGAATTGATGAGAATATAATATAAGAATAACAGGTCACATAAGTTAAATAAATGCTATATATTAAAATAATGATTCAGCACATCAACTACACTGTAAAAAAACTTATATTTTTTTTCTAATCAACATTTTCAACCAATGTTTCCTCATTGATATTAGTTCGAATATAAGCTAAATCGTTATCACTCATTTTATCAAATGACTCAACAGATGGCATCAAATTGCTAGGATTTTGATGTTTTAATATAATGTCACCTAGATCTTCTCTTGAATCATCTACATATTCCCTGTGTGGATTCACTATCACAACAAACCACCTTGGATCGAGTTGATCTTCAGCATAACATACTTGTATCGGTTGAGAAGGAAAAATAAAACAATCATCTTTATGGTCTATCCTATTAAGGTTTACCAACGTAGCTCCTAGCTCATCTCTTTTTATACCATGATTGTTTTCAACCCAATCACACTTAAATATAGGAATCTTAAACTTGTTATAATCAAGGTCCCATATCTCTTCTATAACTCCATAAAATAACATATTTACCACCACAGGATTCTTATCTTTAGCACTTGAAATCTGAAATGTATTTGCCTCTAAATAGACTCAACTGTTCTGTACAACTAGTAAGCTATCACATTCTTTGGTAGGAAAATGATAACCATTAATTTCATAGCCTTGGTACTTTATCACTTTAGGGCGAGGTCCATGTGCAATTCACCTTAAGGCTTCAAAGATATTGTTCCTTGATTCATTAAGTTGAATTTCAACCTATACAATAGTAATAAAAATTTATATAAATAATACATAAATATCTTAGAATAACAAAAAAAATGTTTATGCATGAACTATATAGTTAATTACTTTCTGACGCAACCAATATATAAAAGTCCTATTATGTTCATCCTGTAGCCACTTTTTCTTCCTTGACTTTGTCGAATATTTCTTCTTCAAGAACTTCATATGCTCTCTAAGATATCAAAGATGAAATAAGAATTATTATAACTATTATAGAAAATATAACTAATATATATAAGATAAGGGAAATAGTTACTAACAGGATATACAACTGAACTTTATTTGTATTTTTCAGTACATATCTATGTGCCTGCAACCACAATTTACAATCTATTCTAAGAACACATCCTCCTGGTAAAGGTAATCCAATATCAGATCTATACTTTTTATGTGGAATGTCAATTGCATCAACTTCAGATAAGTATTTTATGCAGAACTCAATAGCCTCTTTAGCTATATATGATTCAGCAATGCAACCCTCTAGTTTATCCCGATTTCGTACATAATCCTTTAACATTTTAATTTCCCCCCCAAATGGATACATCCATTGGAGGTAAATAGGTCCACAAAGTTTGACTTCTCTAACAAGGTGCACTAGTAAGTGAATCATAATATCAAAGAAAGATAGCAAGAAATATTTTTCTAACAAGCATATAGTATTCACCAAATTGTTTGCATTTGATCCAATTTGACACATCCACCACTTTGCTGCACAGGTTGCTAAAAAAAGTACAAAATCTTGTTATTACATATCTACATTTAGGTAACAAAGATCGTATTGCTAAAGGAAACAATTGTTGCATCAAAGCATGACAATCATAAGATTTCAAGCCATAGAGTTTTAAATCTTGCAATAAGATTAGATTTCTAAAATTTAAACAATAGCCATTAGGAACATTAAGTTCAAACAATGTCTTACAAAATTTTTTCTTTTCTTCCTTTGACAAAGTATAACACGCAGAAGGCAATTTTGTTCCATTTTGACCAACTCTTAGTAGTAATTCTTTCCTTACACCTATTTCATCTAGATCCATACGAGCAGCAAAACTATCTTTTAATTTCCCTGAAATGCCAAGTAAAGTCCTTGCAAGACTTTTACACACATTCTTTTCAATATGTATAACATCAAGGGTGTGTCTAATATATAAAGACTTCCAATAATCAAGCTAAAAAAAATAGATTTTTCTTCCAACAAACTTTTTCATTAATATCAGTTGCACGACTATTTACTTTTTTTCCCTAACGTGAAATTTAATCTTTGAACTCGTGCCAAGATTTCCTCTCCTTTTAGCAGTTCTGGAGCAATTTCAATTTCCTCTTTATTATTAAATGCCTTCTTCTGAAACTGATATGGATGATATCGAGGTAAAAATCTTCTATGACCAGTATAAGATATTTTTTTACTATGGGTGAGGCGAACTACATTACAAATTGGACATGCTTTATACCCTTTTATAGTGCAACCAGCCAAGTTTCCATAAACAAGAAAATCATTTATTGTCCATATTAAAATAGCTTTTAATGTGAAAGACTCTTGACGATAGGCATCATAAGCTTCAATGTCTACCTCCCACAAGATTCTAAGATCATCAATCAATGGAGCTAAGTAATATCATTACCAGGCTGTTTGTGACCTGAAATTAACAATGTCAACATCATAAATTTCCTCTTTATACAAAGCCATGGAGGAAGATTATATGTCACTAGTATCACTAGCCAACAACTATACCTACTACTAAGAGAATTATATGGATTAATCCCATTTGCAAATAATGCAAGTCGCAAGTTCCTTGGTTCAACTCCAAAATCAGGCCAGAAGTGATCTATTAGTTTCCATGTCGGGGTGTCTGCAGGATGACATAATAATCCATCAGTTTCCCTTTGGTGTGGAATGCCATGTTTAGACTTTTTGAAGTTTCAACACTTCAAAACATTCTTTTAAACCTAGGGATATGTGGGAAATAACATAAAACCTTTGCTAGAACACTAACCTTTATCTCAGTTGAAGTTTTTTTCAACTTCCACCTTGCTGCACCACAATTAGGACATATAACAGCATCTTTATAGTCTTTTCTATAAAGTATACAGTCATTTGGACATGCATGTATCTTCTCATACTCTATCCCTAATGCATTTAAGGTTTTTTTTGCCTTATACATTGAACAAGGCATTTTATTATTGTCAGGCAACATTTCTTTTAATAATTTCAACAAATGTGAAAAGCCTCGGTCTGACCACCTATTTCTTGCTTTTAGGTTGTACAAATTTACCAATACAGATAATTTTGTGAACTTACTACAACCTGGATATAACTTTTTCTCAGCATTAGCCAATAAATTCTCAAATTATTTAGGGTTGTTTTCAAAATGATCATAAGCTCCTTGAATCATCTCTATAGTGCTGGCCACAGATTTAGTTTCAAAGGCTCTTGTTTCAAATTCTCTTGTAGATTGATTGTTGCTAGTTGTTGATAGCTTCTTAACATGCTTTTCTCCATGCAAAATCCAATTATTGTAACTTTGGTCTATACCATTGAAATACAAATGGTCCCTAATCTCATCAACAGTTTGATGTTTCACGTTTCCGCATTTCGTACGTGGACATAGAATGTGATTAGAATTTGTTGCATGAACCGTTGCAAAATTTATAAATCTTTCAACACCAATCTCATAATCTTTTGATCTTCGATCCATAGACATCCAAGATTTGTCCATTCTAAATGTAAAATACAAATATATACTAAAATATAATTTCCTCGTAAGTATCTATGTCCTAATTTGAGAAAAAGTAAAACTTAGGACCTTAATATTATTATTATATCAAAATAATATCAATAGAAACATTAATTTACTAAAGCACATAACGTAATAAATTGACCAAAGCTTAATGCACATAAAGTGTCAAGGACTAAACACAAAAGCATAACAAAATGGATTGCTATGGTAGAGAGCATTTGTATAAAGTGCTAAGCATACATATGATGACAAGCTAAACATCTGAATTTTTTAAAAATATGTATTAATTTATGCAACTAACATTATTTCTCTTATTAATATTTGTTCATATATTAGATTCAAGATGTTTTATTAATTAATTATTAAAGTGTATACTTTATGTCTTTATTTCTATAGCACTTGTATTAAAAATAACTAAGTTAAAATAATAATTTAAAATAACTAAGTTAAATTAATATTTTTTTATAGCTATATCCTCTATTAAATTATAATCTCTTTATAATAATAAAATTATTTTGATTCTAATAATATGATTATAATTATAGGTATACTTTACAACATTCTATATGAGGCTAAGGGAAAGAGGATGAAATGATTAATTAATATTGTAATATCATATAATATTATACAAAGGCTCATTCTATTAATTCTCTAATAGTTTTTTTATTATTTTTTAATAAGAAAGTATGTGTGTGTATATAAATTAATTTTAGGTTATTTGAACAATTTGAAATAATTATAATTTTGCAACAAATCCCACATGGTGCGCATCATTTTTGGTTTCCCAATTTCGTAAAAGATAAGATGAAAGAAAAGAGAAGGGGAAAAGAAAATAAAGATAATCCAATCAAAAGAAAGAGGAGAGGTCAAATTGATGATTATGAAGAACAAGAATAGAAGTTGTGAGGTTATGAGATTAATAACTTATTAAAGTTCAAAGGAGCATGACATGGTTCGACCAAATTTGTAACTTCCCTAAAATATGCAAGTAGAAAAATTAAAAATCCTTCATAAATACTAATCCCCAAAAATAATCGTACTATTCATCCATCTTGTTAATATTTGCTATTCAAATAGATTAAATTAGACAAAGAAAAAAAAAAGCACATGTAGGCTACCCATAATCAAACAATCTATCATTTTCTTTCACAAACATGACTAAACAAAAGGAAAGAAAGTACCTTTATGTGGGACCAAACTTTGAAAATCCAATATTCAAGGTAGTCGAATGCTTTAACAATTTACTTGATAGTGTTATGGTCCCAAGCTTTGTAATCTTCTTGCCAACATGTGTGGTCTAGAGCTTTAAGATTTCTTCTTAATTTGTCTTCAATTCGTCTATGTGTGAACAATTAGGGTTTACAATTATGGGCTTACATAAATAATAGGTGAAATTAAGGGTTTGGAACTCGAAAGTTGAAGATAGAAAGATGTTTTGTATGGGCGAAAGGGAATTTTACAAAGGAAGTTTGTGAAGTCATAGAAGAATGGAGGCTGAAACAAAGAGACACTGATAGTTCACGGAAGACAAAGAAAATAAAAAGGGAAAGTGGGATTTTTATACTTGAAAATAAATGACATATTTTAAAAATAAGAGTCACCTTTTAATCAATTAAAAATGACTTGTTATTTAGTGGTGAGTCATTCTTACGTTATAAGTAAAAACAATTTTATAATACATGACTTCCAAAAATAAATAAAAGTCATCTAAACTAATAGATGACAATTAATAGTATGCTTGTCATGTATTACATGTTATCTTTATCCTGTTTTGTAGTAATAGAAGCTAATGTCACCAATAGATTAATTAATGAATACAATTTATCCTACTTAACCTCAACCCTTTCCTATATTTTAACAAGGGTTTTGTGATAAACTAAATTAAAAATGAGGCACTATTAAAATGAATTTAAAAAAGTAATATTAAGGAACTCAATATATAAGGTTTAATTTGAGTTTTAATTGATGTGGCATTCATCCATTGATGATATAATATAGTAATAAGTAATTTTGTATTGATCATTTAATAAATAAGTAACATATAATATTGATACTCAATTTGAGACTCAAATATTAAGATCCTTAGCATTATTGTTATAAAAATAAGTGAAGTTATTTGAACCTATTAAATTCCTCTTTATACATTTTTTAAAAATAAATTCACTAAAAATTTAAAAAATTCAAAATCACAAATTACCCATCATTAATCTCTTTTTTCCTTCCATAATTATAAATATTCTCTCTTTCTAGTCTCTAACATCACGTCTTACAAACCAAAGCCACCTTTTTAAAGTTTCAACCATTTGGTTCTAGTACTTTATTTCTCTCATTATTTTCTTCTAAAATATATCTGAAATACTAACTAGACAACTCAAGAGGGAGGTAAATTGGGTTTTTGAAATTCTAACAAATAAAAGACTCAAAGTGATATAAATTAAGCAATTAAATTTGAGATAAAATAAGTGAATGAACAATAAAAATAAAGGGATGGAGTAAGAGAGATCAAACACAGTTAATTTTACGTGGTTTGGTTATTCCCGTTTACGTCCACGCCTCTAAGCACACCGAGCTTGAGGATCCTACTAAGCAAGCCTCCAAGACTTCAAAATTTTACAATTGACTTCCAAAGTGTCAATAAACCTTTACTAAAAGAGATTTTTCCCAATCTCTTAATCTAAGTGTATCTCAACACTCATAACCACTCAAAACAAATATTATAAATTGATTTTTCTCTCACACAATTTTTCAAGATTACATATTTTTACCTAATGTGTGAAGAGATGAAGTAAAAATATGTTTAAAGCTCAATGTAGATCGTATATTCATGTATATGCTCAGTAGTTGTATTGTTATCCCTATTTGATTTGACTTGTATGAACTTATTTATAGTTGAAGCTAAAAAATAGCCATTATTCATCCTTGTTGACAGAAAACATATTATCGTTAACTCTTAACAGATAACCATTTTTGTTGGTCAATGTTACCGTTGAGCTTGATTTCAAATTAACGGTTGACCGTTTGTAATTGCTCTCTCGCCGTTAACATCCAGAGACCTACACAACAAAAAATCTTCTATCCGTTTTAGGTAAACGGTTAAAGATTAACAAAGAATGTTAGTCTCGATATTATCGATTAGCCGTTATATATTAACGATTCACCGTTAAATTCTAGCAACCTTATAAAATAAAAAATATTTAATCAGTTTTCTTTAAATAGTAAAAGATTAGTAAGATATTAAGACCTGGATATTATCAGTTAATTGTTATATGTTAACGGTTTGCTTTTAATTTTCAGCAACTTTATAAAATAGAATGCTTAATCTGTTTCTTTTAAACGGTAAAAGGTTAACACATGGTGTAGGTTTGATTATTATCGGTTAACCGTTAAAATTAAAGGTTTACCATTTACTCTTAGCAAGCTTAGAGACTTATCGGTTAAGGCTTATCAGAATACCCCTTTTTTCTGGGCATGAAGGTTAAGTTTTACCCTTACTGGTTAGCCGTTTAATTCCAGTGTTTGTTTTTTTTCTTTATGTGAGTTATAAAACACTTGGTTGAAGTTTTTAGAAAATCACCTCTTTGTATTTTATCGATTAACCGTTAAAAATTAACGGTTTACCGATTATACCCAGAAAATCATTTTTTTGTTCAAAATGTTTCAATTTCTCTAGGGCTTGTAAACACATGCAGAGAATTTTGAATTTTAAGAAAATTTCTGAATTTCTATCAGCATTAAAAAAAGATTAATTATTTGTTATCATCAAAATCAATAAACAAAACATGTATATGTTAACAGTATCTAAATTATTTTCTTCTAAAATGTATTAAAGGAATGTTGTTTAAAAAATATTATTCAACCAATGTTATAGAATTTTTTACAGTTAATGTTATTTTTTATTTAAATTGTTCATTACTCTCTTTTTAAAACAGTCATTATTCTTCTTGATGTATTTGAGATGGGACATTATTTTTTCTTTTTGAAGACATGAAGGAAAATAATTTTTTTTGTGGCTTTAATTTCATGGTTAGTAAAAAAAGTCTTCACATTAATTATTAGTTGTTGTTCATTTTTATTCGTCCAAGTTTGTGAGAGCTTAAAGTCAAAACAATATTGGCAATTGCTATAAAGAGACAACCATAAAAAATTTATTTGCAATTTTACATTAAAGAAAAGGCAATCCCTAAATTACGTTTAACGTAACTTACAGTTAGGAAAATCTCGTCTACTCAAAGTGTTAAGATATAATCTAATGGCTAACTTTTAATTTCTCCAAAATTGTAATGGAATGGGAACCTACTGAATTAGTTTGCCCATTTGACAGTCATCTCTGCCTCTCAACTAAACTTTTCTTACTCCTTCATAAGCCTTCAGCAATATCTTTTCTTGCTTTTTAAAAAAGAAAATCACTCAAATCCGACAAGAATTCATCATTCTTTATACCCCAATCAAGATCATCACCAAGAATTAAGTTTTCTTTACTCTTTTTCTTCTAAGAACTCTTCGGAAAACACCAAAAATAGCTCTTTCTTTGCAACGAAGACAATGGCGAAGAAGGCAAATTCATCCATGAACTCATAGAACTCAACGGCAAAGAAAATGAGTTGGACTTGGACTTCAGCTTCAATTTCGAGGAAACAACGACTAGAGGAACTGAAGCAGAAACATACCCCTATCTGAAATTTTCTTAAGAATTAATTTCTTATTTTGAGTACTGTTTGGACTCTAGGAAAATGATTAGGGAGGAGAAGAATCAAACTAGAAACTAATTTTTTAGTTCCAAGCCGGTTTCCCATCTGGGTTATGTTTGGAATTGAATAAAAACTCTAACCTTAAAGTTGGATTTAAATGATGATGCTGATGAGATTTTGTACATTTTTCAATGTGGTGATGATGATTGTCATCGATGTGGGTTAGAAGTAGCAGGGAAAGATTTGAGCTTGAGAAATCAAGATTCTACTATTAAATCCTCGTCTATGTCCGACATATTTCCAAAATCCTCCATTATTAGCATAACTAATTATGTCTGTCATTTTTATAAAGTTTTTCATGAATTGAGTTTAAAGTGTGCTTCCTGTAACGACTAACTCATGCTTTTAGCTAGAATTTGGTAATGGAGATCTTAAGTTTTGAGGACGATTGTTGAGTATTAGAAAGTGTATATTTATAAAGGAGAAAATCGTCATTTTACACTTTAAGTCTCACTAATATTGCTATTTTTATTTATTTAAATATTTTGTTATTTAATTATATGTGTTTTATTATAATTATATATTTTATGTATTTTAGGGGCATTACGATCGTTTCACAATGAATGAGTGATCAGACAGCAAAACGGACATCATATTTGGACTCAGGACGGTCGAAAACCTTAAGAGAAGCATTAAATAAAAAAATTCATTGTTCACATATACGGTACTGTTCATACATACGGTACATATACGGTACTGTTTACGACACTGTTTATGTATACGAACCGATGATGTGACAACTACCTATGACGTGACAGTATCTAATTGGACGAATTATATGGTATTGACTGCTTATATAGCGTTGATCGATGACATAGCATCGACCCATGATGTGTCACGATCTTATTGGGCTAAATTTCTTATGTACTGTAAATCGATGACGTGGCAGCATCTCAGTGGAGGAAAAATCGTATGTACGGTACATGCGCATACATGGGATTATTTACTATTCAGACGGTGTTACTGTGCAAATGTTGACTGTTGACTGTTGACTGATGACGTGGCGCAATCTTGAGCATCCGAACTGTTTTTAATCCGATGATCACGATTCACTCAATGTATCTATAAAAAGGGGGCTCTTCCCCCCTAATTGGATACCCCTGAATTCATTTTTAAGCTTAGATTTCTGAAATTCCTTCTCTTTCTTGTAGTTTCTTTGTATTTTAATAAAATTTCCTTTTTTATCCCTAGTTAAAATATGAGTGGCTAATTTTCTTTTAAACTTGGGTTGAAGGTGAAGTCTCAACATGTTCCATGGGCTTAATTTGGTAAATTTACTTTCTCTTCCCCTCAAATATTTGTGGTTGTTTTGACTTTTCGTCGACAAATAATAATAGTCTTGTCTAGATACCGCTCTGGTTAAACCGGCACCCTAGTACAAGGTTTTATTATTTGACACGATAAGCCCTTGGCACCATATTTATTTGAGCGTGGTTCATGAGGTGTGGAATCTCCCCTTATGATTTAATTGGCATTAATATGGAATATTTAGCCCATGGAGTATGTTGATGCAGATCCGGATACCCAAGTGCTTTATTATAACAGTTTCATTTTTAATTATTCCCGCCATTTTAATTCACAATTTAGGATAAAATTACCCTAATTTAATTGTTCCCATTAAAAAAAATTAATTCTGCACATAATTAAAATCAATCTCCTCGTGGGATCGACACTCGTCACCATTAATCTATTCTACAATAGATTCGTGCGCTTGCGAGTTCAATAAAATTTACACAATAAGGATTGTGTTGCCAGAGACGAAACTGTAGTGGAAATTTGATGATTAAAACAATCTCGTTATGTTTCTCGCGACTGACTATAAAAGGGAGAGTCTTGTGTTGACTATTTTTTGTAACTGATTCAACCGCTTCAACCAATTTCATTTTATCATTGTTAAAGTGACTTGGCATATGCTTATTGGCCAGCTAATCAAATCATTGGTTGAAAGTTATGTCAAAACATAACTTAGAGCAATCCGAAAAGCTAAAGAAAAATATCAAGTGAATTGGTGAGGTGTAGAAGAATAAGAACGAAGAGAATACGAAGCATATGAGAGATAATGGTTAGGATGGTAATTTTATCAAAGGTAGATTTTGAATTACATTCCTCTTGAATTGATTATCTTTAACTTATCTCCCTTACCTTTAAAAATCGTAAGTTATCTATATTTTTATTCAAAAGATAAAGGAAAACTAAATGTCGATTGATGAATTTTTTATCTTTTTAACAAAAATAAAGAATAAATTAAGAGTTTAAAAGATAGTGAATTCAAGAGGACAGTTATTTAAAATTAACCTTTTATCAAATATTATTTTGACAATTAAAAACTTAATGAAAATAAGAGTGTAAAGAAGAAATTGATGGATTTGTTTGAGAGAGAGGGAATTTGGATGCTGACACAAACTAATAACTTCATGAAACATCACAAAGAAAATTAATCATGTAAAATCAGTTTATTTCACTAAATGGTAACATAACTCTCAAAGGATTAAAAGATACAATCTTTGAAAAATGATAGTTTCGATAAATATGTCCACCATCAAGAGGTATTATAGGAACTAGGATTTTGGTGGTTAAAGCTCACACCCAAGCAGTGCACACCATCATAAAAGAACCAAAATATCTCTTCTTTTTAGTAAAGAAGAAGGACCTAATAAAAACAAAGACTCCTTACATAAGTAATAAGGAAAAAACCATCTTCGTTGTCCTTTGCTATTACTTAAAAAATAGTAGGACCATAATACTAAAAACCTATTACGTGGCCAATTTAGAAGTTAAAAGGAGGTTAAAAGTTTTCTTACCTTTTAAGCTCATGAAATTACTATCAAAAGAAAAAGAATATTAAAATAACCTCACTTTTGGACAACAAACCAACGAAAATTCACCAACCACCTAAAATTACCAAGATACCCTAATGATCATTATTATGTAAGATTCACATGTTCAATTTTGAAAGGGATCTCTCTCTCTCTCTCTCTCTCTCTCTCTCTCTCTCTCTCTCTCTCTCTCTCTCTCTCTCTCTCTCTCTCTCTCACACACACACACACATTGTTCTATCAACTCATAGGAACCTTTTTTTACATATAATTTCTTTAGAAACAACTCAAAGAAACATATTCCTTATTGTTATCTTAGAAAAATCTTTTATCTCTATAAAACCTGCATTTTCTTCATGTTATTACCCACCATAAACAAATGAAGTTTTGTTGATATTGTAAAATAAATCATGTAGTATTTCACATATATAGTAGATTAGAGATAATTATTTTCTACTGATGTAAGCTAAATGATCAAACCACGTGAAATCTTGTGTGTCCTTTATTGTTTATATTTATTTTTTTCTTATTATGACGGTTTTGATACTAAGATCATATTTCATATTTGAGCCCATCTAAGTTATCGTACAAGTTCTATTGAAGTCTTTCAATAAACTATCTAGAGCTATTCTTAAGTTCGCCAGAATTATCTATTACACTCTTTTAAGTTCTTCATATCAACTCTTTAAATTAACTCTCACAACACTATTAAGTTATATATAATATTTCAAATTTATCAACTTATTTCTCAAAACACCTCAATTTACCTTGGAAATCATAAACAACTATACCCCCTTCCAAATGTTAAAAAAAATATGCTCAAACCTAAACCTAACCCAATCTCCCTTGGAATATAAATTTTGTTTGCTCAAATCAGAACCTGAATCTGGCGAAAACAACCACTAAATAATTCATATCGGATCACAATGAAAATTCGACCACAATAAGATTTAAACTCCGCCTATAAATGTTTGCGCTGTCTCCGTGGGCCATGGTTGTTGATTTGTCCTCGTCGGGTCCTTGCTTGTCCATGCGCATAAATCATGGTTCAAATTACATCACCTTGTCAGAAAACAACTTGTGGTCGATGCATTTTAGGTCATGTAAGTCTTTCCAAATCACGACCACGAAGTCTTGATTTTAATTAAAAAAAAAAAAAGTGTTGATTTTATCGTAAGGCAGACGACTTTGACTCACTGCGGACTCATGCTCATGGACTCATGGTGCTCTTTCTTTTCTGACAGGTGGACTTTGGTGGTTGAAATTTGAAAATATGATATTTGCACAAAACATTTAATATAAAATACTATACAGATAAACTCATTTAGATTAATTAATTTTATTTTTATGTAAATGTATATTAATCTTATTTGATTTGCATAAAAATTTGTTCAGTATGATTTCTGTATCATCTTTCTTGTACATCTATAAAAAGAAGTTTGGGATTCTGACATTTTGTATTTGTCATGGAGGGAATGGTTTATGGAAAATTTTCTAAGTATATTAAAACGAAAATATATGTGTACAAAAAGACACCATGTAAAAGAAAAATATATTAAAATATATTTATACTCTGAAATTTAAACATTCTCAAAGTATACATAATTAAATAAGAATAATAGACGTACAAAATGGTAGTAGAGGAAAAGAACTCAACGCGAGAATTTTTTTTCTTTTTTGCATTAAGTGGCAAAAAGGCATAATTGTTTAACTTATTTTTGTCACCATTTAGTAGTTTATAATTTCTCATAAGGGCTGGTTCGAGATTGCTTTTCAGAAATTTAAAACCTATTTCTAAATTTTAAAAACTAGTTTTAATGTTTGATAAATTTTTTAAAAAATCATTTTCTGAAAAAAGGTGATTGTCAATTTTACCCATATTGTGACTAATATATATTACTCACTCTCCTACTATTTTTATAATAGTAAATAACCCCTCTCACAGCATAAGTTTATAATATTACCTCTATTTTTAAATATAGTTTTATTAATATTTATTAAGATTAAATAAATTATCTGAATAGAAACTAAATAAAAAATTAAGTAATGAAAATAAGAAATATATGTTTTTGTGAAAAAGTTAATAATAAATTTTTTTCTTGTATTTTTCTATATTATAAATATTTTCTTATAATAGATATAAAAGAAAATTATTATAAATGATAAAAAAATTATTGTAAGAAAATTTGATTGATAAATAAAAAATATTATAAAATATACAATAAAATGTTTATCTTATACTTTTTACATTTAATTTTAAAGTATTATAAAATATTTATTATAAGAAAATGTTTATAACATAAAAGGAAAAAGAAAAAATTTAATTATTAATTTTTTCACATCAAAACGTATATTTCTTATTTCTAATACTTAATTCTTTTATTTAGTTTCTGTTCATATGATTTATTTATTCTATAATAAATATAAATAAAAGTATATTTGAAAATAGGAGTAATATTGTAAACTTATGCTGTGAGAAGAGTTTTTGGCTATTATAAAAACAATAGGAGATAAATAGTATATACTTATTACAATATGGGAAAACTAACAATCTCCCTCAAAAAAATTATCACATTTTATAGCAAGTTTTAAAAAGTAAGGAATGAGTAACTTTTGAAAATTTAATTTTAAAAATCACTTTTATACTTAATACAATTTCATATATATGCTTATATATATTATAAAAAATTCTAAAATTATCCTTATTAATTAGAAAATAGAACCATTAATTTTAAAGATATTATCATTACTTTCAATTATATTGAGATAAAAATAATATTATTTAAAATATTTATTTTAATTAACAATTATTATATAAACAATAAATATTTTATATAATGTTTATAAATGTGTAAATAGATTTTATTTAACATTATGTTTAATTCAGTTGTTCACATGCTTATAGTAATTTAAATATAAAATTTATCAAATACATGTAACTACTTTTACATTTTACAGTGCTTTCAAAAATAAATTTTATCAAATGTCTAACTAATTATTTCTACAGTACATTTAATAGCAATTATTTTAAAAGTTTTATTATTATCTAACCTGGCCTAATTGGCAATCGGAACCACACGAAGTGGTTGAGCCTTCTGCAAAGTGATGCCAAACTTCTCTTCCATGTCAATGTTCTCAATTGGAACCTTATTTTCAAGCTTCCAATCAAAAGATTTAATAAGTGAACCCAGCATTAGATACAACATCCTTATTGCCAACGGCAAACCAGGACATATTCGCCGCCCAGCTCCGAATGGAATTAGCTCAAAATGCCGGCCTTTGACATCAACATCTGAGCCCAAGAACCTTTCAGGCTTAAAAGAGTAAGGGTCATCCCATGTGCTTGTATCTCTACCTATAGCCCATGCATTGACCAAAACTTGTGCACCCTTTGGTATTATGAAGCCTGTGATTTCTACGTCTGCTGAGGCTTTGCGAGGGAGTAAAAATGGAGCTGCCGGGTGCAACCTTAAGGTCTCTTTAACTACTGCTTGTAGATAAGGTAACCGAGTAATGTCTGATTCCTCAATGGGGTTGCCTTTACCTACTTTTTGTTCCAACTCCAATCGAGCTTTTGATAATGCCTGTGGACTGTGTAGTAGCTCTGTTACTGCCCATTCCAATGTGCTTGAAGTCGTTTCAGTCCCCGCAGCAAACAAATCCTATTAACATACGTAATTAATTAATTTTGGGTGGTTTACATAGTTACTAATAATTTGAGGAGGAAATTAAATCAGTTCAAATATTACCAAAAGGACAAATTTGATATCATTTCTATCAATCTCTTCACTTTCACTGATGTTGAGAAGGGTATCTAACATATCCTTGGAATCAGCAAAGCCATGTTCTTGTCTTTGCTCCAATCTTTGATCAATGAAGCGATCCAAGACCTCTAATATCTTGATATAATATCTCGTTAAGCGACGCCGTACTCCCTGAAAGTCAAGCTTTCTCAGCATAGGAAAAAAATCCGACAGGTTAGGCTTTCCGGCTTCCACCATCAAACCCCAGATCGAATCCTTAAACTCTTTTGCCGAATCTGAATTAGGGTCAGCCAAATCAACAGAAAAGATCGTATTGGACAACAAATTAACTACAGTATCGAAAGCTGCTTGGCCAACGTCGATTGCTTCACCGGTACGGCAACTTTCTTCAACAAAAGCAACAAGTTGTTGGATTTTCTTGCGCCGTAGGTCTTGATTGGCATCAAGTTTCTGACTAGTGAAAATATGTAGGTTGCATATTTTCCGAAGCTTTTTCCATTTCGCCGAGACAGGGAGCCACGGGATCCCGTATTCATCCTTCTGGATGGACCTGACAGATTCTGGAACGTTTCGATTGCATAAAGATTTGTCATGATCTTGAAGGACTTGTTTGCCCACGGTTGCTGAGGAAATGACTACCGTGGTCACCTGCCCAAATCTTAGACTCATGATAGGGCCGTGAACCTTTGCAAGCTTGGCTAGTGACTCGTGAGGTTTGCTCCCAAGTTCCAGGAGGTTTCCGATGATCGGCAGAGGCGTCGGCCCCGGAGGAAGCTTTCTCGATCCTTTAGAGAAAGACCTTAAATTTATGACCCAAACCCAGGTGAATAGAAGCCAGAGTACGCAGCTCATCAAGATTTCCATCTTTGATCTTATTTCTGTCGGAAACTCCCAGGAAACTTGCTTGCACTGCCTTTCTGAAGCGTGAGTTTTTACCTCCCAGATTAAGCATAGTGCGACAAAAGAGCTAAAAAACTAGTGAAGTTGAGATGATGTGAATTTGTTGACACAGGCGGACCTTCCTTTTCAGTATTATTTTCTTTTGACTTGGGACATTAGATTGAAATGGACATGCACCTGATTTATTTTGAAATTAATCAACTGCGATAGATTTCAACTAATCCGATTGAAACATTCAATACATATGATAAATTTATAAATTAGATTTTTTATCTAGGCTGTGATTATTTTTAATTTTCATCATATTAATTATAGGAACACTGTGGAACCTACTCCATATGCACGGGGCACATTCTCTGTCCGTTCCCATTTTTAGGCCATTTTATTGCATCCATTATTTGATTCATTTGTACCGCCTTTTGCTGCTCTTGCAGTAACACTAAACCAATGATTAAGATAACTGCTTAGCACATTCTTATGCCCTTCTTTTAACGGGATAATTTATTGATCTTGCATTTACAGCATCTAGAAATTTAAACTTGGGTTATCGAGGAGGTATTTGAGACTCCAAGTTTTGATTATATTATCATCAATTTGACCATCTGTTAGAATCCGCCCCTTCTCATCATCTGTGGCTGTCAATTTGTCGTTGTGCATAAAACATCGTTCAAACGATCCTACCTTGCATTGTAAGACAGCCTGTGGTCGGCGCATTTTTAGGTCTGGGCAAATTTTGGATACCTGTCCTGAGGTTTCTGCTTGTTATACTTAGAGATATATGACATAAAACACCCCGGAACGTGTATAATCGAAAGCCTACATTCACTGTTCCCTTGACATGAAACGCTTTATTTTCACCAAAAACAATTTGTTTAATTAAATTAATAAATAAGAAAAGAAGCTTCTCTTATAATTTTATATATTTCTTAAATTAAATTAAATTAAACAAGCACACGTCTCTCTCTCTAAAAGACTCTGTATTAAAAAAGAGATGAGAAACAACTACACAAGAGCTTCTTTTAAGATCTGCTCTTTTGTTATCATCTCACTACTTAGTACAATTCATGTCCTAAACTCAGCCTCTAAATCCACGGAGTCCAAAAAAAAAAAAAAAACAAATTGAGTTTTTCTATAATACATTGTAATTTTGGTACTGTGTATATACTGGTTGTGTGATTGGCGAACATTGGATTGAATGGTTTTGTTAATGGTGGTTTTCCGGCGGCGTTGCTAGAGCTCCGGTCGCTGTTTGTGTTTGAATATAGAGCTGCGGCCAAGATGTTTAAGTTGGAGAGATGGAGGTCCGACAAGGACAAAATCAAAGATGTGTTCAAGTTGCAGTTTCATGCAACTCAGGTAACTGAATTCTGCATGTGTGTTTCGATTAATTCAGTGTTGATAAAGAAGTGATTGTTATGTTCTTTTGGCATTGGTTTTGGAGTTTGGTGAAGATGGGATTTATTCATTATTACTTTTTATATAATAATTGAGGTAAGTTGAATTGGTAATTAGTGGTTCTATTTGGTTTCTGAGCCAATGTAGGTTTAAAAAAGAAATTATAATACTTGAATTTTAGGTTTTTAAATCATTTGGGCAATGAAAAATCATGAAACTTAGCTCAATTGAGCAAACATTTTCCTTTCTGTTGTTTAATCATTGGTAGTCCTGGCGATTTAAGACAAGGGCAGTAAAGAATGTCCAATTAATATATATATATATATATGATTGATTGTAATGAGAATAAGTGATCAAAGAAATGTATTTCTGAATTTTCAGGTTGCACAGTTAGGGGAAAACGCATTGATGATATCAGTGGTACCCGTGGATGTGGGAACACCAACAGTGAGTCGGGGAAGGCTGCAATTCAAGATGGCTGCTGTCAGTGGGTGAATTCAGTCTATGAGTTTGTGAAATTTGTTAGAGAGCCAAATCTAGGAAGATCAGTGACAGAATATACAATTTCATTGTCTCTAGAGTAGAAATTATTGCCAAACTTTTATGTTCTATTTTTCAATTTCTTGTCATGTGGTTGTTTATGATATCTGTATTTGTTTGTTGATGTGGAGGAAAGCAGTGAGGGCAATAGTGCCGAAGTAAGGTTTCATTCAGTCTCGCCAAAAGACATGATTTTGGTTTCTTCTCTTGTTAGTTATTTTTCCACCAAGATATATTTTTTTAATTAATGAAGAACGTCTTGGGGCTTGAGGAGCTATTTTGTTGCTGGGAAATTTTTGGTTTTATTCTTCATGTTTTAGTAATTGAGGAAATTGAAGACTTCTGTGATTTGGAATTTTCAACCAGTAGATAGTTTTTCAAATGGGGATTTGACTCCTCTTTTCTCCTTTGTGATGGAAATGATTGATTAAAGTGTGTTTTTTTTTTATCTTTTTCTTTCTTTTACCGGGAAAACCACTTAGTCAAACTGTTAATGCAGCATTGAATTATAATTGCAGGGCATCTAGTGGATCTGATACTACATTGTCAAGCTCTAGAAGCAAGGGTATTATTGTACTTTCACTGACAGATCAAACGGCGCCATAACAATTATACACGTCTGAGGGTGCTGTATGCCAATATATGCATTTATTCTCTAATAAGGGTAAACATTAGGGGAGATATTCAAAAATTACTCTTTTAGGTCTTTTTAATATTTTCTGGTCCAAGCAAGGCCCCAAAGTCTTGATTTTGTGATAAAGCATGCGACTGTGACTCGTGCTCGTGGAGTAACGTGCTCTTTCTTTATTGACATCTAGAAACGTTGTGCTTGAAAGTCATCAAAGTGTTCACACGTCAGTGTGTTAATGTAAGAGGATTAAAAGTGTCAGGAATATATTTAAATTTGAAATTTATTAAAATTTTAAGGGAAAGTTATTATTTTTTTATTATATAAGACTATTACTTAAAATTATAACTTATATTATATGAGATTATAATTAATATTTATAAATCAGATTATTAGTAGGACTAATTTATATAAATATAAATATTTAATAAAAGAGAAAGTTACTTTCACTCAATTATAACATATAATTAAATAATAATTAAGTTTCCATAATATTTTTTGTGAAGACTTGAACTACTGTACTCACAACTCGACTATGGGCCGAGTGGCATGAAGGGAAAGTTATCATTAAAAGCAAAATTAATGGGAAAAAAATAATAAATGAGTAACGACATAACATATTTTAAAGTCTTTTTAAATGATAATTATAATTATAATTTTTCTATTATTAATTTTTTAAGTTAAAGATAAAACAATCTTTATCTCTCAAATGCTTTATTGATATTTTATAGGTCAATACTAAAGGCGGTATTTGTTTTTTCATTTGAAAGCTTAAGAGGTGAATCAATATGAAATTTGAATAGATCCAAATGCTAGAATCTGAACATGTTTTTTTTTGTCTGAATCTCTAAAAATAAATATTAAGTTATTTTTTTACTTAAAAAAATAAAAATATATATTTTTACATTTGCATCCTTGTTAAATTTGACTGTCAAATAAACACACACACACACACATATATAGAGAGAGTGTGTGTCATTTTCTAATGCAGATGTTTGTATTTTTTTTCACGTAAACACACTTTAAAACTGTAAGGTTTAAGAGAGTTGGTTTTTTAATCATTTAAAACTGCACAGCTTTTGTTGTGCAAATTTTAATGAACTCGCAAGCGCACGAATCTATTGTAGAATAGATTAATGGTGACGAGTGTCGATCCTACGAGGAGGTTGATTTTAATTATGTGTCGAATTAATTTTCTTTCAATGTGAACAATTAAATTATGATAAATTTATCCTAAATTATGAATTAAAATAGCGGGAAGAATTAAAACTATAACTGTTATAATAAAGCACTTGGGTATCGGATCCGCATCAACATGCTCCATGGGCTAAATATTCCATATTAATACCAATTAAATCATAAGGGGGGATTCCACACCTCATGAACCACTCTCCAATAAGTATGGTGCCAAGGGCTTATCGTGCCAAATAATAATAACTAGCACTCTTGTACTCTGGGGTTTAACTGCAGAAACATCTCTAGACAACACTACTATTATTTGTCGACGAAAAGTCAAAACAACCACAAATATTAGAGGGGAAGAGAAAGTAAATTTACCAAATTAAGCCCATGGAACATGTTGAGACTTTACCTTCAACCCAAGCTCAAAAGAAATTAGCCACTCATATTTTAACTAAGGATAAAAAAAGAAATTTTATTAAAATACAAAGAAACGACAAGAAAGAGAAGGAATTTCAGAAATCTAAGCTTAGAAATGAATTCAGGGGTGCCAAATTAGGGGGGGAGAGCCCCCTTTTTATAGATACATTGAGTGAATCGTGACTATCGGATTAAAAACAATTCGGATGCTCAGGATTGCGCCACGTCATCAGTCAACAGTCAACAGTCAACCGTCAACATTTGTACAGTAACGCCGCCTGAATAGTAAATAATCCCATGTAAGCGCATGTACTGTATACCCGATTTCTACTCCAATGAGATGCTGCCACGTCATCGATCTACAGTACATAAGAAATTTAGTCCAATAAGATCATGACACATCATCGGTCAATGCCACGTCATCGGTCAATGCCACATAAGCAGTCAATCCACATAATTCGTCCAATCGAATCTTTTGCGCCACGTCGTAGGTAGTTGCCACATCATCGGTCCGTATACATGAACAATTAGGTCGTGAATAAAGATCGTGAAACGATCGCACGTATCATGAATAGTCACCATATATGTGAATGCAATGAACTTTTTCCTTTAATGCTCTTCTTAAGGTTTTCGACCGTCCCGAGTCCAAATATGACGTCCGTTTTGTTGTCCTGATCACTCATTATTGTGAAACAATTATGATACCCCTAAAATACATAAAATATATAATTATAATAAAATACATATAATTAAATAACAAAATACTTAAATAAATAAAAGTAGTAATGTTAGTGAGATTTAAAGTGTAAAATGACGATTTTCTCTTTTATAAATATACACTTTCTAACACTCAACACACCCCCCAACCAGCTTATTGCTAGTCCCTAGCAAATAAAGCGACGATAAAAAACTTTTTTTTTTAAACACACGTGTTTATTCAATCAGATTAATGATAACAATCAAATAAAAGTTTAAGCATTATCTCTAGTCTAAAGGAATATCACACCCACATCAACCATCCATATGTATCAGTCCAGCAGATTTTATTGTAGCAATAGTAATCAAGCTATTTTCAAGAAAGACATATCCAACCCCAAAATCTCACCGGTTGTAGTGACACTCTCACAAAGAAATTAATCCCAATAAAATTTTGTCACTACAATGAATGGTAAATTGAGAGAAAATAATAAAGAAATATCACACACTCTCATCAAGATGAAAAATATGCCCATAACTTAGAAATAGTACGATCTCAAATAAAGTATTAGTCAACCCAATATATTCATCATTTTTTTTTATCATTTTTTTTTTATATATGCATCACTACATCTTAATTACCCATATAACTAGCTTTTATGTTAGACTATAGTTCCCTAAAATCAGGAAGGACTTTTATTAGGACGTAACGTAGGCTAGGGACATGGTTAACAAAGAAAGGAAAATAGGGAAACAAAATATATATGTTTGAGAAAAAATTAAAGAACTTTTTACAGGATACATTTTGCTTTTTTATTACTATTGTACATCTTTTTTTTTCTCTTTTTTTTCTTTTTTTTTCTTTTTTTTTTCTTTTTTTTTTATATGGCACAACTTTACTAAACAAAATAATTATTTATTTATTTTTTTCTCAAACATGAATAGGTGGATGGAACTTATATGATATCGGGTAACACTCCAAATTGGAGTGGATTAGGATGATAAGTTAATAAAGAAAAGGATTTTTTTTTTAAATAAAAGGCTCAAAAGGGGTAATTATGGATATTAAATAATAGGGATGGCTAGAAAGGCTCAAACGGGTCAAAAATGGCCTTCCATCATCTTTTAGGACTCTAAATAATCTTCCATATCTACTAATTAAGTGGACATTTAGATGCAGTAACACACACTTTTTTTTTAAAGGGTTGACTCAAAGAAAATCTAGAGATCATGTATGAAATAATAAACTGCTAAGCTACATGAAGAATGGGCAAAAAGGGTTACTCTCCAAGAAAAATTAATAGGCTCAAAAACTCACTTGGAATTTATTATGACATGTGCATTCTTTCAAGCAACTCATATTTGTCTCCAACATCAACATGTAGAATAGTAAACATGGTGTAACATTACTCAAGACCAAAGATAATACAAATACTAAAATTCAAAAGTCATCATATCATCCAATATCAAGAACTCACAATTTTTTTTTTAAAATAGAATTATTTCCTCCCAACCTATTCTAAACATAAAAAGAAAACATACATGCAGAAAAATTAAAGAAAAATGAATTTTTTTTTTTTTTACAAAAGAAGATGCGTTTCTAGAGTTACTACACTCCATATTCAGCCATCTTCGACTTTAAAAACTTGAAAACATATATTTATAAAGGAGAAAAATGAAAGGTTAGAAACACACACAAATATATATATATATATATATTTCTTTTTTTTTGTGTTTTTGTTTTTTTTTTTTTAACTAAGAAGATGCGTTTCTAAAGTCAGTATACTCTATATTCAGCCATCTTCTATTCAAAAAGTTAATCATGGTTAGTTCAACATTCCACAATTGTCTACTATTCCCCCCCCCAACCAGAACGAAACATTGTCCTCAATGTTTGAAAGGAAAGAAGTAGAGTTTAGAAGACAGCACCTTTCTTTACAGAGGAAAATATTTACAAGCGGAGAGTTAAATCTAATTTGTACTTCTTACTCGCTGCATCATACCATCATTATTTGAACACTCCAACACAATAGCCTTGGGATCCGCTCTGTTTGATAAACTTGTAAAAGATAAAGTATCGCATTAGCGGTGTGTGCACAAATAAAGATGTTTTTCACGAGGAAGGAAGAAAATAATTTTTATTGCATGGTTAAGAAATGCGAGAAAGCCATCATAAAAGTTATTGACATTTAACAAACCAATGGGTTTTTGATGAATGTTCGATGGGACCAAGATGCTAATGTCATTAGTGCCTCAAGAGTTGTAAGATCGCCGGAAGGAAAATAAAAGTATCGGCATGATTTAACATTTCGATTATTCGTTCTTGCATACCCGAGATGACTAACTCTTCTCCAGGTTGGTGAATGAGACAAACAACCCAAAGGTTTTAGGATTTGAGGATGATGCCTAACACTTGGCTCCTCTCGACAAAAGCGACTTCGATACCATTTTGATAACCCTCGGTCACCTCCTCCATACACCAAGTGCAATTTTCTCTCTCATATTCTTAGACCAAGATCTATGGTCGCCTCCATGAACTCTTTATATTTGCCATAATGGAACCTTAAAGCACACAAATGTTCTTGAATTGTTTATTAGAAGAAGCTGCCATTAAGATATTGCTCAAAAACAACTTGTGAGTGCTCAGTAAAAACAATTCACATTTAAAGACTTTGGTGACAGTTGGTTACAGCTGTGTATGGGACATTATGTCAATTAACATGTAAGGCACATAGCTCAAAAGTCAAAAAGAAAATAGTAAAAAGAAAAAGTAAATGAAATTATTAAACAACAATAATGCAAATAGTAAAATAACAGTGAAATAAAAGAACAGAGAGGTAAAAGAATATTTACAGATAGTTGTGATTGTGGCTCACATCTTCCTCTGGTTTTACGTCCAGAAACGGCTTGAACGCCCTCTATGGGTCGAGGATAGGCTTCCTATCCAGTTTTCTTACAAACTGGCAAACAGGGTCTTTTATAGTCAGATTCCCGAGACTATAGTTTGAACATTCTTTCTGGAATAATGGCCATAACTGAAGTATTGCATGTTGGACGTATCCACTGGGATGCGTTTCAAGAGACAAAAGGATATCATCCAATGACTCCTTATTCAAGCCATCCCTAATGAATTAAATCTTATCTTCTCTGTTATCAGACACCATTCCTAAGGAACTTTGATTTTTTATTGCATATCATTCTGGCACATTTATGACAAGCAACAGAAAGTCTTCGAACTCGTCGTTTTCTCGCATAATTTCCTTTACCACAACCAGGCATGTATGCAATAAATTTAGGAGGTAACTCACCTGCTGAGCGAACTTTTGCCTCGATTAGCCAACGGATGTCAGCAGGGATGTTATTCTTCATAACCAATCACATGCGTTCGAACCGGGCTTTATAAATTAAAAGTAGGGCATTCTGAGGAAGCGAAGGGAATCGTTTGTGAAGCTTTTCTAAAATCTCATTTCTGTCCATACCTTCATCTCAGAATATCAGTTATTGTGGGAAAACTGAAGTAACCGACTTGATTGTCACGGAGTACCGTTATCCGCCACTTGACCGGGGTTACAAACTTTAAACACACAAAGCAAACTAAAACACACAAACAAGAAAATAATTTAAAACACACAAAACAAATTAAAATCGTCCTCTTATTGAATTTACCTCAAGCTCCAATTGGATGTTGTAGATACCTCTCTTAATTTCTCGGAGTTGGCTTTCTAAATCCTCAACATAGGCTACTAACTCTGGTGGTTGTACCTGCCAGATACGATGTGTTTTACAAAATCGTATCTGACCTCTGAGATGAGATTGTATAAGTCGAAATTGTCTAAGAATGTTTAAGAGGAACTGTCTCATGATTAAATGGATAAGAAAAACTTAACGGTTAAACAAACACAAAAAAAAATAATTTCAATCAGCAAAAGAATGAATAAAAGAAAGAAAATAAAGAAAATAAATAATCAAATCACCGAAAAGTAAAACCTCAATTTAAAATAGGTGGGTCACTCAAATTTATTTCGCTGTCCTCTCCATGTGGTTGGTATTCTAGATATGGCTTTAATCTTTGACCATTAACTTTGAAAGTGACACCATTCATTGGATCCTTAATTTCAATTGCCCCATGTGGAAAAAACAAGATGAACAATAAATGGGCGGACCATCGAGGCGTAACTTACCCGGAATAAGTGTAAAGCGAGAATTGAATAAAAGTACATTCTGACCTGGAGTGAAAGATTTTCGCATAATTTGCTTGTCGTGAAAGACTTTCATTCGTTGCTTGTAAATTTTGGCATTCTCGTACGCATCATTTCGAATTTTTTCAAGTTCTACCAACTGTAATCTTCTTTCTGAGCCAGCTTGCTGTATGTCAAAATTGAATTTCTTGATGGCCCAGTACGCACGATGCTCGAGTTCCACAGGTAGGTGGCATGCTTTTCCATACACTAGCCTGTAGGGTGACATCCCAATCGGAGTCTTAAAAGCCGTTCTATATGCCCATAATGCATCATCAAGCCGCAACGACCAATCTTTTCTGTCGGGCCTGACTGTTTTTTCTAAAATGTGCTTTATTTCTCGATTGGAGATCTCAACTTGGCATTGTCCGTGGATGATATGGGGTCGCCACTTTATGAGTGATGGAGTACTTTGTCAAAAGTGCTTTGAAAAATTTATTGCAAAAGTGGGCACCACCATCACTAATTATTACTCGAGGGAATCAGCGGAAACAATATTGCTTTTCAAAAATCCTATTACTACTTTATGATCATTGTTCCTACATGGAATAGCTTCTACCCATTTCGAAACATAATCAACAGCGACCAATATGTATTGATGGCCAAAAGATGTGGGAAAGGGTCCCATGAAATCGATACCCCATACGTCAAAAATTTCAACCACCAGAATTGGGTTTAGTGGCATCATATTCCTTCGTGTAATGCTGCCCATTCTTTGACACCTATCACATGAAGAACAAAAGGTGTAAGCATCTCGAAATATAGTTGACCAATAGAAACCACATTGTAAAATTTTAGTAGTCATTTTTTTCTTAGCACTGAAGTGGCCTCCACAAGCTTGTTCATGGCAGAAAGAAAGGATATTCTGAAATTCATTCTCTGGGACACATCGTCTAATAATTTGGTCTGCACAGTATTTAAATAGATAAGGATCATCCCAAAAGAAATTCTTTATTTCTGCAAAGAATTTGGCCTTATCCTGTTTAGTCCAATGCTCTGGAAGTTGACCTGTAACAAAATAATTAACTATATCAGCATACCATGGTACTACTTCCACACTCATTAATTGTTCATCTGGAAATGACTCATTCAAAGGTAAATGTTCTTTTGTTGTGTCAAAATGGAGACGGGAAAGATGATCAGCCACAACATTTTCTGTTCCTTTCTTGTCTTTGAATTCTAAGTCAAATTCCTGCAAGAGTAGCACCCAACGAATTAGTCTAGTTTTTGCATCCTTCTTTGTGAGAAGATATTTAAGAGCAGCATGATCTGTAAATATAATTATTTTACAACCAATGAGATAAGATCGAAATTTTTCTAATGCAAACACAACTGCTAGCATTTCTTTTTCAGTGGTTGAATAATTCAACTGTGCATCATTTAATGTCATACTAGCATAGTAAATCACATGGGGAATTCGATCAACTCTTTGTCCTAATCTCTCCCTATCGTATAGTCGGATGCATCACACATAAGCTCAAATGGTAAGTTCCACTTTGGGGGCGAATGATGGGTGATGATGTCAACAACTCGCTTTAGTTTTTCAAATGCCACAAGACATGAATCATCAAAGACAAAGGTACATCCTTAGCAAGTAAATTGCATAAGGATCTAGAAACTTTGCTAAAATCTTTAATGAAACGTCTATAAAAACCAGATGCCCAAGGAAAGATCTTATTTCTCCGATTGTTTTAGGTGAAGGAAGATTGGAAATGAGATCCACCTTGGCTTTATCAACCTCAATACCTTTGCTTGAAATGATGTGACCGAGAACAATACCTTGTTTAACCATAAAATGGCATTTCTCCCAATTCAAGACTAAATTCTTCTCGATACATCTCTGTGAGAACTAATGTTAGATGATGTAAACATTGATCAAACGAATCTCCAAAAATAGAAAAGTCATCCATAAAAACCTCAAGGAATCGTTCAACCATATCAGAAAAAATGCTCAACATGCATCGTTGAAATGTAGCAGGTGCATTACATAATCCAAACGGCATTCTCCTATATGCAAAAGTGCCAAAAGGACAAGTGAAGGTGGTCTTCTCTTGATCTTTTAGTGCTATGGGAATCTGATTGTATCCTGAATAACCATCTAGAAAGCAATAAAACTCATGACCCGCTAATCTATCAAGCATTTGATCGATAAATGGTAAAGGAAAATGGTCTTTACGTGTGACAGAATTCAACTTTCTGTAATCAATGCATACACGCCATCTTGTAGTTATTCTAGTGGGTACCAATTCATTATCAGCATTGATGACTATCAGAACTCCCGATTTTTTAGGAACAACTTGCACAGATCGACCCACGAACTATCAAAAATAGGGTAAATGATACCGCATCTAATAGCTTGAGGACTTGATCAAACAACAACCTCTTTCATGTTAGGATTTAACCGACGTTGCATTTCCCTAGTAGTTTTAGCATTTTCATCAAGATGAATGTAATGCATGCAATCTACTGGGTTTATACCTTTTATGTCTGCTATGGTCTATCCTAATGCTCCTTTATGTTCTTTTAAAACATCCCACAACTTACCTTTTTGTTTGTCATTGAGGGAAGAAGAGATGATTACTGGTAAAGTGCTTTCTTCTCCCAAGAATGCGTATTCCAAAGTGTTGGGTAATGGCTTGAGTTCGAGTTTTGGTGGTGATTCTGATGATGGGCTGAGTTTCTTTTCTGACAGCACTAGTTGTTCAACTCTCAATTTCCATTTATTAGTGTCCATGGATGGTGCTGAGTCAAGTAGAGCATTGACTTCATCAACTGAACTGTCAATATCAAAATTTAAACCAAAGTGAGTTAAACAAGTTTGCAAAGGGTCATTACTAAGGTTTGAAAGAAAATTGTTATCAACTAGTTTTTCTATTAAATCCACATTAACAATTCCATCATCTGCACTGTGAGGTTGTTTAGCAATGTTAAAGATATTGAGTTCCATGGTCATATTTCCAAAAGACAACTGCATATTTCCGGTTCGCATGAATATGTGCATCGGCAGTTGCCAAGAAAGGTCGGCCCAGAATAATGGGAATGTGCTTCTTTGAATCCTGCACTGGTTGAGTGTCAATTACAATGAAATCAACAGGAAAATAAAACTTGTCTATCTGGATAAGCACGTCCTCCATAATACCACGAGGTATTTTTATGGACCAATCTGCAAGCTGTAACACCACTGGAGTTGGATGTAATTCGCCCACCCAAGTTTCACAAAAATGCAGTAAGGCAACAGATTTACACTAGCTCCTAAATCCAACAAAGCATTCTCAATTGTGTGGTTTCCTATACTACATGAGATAGTGGGGGAGCCTGGATCTTTGCATTTTAGAGGCATTTTATGTTGGAGTATAGAACTAATATTTTCTGTTAGAAAGGCCTTTTTCGAACATGAATATTTCTTTTTTAGTACAAAGGTCTTTAAGAAACTTGGCGTATGATGGCACTTGTTTTATAGCTTCAAGTAAAGGGATATTAACAACTTACTGTTTGAAGATTTCAAGAATCTCACCCGGATTTTCCTTTCTTCCTCGAGCTAACCTCGAGGAAATGGAGCTTTAGGAACATATTCTCGTGAGTTGGTTTCCTTTTCTCTCGATAATGATTCCTCCGAGTTCATAGGTACAATTTGAGTTGATTTTGGCATCTCCACTTTGTTGTCAACTTCTTTTCCTTTTCGCAAGGTCATCACCGCTTTGACCTCTCCATGTCATTGTGGTGAACTAGAACTTGCTTCATTTACTGCTTTAGGCTTGGGCATTGGTTGACTTGGGAATTTGCCTTTTTCAACGGTCATGGCCAATGTTTGAATTGAAGAGGCAAGTTGTCCTACCATTTTCTCAAGGCTTGAAACAGATTGAGCTTGTGAGTTGAAGCTTGCTCTCATCTCATTTCGTAATTCATCAATGGTGCGGTTCTGCTACTCAATCTTGGAGTTAGTAAGATTTCTGAAATTTTGGGATGTCTCCTCCCATGGTTTAGGTTGAGAATGGTTTGGGTTCTGATTGTATGGTCTAAATGGTGGTTGAGAGGCTTGAGACATTTGAGGAACTGGTTGCATTGGTGGAGGTGGAACTGATGGTCCGTTTTGTTGGAATCCTTGAGACCATGAAAAATTGGGGTGGTCTCTCCATCCAGGGTTATATGTGTTGGAGTAAGGGTTATAGTTTGGTGGTTTTCTCATAATACCTATGGCATTGGCTTGCTCTGAATATGAGTCATGGTCATGCGGCTCTGTTGATTTAGCGGTTGTCAAAGATGCTATTTGTCGAGCAAGGCCTTCGACCATCTCTTTGACTTCTTTAATTCCTGAGCTTGACTCGCCAATGTTAACCTCATTCACTCCCTTAATTCTCTTGGTATTTCTGAGTGATCGACTCCGTTGTTGAGAATTATCCGATTGCCGTTGGAAAAATTCCCAAATCTCGATCGATGCGCTTTTGGACATTAACTCTCCTCCACCAAGTTGCCATTAGCCATTCTTGCATATGTGGCAATAATCCCTCCAAAAAAATATTGGCATTGGTGCCATTTCTCGTACCCATGATGTGGACACTTCAAGAGTAGCCCATTAAATCGCTCCCATGCTTCAAAAAAATTGCTCGTCGTCTCTTTGAGTAAACTCAAAATTTCCTGCGAATAGCATTGGTTTTATGAATCGGGAAATATTTATTTAAAAATTTAATTACCATTTGTTCCCATGATGTAATGCTATTAGCAGGCATTGTATTAAATCATGAACGAGCTCTATCTTTTAATGAAAATGGGAATAATCTAAGTTTAACATCATCATCTGAAAAATTCTCATATTTAAAAGTTTGACAAATAGCATGAAAATCATTCAGATGATTATATGGGTCCTCATTTTCTAAGCCATAGAATGTGGGAGATAGTTTAGCAGACACTAGGTTTTAATTCAAAACTCCTAACAGCTACATTTGGGTACCTTATGCATGATGTGCTCAAATTAGCTAAAGACTAAAATAATCCTTAAATGACCTCTCTTGTGGTTACTCATTTGTTCTTTGATGTTGCAAATCCATTTCAAGTTTCTTTTGTAAAACAGTTTGTTTGTGTGTGCGAAGTGTTTTTTTCTAAATCGAGGTCTAAAGGTTCAAGATTGGGTGATAATGACCTTCACCATGCATGCATGCAAACAAAAAATAAATGAAAATAATGAAAATAAATGAAAATAAAACAAACAAAAATAAAGAGGAGAGAGAAATTACAATACTAACCTTGTGAAGTTATTCTAACCTTACAATGAATATACACTCAAGTCTAAAAAAAAATACCGTAAAATAGATTAACTAAAAAAAAATAAAATAAAAAGATAAATTACAATGAAAAATAAAAAATTAAATTACAGGAATATAAAAAAGAGAAAAAGAAACAAAATTAAATTACAGAAAAAAAAATTACTTAAAAAGAATTTAATTCTATGAAATAATAAATTAACAGAATAAATAAAAATTACAAAGAAAAATAACTCAGAAATTAAATTATTGAAATTTAAAGAAATTTAAATTACCAGAATTAAATTACAGATTCACTTTTTTTTATTTTGTAATTTTTTTTTTAATTTTTTTTATAATTTTTAAGGAAAGCAAAAAAAATTACTTAAAAAAAACTAATTCTATGAATTAATTCTACGAATAAATTAAAATAAATTACAAGATAAACAAAACAAATTACAAAGAAAAGTAAAGCAAAAATTAAAGTACAGAAAATTAAAGAAATCACACAATAAAATTAAATTGTAAAAATTTAAATTACTGAAATTAAATTACAGAAAATTAAATTACAGAAATTAAATTACAAAAATTTAAATTACAAAAATTAAATTATAGAATTATTTTGTTATAAGGAAAAATACAAGAAAACAAAAAAAAATTAATTCAACAAATTAAAATAACTTACATAAAACGGCGCCAAAAACTTGTTGTGCAAATTTTAATGAACTCGCAAGCGCACGAATCTATTGTAGAATAGATTAATGGTGACGAGTGTCGATCCCACGAGGAGGTTGATTTTAATTATGTATCGAATTAATTTTCTTTCAATGTGAACAATTAAATTATGATAAATTTATCCTAAATTATGAATTAAAATAGCGGGAAGAATTAAAACTATAACTGTTATAATAAAGCACTTGGGTATCCGGATCCGCATCAACATGCTCCATGGGCTAAATATTCCATATTAATACCAATTAAATCATAAGGGGGGATTCCACACCTCATGAACCACTCTCCAATAAGTATGGTGCCAAGGGCTTATCGTGCCAAATAATAATAACCTCAGTACTATGGTCTGCTGTTTAACTCCGTACGTATCTAGACAACACTACTATTATTTGTCGACGAAAAGTCAAAACAACCACAAATATTAGAGGGGAAAAGAAAGTAAATTTACCAAATTAAGCCCATGGAACATGTTGAGACTTTACCTTCAACCCAAGTTCAAAAGAAATTAGCCACTCATATTTTAACTAAGGATAAAAAAAGAAATTTTATTAAAATACAAAGAAACTACAAGAAAGAGAAGGAATTTCAGAAATCTAAGCTTAGAAATGAATTCAGGGGTGCCAAATTAGGGGGAGAGAGCCCCCTTTTTATAGATACATTGAGTGAATCGTGACTATCGGATTAAAAATAATTCGGATGCTCAGGATTGCGCCACGTCATCAGTCAACAGTCAACAGTCAACCGTCAACATTTGTACAGTAACGCCGCCTGAATAGTAAATAATCCCATATAAGCGCATGTACTGTACACCCGATTTCTACTCCAATGAGATGCTGCCACGTCATCGATCTACAGTACATAAGAAATTTAGTCCAATAAGATCATGACACATCATCGGTCAATGCCACGTCATCGGTCAATGCCACATAAGCAGTCAATCCACATAATTCGTCCAATCAGATACTGCCACGTCGTAGGTAGTTGCCACATCATCGGTCCGTATACATGAACAGTGTCGTGAACATTACCATGAACAGTACCGTATGCATGAACAGTACCGTATATGTGAACAGTAACTTTTTCCTGTAATGCTCTTCTTAAGATTTTCGACCGTCTTGAGTCCAAATATGACGTCCGTTTTGCTGTCTGATCACTCGTTTATTGTGAAACGATTATGATACCCCTAAAATACATAAAATACACAATTATAATAAAACACATATAATTAAATAACAAAATACTTAAATAAATAAAAGTAGCAATGTTAGTGAGATTTAAAGTGTAAAATGATGATTTTCTCCTTTATAAATATACACTTTCTAACACTCAACAGCTTTAAAATGTGTCCGCATGAAAAAAAAAATATGAATGTCTGCACCTAAAAATGATTATATATATATATATATATATATATATATATATAATACCATAATATTTTATCATATATTATTAAAACATTCAAGTGAATACATAACGATTTTGGAATTATAATATATAACTTTTTCATAAAATTAGATTTATATAATTATATAAAAAAAGCTTTAGAATAATACTTTTGATTACTGATAATGGGAGATTCAAGAACTTGATGAGAAGAAAAGGAGGGATTCCATAACAACTACAAAAAAGGTGAGATTATTAACGAGTAAACATTTTGGGATAGATATGAAAAATAAATAATAAAGTGTTGGAACATTATTATTATTTCAAAATATTATTTTCCACAGTAAAGGAAAGTGAGAGCAATTACATTTACTTTTGATTTGAAATTAGTCATGCATCTTATTCAATTATAAATTAGAATTGAATAAGTCAAATTTAGATGTGATTAGAATTATTTGAATTTAATTAAATTATGTGAAAGTGACTGACTAATTCAGATTAAATAAAAAAAATATTTCAGAGAGTTTTTTATATAAATGAGACATAAAAGGCTTTAAGCATAACTGTTGGAAAAATATGCTCTTTAAAAGCATATAGGTTTATTTAATTATAATAAATATTTTTTTATTAATAAAATAATTGAGGTATTTTATTCAAATATCTTATTTGCATTAATTTTTTAGTAAAGTTCATTTAATTATATTATATGTATTTATGTGATTACTATGTGGATTCATAAAAGACATAAATACAAGTTATCTTATGATTTAATAAATTGAGTTCGCAGTTAATAAATAAAGTTGGATACTTTATTTAAGTATAAACTGTAAGAAATTCATTGAATGATTTGTCTTAATCATATATCAATTTATTGATGTAGTACGACTATATTGAACAGGATCACATATGAGATTAATTAACTTTATAATAATTGTCAAACTTATTAAATCACATAGGTATTGATTTTACTGTAATCTTAATCTTAAGTTAGTTATAATTTCATGACTGTGGTTGTCATTCCATTTGAGTTACCAATGAACACGACACATACTTGTAGTTAAAATTCCCCGATATCTTGGTGAGAACAATTATAAGTATTGGAGTTATAAATTAATAATATAGAATTTGTATAACACATCTCTTGATAAATTTTCAGTACTTGATCATAAAATTCTCTGGTCAATCGATATATTTAATATGTTGAAAATGATCATTAGAGAAAATCAGTAAGTATCAAGGAATAATATGTTATTAAATTGATTGGACAATTGAAATATCAATTTAATTAATGATGTGGTGCAAAGGATTATGCAGTAAAGAGATCAATGTGGCTTAGGACAAATTATTATTCGAGCATACAATTATGGAAGCCAGTTCCATTCTTATAGTGGAATAGAATTGGAATTAAATAATTAAGATAGTTTAATTATATGTTTAATTATTGTAGCCACTATTGTATGTTCCCAAATGATCTCCGGGTTAGCTCATTTAATTGACTACACCGTTACTGGATCCAAAAATAAGAAAATTGACATATTAGGTGATAAACCTAAATATAATATTTGTTAAGGTCTTATGTGTTATATTTATGTGTAAATGGGACCTTGTATTATTTTACAAGATGGGTCCCAAAGTTATTACACATTATCTCTACTTTTAGGTAAATGGAGTGGAAATATATATAAAATTTAAAATATTTAATATTTTGAATTAGATAAGGAAAAGGAAAACACATGTTAAGATTTTAACTATGAAATATTATATAAGTGTTCTTTTCTCAAAAAAAGAGAGACAGTTTTTGAAAAAAATAGTTATTTGAGAGTAGTGAAACGAATGTCCACACATTCAGTGTAGATCAAACTTGAATCATAACTTGGAAGATCGTTTGGCAACGGATTTGTTACTTCCTGTTGTTCATCTTCTCTGATTATCAACGTATGATTTTCTAGATTACGAATTTCTTATCTATTATATAAGATCGGTCCTAAAAATATTTTTATGAGAAAAATTATAATTTTTCACTAACAACAACAACCTCTATGACCTCTCTTTCTATCTCACGTCCCCTTTATAATTATTCCTTTACTTGTTTACACTATTATTTGGGGTGCATAAAGAAGAAATAAATGATTATAAAATCTCAATTATAAATGTTCAAACTGCACAAATTAACAAATGGTAATGATAAAAAGCTCACAATCATAACAAGGACCACAGTCTCCATATGCTATAGTTGCACGTCAGTAGCGGCCTACACCGTGACGAGTACCATGCCCCATTCTTTTATACTGTAGTGTCCCAAATTTTTCTTTAAGCATTGAAGCATGCCTATATTTATATTCTAGCACGCCTATATTTATATACAAAATAATTAAGATATAATTTCTTTTCTAATAACTATTTATTAGATATTTTAAAAACTTAGTGCAACAGTCAGCTTCACATCAAATCTAAATGAATAATTTAAATGGTTAATTATATAGCTAGGATAAAATAATTAAGGCTTAATCAGAAGATTTTCGTGGGATCCAAAATGTATGCATAAAGAAGAAATAAATGAGAAACACGTAAACAATGAGTGAGGCCAGTTTTCCACTTCCGTTATGGACTTCTATTATAATGGGAAGGAAATGACAGATATGAGAAATTGAGAATTGTGGGTGAGGATCACAATATTAATTGTTAATATATTGGAATTATTGGCCAATCAATGACACATTTTGAATTTTACTTTTCTTCTTATGCCAATACAATATTATTTCCTTCTTTCCTCACTTTTACTACTATTATGACTTGACATTCAATCAGCTTTGGAAACTATTATTATTACCCGAGTAGGCATAATTTAGGTGCGGCTCTTCCTCTAAACCACATGAGTGAAAAATCAGTATTTAATGAACAAGCTCAATTTGAAATAAAAGATGATGAACAAGTTAATAAAAATAATGACATCGAAGATAATAAAGATAAAAATTGTGATATTACCTTTATAGGAGATAGTAATAAAAATATGAATGAAGGTGAAATTAATTAGGGATAAAATTAAAGATTAGAGTTTTGTTTTCCAAATAATATTTATGATCACGATAGATGAAAAATATAGATAATAAATTAAGGTAACATTTATATTTTGAATTGGAGTGAAAATTTTGAGAAGTGAGAATCTTAGGATCATGAGTGAAGATAGGTTGTTTCTTTAAACTGAAATAAAAGTGTGGAATAAAAATCAAAATATAATTTATATATTTACTTTATCTTAGATTTATAATAAATAATTTTAAATTATAATTTTATCTTTATTTAAAGAATTATAGTTTTTAATTATGTACATCAATTTTTTTATTAATTCTAATTTTCATTATTAAAATTAAAAATTATTGATAAAGGCAACATAAATGAAATATTTTTACTATTAACATAGTACAAAATTAATATTTTCTAAGAATAAACTATTTCTTATTATTAATTATTAATATTAAATATATATAATAGTATTATTTTTAAATAAATATAATACTATTATATTTTCAAATAAAGAAGGCATATACTAATATTATTAATTCTCTATTAATATAATAATATTATTTTTAAGTAATTTTAACTTAGAATCAATACAAATTATTATTTAGTTAAATATAATAATATTTAAATAAACATAATATTTTTTATTTTATTTTATTAAATATAATTATATTAAATTTATTGTTATATTAAATAATAATATTTCTTAGAATAAACTATTTATTATTATTATTTTTAAATAAATATAATAATGTTATATTTTTAAATAAAGATAGTATATAGTAATATTATTAATTCTCTATTAATGTAATAATATTATTTTTAAGTAAGTTTAATTTAGAATTAATGTAAACTATTATTTAATTAAATATAGTAATATTATTTAAATAAATATAATATTATTTATTTTATTTTATTAAATATAATTATATTAAATTTTTAAAAAGGAGGGTGAAAAAAGGGAGTCTCACTTCCACTCCCCACTTCAAAAATGGAGGGAACTCACAAAGTGAGATTCTCAATCTTCCCTTAAATGTGCAAATAAATATTGAAGTGGGAAAAACTCACACTCCTCACTCCTACTCTAAAAAGTAAACACAATATAAGAAATTTCCTAATAGAGAATTTCCAATTAGAGATAATGATTTAATTTTTCTGAAGGATGAATTTTCTAGATATTTCTCTACTACATAGTACATTAAAAAAATACCTAATGGAGAAGAATATAGTAAAAGGTGGCTAGTTTATTCAAAAGATTTTGATAAAGTATATTATTTTTGCTACAAACTATTCAATATGAACTCTAATAAAAGTCAACTAAGCAAGGAAGGAACTAACTATTGGAAAAACCTTAGTCTTAAATTTAAAAGTCATGAAATAAACAATGAACATATTACTAATAGGAATTTATGGGTTAGTTAGAAGTGAGATTATTGACGAAAAGAATAATTGACAAAGATATTCAAGAAAAGTCAATGAGGAAAGAGATCAATGGAAAAAAAATACTAACAACAATTATTGCAATTGTAAATAATTTTGCTAAAATTTAGTTTTAGATTTTATGGAAAGAAAGAGAAGACATAGCATGAGAACAATGGAAACTTTTTAAGTTCAATTGAGATGATTGTAAAATTTGCTCCAACAATGCAAGAATATCTTAGACGCATTAAAAATGGTGAAATTAAATCATTACTTTAAACGTAACATACAAAATGATTGACACAAATTTTAGCACCTAAAATAAAAAAAATCCAATAATTAATAAGATTAAAGAAGCAAAATATTTCTTAGTTACACTTTATTGTACTCTAGATACCAGCAATTAAGAAAAAATATCTATTGTATTAAGATGTATAAATATTTTAGCAAATTTAATAAAAA
The DNA here is from genome assembly GCA_030449875.1 of Aegle marmelos. Taxonomy (NCBI): domain Eukaryota; kingdom Viridiplantae; phylum Streptophyta; class Magnoliopsida; order Sapindales; family Rutaceae; genus Aegle; species Aegle marmelos. Next base: position 8,087,577 of record JASUUL010000142.1, on the reverse strand, counting down.
TAAAAGAATATTTTTTTGGGATTTTAAAAGTTAATAACTCTACTGGAAAAGGCCTCTTTAATGAAGTCATAGATGCAATAAAAATTTTTGAACTTGACATTAATAATGCACAACGACAAAGATATTAAGATAATATGAAGGAAAAACACCAGAGTATAAAAGAAAGACTATTAAAAATTAATATAGACCATTTTATATATCATGCGGTTGTTATAATCTTAATTTAATGCTTTCTAATATGGTTGATTCTTGTGTTATAGTTATTTCATTTTTTAAAGCTGTATAATGTATTTATTCATTATTTTCTTCTTCAATACAATAGTGAAAAATTTTACAAAATAATATACCTAATTTAACTATCAAATCATTGTCATGGACATGCTAGGAAAGTCGTATTGAAAACAATAAGATTTCAAGCTCCACAAATAAGAGATGCTTTAATTGAATTAGAAGAAATTAGTGAAAAATCTAAAATAAATAGTAAACTAACTGTTTAGTAACATATGAATTGGAAAATTTTGAAGTTGTGTTAGGTATGATTATTTGGTATGATATATTATTTGTTGTTAACTCTTTAAGGAAGATCTTGCAAAGAGAAGATATGCATATTGATATTGCCATAGATTAACTTAAAGGTCTTATTTCTTTTTCTGAAAGTTATAGAGAAAATGGATTAATATTTACTCTGATTTCAGTTAAAAAAATTGCAAGGGAAATGGAGTAAAACCTAAATTTCATTTTTAAAAAACATGTTAATTCGTAGGAAAAAAAACTTGATGAAAATATTAATGAAGAAAGAACTATGTTTCCTGAAGAGCTTTTTAGAATTAATTATTTTATATACGTAGCAGAGCAAGATATTTCTTCCATAATGTGAAGATTTGAACAATTTTAAATGTATGAGAATATGATTGGAATTTTGTTTAACTTCAAAAAATTACATTGTTAAGTGATGATGTTTTAAAACTTATTGTGTTAATTAGAAAATGCTTTAAAGCATGATATCTTATCTAATATTGATGGTTTAGATTTGTTTTCAAGTTAAGAAATTTGAAAAAAAAAATTCAAGGTTTAAAAAAAAACTCAGATACACTTAATTATTTAGGAAAAAATTGATTCTTTTCCAAATATATATTGCTTATAGAATATTATTAATAGTATTAGTAAAATTGTTTCTGCATAAAGATATTTTTTAAAATTAAAATTAATAAAAACTTATTTAACATTAAGCATGTCACAAAAAAAATTAAATGAATTAGCTATATTCTCTATCAATGGCAGTGCCAAGAATTATTTTTAGCAATGGCAAAGTTCAATTAGTAATTTAATTCAAGAAAGTAATAAAAAAATAACCTATATCAAAAATAAAATTTCATTAAAGTATTTAATTCAATATACTTATAATTTCATATGTTGAAAACATTGAAGAATAACCTCATTATCAATACTACAAGATATATCTTTTTCTATGTATATAACAAGTCCATCATTCAACTATTGATTTCCCATCTAAATTTACAGATGATTTTCATAAAATTCATATTTGAAAATACTCTTTCTACTGTAGCTATGGTAATTAATAAAATCAATATTAATGTCACCAATAAATAAACTAATGAATATGATTAATCCCTCTTAGTCTCAATCAATTCCTTTCAATCTTGAACATTTATTGTTAGAACAATCCATAATGTAAAAATCATGTTGAGTTTCAAATGTCACGAGATCCACTAGATAAAAATCATTTGAATAAAACTCAACAAGGCGACATAGTTTCTATTTATCAAAAGCTACAAATGAGTCATTGGGGCATAAGCATGCCACACAAAGAAGCATTTCAGCATTTGTCTCATTGAAACGATTGCTTAATTCTTGAAGTTGCATGTCCAAAATTGCATAAAATAATTAAACACAAAAACAATGCAAATTTGTGATCTTTTGAGCTTTGCGTTGTGATCTCGCTTGAGTTCAAAACGAATCATTCATATTAAGGACATGAATATTGTGCTTCACACAATAAGGAGAAGTTTCACCGAGTAAAGAGTCTCATTCATTTTCTCTCATTTTTTTGCAAGTTTCTTGTAAACACCTCAATTAATTTCATAGCATTTACAATGTCTTGATCCCTTTTTTGTAATGCTTATGATACCTCATGTGCAAATTCAAGTATTTTCTAGGCAAAAGAACAGTGGTGATTATGGATTTGATTTTGGGCTTTTTTTCAAAATTCCAAAAGCTGTATTAAAATATTGGTCTTTTAGTTATTTTAAAAATTCATTAGGGACTTTATTGTAAATCCACTGAAAAAATAAAAATGAATTTAATTTTTTTAAAAAATCTAGCAGGGTTGAATCCCGTGCTAGCTCTCAAATGGCGTTGCCACTGCTGTCTATTGAGAAAAAATACTACAAAATTAGAATATAAAATTTTCATTAACAATTTTGCATCTCAAAAAGCTAGAAAATTGATTTTAAATAAATGAATTCTTAGTAAAATTAATTCATATATTAAACCTCTAAACCTCCAAAATATCCCCACCCATACATATTCGTATTTATATGTTTTAGGCTATCAAAAAATTTTCCTTAAATAAATAAACAGTAAAAAAAATCTTTAAAATAAGAGGATTGAAAAATTGTGGAAGGGTACTGATAGAATTACGCCACATATGGGCGGGCAAAAAAGAACCGGAACCAAAAAAATTCCGTTCAATTCGGCTTTTAGTTTTTGGTTTGTCTTTTTAAAACTAACAAACCAGTTCGGTTCGATTTTTGGATGAAAAATTAAAAACCCCGAACCGAACCAAAACATATCATTAGATCCTTTATACAATATCCCAATTTTAAGAAATATTTACATATAAAAATTCGTTTATGACCCAATATTTTTGTAGATTTTTTAAAAAAATTCCTTGACTGAAAGTCAATAAGTTGAGATATTATTTTAATCTCTATATTTTAGTTAATTATATTATAACACAGAAGCTTATTTTATTTTATTCACATTTTTAGCTAAAATTTTTTATATTAAAAATAGTGATAATAATTTTGAAAATTCTTCATTTTAATAAAAATTCTTACAATTTTTTTTTGTGATTGTAAATTTGTAAATTATTTTATTTTTATTGATTATTGATTATACATTGAGTATAGTAAGCTTTGTGTTTGTGTGTAAGTTAGAATAAATTAAAAAATTGATTTGTTAATCTAAACTATTAAGTAAATTATGTCGAAAAATTGAAATTGAACAAGAAGATCGATGTCAAACTTTAACCGAACCGGATCAAACTATCAGTCCCGGTTCAAATTTTATTTACCTTGAAAATTAAAATAATCTTTTGAATTTAAGACTCGAATCAAACCGAAACTAAAATTTATTTCGAAACCTAATCAAACCGAACCGATACTCCTCATACCTACGCATATTTTTATCCCGGAAGGCCAACGTACGGAGAACCCAAGCTAAAATAGTACGGTCCAACAAAGTTCCATTTTGGCGGGAAAACCAACAGCCCAGTGTTTTCTTTATTTTTATGATTATTATCAAATCATCTCATCAGTTCAATCGTCGCCGTCTGAATAATCATGGTGACTTTACCAGAAATAACTGATCTCTTCTCCCGACTCGCACAAACCCTGAACGGCATTGAAGATGTCGACGACGATGAAGAAGAAAAGGAATCTATCAATCTCTCAATTTTAAAACTAAATAAATCTTTGAACCTCACTGAAGATTTTAGGGTTTCCGTTTTGGAGGCCGCTCTTTCTCTTATGTGCTTCAAATCCCCAAAGGTCCATGAATCGGTGACTCTAAAATTAGGGTTTTGATTTTTTTTTTTTTTGGTTATCTATGTTTTTATTTTGATTGGCTGATTGTCATTATTTTTTTTCAGGTATTTGATTCGGTTATTGAATACTCAGTGAAGACGATTGCCAGTTTTTTTTCTTCTTCAGTTAATTGTCAAGTGTTGGGTTATGGAAATGAACGAATTTTGCGGATAGGCAGCTCAATTCCTGGCCATGATTGCGAGCAACTGATTCAATCGTGTGTTGATATCCTGGAGAAACTGAGGGGACATTGTGGGTATCATCGTGATGAATTTGATGATTTATGATTGAATTTAATGATTTATGATTAAATTTGTGTAAAAGGTGTAATTTTAACTGCTAATTCTTTAAACTTGAGATTATTACTTGTTTATTGTTTCAATTAGAAAGTGATAAGTAAGTTGCTTTCTGTCATTTGATATCTGCTGTATATTTGAGATATTACATTACGTTATTTCAAGCATTTTTGTTATTTTCGTTCAATAAATGGATTATATTATCCTTCATTGCAGGTGCGCTTTCACTATTGCTATTAGTTGCTGTAGCCAGAGTTGCTGTATCAACATCTGGCTACCAACTTTCGTTCCCTTGTACGCTTTATCTTGATGACAGATTAATTGATAGAAGCAGTGTTCTGTCACAGCTGCTCTGTTACTTACCCAGAGAATTATCACTTGACAACAAGGAAATACCATTAAGGTCTGATGTGAATAAGTTTGGTTTTGCTTCAACTCATTTTGATACATACCTTTCTGGGATGAATGGCCTCGTAAATTGTTGTATACTTATTTAACAGTATCAGGAATGATGATTCAAAAAGGAGAATAACCAAAGCTTGCTTGACTGTGTAACCGGACTTTTTACCTTTTATTTGTTGCTTTTCAGCATACCATTATTGGTCATCTTTAGTGTCGTGTTGCTTTTTTTTCCCTCTCTTTAAGGCATCTATCATTTGTCAATACTGTTTAAATATATTTCATTTACAAATTTGGTTACCATGTTTTCTTTGTTCTCTTTCATGTTGTTGGCTTCTATCTTTTAAATCTTTTTTGCAGGTTGCTTTACTGGTATCTTGATCCACTTAATCTAAAGCGTGATATTTCAAAAATTTTGCAAGACTACATGAACAGACCTTTCCTTTGTTTGAGCAAGGAATTTCACGAGAGAGTGGATTGGCATGTGATTGTTGTATGCTTGGCACTTTCTCCCATTATGTTTATTGAGGCCAGAGCTCTGTTACATGACTGGTTTTTGCTCACGTGAGTTCCTATTGTTTGCCAAATTTCATGCTTCACTATTTGTCATGTTATCTTTTATTCTTATCCTGATATGTTTCTGACTTGAAGCTTTATAATGGGAATCTGTCACGATATGTCAAGGATAATGATGAACTCATAAATTATATTGATTCTTCTCTTTCTTGAAGCTTGCTACTTATTATTAGCTTGATGTCATCTTTTCAGATCAATAAGCATAACCCATTCATCATTTTGATTTAGTTGTACAACAGGGGTCTGGCTTCAATATTGGAAATCATGATTGGATTAGTCTCAGTGATACTGGACATAAATCTTACCCCAACATTATGGGGCATATCACTGGAGTTAGGAACTCAGCTGCCTTTTTCTGGTGCATATTTTCCCAACAAGAAGCAATTACTGAGGACTTTTGCTGGACCATTTACCACTGAAAATTTTCTACATTTAGTTCATGCAACTAAACAATTTGTTCTGACTGAGGCAAAGGTTGCAACAATAGATCACAGATCTATCTGGTAAAATTCTTACTGTTTAATTTCACAGGCAAAGTGTAGCAGCATTCTATCATGATCCGATAACTCAACAAATTTTCATCATTATTGAATGGTAGGGCTCTGGCAATCAACTTCCCTGGTTGGTTCTATTTTGCTTCTATGTTGCTTTTCTCTAAAAAAGGTGTTCAAGAAAAATTCCATTCAAAATGCACAATAGGAGCACCTAAAATTGGACAAATCCCTGAAATGGAAGCGGTACCTGCTGCTGCAGCAAGGTATATTGCATGGATTCTGAGCCCCAATGATAAATCTGAGCAGGATTTGTTGGCTGAGTATTTAAACAAAATAGCAGAAGCTTGGACCCTTAGACTGTTTGGCTCAAGTCGAAACCACAAAGAAGAATCCTGGCACCTGAAGAAACTTAAGAAACCCAAGTTTCACGAAGACAAGGAGGACTATACCTCAAAAAATGAGTATGATTGTCAAATGATTGGACTCTGGCTTGAAGAAACCCAGGGCATATACAAGCAATATTGTGCTAAAGCTGTCGAAAATTGGGCATCTTGTGAAGCAAGAAGATCCCGTGGTTTTAACCTGCAGCGAAGCAAGTTGTTTAGGCAAATCCCTTTGGGAATTCTGGTTGGATATTCCAACTGTATTAAAGAAGACGGATGTGAATTGCTGCTGCATTCTGCTGCAACTGGTAGAATAATTCAGTTCAGAGATGCTAACAGTTCTGGATCAAAGCACGGCAGTAGGACGTCTCTGTCAAAGGAAGAGTCAGTTATGTTGCCTTTGGAATTTAGCAAAAGGGAGGCCACAGCTGGTGCCTGTCTTGTCTTTGGCTTAACTGATATAATTGAGAGTATGTCAGCTTCATTGGCTGAGAGTGAAGAAAGAGCATCAGATTTTATTTGTCTGATGAAATTAAAGACTGGCTGGTACTTGATCAAGTGCGTTAAGACACTAATCCAGCTCAGTATTGATGAAGATGGAGTTGAGATGCTAATGGATCTCTCTAGCAGACTGGTGCGGTGGAGGCATCAAGGGCAAGATGTAGTCCAGTTTGACAAAGACCTAAATGAGGTCATGAACATCCTAAGTAACAAATTATCTCCAATATGAGATTTTGCAAGGCTTCCTGTGTTTGCCCACTACCATAGAGGGAAGGTAGGAAGTGAATTCTTTGGAAAGAATTTATTTTCTTGTCTTGTTCTATTATTTGTGAATATAATGGGAGTTCAAAAGAAAATAGAGATTCTGTATCCTTTTGCTTCTGCCAAAAGTGAAATTGTTATAGTCTTGCCCGTGTTTTGTTAGTTGCTAGCCTCCTAACGATCACATATCCGTAGAGAGCAGCATGTTCACTAGACTGTAAACTGAAGTCACAAAACATGCTTAAATCCACCCAGTGAGTTTGTTGTGTTCAAAAAGTGGGTAACATTACCCCGATATTTCAATAAGGTTTACAGCAGAATTTATAATCCAAATGTGCTTTAAGGAAGCTTGTATGTATTGCTTTCCATTTTGTTCTTACAAGGACAATGTACCAGTGAATACCTGCGTATGGCTGCTGATTTGTGTTTGTTAAAATCTAGTTTGTCAATGTGCACAAAGCATCGTCCAAAAACTACACCTTGTAAGACAACTTGTGGTTGGACAAGTCTCTAGTCCTTTCCTCAAGGCCTAAAACCCCAGCATCCCATTTTGTCAAACCAGTTCTGATATTCGAAAATTGATCAAAATTTGATAATGCAAAATTAGGTAATGTTAGGTACCGCAATATTTGACTTCTGTTGTGACATTTATTAAATAGTTACGAGGATACCTAGTACTAGATTTATCATTTGAAGTCAATACATTTTTATTTTGGGTCTTTTAAGTTTTTCCAAACATATGACCACAAAGGTATTATTTAAAAAGAATTTTAAGCATTTTATAAAAATCATGCCTTGGTAAGTTATTAATGGAAATCAACTTAGAGCACTTCTTAGTCCTACTGCCTCTGTCTACAATGCATCTGTTGCACCATGCCTCATTTTTTTGTCAAGCGAGTAAAGAAAAGGTAACCACGTTGTGTAACAAGTCTCAAGGAAAATCTGAAAATATATAGATGAGGCTATTAGGAGTCAACTCAATAGTCACCAACAGCAATATTTGTTCTAATTAGATGGGATGTTATCAAAGGAAATAAGGTTGTTTCGTTTTGTTTGTCTTCCAAAAAAATCGTAACCCAAACCAAAATTTCGTTGATCTATTAACAATGTGCTGTGGAAAAATCTTGTATTATTATTCATGAATATTTGCGAGAAATAAAAAAACTTGAAATTAATAGCAATTTGTATTTTGGATTAGACAAAAAAATGTTGCAGCAATATTGTTGTCAATAACAACGAGAAAATATTTTTATATTGATAACAATGACAAATGTTAGAAAATTATTCAATTGTACCTCACATTGGCTAGTAAGAAGAGATACTTGGGTTTATAAGGTGGAAGGTCATTCTACCTAAAAATTATTTTTTTTATTAGATACAAAAAATCTTATGCTAAGTCTGCCCAATAAATAATATCAGAGTTAAACCCTAATAACTGGAATGTGGTGGTATAACAATTCAAATGTATTGAACAAACGGAGCGGAATCCAATAGTGGTTTCATCCTAAAGGGGAAATTGTTGAGTTGTGTTCCCATATTAGCCAATAAAAGAGAGATACTTGGGTTTATAAGGTGGTAGGTCGCTCGACCTAAAAGGTCAGTCTTTTAAGTTGGATATCTAGAATTCTTATACTAAATCCCCCAACAAAAATAAATAATGAAAATTCTGTTAATGTAATGCGCATATTAGATAGAAATGTGAATTTATTTTTAAAAATTAGTTTGCGAGGCTTCTTATAGTGTGGTACAGCCCACTTGTTCAACTTGAACAGCAAGTTTTTACCAATTGTTCATTCAATAATTTTTTTAAAAAATCATAGTTAATGCAAAAAGAATAAAATAAAATGAAAAAGAATTAGAAAAATTATAAATAATTAACATAAAAAATATTTGAGTGAGGAAAATATTGTTAATTTAAATAAAACTTTAAAAAAAAGTATGTCCTAACACTTTTGGTTAAGTATCAATATATTAGGTAGATGTTCCAAGTTAATTTCACATGTCTCTAATTTCAGTTAAACTTTCTCACTAATAGGTTCATTTGTTTCCATTTTTCAATTAACTAGTTTTGTGTTTAATATTCCTACTAAATTCGTTAAATACTAATACTTTGGGTTAGATTCCAAGTAAATTCATTTATCGTTGGATAAGTTTCTAAATTTGATTATATTTTCTTCCTTTTTGGTTTAAATGTTTCAAATAATATTTGTTGTGCAAATTTTATTGAACTCGTAAGCGCACGAATCTATTGTAGATAGATTAATGGTGACGAGTGTCGATCCCACGAGGAGGTTGATTTTAATTATGTGCAGAATTAATTTTTTTTTTAATGGGAACAATTAAATTATGGTAACTTTATACTAAATTGTGAATTAAAATGGCGAGAATAATTAAGAATGAAACTGTTATAATAAAGCACTTGGGTATCCAGATCTGTATCAACATGCTTCATGAGCTAAATATTCCATATTAATGCCAATTAAATCATGAGGGGGGATTCCATACCTCATGAATCACGCTCAAATAAATATGGTGCCAAGGGCTTATCGTGCCAAATAATAATAACCTTGTACTATGGTGCCGGTTTAACCAGGGCTGTATCTAGACAACACTACTATTATTTGTCGACGAAAAGTCAAAACAATAACAAATATTAGAGCGAAAGAGAAAGTAAATTTATCAAATTAAGCCCATGGAACATATTGAGACTTCACCTTTAACCCAAACTTAAAAGAAAATTAGCCACTCATATTTTAACTAAGGATAAAAAAGAAAATTTTATTAAAATACAAAGAAACTACAAGAAGGAAAAGGAATTTCAGAAATCTAAGTTTAAAAATGAATTCATGGGTGCCAAATTAGGGGGGAAGAGCCCCATTTTTTATAGATACATTGAGTGAATCGTGACCATCGGATTAAAAACAGTTCAGATGCTCAGGATTGCGCCACGTCATCAGTCAACAGTCAACCGTCAACATTTACACAGTAACACCGTCTGAATAGTAAATAATCCCATGTATGCGTATGTACTGTACACACGATTTTTGCTCCACTGAGATACTACCACGTCATCGATCTATAGTACATAAGAAATTTAGCCCAATAAGATCGTGACACATCATCGGTCGATATCATGTTATCGGTCAACGCCATATAAGCCGTCAATACCACATACTTCGTCCAATCAGATACTGTCACGTCATAGGTAGTTGCCACATCATCTGTCCGTATATATGAACAAAGGTTTTAATAAGAGCGATGAAAAAAACGATCATGCATATCATGAACGATCTACTGTATATGTGAACAGTGACTTTTTTCCTTTAATGCTCCTCTTAAGGTTTTCGACCGTCCTGAATCTAAATATGACGTCCGTTTTGTTGTCTGATCACTCATTCATTGTGAAACGATCGTGGTACCCCTAAAATACATAAAATATATAATTATAATAAAATACATATAATTAAATAACAAAATACTTAAATAAATAAAAGTAGTAATGTTAGTGAGATTTAAAGTGTAAAATGACGATTTTCTCCTTTATAAATATACACTTTCTAACACTCAACAATATTCCATTAATTTTGTGTTTAATATTCTAATTAACATGGTAAGATTTTAATTATTTAAGTTAAATACCAAAATTATTTTTTTCTGTTAGATTAGTTCCTGAATTTGGTTAAACTTTCTCGTTTATAGGTTCATATATTTCAACTTATTAATCCACTAGATTTGTGTTTGATAATCCTATTAAATTTGTTAAATACCAACATTTTGGATTATATTTTAAGTAACTTACATTTCTCATTAGATTAGTTCTTAACTTTCGTTACGCTTTCTCTCTTATTAGTTTCTATGTTTCAACTAATAATTCATTTATCTTTATATTGAACATTCTTATTAATTTGGTAAGATTCTAATTATTTGGGTTATGTATCAAATTTATTTTTTTATAATTTTATTTTAGTTAAGTAAGTATCTAATTTTGGTTATTCTTTCTCCGTTACTAGTTTATATGTTTTAACTATTATTCACTACTTTTGCATTCAATGTTCCAACTAACTTAGTTAGATTCTAATTATTTGGGTAAAGTACCCAAAATATTTTTTTGGTTAAATAAGTTTCTAATTTTAGTTAATCTTTTTTATTTATAGGTTCACATATTTCAATTTATTAATCCACTACATTTGTGTTTGACATTCCTATTAAATTCGTTAAATGCCAACATTTTGGATTATATTTCAAATAAATTTATCTCTCGTTGGATCAATTCTTAAATTTCATTACACTTTCTGTCTTATTGATTTATATGTTTCAATTAATAATTCTTTTATCTTTGTGTTAAACATTCTCATTAACTTGGTGAGATTTAATTATTTGGGTTATGGATCAAAGTTATTTTTTTATAATTTATTTTTGGTTATGTAAGTCTTTGATTTTGGTTCTTCTTTCTCCATTATTGGTTTATATATTTCAACTATTATTCCATCACTTTTTGTTCAATGTTCCAATTAACTTAGTTAGATTCTAGTTATTTGGGGGTAAAATACCCAAATTATTTTTTTAATTAAATAAGTTTTTGATTTAGTTAATCTTTTTATTTATAAGTTTACATATTTCAACTTATTAACCCACTAGATTGTGTTTGACATTCCTATTAAATTTCTTAAATACCAACATTTTAGTATATATTTTAAGTAATTTTCACTTCCCGTTGGATTAGTTTTTAAATTTCGTTAGACTTTCTCTCTTATTAGTTTAAAAAAATGTATAATATTAAAAAAAATCTTTGTTCCAAACCTTAATCTTTTTGAATAATTTGGGTTTATAGTCTAAGTCCATTTTTTTTCCTATTTTTATTACTTCATGAGATCTAATGAACTTAATTGTATATACGCTTGAGCTTTTAGTCTTTATAAAAAATTATTCTCATTTTATCATTTTAATTTATTATTTTTAGTTATCCCTAAAATAAATTAAAGCATTTATTTTCATCTTTACTTTTTAAAATAATTTCTTTAATTTTTCAAAAAATGCGACAGTAAAAAAAATCATGTACTTCTCAGAAAATTTAATTTTTAAAAAATTTATTTTTAAAAATTATGACAGCATAACTCATGAGATTTGCTTTTTTTCTTTTTTTTAGGATTAATTAACTCATGAGATTTCTTCAACTTGAATTTATTTATATTTTTTTTATCCTTATAAATGTTATACCCCTTTTATCACTCAATTAATTATCTTTATTTATCTTTAGACTAACACTATATCTAACATATAGAAGTTTCCATTATAAGTATTTAAGAAAATACTATAACTTGAGAATATTGAATAAATGTAGCCATCAAAATGATGCAATATAAGAGAATAAATTAATTTCACATAAATTTGTATGAATTAATTTGCATACGAGATTGAGATACCCTATATATTTCTATATATATTTCATATAATATTATTAGCCACTAGTACTAAATTAATAATAATAAAAATGATATTTTATCATTAATTATAATGTTTTGTATAATTAACAAAAATAATTGTTTGACAATTATCCAATAGTTTGGACAAAAACTATTCTCATATTAGTATGTAATGATTTTAGTCACTCTATACATATTGTGAGATTGATTGCTTCCAAATATTTGAAATAAATCTGATTAATTATTAATTAGATATTCATATTGCATTGACATACTGGAAAATTTATGAAATAATATGATAAATTTTTATTTAAAAAATCATTAAATTTATAATATAGTAAAAATATTTAAATTTTATAATTATGTTTATTTAATTACATTTAAATAATATTCTCAATAGTAATAAGTCTCATATTTTGAGGAAAAAAATATAAGTCTCATTTTTCTAAACATATTTTTATGTCAGGTTGAGGGGGTATCTGGTAGTTATATAATGTCAACGAATTATTTGTTATATGCTTAAAATGAGGGAGCTGTATGATAATTACCATTTGACATTGGCTGCTTTAACCAAATAAAATCAGGGGACGGTTGCCGGTTACGCGCGGAGTTAAGAAAAGGATTTCGTAACTTACAGTCCATGTAATTTATCGTTGCTATATAAAATATAATTCAGTCCCTTATACTTATATTATTTATAATTTATACATAAATATTATAAAAATATTTATTATAAGTTTTTGTTTAATGTCTTACACTTTATTTTATTTTACTGAAATTTTTAGAGGACTAATTTATCCCCTATAATTTTAAATTCAATAAATACCCTCTATTTAATTAAAAAGTATAATAATAATTATTAAATGGGTTACAATTATCTTTACAATAAAATAATTATTATAGTTATATTATAAATAATTAATCCATTAATAATTATTATTAATTTTTTAGTTAAATTTTTTATAATAATAATTCATAAATTAGTGACTGTTAATAATTAATTTTTGAATAATACTTATGAAAAAATTATAAATAATATAGAGTGGTCTAATTAAACATAGAGTGGTTTACAATTTTATAATGCATTCACTAAACATAAATTGAAATTAGCTAGAAACACAATTAGTTAGAATAATTTATTTACTTGAGCTGCAGGAATCATAATTCACATGAATTATTTATCATTTATTTTTTTACTTTATCTTATAATCAAAATTAAAATGAGTTAAATTATAATAAATTACTATAAAATTTTTTATTAATTTTTATTATAATTATTATTTTATATTTTAAATAAAATTAATTATTAACAATAATAATTGTTAATAATTATTATTGATAATTTAACTTAAATATTGTTATGAATTATTATTAATGGATTCATTAATTAATTATAATATTTTTACTCTTGCTACTAATAATAATAATAATAATAAACTATTTAAAAATTATAATTATATTTATAACTATAATAAAATAATTATTATAATTATAATTTATTTAATAATTATTATATTTTTAATTAAATAATGATATTTTAAACATTTAAAATTATAGAGGGTGAATTAGTACTTTTAGGATTTTAATGAAATAAAATAGAGTGTGAGGGGTAAATAAAATTTTATAATACAAAAAAATTTATAATATATATGCATAAATGATAAATAATACAAAAAAAAGACTAAATGATATTTTACGGGACAGCTATAAGTTACATCAACTATAACTTAGGCTAACCTGAAAAGAAAATAATAAAAAGCAGTTGTATGAGATACAATTGCTGTATTATAAGCGAACCCATGCTTATAAGCCCACGACGTATGACAGTTAATATCCTAGTTAAGTGACACATCAAGGTCACGAGGTCAAAATCGGTTATAATAAAGATCATTTTAAGAGAAAGAACCTTAATATTAATTGCACATATTAGGTATAAATTATTCTTAAAATATAGCCCGTAAGGAAAGGAAAGGAAGCTCAAGTACTTATAAGGACACGTAATAATTAGAGTTGGTTCAATTCATCACAAAATTGTTTGTAGATAAACATGCTCTCATGTTTCCTTTATCAAGAAACACCATTCATCCATCAATATTAATTATATATATATAGTGCAGACATCGTTTTTTTTTTTTTATACAGAGATACTTTAAAATTATTGGATTTAAAAGAATTAGTTTTTAACTCTTTAAAACTGTAAGATTTTATTCATTTAAAAACTAATTCTTCAAAACTACAAATTTTAAAATGTGTCTACATGAATAAAAATGTACATGTCCACACCTGAGAATGATATATGTGTATGTGTGTGTTTGTGTGTGTGTGTGTGTGTGTGTGTGTGTGTGTGTGTGTGTGTGTGTGTGTGTGTGTGTGTGTGTGTGTGTGTGTGTGTGTGTGTGTGTGTGTGTGTGTGTGTGTGTGTGTGTGTGTGTGTGTGTGTGTGTGTGTGTGTGTGTGTGTGTGTGTGTGTGTGTGTGTGCAAGCTAACTTTTAAAATTTATCTTTTGAAAGGAACATAAAAATTTATATGTAAAATGAAGTATATTAGATAAGAGGAAACATCAAAATCATATCCCTATAAATATATACTATAAACAAAAATAATTATAAAAGAAAGTAAAAAATAAAAGATAATTTAAATATTAAACTACTATTTTTCAATTATGGCATCTGACATTCAAAACTATAATAATATGTAATTATATAAGGATTAAGAAATCAATTAAGAATTTCAAACTAAAATAGATAAATATGTACTATAAACAAAAATAATTGTAAAATAAAGTAAAAAAAAAAGATAATTCAATTATTAAAACACTATTTTTCAATTACGAAATCTGACATTCAAACCTATAAAAAACATGTAATTATATAAGGATTAAGAAATCAATTAAGAATTTCAAATTCAAATAGATAAATATATATGTAATTACAATCAATTAAAAATTACAAGTAAAGCTTTCATGTTTGAAATCAAGTATTAAATTACTAGGCTTAATAAATTACACAATTAAAATTTATTCATCCATTCAAATTATAAAAGTATTATTAGTCAAAAGTTTCAATAATAAACTAAACTCAATTAAAAAAAAAAAAGTAGTTGGGTATAGTGGTTTCTCTGTCAGCCACTCTAACTCTCTTTAAAGAACTAGATGTTAATATTCCTTCTATCAAAAGCTCCTTAAAATTTTTAAATTTTATTTTCTAACTTGTCCACCTAGTTAATGTAACTAATAAATAAAATCTGAAAATTCACATAAGAAGTTTATGAAAATGTTGATAATTATTATTATATATTATTTTTGTAAGTATTTTTAATACTAGTAATCATATTATATCATATTGACATACTTTTTTTAATTAGAATTTTTTAAACTAAATTAAAGCAATAATAAAATTTTAACTCCTAATGTTTAGAATCTATTTAATAAATATACAATTTAATTATTTTATAAAGTAAGTCATTAATTTCAATTCAAAATAATATAATTGAATTAGGTACATATTTCAAAATAAAATAAAAATTTTATTGTTATATAAAATTGATAAAAATATACGGGTAATTGAGTTAGGGACATATTTGAATATAAAATAAAAACTCCACTGTTATATTAAATTGGTGAAAACATATGGGTAATTGAGGTGGGGATATATATGAAAATAAAATAAAAACTTTAGGATCTTACTAAATTAATGAAAATATAAAGGGTATAAATAATTTTTTCTGAACCCACGGGCAGGTCGGCCACTGTGTGTGCGTGTGTCATGTGGGGGATTTTCCCTATTAATTCTAAATCTGCCTATCACGATAAAATCTGGCCACATTCTGATAATTAAGTTCTACAGTCAGTGTACACAAACCATGTACTTTCAAATTTGTAATTGCATTAGCTTCATGGCCTAGCGTTTAGAAGCTCCATAGTCTCCCACTTTAAGTTTATTGGTAGTACTGCCAGTTGCATAACTGAAATCCCCGTGGAATGATTAAATGTTGTGTGGCTTGAACGAATGAACGTCCTCGAATCCGAATTAGCAAGTTGTCACTGCTTGTTGCCCGGACTTAAGGAACTCCAAGGCCATAGCCAATTCGCTGCAGCCGGCTTGCATGGCGGTGTGACTGTATATAAATATGCCATGACAAAGCCACAGCCATAGGAATACAGTAATTAAAGTCTGACAACTGGACCGAATATGGACAAAAAGCCGGGTACCCAAGGGGGCACCATCAACTCATGATAATTTGTTATTTAGCATATTATCATTTAAAAAGGCTTTTTATGTTATAAAAATCATACATTTTTTATTTTCATGGATGTGTATTTATTGACATATCATGCATAATTATTTTCATGGATGCATATTTATTGACATAGACTGACTTTCTTTTCTTTTTGTCTTTTTTCTTCTTTTTTTTTTACTTGAGACATTAGATTGAAATGGATATGGACAGACTTTATTATAATTTTTATCTCATTCGATTAAATCATTATATATTATTAATATTATTAATACTAATAAAAGTGTCCTTATACATTAAAAAATAAATCTAATTTTGAATATTCATTAAAATTTGAAAGGAAAATTATCATTGGAAGCATAAAGACAGAAAAGAGAAACAAATACAAACGATAATTGAGTTAAGATTAAAAAAACATATTTAAAAGTCTTTTTAAGTTATTTATAAGCCACCAAAGTAAAATTATAGTCTGTGGCGTTTCTTTTTAACAATGACATATTTAGTAATTTTCTACCATTAATTTTTTAAATTTAAAGATAAAACATTCTTTTTCTCTTGAAAACTTGATCAATATTTTACAGGCTAATATTTGCATAATATGTTTTGTTTATTTCTTTTAAGGTAAAAGTATAATTGTTATAATTGGTATATATAATTGGTATCATAAAGGATTAGCACATAATAATTGTCTTTTTTTTTTTAATAAATGAAATAACAAAGCCATAAAATTGCTCCTAAAAATGTAAGATTTTGTAACTATTTAATCATAAATTATTAACATACAATAATTGTTGCGCCTAAATATTATTTTTTAAAAAATAAATGAAATAATAAAACCATAATAAGTGGGTGCTTGCCAAGATTACAAGAAATTTCGCACCACTTGTGGGGGAATAAGCTTTCTCAGGCTCAGCAATTGCTTTGTAATAAATCTCGGGCATATGGTGGTGTTTGAACTTGTGCATCATCACGAACACAAATATACAACTTACAAATCATTTCTTCGCAATAAATTCTAAAGGTGTCATCGAATAAGCTTTTGTGTAACCTACGGTAGGTAAGATCCTTAAATCAAAAACTTTTTCTTATAATAAAGAAATAAAGAAGTAAAAATTATAGAATGATAGGAACATCAAGTGCAGTCAGATCAGTTTATATGGTTCTTCTGAGCAAAGAAATTCCTGTCGGGTCACCACCCCATTCTTCAAACACAACCAAGAGATTTCCAGTTGGCTTTAACCATGATCTTGGAACATGATACCTGAACAATCAAATCACATAACATCTCAATTATAAATGTTCAAACTGTACAAATCAACAAATATTGTAATAAAAAAAAAAATCACCATATTTGAGAGGGCTTCCCACAGCCTGATAGACATTTCTGATTATTCATATATCCACCATAATAACAAGGAGGAGGAGAACAGTTTCCATATGCTATACTTGCAGACCAGTAGCGGCCAACGCCGTGACCATTGACCCAAATCAACCCTTTTGACATTGTACTCATATCCAAAGCTAAAGGGTCATTGCCTGCTGGTGCATCGAACGTAGTCTGTGGAGGACAAATTATTATTTGATATTGATCTCGGAGAATGCCAAAGAGACTAAAAGCTTACCAAACGCTGACAAAAACAACAATAAATCTTGTGCCCATTTGTTGTGTCTGCAATTAAGTTAATATGCTGGTATTGATTTACTGTTGTTTTCGTCAGCGTTTTATCTAGTTGTTTGGTCTGTATAGCACCGCTCGTTTATCCCAGAAGAGCAAATTGGATATGCATTGATTGAGAAATCCTTACCTTGTACCATGTCCCAGGCCATTTTTTTGCCAGTGTTGGTCCTTGTACCCATTGAACAAAGGAGTTCCCTCCAGTAAAAGGGAGGCCTAAATCTTCACCTTCGAGACCAATCTGTTTCATATCATTGCATGTAAATGAGTGCATGCATAGATTGTTAATCTATGGGCAAGTTTCCATAAGCAACAAACCTTGTAAGTCCAGTTTTGCTTAGCCAAATCTCTTGTCCCTTCGTTGAGACCACTTAATGTTACTGGACCAAGAACCCCAAGATTCCATTTCTCAAACTGTGTTCCGATGTTCTGTAATTCATCAAATAATCATGTGTCATTGATAGTGTTGACAGAATATAGGAACATTGGAAATGTGAGGAAACCTACCGGTAGCCCAGCAGCCACACTTTGTAAAGAAATTTTGTTAACACCAGCTCTCAGTTTCACTTTCTTACTGAATGTTATTTGTGGAGTTTCCAGACTACCATGGTGAAGTCCTGAGCGAAGGATAGAAATTAAAGGTGAGTCATGACCAATGAATAAATATACATACCCATACATACATGCATGCAGCCCTATTCTTCACCTTGTAGTTTATCATTTACATAGACATTCAGACCATGACCCGCGGACATTATGTTGAGAAGTATATCTTTTCCCTTAGACAAAAATCCTTCACTAGGATCGATGAACACCCTGTACAAGAAACAGAAATTCATCGTAAGCAAGATTACAGAAACAACGTTGAATTTTCAGATCTTAAGCAAAAGCCAGTGGTGATGAATATAAGACTACTCACTCTGTCGTGTACCACAAGTAATCTGTAGTATCTCTGGTGAGAAATAGATGTTCTGTAAGCCCATATTTCACAAATGTTCTACTA
This sequence comes from Aegle marmelos, assembly GCA_030449875.1. Lineage (NCBI taxonomy): Eukaryota > Viridiplantae > Streptophyta > Magnoliopsida > Sapindales > Rutaceae > Aegle > Aegle marmelos. The sequence continues at coordinate 8,068,502 of JASUUL010000142.1, read as the reverse complement.
CTATTAGATAAGGGTGTTCCTTCACTGTATGACTCCCAATTTTGAAGTGCACCTTCGACCGGAATCATTTTCTTTTCCGTTTTTCTGGCAGTTACCTGTCCAGAATCCAAATTCATTGTCAAAACACTCATAGATATATATATATCAAAAGAATTTAGAACTAATTGCAAGAGGTTGAAGAGTCAGCTGCTTACTATAGCAGAGTTGTAAACCACATTTCTGCAGTCAGGGAGAACGCTGATGGACCAAGGCGGCAGTTCATATTGCAAATTCCAAAACGTCAAGTTTACTGGGAGATTTGGATCATGGTTCGAAAGGAATGCAACACAACCCCCAGTCGGTGGATTGAATACGCGAGCCTGGGGAAAATAACTAGTATTCAACAAAGAGTAAACTGTCTCTATCCAGTAATCCTGTGTGAAATTTGCTGAAAACCTTACCTCTTGATGTGGCCCAAAAGGAATCACTGTGGGTTCTGAATTAAGTATAACCGGTTCACATGTTTTGATGACCTTATGCAATTCACTTAAATGTCCCCATTTTGGTTCACTGGGTAGTCCTGTTTTTAAATCAAAATCCCAAATCATTATGGTTTAAGCAGCAGTATAAATCTCATTCTACAGAACTGAAAGGGAAGATTGCGAAGACAATCATGTGTGCTTACCATACTCATCTATAACACCGTCATAATCATAACTGGTGGTAACAAAGGCACCATTTGTCCGGTCAAAATTAGTTCCTCCGTGGTACTGTATGAGAAAAGAGAAAAAACAAGATGAGATAATCAATATAACTATAAAATTTACTCATAAGGGTACAAGAGGGTTGATTGTACCATGTAATAATTATTCATCGAACCACCAGCCTGTATGAACTTCAAGACTGAATATGCCAAGTCTTCGTTTGGTCTATTCAGAGGGGGTGTGCCAAACTGTTGAACCCTTATAATTTAACAAGCAAAGGAAAAAAAAAATGTACGATTACTTGAGGAAAGAGTAAAGCCTCGTCTTTCAAATTCTAACAGCAACCCCCCCCCCCCCCAACCAAAAAACAAAAAAAAAAACCGCAGCGGCATCATTTACAATATCTGAAGATTACCAGGCAGTCCAGTTTTCTGTCCATATTTTTGGCTTATAATCCTTGTTCGGAGAAAACCAATCACAGTAGAAATCATTGCAAGTATCTATCTGTCAAATGAAAATTTATTCAGGAAAGATTTCCGAAATCATTACAAAATATCAATAGCACAATTTCATTTGCTTACAATTGGATCAGGAGCATTAGCTTGTTTGCACATAATCCACGGGACGGTAACGTTGAGACCTATAGCCATATGAGCTGCCCACTGTCCGTAAACTCTAGCACGATCTCCAAGGTTCCATTCAACCAATTCAAATTCATTCTCTATCTGAAATAAAGACAATGAAAAAGAAAAAATTTATTAAGATATTTCTTTTTAAAATATAAGCCAAAATTAGAGTTAATTATAGTCCATTAGCAACCTGTGACAGAATGATTGGACCTCCTTGAGTTTCAAACAATTTTTCTGCCTTCAACATGTCGACTATTTTTGTCACCCATTTTTGCATTTCAAGCTTCATTGCCATTCAATTGCAAATCAAGTTAAGCAAGAAAAAGAGATTAAGCGAAAAGATGATAAAATACAATGGGATTCCAATTATCTAACCTCGAAAGGTTGATTGTCTATTCTAAATTCCATTCCAGGAATGAATTTCAACCAAGCAGGAAATGCACTGAAGAGTAGTAACGCAAAAGAAAATGAAATAATTATGTTAAAAAGAAGATCGTTTATGTATAGAAAGACAAAGCAATCTCATAAAATAAATATAAATTGATGTGACATTATTACCCAAAATTCCACTCAGCACAAGCATAGGGACCGATCCTGAGTGTAACATAGAGACCAGCTTTTTGCGCTAGCTTGATGAACCGAAAAAGATCATATCTGCCCTCAAAATAAAACTGAACAAAAAATTTTTAAAACATTGAAAGTTTAACACTCATAAATTTAATCAAAAAAGAACAAGAAGAAGCAAAAAGAGAAAATGGTGAATATATTACTTTTCCACGAGTAGGCTCATGTCCATTCCAAAAGACATAAGTGTCAACAACATCCAAGCCTCCATCCTTGGCTTTCTTTAATAGATCAGGCCACATCTGCAACAAAAATAAAAAAATAAAAAAACATGCACCACAACAAATGAAGAGCAGAAAATCGAAAAAGAAAAGAAAACGAAATTTTGGTTTGACGAAATGGTCATGATATAGAGGTCACCGAAACCTTTTATTTTCAGAAATAATTGAATAGACGTCTTCTTGCAATGGGGTAGCTAGAAAATCAAATTAAAGAGAGCAAAATTTATGATTGACATAAAATGAAGAAAACATACAAATTCAAAATTTTACAATCATACATGTATTCGTGATTTTTTAAAAATAAATTTTAGACCTGAATTTTTTTAATACATTTTGAACTTAACTTGTTTTAAATTTAAAGTATTTAATTAGTCCAATGGAGGTAAATTTGTAATTTAACAAACTAAAAAGAAAGTATCTTCTCAGAATTTTGAACCGAGCGGTTGTTAGTGGCTCCACTACTGCCTTTTTGTAATAAACAAAATACAAATCCTCCTTTGCGTTTAGAGATTATCACACAAGCTCTAAAGATTCACCAAAAAAATAAAAAATAAAAAATACAACAATTTACTTGACCATTCCAATAAGCTACATGGTGTGATTTTTCCAAACTCTAATAAAGAAATTAAATGAACAGAATGAGGAGGCTCATTGACAATGACAATGACAGTGGCAATGGCAATAATGGCAATACCTCAGGAGTGCTTCTAGGATAATGAATGGAGCCAGAGAAGAGAATCCTTCTCTGGCCATTAATAAGAAGACCTTTTCTGTCATATGTGACGGTGGCTTTGACAGAACAAATTTCCCACGACGAAATAAACAACAACAGCAAGGACAACACCTTGGCTGCTGCTGGTCTCAACATTTTCCTGTACATTTTAGTTAATCCTATGTAACGTTTTCTGAAGAAGATTTAAAAAGGGAAAAGAATAAATGCAAATTAAAATACGACAGTTAGTACGTACAATTTTTTGTCACCTGTGTTTTACAGGTGACAAAGTGTTTGGCGGGAAGATATGTAAAGCCAACGGTGAGTCTTTGTTATGGACTCCCTCAAATTCTTGGATTTCCAATTCCTACGCATTTATAAAAGATATCCCCATCAATTTCTCTGACAAAAAGCTGACTGCCTCACGTAATATTATTTTAGCATTCAAGACGTTTTTATACTAACTGGTTTTTTGGCTGATGACCAAACACTACAACAAGGCTTTTGCTATTCTCAGCATACAAGTTTTAGATTAAAAAGGAAAAAAAAAAGCCGGAAAATTCGCTTTTTCAAAAAATAAAATACAGGAGACAGATTAATAACACTAATAATACATGGTTTGTGGGTTGTGCTTAGTATTTATATACTAAAACAGGGTTAATTTAAAACGGAAACTAATAATATTTTGTTGACTTTGTCAATATTTTGTTCATTCTCCGGTATTAGGTAATCATTTTAATGAAGATTTCCATAGGTACAAGCGTACAGCCGTAGGATTTGAGTTGGTGGGTTAAAATATTAATTTCCTACGTTGAAAGGAAGAGAGAGCTGGCAAAGTGTCATTGGAATTGGTTCATTTTGGAAGAAATTTTGGGAGTGCGATTATATGTGTAATTTAACTTTAAAACTTTGAGAAATTTACGGAAATGAGTAAACTATTTTTTTTTTAAGAGTTCAATCTTGAGGTCCTTTAAACATAGAGAGGAAAATGCAGGCCAATCCTACCATCAATAACTAAAATTCTGACAAATGAAATAGTAAATAGATTTTATTGTGAGACTCATTATTTTTTAGATTCGTGTTCGGTACAACTGTGGTACCGTACCACAGTTGATTTAAGTCGTTAGATTCTCAATTTTATTTTTTATTCCATGTATCTAACGGCTTAAATCAACTGTGTTACGGTACCACAGCTGTACAGAACGCGGATCCTTATTTCTTATGTTAAATTATAATAGATCCCAATGCGAGGCCCACTTAGAGTCTAACTATAGGACACACTGCTTTGCTAAGGAATAGAACCTTAATGGCTATTCCTAGTACTTGTGCTGAGGTTATAAAACCGACCTCGTCCATGCTATGGTCAGTAGGCCACAAGTAAGAAAGGGATGATGACATAGGAAGTTTATGCACTAGGTAACAAATATAGTCGGTACAATGATACTAATAATTCCATTTTAATTTTAAATGATAATTAAATCAGGAGTGTAGAATCCAGCAAAAACTTTATCACAGCAAGTGCATTGAACGATTGATGGAAGCAGACCACTAGTCGTCTTATGAATAAGTCACATGAAACACCTTTATTATTATTATTATTATTATTATATTAAAAGAAAAAAGAGCAGCAAGCCGGGATATATATTATCTTCTAAAGATAACTTTATGGGCTCATTGTGACACTGGTAAATAAACTGACAACCCACAAACCATCCCAGTCCAATCCATCTGTTTTGGTTTGGGCTCCGTTTGGATATTTTATTTGATGAGGCCTGTGGTTCAAGGGTATTTTTGCCCTCTCCACAGTCAACCCGGTATTCAATTGTTTGCACTTTATTACATCAGGAATACAAAGTTCTTCAGATGAGCTTACTCACCTGGAGTATAGTAGCAATGCTAAGCAAATTCCGAACTCAAATGCAATTCAAAAGCTGCTATTTATTAATTTCACACTTATTTTTAAATGACAAGGAAATAAAAAATTCCCACTATAAACTTGTAATTGCTGTATATTGAAACCCAGCAAGCCTACATGAATGTTGAGAGACTAACACTTTTGCCTATTTGAATGAATGACCTTTAAGTATGCTTGCTGAGCTATATTGACAAATATATAGCTTGAGCATGACTATGTACATATAACAAGGAGTATCTTTGCCACTTCTTTACAATCTATACTTCTTGGCTTTGGCCGGATTATGGGTATGGTTGGACACTTTGGTTTGCCCATATGTCGGAGTCAAACCATCATCACCTTAGCAAATAAGGGAAGCGTATGCTTGAATTATTGAAGAATAAGAAAAAGAAAAAGAACATAATTGTCGCAGCTGTTTAGGTTGTTCTCTTGAGCAAAGAGATCCAATGTGGTTCACCACCCCATTCTTCAAACACAACCAACAGGTTTCCACTTGGCTTCAGCCATGAGCGGGGAACATGATACCTAAGAGTAACACCTTCGTTATCAATATTCAAAACCGACAAGTAAATGATAACAAGGAAAAAGAGGAAGCACTTTTCTCACCATCGTTGGGAGGGCTTTCCACAGTAAGTTCGGCATTTCTTCTCAGTGTAAGTTCCAGCATAATTACAACCACCACAATTACCACTTCCTATATATCCAGGCCAGTGGCGCCCAATACTTTGACCATTGATCCAAACCATCCCCTTTCCCATGGCACCCATGTCTAAAGCTAATGGGTCATTGCCTGGTGGTGCATTGAAACTCGTCTGCAGAAAACAAAAATGACATATGTTAATACAGATAAACTGTTTTATATATCAATACCAGAAAGATAATTGCAATGCGTTGACTAAGAGTTGAGGTTATTCTCACCTTGTACCATGTCATCGGTTGTTTTTGGGCCAATGATGCTCCTTGTGCCCATTCAACAGAGGAACTCCCACTAACAGTATGAAGGCTTAAAGCCTCACCTTTTAGACCAATCTGCTTGGGATAATACATATAAAAGAGTATAGCTTGTAAAGAGTATGTTTGAAAGTCTTAAATGGATGAGTAACCAATTTTTTATGCCCACTTCCTAGTTACATATGCAATTCTGCAGAACCTGAATATCTGACCATTTAATTGATAGAAATAAACTTTTTTTTTTTTGGTGATAATTTTCAGGTATTGCAAATATTTTAATAGCATTAATTTTTGCAGCATTCAGCATCATTCAAAAACTATTACTGGGTTCAACTAAATCTTCACTAACAAGATACAACCACACTAACATCCAAATTCTACTTCACTAAATCCTGTACCTGAAGTGATAGTTTACATTATAAAAAAAAAAAAATCAAAGGTCTTATTGAATTTCTTAGCCACTAGTTTATTATATTCAAATGATGATCATTTACATCAAATAGAGATGCATAAAAATTAAAAGCTATCAAATCCATAAATTTTGTTTCTATATGGTGTCTAGCATATGTACTACTTCAGAACATCTAAGACAAACAAACCTTGTAAGTCCACTTTTGCTTAGATATGTCTCTGGTCCCCTCGTTTAGACCCTTCAAAGTTACTGGCCCAAGAACCCCAGCATTCCATTTCTCAAAGTGTGTTCCCACATTCTGAAATTGATCAAATTGATAGCATGGAGAAAAATGTCAAATGCCAATGTCATTAACATTTTTTAAAGAAAAAAGAGACATCACAAATGTCAGAAGACCAACCGGAAGGCCCACAGAAGTACTTAGAAGAGAAATCTTATTAATGCCAGCTCTCAGTTTCACATTCTTACTGAATGTCAATTTAGGGTTCTGTAATGAACCATAAACAGTTCCTGCACAGGGATAGAAACTAAAAGTAAGTTGTTGACAAGTGATGTTAGCACTCAGAAATGTTACCATTTCTGTCATAATATTCCTTTTACCTGATAGTTGACCATTAATGAAAACCTGCAGGGCATGGCCAGCTGACCAAATGGTTAGAAGGGGATCTTGTCCATTCTTTAAAAATCCTTCGCTAGGGTCTATATTTACACTGATTTAGCAATAGAACAAAAATGGTTACAGAACTGTCAGTAACAGTTTATGACAACAATTTTAAATTTTTGGACATTAAAAATATCCAGGAATGGAAGGGTGATTAGAGTAACTACTCACTCTGTCATGTACCACAAATAATCTGAAGCATCTGCAGTGAGATATACTTGTTCCCATAACCCATCTTTTGTAAATGTATTATCATCGGCAGCAGAAGCAGTTTCTTCAATGTATGACTGCCAAGAGAATGCATTGATAACAGGTACGAACTTCTTCTGAGAGCTTCGGACACCAACCTGCTCAGCATTTTCAATCAAATGTCTAGTCTTTAAAATTTTCCCAGAAAGAATCCATATAGAAAGCTAAATTTTCTTGGGTTAAAAAAATTAATTTCTTGTAGTAAGATATGTAGCAAGATATGAATGACTACTGAGTCTGTTATTTTTGAATTTCTAAATGCATTGAAATAGCAATTGTGCGCATGATGTTCAGTATCTTCTCCTTACCTTAGCAGTGTTGAAGACTGCAGTTTTGCAGTCAGGGAGAACGCTGATGGACCAAGGTGGCAAATCATATTGTGCATTTCCAAAACTCACTTTTGCAGAGAATGTAGTGTCATAGTTTGCCAGGAATGCAGCACATTTACCAGATTTTGAATTGAATACATGAGCCTGGTGATAAAAAAATGATAAGATACTCAGGTTTCAAGAGCCAACTCAAAAATGTGTGCATACAAGTTGCCTACTTCTACTTTCACTAAAATACTACCTCTTGATTTTTCCCAAGTGATTTCACTGTGGGATCTACAGAAACTAAAGCTGGTTCACATAATTTGATAGCGTTATGCAAATCTCTTAAATGTCCCCATTTTGGTTCATTTGGTAGTCCTGGTTTAAGATGAAAAACTCAGATGTTAAAACTCAAGATCCCAACTCAGCCATAAAGATAAATAATTTCAGAACAGCCAACTCTATATGCTAATCATGCATACTTACCATATTCATCTATAGGAGCATCATAGTCATAGCTAGTAGCAACAAAACCACCAGATGTCCGGCCAAAATTAGTTCCTCCATGGTACTGAATCGGAAAAGAAAATGAAAATCAGGAAAGGTGATAAAGATGAAATAGAACTCATTTTTCATCAAAAATCAATTGAATAAATTTACTAGGAAAGAGAAAGCAGATTAATTTACCATATAATAATTGATGAATGAACCACCAGTCTGAATGAATCTTGCAACTGAAAAAGCCAAGTCCTCAGCTGGTCTAGTAGGAACAGCACCACCAAACTCAGTGAACCTTGAAGTTAAACAATCAAAAGGGCAGAAAGGAAATTACTCTCTGGCTTCTGGAAGTACATTTCACAAAAGCTCGAATGAAATAAGCAAGAAAGTGAGAAAAGAATTGAGGTATACAGGCAATTTTAGGGGACTTACCAACCAGTCCAGGCTTCTGTCCACATTTTGGGTTTATAATTCTGGTTTGGAACAAATCTCTCACAGTAGAAACCATTGCAGGTGTTAATCTGTCAGGCAAAAGATTAATCAGAGAAAGAGATGTGAGAAATTTATGTAAAATTATCTATAGCTAAGTACAATCAATTACCCAGAAAATTAACCACCAACTAGATCCCTCGAATCTATTTATTACCACAAAGAATCAGGTTAGCATTTTCAGCTGAATTCTTGAATTGAGTTTCTAGTGACAGGGATGATAATCAAGTGACAAGAAGACAAGCTCATGATTTATAATATCATTACATGCTGAAAACCCAGAGAGAAATGAATAAAGTGAAATATGTGAGAGTGATAGGACCCCCATGAAATTAAACTGAAAAAAGAGCCAGCACACCCAAAAAAGAATAAGATAAAGATATGCTACCATACAAATTAAATAGACAACTTACTATTAAAAAGTAAAAACCTCACCGCGAAAGGCAGGTCACAGTGAAGAAAGTCATAACAAAATGCTATTGAGAAATTACAATGGAAAGCAAAAGAGGGAAAAAAGAATGGCAAAGAATTGCTTACAACTGGATCAGGAGCGTCGTCTTGTTTGCACATAACCCATGGAACACCAGTATTAAGACCGACAGCCATTTGAGCTGCCCATTTGGCATAAGCTTTACCGGGAGCGCCAATGTCCCATTCAACAGGTCCAAATTCATTCTCTATCTGCAATTGTGGCATTAAACAAAGGGAACATGTTGAACTAAGCTACTTTTCTTTCATTATGGGCCAAGAATGAAGAAAATAAGGATTAAAGAATAATAATTAAGGGAAAGACTGTTACTAACCTGTGACAGAATTATTGGACCACCCTGAGTTTGAAATAACTTTTCTGCCTTCATCATGTTGACTATTTTCTCCGTGAATTTTTGCATAGCCGCCTTCATTGCCAGTCAATTGCAAGTCATATTAGTAAAATTTAATTAAGAGAATAAGTCAAGTAAGAAATTAAATTTTAAGGGATTAATGGCTACAAAGAGGAAGTCCAAGTATTCAACCTTGAAAGGTCCATTATCAGTTCTAAATTCGATACCAGGGATATATTTGAGCCAAACCGGAAATCCCCTGAAGCAGAAACACAATCCAAACAATATAATGCAAGCATATTTGAAATGAATGATCAGTATTTAATGCACTATAATTATTACCCATAATTCCATTCAGCACAAATATAAGGGCCAATCCGGAGATGAACATAAAGCCCTGCTTGCTGCACCAGCTTGATGAATCGAACAAGATCATACCTGTCCTGAAAATAATACTGAAACCAAAAAATTTAAAGATTAAATAAACAACAGTAAGTCTTTGAACCCAGAAAATTTTTTCACAAGAAAGAAGCACTGAAAAATGAAACTGAAAATGCATATATATAATTTATTATCATTACATTTCCTTGAGTGGGCTCGTGTCCATTCCAAAAGACATAAGTTTGAATAACATCCAAACCTCCATCTTTGGCCTTCTGTATAAGGTCAGGCCACATCTGCAACCAAATGAAGAAAAATGAAAAAACAAGAACTACCCATTTGACAAAAAGTCAATAAAAATCAAGAATCACGAGCCGCATTGGCAAGAAAAAATAATAATAATAATAATACCTCGGGAGTGCTTCTGGGATAATGAATGGAGCCAGAAATGAGTATCCTCTTCTGGCCATTAATAATAACAGCTTTATGGTCATAAGAAACAGAGGCTTTCACACAAGAAATTTCCCAAGAACAAGACAACAGCAGCACTAACATCAACAGTTTCACATTGGCTTCCAACATTTTCCACTTTACTACTACTTGCTGTTCCCCCATTTACTTATTTCAACAGAAAACCGGCCAGGCCAGTTCTTGAAAGAATGGAAAAGGGTCGATATTTTTAAAGAGAGAAAGAAAGAACTAACAAGGGACCCCAAAAAAAAAATCAAAAAGACAAAACAGATTATTTATTTTTATTTTAAAAAATGTGTTTCTGTTTTTTTTTTTTTTTATTCTTCTGAGAATGAAATGAAAAGTGATACTGCCGGCAAGAGAGTGCTATGGTTTTTTGGTCTAATGGATTGGGAAGAAGCTGCAACTCTGCAACTGCTTTTAAAGAATTAAAGTGGGACCCAATTTTCAACATCTCTTTCTGTTTCTCACACGGAACTTATTAATACTTCTACTACCATTAACAAAATCTTTCAAGCTTTGCTTTTGTTTTGCTTGTTATTTTCAGAAAAAAAAAAAGCATTTTAATTTTATAAAGTAGTTTCCATTTTTAAATAAGAATACAGCTTCAATACGCAATATTTGATATTTACTTTTAATCAATTAAGTAAATATTGATTTGATTTTAATAAATACACTTATTTTATATTTAAAAAGAATTATTGTTATTTATGTTGATTTTGATTTCTCCTTCAGTACAGATAAGGATTAATTTTGATCAATTTTTCTCTAGTAATATTATCATATTTTGTTATTTATGATTTTTAGGCACCAATTTTGATTTTTAGTTAAAAAATAAACGTTCTAACAAACTTTTATTTTATCCGCTTTCTGTTAAAAAAGAAAAATCAATTAAGATTGGTAAAGTGGGCTAATTGGCAATCCCGCATGTTGAATGCAGACAGCAGAGTCTATATAATAATATTAATTGATTAATTAATAAGAAGAAGAACAAGAAGAAGAAAATAATTAGTTAAAGAGATAAAATAAGTGAGCTAATTGGCCGTCTCGTGTAGCGTGTACGTCGTGTGACGCACTTACTTTGACTGCAAGCGTTTTGCCTGAATCCTTCCCTGGATAACCAACCATTTGATGCCACGTCCCCAAACAAAAGTGCTTCGTCCCAACCCACTCATTACTTGCCTCCAGCCTCCAGCCCCCCCCCCCCCCCCCACCAGCATTGCGTAGAAGCATACGAATTACGTCGTTTTGATTTTTCTCGCTGGGGATATTTAATCGGGCGCTAATTTCAGGTAAACCAACTTTTCCATAATAAAATATCGAGTAAAATTATATAAATATTTAGTCTAGTCTATTCAATGAATTTAAAAATCCAAAATAAAAGTAGAAATTAGTTTGGCATTCTAAAATTTGAATGGATTCTTTAATTGATCTAAATAAGACTTATTTAAAAATAAATCGATGAGACACACTATACTATGAAACAAATATTAACCTGTTTGGCATAACTATGCTGCCACACTGCGACCGTCTAGAAATATGTAAATTTGGACTATAATATGGAATAAATATTCTAGCGCCAATCACAACTATAGATCATCATAACAAATTTTTACCCAAAAAATAATACGATGCCGATACCCTTGTATTTAAACGTAATTCACATATTTTACCTGAAATTTAATTAATTATACTTTCTTATACAACTACTTGTAAAATCGTACGATAATAATAGGATTAATTTTGAATTACCTCCTTATAAATTGACTATCTTCAATTGTTTTCTTATTTTTGAAAACCTTAATTTACCTCCTTTTTTGTTAAGAAAATATAATAAAACAAAATTATCAATTCAACCCATTTTTCTCTTCCCTTTTGACTAAATATAAGAATAATTTAAGGTTTTTAAAAGTAGGACATACTATTTAAAGATAGTCAGTAATTTGAAAATTACCCGGGTAATAAAAAAAGTTTATTACTGAAATTAAAACTAAAATTTTCTCTATACATATGTTAAATTTGTCGCAATTTTCTTTTACTAATAACAAAAATTCTATAATAACCTAGCTAATTGAACTACATGTGCAAGAAACGTACCATTAAAAGATTTAACTATAAAAATTGTTTTGACAAACGAGAGAGAGATTTAAAAAAAATATTCTCCAAATTTTCTTTCTATGATATTAGTTTAAAATATATCATTTAATAATTCGTGATTGTTACGCATTAACTAAATCCAGATTGGTAACAAGTCTCCGACAAGGCAATTAAATTTTTTGCTGTAATGGTGGGGCTTTGGCAATATTATGATCCTAGGATTTAAATAGTTTAAAGGGTTTTTAATCTATAAAAATACTTGAATAGTATGTTAATTTATAAAGAAAAATTTAAGAATCACAAAAATGGAACCAAAACCAGATCAAGAAGAAATAGTGTGCAATAAATTGTTTTGGAAGCATAATAATGCAATATTTTGCTTCTCCAAAGTCCAAACTAATTAAGCAAACAGCTGTTGTGCTATAACATATCTTGGAAAACAAGTCAGATTTTCATATAATAATTGTTATTCGTAACAAATTCACATTTAAAAAAAAAAATGTTTGTTGGATTTCCCCAACATTATTAACGAGCATCAGACAAAGCACCCACCCGTTTAAAATTTTTGTTCGAGTAATAAAATTTAATTTTAAAGAGTTCAAATTATAATCATAATTATTTTCTAATATTAAATGAAATTGTGTGAATAAACAAGTAAACAATTGAGTCCACATCAAAATTGCGTAAGATTCAAAGCCGAAGCACCGGCCCTTCAACGACCACCAAAGCCATTGAAAATTGTGGCTGCAAAATCACTAATTAAATACGGAAAATTCTCCTGTTTCATTCTTTGCTTTCTTTATTAATTTTCCATGAAAGTAGCAGGGGAACTGTTTGTCCACCTTTACATGATTCGAATATTGCAATTTTCTTCTTCTTCTTCTTCTTCTTCTTCTTCTTCTTCTTCTTCTTCTTCTTCTTCTTCTTCTTACTGAAAATTAAAAAATAAATGAAATATAGGTCTTTTAACATGACTGTATTCCTTTATCCAATAAAGCTCGCCTAGGATATTATAAGGATCTCGTACCCTATAGTTTAGGTACCGTAAAATTATCGAGAAATCAATAAAAATCAATAAAATTTTATCATCAAATAGTGCTTAGGTTATGAGTTAAAGTGCTTATAAGGCACTATAGTCATAATATATGATGCAATTGAATTATCGTTATAACAAAATTTTATATTATGTCAAGTATTTTAATAAACCCTCCAAATCCTAAATTAGGTTTTTTTTTTTTCTTTGTATGAATTTAAACTCCCAATAAACACTAATTATAATATCAACATATAGTAAGTAAATTTGTAATATAACAAAATTAAAAGAAAAAACATTGCAAAATCGACAAACTATGTATCTATCAACGTGATGCTACGCGAGGTGGTACACTCATAAAATTATAAGATTGTCGACGCATCAAAGTTATCCAAAAACCAGAAGTGGGAATCCAACTCCACTTTGGTCGTGGAGTTTGAAGAGAAAGTACATTTTAAGCATAAATACCTTGCTTAATCGAAGAAAGTGATTCTGTTGCTTACTAAAAAGAGACAATTGTACTGATATCTTTTGCCTTAATATCCATTGTGGAGAAACCGTCTTTATCCTATTTGTATTTATTCTTTTGACTTTTTTCGCCGGCCGAGTTAAGATTAGAGAATCGTAACAATATTTTACCAAAATAATACGATTAGCAAATTTTTATTTATTATATTTTTAGCTATTAAGTACTAGTCACGTTATTATATTTACTTAGATAAAATATCATACATAACATGAGATTATTCTCATTCATTTAAATTAGTGCGGATTTTAAATTATGTTTAATAAACCTTCAAACTGTGAAACTTTTATATTAGGTTTGGACTCTCAATAAATAATCTTAAAATTAAAAGTTTAAAGGCATGCATTAATTAAAGATTGAGTAGTAATACACTTTTAAAGTTGTATTATAAATTAATATGACGCCGATATAAAATAAATATTTAAATGAGAAGTGATAATGTCATGTCACCTATTGCATCACTTGATGCAAACTTTGTAATATAAACCCATAAATATTATTAAATATATTTATCCATTCCTTGATAAATGTAACATTTGTTCCATACTAATAACCTTATGAAGTGAATTACAAAACAACTGCAAGATATTAATATGTGTTTTATACCTTTAAAATATTTATTGAATTGTGTATTTCACTAATTAGTTTATAAGATTGTGTGTGTATAACACCTTAAGATTCAATGAGCGTGTTGCCATAGAACGTTCGATCGACATGCTTCGTCATTAATTGTAAATAGCATATTCAGAAATTTCATCATTGAGACAATGAGAATTGGAGCATGAAGGCGATAACATATTTGGCCTGTCCAAATATCATTCTGCCACTTTAACTTTTATTCATTTGTATTGTTTACTAGCATACTTTGGATGCTTCAAATTAAATCCGCAAATGTATGCTTATTATTAGTCTCCAAAATCCGTACAGTTGCGGAAACTTGGTGGTGAAAGAGACTTGTTAACAAGTCCACCAACGAGACGTAAAGAATTCAACGAGTCCAGTTTGAAAAGGATCTCTTAATTGAATAATAATCCACCATGGCCGAACATTTACGCGCACAGCACTGGTTACAAGTAACAGAAGTTTGTGTGGGCCCTGCTATCTCTGATTTTGAGTCGGGCCAGCCCAATCCCTTGGCTTTTGGATAATAATTATGATTTGATGATGAGGTAATTAAGGCAACAGCCGATAACAGATTTATTAGAGATGAACGTGCCACGTTGGTGTTACAATCTTTGGTTTTGTATTCATTGGAATTGAATCATTTGATTGGTTGCCTATCCATATCCTACTACGCCGGGCCCTCTTTGGTTCAATTTTACGTGGAATTTGATCAATGAATTATGATCACCGTCTTCATCCTCGCGATCGATAAGGATGCCTTGATGTTACCTTGATGTTTCCCTCAAGCAATATCTAAATATTCTTGTAATTACGATTACTCATTTACCATACTTCTAAGATTACACTCTGTGTAGTATTCAATACTTTCAAGTCCCATATACTCTTTCTTCTAAGTAGTATTTGCCACAAGCTTATTCACAATAAAAGAAAATATATATATATATATATTAGTTGAGTGACAGACATTTCGTCGTTTCACGTTTGAAGTTGAAGGTTTAAATTTTTTATGAAAATATATTTAACTTATTCTGAGCTCTTATATATATATATACAAGCTTCAAAGGTTTCTCAAAAATTCTAAGAGATTCTAATCATAATAAAATAGTCTCATGAAATAAATAAATAAATAAATCATAAAAATAAATAAATTAATTAATGCATAATTTCTAGAGCTTAGTTCAATGAATGAGAGTTAAAACTCATAATGAATTTGGGCAACACATCACGTGGAAAATAATTTAATTCAAAATACATCAGTTTCAGTCCTAAGTTTATGTCATCATTTTGTAGTTTTTTTGTAAATTAATTGTTGCTCTTTTGTCAAATTTCTTCATGTCGAAGAATAATGTTGGAGCATGAGCAAGGGAGGGGGGGGGGTCGTATTTTCGATGTCATGACTTTAACAGTCAAATAATCGTAATCCGTTCTTGTGGTTAAAATAATCGATAATCAAATTCAATTTTGGAAACTAGTTCTGAAAAATGGAAAATAAGTATAAAAAGAAATTATGTACGATAACGACTAGTTAGCTTCCAATTAATTAGTCCAATAAGCAGGAACATAAGCAAGCTAAGTTCACATATCCGGTAGTACCTTACTGACATTAATTAAATGATGACATGATCATTTTGACTTAACTCACTACTATTATAATTTACAACTAACATTAGGTTTACAAAATTGAAATTTTAACCAAAATTCTTAATGTTGCAGATCAACATCATGGACCTTTTCTTTTTTCTTTTTTTAATAATCTAATTGTGTTTTGTTGATGCTCTTGGTTAGTTAAAGAATGCAGACGACTTTGCTTCGCATTGAAACTAGAAGCAAATTTCATTTTGTTCAACCACCACCACCACACCAGCTGTTACATTTCTGCAAAACCAAAAAGTCTACAAAATTTTTCTGGGAACGATTGACAAATTTTGCTGCAATTTTTATTGCACCACCAACCAGCTGGACCATACTCTTGTTAGTGGGTTTCTAGAGGGTTAACCTTTTGGCTGCATTCAGATTGACCAAACTCACCATTTTGATTCGTTACTTGTGATGTGTTGTTGTTGTTGTTGTTGTTGTTGAGCAAATGGTGCGTATCCGAATAAAAGTATCTGGGTGGGTAAGTGTAAGCATGTACCGCAGTGATTGCTAAGCTGATGACTCAAAAACCAAATGGGAGTCCTGGGTTCCACTCAAACTGAAAGAATCTTCGTCTCTTTTTAGTTTAGCTTATTAGGTCGGTTTGCTTAAGGCCACTTGTGTAAACCAGGTCATTGACAAGCAAAGCTAAGCTTATAAAACTAAAATCTGTTCAAACTTTTAAATATTAACGAAATGGCGTCCTTTTTCCCCTCAAAAACCCCCCCAAAAAAAGAAAAAAAGTGTGCTTTTGTCCAGGTAAAATGTGCAATTCTGGTTAATTTTTTAACACATTTTTTGGGGATTTACTTAGGAAAAATTAAAAGGTAAAATATTCACTAACTACCTTATCTTTTGCACTTTATTAAAAATATACTAAAACTTCTGTGTTTTGTATCTATTTTCTTGAATAGTAATAGGGAAGCAATTCCAACCTAAACAGACTCAAAATAATAATATACAATTAGTCGTGAGAAACTTACTTTCGTCATTTATTCTCATCAATCTAAAATAAGAATTAATAAATAGTACTTTTTATGTTCACGGGCAATAATTATTTTTTAATATTTTGTTAAATCTTCTAATGGTGTTAATAAAAAATTAAAAGAGTAATACATTTTATAAAATTTATGCGAAAATTTACAAAAGAACAAGTTTTTGATATATTCTTTTATAAAATGTAAAATATTAAATGGTCGGTATATATTCACCCTCTTAAATAAATAAATGAAAAGGGTTTAACGGCGTATAGTACATTACTTCACCATAGTTAAATGCTTTTTTTTTTTTTTTTTTTGGGTTATTGGCTACAACTTTTTCCCTTAGTGGTCCAACCTTTTTTCTTTCCCTTGTATATACAATTTATATTTTTATGACAATGAACGAATAAGTTGATGCGGACGGAGGAAACTTGTGACGGGTGCACATAGCAAGACCTAGATGCTGCATCTTATATCTTATTCATTTAGGGAATTATAAATATAAAGAGTTAATTATCAACAATAAAACCGATTAATACCATACACATGAGATAGGGTAATTAATAATAAATAAAATTAACATATAACATACACACGATATTAAATAATTAGTAATGTATATCAATAAATATGTTAACTGTATATTAAATTTAAATGAGCATAGTATTATAAAAATAAAACGGCGCGTTTTAACTTTTGACTCGGCCAAAATTCGGACAATTTTACATTAGCAATCGGCAAAGTAGCCTTGCTCGGTAATTAAATATGCGATGCACGTGAACTATTTACACTTTTGGATTGGGCCCGCAATTCAAATTAGCAATCAATGATGTAAATCTAGGCCGGAACATATAGCTTCCCCCCTATTTCATTACCCTCATCCAATTGTTTTGTTTTTTTTTTTTAACACACTTTTTTGGATAAGTACGTGTGGTCGTGGATGTTTCCTCAAAAAAGTATAAAAAAAGGAACCCTTTTTATCGAACCTAAGCACAAAGCTTTTGTCTGTCTCTGACTTTGGAGTCGGACTAAACGAAAACGTGTGTACATATAAGAAATTTAAAATTATTTTACAACAGACGCACTAAAAATATTTTCTTATCACCATTGAGAGTTGGAGACAAAAGTATTGGCGAACCATTTTGCTAAGCAAACGAGTGACTATGAGGCGAATCTTTTTCGTAAAGAGACGTTGACTAGTAATACTATATTCAAATACATTAACATCTTTGATAAAGATACTCAAGAAACAGATATCGCACTAAAACTTATCCACGCCGCCCTCTTATCTTCAATCCCAATTGCATAAAATAATTTCTTGACGATGATAATGCAGAATCTAACTTGTGGAGAGATTTGGTCACTGGACTACGAGTTTAAGAGTGGTAATCGCACCCTTAAATATGTATATCAAAGAAGTGAGTTCGAGGTTTTATAGGTCGAATATGTATATCAAAAAAGTGAGTTCGAGATTTTATAGGTTAATTCCTTCGACTACATATAAGGAGAAGATGTATATATATATATATATTTAAAATATCGGTGAGAGTAAATTTTTGAGTTAAATATTTGGTAAATCACTAAACTATGTGTATATATTTAACACTCGTAATGAACTCTAGATTATGATATATCACTACTTGCAAGTTGCAGCTTGGGACAATCAGAAACGAAAAAAGTAAAATGAAAAAGAAAATTGATGAGACTTTGAGAGGATAGCATTGCCTCCGAATTGTATATGCATACAATGAGAGCCAACTTTGTTGCTTAAATAAATGCTCTGTATGGTCAACAATTTTACACTGATAATAAATTCGGCAACTGACGAAGCAGATTTTCATCAATAATTTTCAATATCAGAGTTGATATTCCTGTTCTGGTAGGTCCGGTAGACAAATAAACGTGAAACGACCTCCTAATTTGTTGCTCAAAGAAGACAACATTGCTTGTACGACATTTCAACTGGATTTTATAAGGATAAGAAAGCAAAACGTGAACATCATTCCAGGTCACTAAAAAGGTATCCTTATCTCAGTGTGTTCCTGTTTCTTTTTTTTTTAAATATAAATTTATTACAAACAATATCCAATATTCTTGGTTTCGGATGCCTCCGCATTTTCATTAAGGTTGTTAACACCTTAACCTCGCCTTTTTATACCTAGGGTAAATATTTGTTTACTCTTGTATTTTGAATTTCATTATTATTTAGTTCCTGTATTATGAAAAATACTCCAAAATGCTGTTGCCGTTAATTTTTATTTTCGCAGCATTATGTTTTCTTTTTTTATATAATAATATATACATTTGTTTGATAGAATTGCCATTATTGCAAAAGCAAAGAAAAAATAACACAAAGATCTGAGAAAATTAACCATAAAAGTATTTTTAAAAATATAAAAATTAAACGGATACTAAACCTAAAATATTAATTAGTAATCACTCTTTATGTTTGTCAAAAATAAACAACTTTAGTTTTGGTCGATGACTGTAGGCATTTAATCCATAATGAGATTCGACCTCCTCTATAGTTGAAATTTCAACTCCATATTCTTAAACAATTGCACTATTATTTCCATATGTTCCGTGTTATTTGTTTATCTATTTACCTCTTGGTATTTCTTTGACTTGTGTGTATTCTCCACTTTGGTGGACTTTACTTTTTTCTTAATTCATTTGAGAAACTTATTGCTTCTTAATTAACATATGAATAGACTATCATTATTAGGATCTTCTTACGTTACGATCGTTTATCGTCGTCGCGTGAATCTTATAGTATCGGGTAGGATTTATATGTGACATCAGAATCGCTTCACTCACGCGTTTATAACCCTATTGTAACTTAAATTTTCTCTCATTATTATCACTAGCTAGTTTTTCTCCAAGATAAATTACAAATGCAATCTTGATCGCAATATGATGGAAACCATGTCGGTTAGAAAGATACCCATATTAATCCCACCAAACACGAGCACATTATCTATATATATATTTTTTAAATGGAAAATACCTTAACAAAACTACTTTGAATTTCCTTCACTTCTTGGGAACGGCGGCTGGTATGATAGTGATATTTTCATATTTTGCATGATTACATAATTTCGACAAAAATTTCAATGGTATAGACTTTTTCTTCAACAGATATTGATTGATATGTGGACAACGACAAAAAGATTGATCATCGGGGAAGCTAATTCGTTCCTTCTGCGAGTTTATACTTTAAAAAAATAGATTTAAAACATTATGAATTTAATTAGATTATTAAAATATATGATACAATCCGTACAAAACCAATCACGGTATCGGATTAATAAATCCTAAATACAATACCAGACAATCCAATACAATCAGTTGTGTACAAAGACCGTACAACGTGTGCCATCTGGCGAACCCACCGTTAAAGCATAGCCTACGGGGGGAAATACGGAGTAAGAGTGCAGTAGAGAATGGTAATCTTGGGCCGTGGCCTATTTAACATTAGATAGTTGGACCGTGGATTAAGTTGCGGGTGCTTTGAGGATGCTATAAGCACCCCTGTAAAAGCGTTGGGCTTATTTTACGAAACGTACCCGAATTCTGAATACAGAGTTGCCCACAACCAAACTTCTAAATTTTTATTTTAAGTTTTGCTTATCGATGCCGCATTTGAGTTTCAAATTTGTCTTTTTTTTTTTTCACGTCATATACTTTACTCTGGTGTCTATAATCACTTCAAAGCGATGATTGGCTGGAATTTTTAGGAGGAATCCGAGTTCCTCATTATTTTGTCACCTACGATCCTGAATCCGTCTGTTTTATTAACTATATAAAGCACATGTATGAGCGGTCCATATATTCCAAATTTCATCTGAAGTGATGTATTTTTTATTAAATAGATGGTGTGCGAGTGATATTAAATATTCTAAGAAAATATGTAAGAAAAGACTCTCTATAATGAAGGCCTTATATATTTTAATTATTATTATTATCTATATATTGTTTATGCTTAAATGGAATGTCACGCCCTTCACCTCGATCTCCATTTACATCAATGCTTGGTCTGGCTTTTTAGCAAAAAATTAGAGAATCTGTTGGCTCTTCGGCTTTCTTTTAAGTTGAAATTCTATTAATTGATGCTTATCACATGTTATGGGTATTGCGTTGAAAGATGAAGCATCACAATTGAAGTGATAGAGACTATCTTTCATTTTAATGTACAATTGCGTATTATAATAATAATAATAATAATAATAATAATAATAATAATAATAATAATAATAATAATAATAATAATAATAAGTAATTAATTAAACTAATGCATGGCGTAAATGCAGTGAGATAAATTCACAAATTTAATCTAAGTCTTATTTTTTAGATAGTAAATAAATATTGCATGATAATCATGTATAAATAATATCTTTAATCTTGAAATTTATCAAATAAGTCCCTAGTTGTATTAAATGTCAAATCCTCTACCCTTTGCTAATTGTATTATCTAATAAATTTTGTATGGGCCCACACATCCCCTAAGTAAATATGGGCCTCAACAAATTTACTAGGTAATTAACTTAGATTGTTTCTTAAGTAAAGATATAGTCACAAATTCTTGTATAACTTAATTTGACATCAACTTTTGGTTAAAAAAATATAAAATAATAAAAATAAATCATATAAATGAAGATATATTTAATCTAACTAATTTAATCATATTATATTAGTTTATATAAAAAAAACTATGCAAAAACTTACATGTCTACATGGCATGACTCTGCATGTGCAAATTATTATGTGGCAATTCATATGGTAGCTTTCATATTAAATTTTTGTGTATTTGGTAATAAGTTTTAAGTATATCCATTATTATGACTTTAGGGCCTTTTATAATAGTCTTATTTGTTTATATTTTGACTAGAACTCAATCTTATTTTACTTAATTTCAGGCTTAAAATATTAGTTTTACTTAAGGGCCTAAAAACATAAGTTTTTGCTTAAAGATCTTTGTGTATATACGCCTTTTATCCCTCTCAACTAAAGATCGCAAAAAAGTCCAACCCTCTTCTACACGACCTCCTCTTTCACGACGCGCTTCTTAGTTTCTACTATTTTGATATTATGCATATTTTATGATTTGATGATCCGTTTAGTGTGTTGTGTTGATGGATGTAATTTGTATTGACATTTGGTATTAACTTCATGGTAATAGTAGTTCTATACTTATTTGTCTTTGCTCTGTCTGATTACATTGCTGTTTTAGATCATTTTGGAGTTATTGGATGTGAATATCTGATTTTGGAAGTGTTTTTCTTCTTATGACGTATCTATGATTTTCTCAAATTTTAAGGGGAAACTTTACCGATTTTGATGAAGGAAGATAGAGTCATGATTCTCCACTTCCAATTTGCTTTTAAGATTAACATTTCTTTTGATGATGAAGGGGAGAAATGAATAAACTAAAATTTTACATTTTTGAAAAATAAAATTACTTTTAGTCGTATGTACAGGGGGAGCATATACTCAGGGGGAGTAAAATTCTGAATGTGTTTGTCATCATCAAAGAGGGGGAGAATGTTAACATATACATGCTTTGATAATTGATTTTAATGATAACAAACAATGAATTTAAGTTAATAAATGTGTTTAAGACTCACATAAATTCAAGTATTCTCTTAAGAGTCAAAACTAGGTATGTGTGTAACATTTCTTAGAGAAACTAGAACAATTTATAAGTAAAATGAAGTTCTGAGTATAAACGGCCAACCGACTATATTAAACGGCTAACCGTTAGTGAAAAAACTCTGCTCGGTAAAAGGTTAACAGCTTAAGCCTTAACAACCGATAAACACTTTCTGAGCTACTGGAAGAAATCGGCGAACCGTTAATATATAACGGCTAACCGATATTATCATACTTTTGTTAATCCATTACCAGTTAAAGAAAACGGTTCAAGGTTTGTGTTGTGTGAGATACTGGACTTTAACGGTGAATCGTTAACATATAACGGCTAACCGATATCTTCAACTCTTCAAATCCTTTGCTGTTAAAAGGAATCGGTTACAGAGCTTCGTATTATGAGGATACTGGACTTTAACGGCAAACCGTTAATATATATAACGACTAACCGATAAGTTTCATAATTGACATTCTTTGTCAACCTTTAACCGTTTAGAGAAAACGGATCAAGTGTTTTTGCTGTGCAGGTTTCTGGATGTTAACGGCGAAAGGGTAATTATTAACGGTCAACCGATTATTTGAAATCATGCCCAGTGGTAACATTGACCAAAGGAAACGGCTAACCGTTAACGACTAATGGCAAATCGTTTACTGTCAGATGGAAGAATAACGGCTAGTTTTCAGCTCCAAGTATAAATATGTTCATCCAATTCAAATTAAGCACTGACAACAACACAACTACTGAGCTTATATACCAGTTTACCATCTACAGAAAGCTTTAAACAGATTTGTACTTCATTCATTCACACATTGTGCATTAACTTGTAACCTTGAAAAATTGTGTAAGAGATAAATCAATTTGTATTCCTTTGTCTTGAGTGACTGCAAGTGTGGGGATACATTTGGGTTAAGAGATTGGGAATAATCTCTTGTTGTAAAGGTCCATTGACACCTAGGAAGTCAATTGTAAGTTGTTGAAGCCTTGAAGGCTTGGTATCCTAGGGAAACTCATATAGACTTAACCTGTTATTTAGATGCTGATTTCGTTGGTCATAAGGTTGATAGGAAAAGTACCAGTGGTACTTGCCATTTTCTAGGTCATGCACTTGTTTCATGGTTTAGTAAGAAACAAAACTCAGTAGCACTTTCAACCACTGAAGCTGAATATATTGCCGCAGGTAGTTGTTGTACTCAATCCTTATGGATGAAATAAACTCTTAAAGATTATGGAATTAACCTTGATCACATTCCTATAAAATGTGATAACACTAGTGCCATAAACCTATCAAAGAATCCCATTCAACATTCTAGAATCAAGCATACAGAGATTAGGCATCACTTCTTGAGAGATCATGTTCAAAAGGGTGATATTGCATTAGAGTTTCTTTTTACAAAAAAATAACTTGCTGGTATTTTTACAAAACCCCTTTGTGAAGAACAATTTTTGAAAATTTGACATGAACTTGGTATGATGATGTTTTCGCATTAACATCATTAATCATGTTATTGAGACTATTATCATTTGATGTTTTGATGATGTATTGTGATTATGTGTCTATGTCTTACTTAAGTTTTAATACTAAAGATTGTGCTTTCTTGATTAAATTGTACTGGATGAGATTTAATTTTATAAGGCTTTTGATTAGTTGATTGGTGCAATTTTCTTTTATTGAAAGTATTATGAAAAGTCGTACAATAAACGGATAACCATTTTTATATAAACAGTTCACCATTTATTTTCAAAAACTGGATGTTATTTAGTTTGTACTCTACTCCCTTACCGTTTGAATTAAACTGTCAGCTGTTTCAAAACTGGAAACCTCTTAATCGTTACCCCTTCACCGTTTATTATTAACGGTATACCGATTACAAACAGAAAGTTATCTTGATGCTGCCCCTTCACCGATAAGCCTTAATCCTTAACCGTTTACTCATCACAAACTCTCAGGAATTTAACCTTTCACCGTTTACAGAAAATGGTTAACCAATTTCGCAAAATATATAACTGGTTAAGGTTTTATCTCTTTCTTCTCATTTGCCTTCTCACCGTTTCAGCCATTGTTGCGAAACCTAAGCTTTTCATCTAAATTTTCTCTTAGATTCTCTTCTTTTTGCAATATATTACACCAATAGAAAGCTTCCTCATTACTTTCTGAGTAATTTTACCGATTCAAAACACCAAATCGTGATCAAAATAAAAAAATTCCAAATCCAAACCCTAAGAGCAGCCGACTGGAATTTGAGAAATTTGATCAAATTTTTCACAAATTCTTGACACTTTAAAGTAAAATCTCTCTTCCTCTACTTCCCTTCAACATCATAATCGATCCATTTCTTTCAATATCCATATTCCGAAAACCTACTTGCCTTTATTCAATGGCTGAGTCCTCACGGAGACCTAGGAGAAAACATACACCTGCTGTCAACCCAACACGATCAAGGGAAAGTTCTGAATTTGAAAGGCTACACTTCCCGACAGCTGCATTGCGAAAATGATTTAAGGATCGTTTTATGTGTAGACAGGTACTGGACTCATACTTTGTGAACATAGGTGATTTTGAGGATTTGATTGTATGTGGTAGAAGTGTTAGTGAAATGATTAGACCCTGGGAATCAGTTGTTAATCTTGATGATAGGACTTACCCTAATCTAGTTCGGGTGTTTTACTCTAATATGAAACTTTCCCTACTCGTTTAGAAAGGATAGTTACTCTGGTTGGTGGTATAGCAATTAATTTTGATGTACATTTTTTAATACTATCATACTTGAGATTTCGGATGAAGGTGATTCATTCTATACCTCTAAAAAAACCCTATCCTTTGGTGATTTTATTCACAATGAAGGTGTGAGAAACATATGTCGTCGTAGGGACCTTAGCGATGATATTTGTAGCTTACCTTTCCGGGCTCAGCTGTTGCCCCTTCAGGTTCGTATTGTTCATAACATTCTACACCATATAATCACACCTAGGAAGGGTCATTCAGATGAGGTAACACGGATGAATGTTGGATTGTTAGATAGTTTACTCAGTGAAAGATCTGTTAACCTAGGGTATATTATTGTGCGCCATATGTTAACCACCTCTGCAGTCACCCATAGGTTGCTTCCATATGGTAGTCTTATCACTTAGATTCTAAGACATTTTCATGTACCACTAAGAAAGGTCGTGTATAAAGAACCTAAGAAAATTGGTCGGGATGCTATGAGTAGCATAAGATTTACTAGGAGGAATGGCCAATGGCATAAGACTGCCAATGCCAAGAACCTGGACACCTCAATCGCTCCTGAGGATGATCAGATGCTTAACGATATTTATCCTCCTGATCAGCTTCTTGACTTCAGACTTGTAGCTTGTCCTCCACCTCCTCCTCGTCGTGTTCCTCAACCATCAGTTCCCTCTAACTCTAACATGCCTGAGATGGATTCTGCTCCTCCCGGTCTCAGATCCTCCACTCCCGAGCGGCGCTATGCTCCCGAATGACTGCGGCTCAAAGACAACCACCTATCACTGATATTTTGCATCAGCTGGTTGTTGATGTTCGCCAGATTTCTGAGACCCAGCAGACGATCCTTGATCACTTAGATGCTATTTCTCAGGATCAGCAGCAGCTCCAGACTTAGCTTCAGACCCTTCAAGAGGTGAGCTTCGATCATTAGTATGAGATCATTGTTAGACATAGACAACTTCTGGGGTATTTTGGGTATGAACCTGGAAGGACCTCTACAGCAGCTTCTCCTCTACGATCTACCTCTTCTCGTCCTACACAACCATGTACTGCGAGACCTTCTTCTCGGCGACCCTCTTCTACACGACCTCCTTTTTCACGATGCGCTTCTTAGTTTTTACTGTTTTGACATTATGCATATTTTATGATTTGATGATCCGTTTAGTGTGTTGTGTAGATGGATGTAATTTGTATTGACATTTGGTATTAACTTCATGGTAATAGTAGTTCTATACTTATTTGTCTTTGCTCTGTCTGATTACATTGCTGTTTTAGATCATTTTGGAGTTATTGGATGTGAATATCTGATTTTGGAAGTGTTTTTCTTCTTATGACGTATCTATGATTTTCTCAAATTTTAAGGGGAAACTTTACTGATTTTGATGAAGGAAGATAGAGTCATGATTCTCCACTTCCAATTTGCTTTTAAGATTAACATTTCTTTTGATGATAAAGGGGAAAAATGAATAAACTAAAATTTTACATTTTTGAAAAATAAAATTGCTTTTAGTCGTATGTACAGGGGGAGCATATACTCAGGGGGAGTAAAATTCTGAATGTGTTTGTCATCATCAAAGAGGGGGAGAATGTTAACATATACATGTTTTGATAATTGATTTTAATGATAACAAACAATGAATTTAAGTTAATAAATGTGTTTAAGACTCACATAAATTCAAGTATTCTCTTAAGAGTCAAAACTAGGTATGTGTGTAACATTTCTTAGAGAAACTAGAACAATTTATAAGTAAAATGAAGTTCTGAGTATAAACGGCCAACCGACTATATTAAACGGCTAACCGTTTGTGAAAAAACTCTGCTCGGTAAAAGGTTAATAGCTTAAGCCTTAACCGATAAACACTTTCTGAGCTACTGGAAGAAATCGGCGAACCGTTAATAGATAACGGCTAACCGATATTAGCATACTTTTATTAATCCATTACCGATTAAAGAAAATGGTTCAAGGTTTGTGTTGTGTGAGATACTGGACTTTAACGGTGAACCGTTAACATATAACGGCTAACCGATATTTTCAACTCTTCAAATCCTTTGCTGTTAAAAGGAACCGGTTACAGAGCTTTGTATTATGAGGATACTGGATTTTAACGGTAAACCGTTAATATATATAACGACTAACTGATAAGTTTTAGAATTGACATTCTTTGTCAACCTTTAACCGTTTAGAGAAAACGGATCAAGTGTTTTTGCTATGCAGGTTTCTGGATGTTAACGGTGAAAGGGTAATTATTAACGGTCAACCGATTATTTGAAATCATGCCCAATGGTAACATTGACCAAAGGAAACGGCTAACCGTTAACGACTAATGGCAAATCGTTTACTGTCAGATGGAAGAATAACGGCTAGTTTTCAGCTCCAAGTATAAATATGTTCATCCAATTCAAATTAAGCACTGACAACAACACAACTACTGAGCTTATATACCAGTTTACCATCTACAGAAAGCTTTAAACAGATTTGTACTTCATTCATTCACACATTGTGCATTAACTTGTAACCTTAAAAAATTGTGTAAGAGATAAATCAATTTGTATTCCTTTGTCTTGAGTGACTGCAAGTGCGGTGATACATTTGGGTTAAAAGATTGGGAATAATCTCTTGTTGTAATGGTCCATTGACACCTGGGAAGTCAATTGTAAGTTGTTGAAGCCTTGAAGGCTTGCATAGTAGAATCATCAAGCCCGGTGTGCTTGTAGGCGTGAATGTAGGCGGGGATAGCCGAACCACGTAAAAATCATTGTGTTTGCTTTCTCTTCCGTTTCTCTTAATTTATTTATCATTGTTTGTTTATTTATTCAATTATTTCAAATGTGTTTGCATTGATTGAGTGATTTATTTCCGTAATTTTTAAAAACCCAATTCACCCCCCCTCTTAGGTTGTCTAGTTAGAATTTCAATAACCTTAAATTTTTTGTTTGTACTTTCTTGATACAGCTGTGTTTAATTCTAAAATGTATTGATAGTTAATTCTAAATTCCCCATTTCTAACAAAAATCCTAAAATCTTAAGGTTTCAATCCAAAATGCTTAACAGTTGAAAATATTTATAATTTTATTTTCCAAAGAACTTTAAACAATAGACTTGGAAAATGCTCAGCCAGTATTGGGTTTATATTCCCATCTAGGGCTAGAATTGAGCCATTTTCAATTCAAAACTCTTAAATCTAAATTAAAATATGTTCCTTTGAACTTAAACCATTGACCTATTGCTTTTACTACATATAAGACCAATTAATTGAATTATGCTTTTAAGATTTAACACACACACACCCCATATACATATGTATATGTTTTTGAATGGTATGTTGTGGATCAAATTAAAAAGTACTCAGACATGCAAGCAAATAATATAAATGTAATAAAGTAGAGGAAATAGGATGATAACAATCAAGTAAATGTATGGAAGATAAGCTACAAGTGTCTTCCTTCATTTCACATTCTTGATGGGAACGAATATTCAAAGATATTGCCACTATTTATTATACTAAGCTTGTACCCTTAAAATATTGACAAGTTAGATTATTGTTACAACATGAAGTATGTAACATAACTTCTACATTAATAAGTGAAAAACACTTTATATAAACTAAGTGGTGTAGAGTTATATAGACAATATTCTTCTTTAAATGTCTACCATTTCATGATAATTATACTAAATATTTACTTAAGAAAAATCCTATGAGACAAAAATTCGAAGCAAAAGAAATACAATTTAATGAATTATAAAGTAACACTGGACATCTTTCAATATTGTCTCACTAATTAAAAACCTTTGCCAATAAAATCTGATGGGACCAAAAGCTACTTGGGGGAAAATGAGTGCAATGCATATATAGCCAGATTATTTATAGAAATTTCTCTTGAGAAAGATTATACTCCATTCGATCAATGCTCTCTTACTGGCATGCCAATAGAGTATATTATCTTTTCACATATTGATATAGGGAAAACTTTGTTAATAGTCTAGTAAAACTATAAGCAAAATGTATCTTGTCCACATATAGATTTTTTAGGGTTTGTATAAACAACCTACATATGCATCATCAATAAGATTTGAAATTTTTGTTAGTTTTAAAGACAAAATAATCTCAATAATGGATTGTATTTTAAAATTTACTTGTGAATATAAAAATCATCAATGACTATGTTCTACACAATTCAATGTTTCATGTATAAGTAAAAGCTTTTTATTATTTTTTAGCCTACAATCTTCAAGAGATTTTTTAGGATTTTGGTCTCATTAAAAACCAAACAACTTTTTTAAAATATTACTTAGAGCCAATAGAAACCTTACTGTTCTTAGACTCTTATGCCTTATTAAGGTTTTATATCTAGTAGCTCATGTTATTCTATTGGGGTCTCTAGTCTTTTTTCTCAAAGACTGTTTTCTCTTTTAGAGCATTAGACATGCCATAGACAATTTTCCATTGTTCACACATTGTCTCTATAAATTTTGACTTAGCTAAGTACTTTAGCATTTAATTAGTTAAATTTACCACATCCCTAAATGCCTTTAGCTATTGCAAATGAATTACCTTTCGCACTTTATACTTAGAGAGATATAAGGATATAAATGAGTTATACTTGACATTTTCTCAAAACAGTCACACCTTACTGCAATAGACATTTTTCTTTCTCTCAATGGTGGAAAACTTGTCTCATTTAAGCAACAGTTTACAAAACATGTGGTGAACCTATCATTGTCAAGGATTTAAAATACTTCTATTACTTTTTCAACCAAAGAAAATATATATTAATATGGTATAATAAGAACAACAAATAAAAACATAAAATTGTTATAAAAGCTAATAAAAAGGATATGTGTAGGACTTGGCATAAATATGTTCATCTAATTAAGTGGTTGATCTTTTAAACTTTATCATGACATTTCTAGATTTAAACTCATATTACTTTCAGATTAAATGATGTGTTTTTATTTTATTTTTAGCCACATCTTGCATGAACATCTATTTGAGTTTAATTTAAATAAATTGATGTGTTTTAGATTACTTGTTGCTCTGATTATATGCATGATTATAGTTGAGTAAAAAGTTTAAGCTTCTTGGATGGATATTGCAGCAACAAACCTATATAAATGACAAAATGCTCATCTATATATGAATTAAAACAAGCTCGAATCGAGAAGATATTGCAAAAATTATTGTAGCAATCCAAGAGTAAAATACAAAAAAGATTATCCATGTATTAATGAATAAAGCATACTGTAGTAATTACTGCATCGTCACTATCATGTACAGACAAAATAGTGATAGGTGACATAAAAAAATATGCGATATGAGATTTTCAAAAAAAGGCAAGTGGCCATATGCTTCTGGTTACTTTAATTCTAAGATATAAAAAAGTTGTCACACAAAAACAACGGGTTGAAAAAGAAAAAAAAGTCGAGAATAATAGAAAGTCGAGGTTTGTAGCAAGGGATTACAGAGAAAAAGAAGGAGATATCACAGAAGTCAAGAGAAAAACATCTTGAATTTACATATTTTAATTTCTATTTTGTATTGCTTATTTTCATATCTCTTTTGGAAGGTATTTGATAGTAGAAACATTTGTTGTTGTTGTTTTATCATCTACCGTGACTAAATTTTGATGTAGTTAGATGTTAAACAAGTTTAATAGTCATTTAACTGATATATGTGTGTTGCTCAAAATTTACTATAGTAATTTATTTTGATTTTACTTATTGCAAGTTTCTATTTTGGTTGATCACTCGTTTAGTAGATACTAGTTAAAAATGAATCTAAAAAAGGTCTGACTTAATGGAATAAATTAAGATAATACATGATTTTAGTTAAGTTTTCTAAGTTGAGTTAATCTCGATTTGTGTAGGGCTATGCCAAATATAAAATTAGTGAAGAACTAGACATAGGAATTTATCTTATAGGGCAATTACAATCTAAAATGCATAATATTATGTCTAATATTATTATAACAATTGGTAATTGTTAGGTTATACTTAGATATAAGATATCCAATATGCAATCATTGTAGATGCATAAAAGATTTTACCCAATGCTATAGTAGATATTCTAGCAACAATACTGTAATTGAAAAAATAGTTAGTACCATTAAGTGAGTTTAAGCACTTAACTGCCACTTTCCTATTGAATATATCTTTATGTTTGACATTAAATTGTCTTTATTGCATTCTATTTATCACACTTCTAATTTCACTAGGTCATTAGTTTTATTAATTATTTAATTATAATTAGATTAAAATTGCATTGTTAAGATTACTGTAGCAAATTTTATAACATCAATTTATGTGGAGATGATCTGAATATTTATCATTAGATTACTTATTATGTATGCTTATACACTAAACCTATAGTAATATTCATCAACAGTCTTCACTTTTTTTACTTTCAAAGATGCTTGATATGAATATGTTCAAATGTAATACATTAGCATTGAAAATGCCCCTTTATTCCACACTTGTGATAGGTGATTAATTTCTTTATTTTGTCATGGCCATGACTCTCTTCTTCATGATTTGACTTCCATTGGTTTGATTAATTCTTACTATAATTGTCATAATATTGGTAATTCATTTTACTGCAACTGTGGCAATGACCATAACCATGTGTTGGTTTCTTTTTTGATTACTAGAAATAACATTTGTTTAAGAGATTGGAGCAATACCAATTGAGCGAGATTGGTAATTCTTTATTAATATTTCGTTTTCTTCACTAGAAGAAAATAGATCTGGAAGCTTTGTGTGCTCTTCTATTTGAAATTTTTGGTGTAGAACCATATTTGCGGTATGAAAATTTGTGAATGTTTTATCCAGCATATCTTCATCTATAATCTGATGCCCACACAAATTTATATGTGAAGTAATTCTTAATATAGTAGAATTATACTTATCAATTGTCTTGAAATTTTGTAGTTTAAGTTTCATCCATTCATTATGAGTATTTGGAAAAAATTATTGACTTCAAATGGCCATACCTCCTATAGAAACTATTTCAAAGGATATATATAGATATTTTATAGTGAGATATTCACTTTCTAGTGCTTGACAAAGGTGATAGCAAAGAGAAATCATAGTTTTAGCATAATCTCAAGGAGATTTTTTTTTGGTAGCATTAATTATATCACCAATACCCGTAGCATCTAAGTGGATCTCAACATCGAAGATCTAAAATAGATAGTTTTCATTAGAAATGTCCAAGGTAACAAATTCAACCTTTGCAAGGTTAGACATATTGTACTCTTATAATAAAAATATTATGTGATTTTATTGTTGAAGGGGAATTTGGCTTAAGATTTTTAGGTATTCAATTCAAAAGACTAATTTTTTAGATAGAGTAACCTATCTCCTTATAAACTTAAATATTTCCTCTTTACTAGCTAATGTGACACACAAACTTAACAATTTCCCATCGGATAAAACTGCTATTGAACTCTATTCCTTTTGTCTAACATATCCGAGTTGTTCTACCATTATATTTTAGCTATTAGGGTCTAGCTATGATATTATGTATAGTAATTTGATTGTCCTAATTCCCTTAATGCAAATAACCACTGCCTAAGAACCTTGTCAAACCCTATACAAGTTACGACATAAACTAAGCAATCAGCCTGAAGCTTTCAACTTTTACACAACCCTTAACCTTAAATTAATTGAGATGTAAGAATTTGAAATTAGATTAAAAATAGAAATAAATACACAAAGTTGGATATTGTGAGGGAACGTGAATAACTAAACATGTACCTGTTTGATAGAGGACATTCATGTCATTGACTGTTCTCTTTGTAGCTTAAATTTGTATGAATCAATAATTTTTAGATAAAAAAATATAGATACCCATTCCTTTCCCATATCTTTTATATCCTCTTTTGTATTCTTACATTTGCATATTTTTTAAAAAAGAAAAAATAATACCTTAAATATTTAGCTCTAGATAAACATGCAAAACTTTTATTCTAAAATATTTAAAAAATAATTTTTTATTTTACGTAAATATTTATTAAAATTTAATGATTATTAAATTCAATTTTAATGATCAGTATATTGCTAAGTATTTGGATTAAAACAAAAGTGTCAATTTTGGCATTTTCTAGTCCATCTGTCATCCTTTCAACTAATTCTAATTTGAATATTATTATATTATCATTAGTTTTCGACTAGAACAAGATCTTAGATAGTTTAATAAATATTTATTCCATTAAACGACTAAAATCTTTAACTAAATATCTAAGAAAATATCATATAGATGGTCATTTTGATTATTAAGCTAGTAAGTGCTAATGTTAGTGTCTTAGATTCTTAAATTTTTTCTTTAATATTTATTTGAATTAGCTAATAATTTTAATTTTTAAAAAATTAAAAAAAATAAATTGTCAATACTTAAATGGGTTTAGCAAGTGAGTATAGTTAGTAGTGGTTTGCACCTGTATCTGACATGCTCAATCAACGGGTATAAAAAGTTATACCTATCCTTTTTATCTAAGGAGATTAAAATTAGATCCAACACCAACCTTGATATAATGGACAACTGTAAACCCCATACTCGCGGGGATTTTTTGCCATCCCTATGTCTTATGGATCATAAAAGAAAGTACCCAGATATGCGCTCAAATTATACGCATGATATAAAGGTAAAGGGAGCAAGATGATAATAATCAAGCAAACGTGTGGAAGACAAGCTACAGTGGCTCTGTTTAACGTTATCGATGGGAATGAATATTGCAAAAAAATTGCTACCTCTTATACTACGTCTCGCACCCTTGAAATGTGACAAGTGGGAAGACTTTGATTGCTGTTACAACATGAAAATTTGCAACACGCCCTTTGAATTAATAAGTTTAAAACACTCTATACAAACCAAGTGTTGGAGAGCTATTTTCACAACATGATGCAACATATTTTTAAGCCAAAGGTTACTAAACTTATGCGTGAAGATAGTCTTTCATATGAAAATAATATAAGAAAAATGGATATATACACAGGACCTACAGCTAAGTCTTTCACAAGATTTAGCTATACTAATGGAAACATGTGATAATTATTATGGTTGGAACTACAAAATTTGCTAAAATTAGTGGAGCATTAGCAATCACATAAACTTGACCATATCAAGCTAATTGACGAGATGGTAACCACATATTAATTATCACTTAATTATTAATTCAAATGAAGACTCTAATGACCTGGTGATGAGGAGATTGATGCAGCTAGCTACTGGCTAGAAGTCGTGCTCATATGTTACATATATATCTTTGCGTCCAATTAATCTTGCCCATGAAATTTTCTGCCACCACTATATTAAGCTTATCTAGAGAAAGATCAAGAGACAGATCCTGGTGAAAGATTATGGGACCTAATTTTGCCAAAGAGCAAAAAAAACTGTCATGTGGCTCGAGGGCTATGGCCCCTCAGATTTTGAAGACCACTCTGAAAGCAACCCATGGTTGGACATACCTTATATTACTGACACAACAAACCAATACTTGATGATTATATTTCACAATGTCTCCATCGCCGTCTCGGCCTACGACATGTAACAGGAGTGACTAGTAGCCAGCATACGTAGCCCATCTCGTGATCATTAAAATTTTGTGTGTTTTTCTATTTCTTTATCTGCTCATTTTGCCCGATATTATCATCTTCTTGTATGTAGAGACAAAATCTTGCTCCTACTCGCTCTCTCTCTATCTTTTCTGTAGCTTGAAATAAATAATGGTTGTTATGTTTTAGCTCTACGCAAGGGATATTTTTGCCATTGTCTATTGCGGTTCAATTATATTGCTACACATGTATAAGTATACCCCAAGGCTTGGTAAAGTGATTCTAAAAGAAATTTATTTAACTGGTCATTCGAATTTAAAACTTGAGAAAGTACAGAACTAAAAAGAATCGATTTCCCATTTTCTTTATTCAGTTACTCAGTTTCATTGCATCACGTTACTAGCTAGCTAGGCATCGTAATCATATTTTTAGTCGCTGTTGCGTATATTCTAGTGTGATAACACTGTAGTTAACCAAGAGATCATTTGATAAAAACATTATTTGGGAACCTTATAATTATAAGTACGAATCGTGTGGCGTCAATTTAAATTAAATATAAAGAATTACTAAGAAGAGAACAAATTAAATAGGGAGAAATTGTACTTTTATTTTTCAATTATAACGGACCCAGCCAATCCCACACAAATTAAACCGATCATCATTCAAAGTTGTTGCGAAGGCAATGTGAACGAACCTTGATTTAGTGGGAGGAGGCAGCCTTCAAAATATAAGGTTGATAAGAAAATTAATTTGTAGCTCTACTCTTATTTATTCAATGTGGTTCATAAGCCAATTTATGCAAGAAAGCTAATAAGTGATATAAATGGAATGTGATCAATCCACGTAATTTGGAAACTTCTTGGATATTTGTATTTCATAATGGTCTTGATACTTGCCTTATACATGCTTTTTAAAACGACAACAATACTTACTATATATAGTCTGTCATAGTACTATTAGTTTCGGTTCATAATGATCTTCATTTGTCTTGGTTTGAAATGATCTTCAGCATCATCCTGACGTGAATCTTCAGAAGCTTTATGAGTCTCAATTACAAGATTTTTATCGGATGCGAGGAAAATTCAAATTCAAACACTAACAGTGTAAGAGGATAAACCAAAAGTACTGCTTGTTCATGAATAATTACTATGTTCTATTAAATTTTGTTAGACTAAAGGAAATGTAAGGACACACACAATACTGACACAATCTTCTAAGTATGACAAGTGATGCAGCCTAAAAGAAATTTGAAACACTGCTCTTTGGGAACATTACCCCGCGTATTCAGGGGCAAGGCATGTCCATAGGAGTGAAAGAACTTAATTGAAGCTTATACCCACATGGCTCAGATGTTCGGACTTGGTTCAGGATTGTGAAGCCTTTTTGGGTTGCATATTTATGACAGTATTATAGTTAATTGCACCTGCACTAGCCAGAGCTGAATATATATCCATGCAAAGACAAATGCATATATCCAGTGACAAAGTAAACAAGGAAGGTGACTACTCATCTTGATTGACAAAACACACGTACATATTGTGCGTTATAAGCAAATTTACCCCTGATCTTTATCCACTCACAGCATGAAGGTAAATTAAAATTGATAGAGATGGGCGGGGTGATGTATTTTATAACTTTGGTGTTGGGTCGTGTGACGCTTTTAGCCAACTATGTATCTACGCCACAAAATTGCTAAGCTAGGATTGTATAGAAAGTTTGTGCTAGACCATAAAATGTATCATTACAAATATTTTTATACGAGAGAAATTTTGGGATATGTTGATCAAATATGCGCGTATTTTTTCAATGATTTTCTATCAAACCAATATTTTTAACATCACACAATTAAAATTTTAATTATCTATTTTTATCAATAACTACTAATTAAAACTGTTAAAAAAGTCATCACAAAATTCAAAGATGAGAAAGACAGGAATAAATGCATTCAATGTAGACAAATTAAATAATTGCATGTTCATGTGAGCTCCCTGCATGCAAATTAGAGTTGAAGAGGTACCTTACGTTGGATAGGTAAATTTTCCGAAAAGTTCAAAATAGTATCAAATTCTGCCTGAAGTCAAAATCCTCGGCTCTTACCCCCATTTGGATTAAATTTAAATGTCGTTTCAAGGAAAACTTGCCTTGTCGTTTCCTCTTCCAGTAGCGTTTCTTTCCTGTGACAGTAATTTTTCTGTTGCTACAGCAGAAAAATAAGCACAAAATAAAAGAGAGAAGTCTTTCTTTAATTTTTCTTTTTACATAGATTGCGTTGATTGACTTATTAATTTTCAGGTGAAAATAAATAAATTAAAGATGGTGATAATGCATGGTTAATCTGATGGCAAGATGAACGTGTGGGGAAAGGTGCATGCCGAGCAATTGTCCCTTGTCTGCACTAGCATTAATTGTGTTTTGGCAATACAATTTGACAAGTGGGAGAGAGATGCGCCCTGTGTGCGTCTTCTCCTTGTTTATAACGGAAACAAAACACAATCATTTTTTAAGGAGAAGCCAGCGTTACAATCAGCTGAAACCTATATTTTTTTTATTACAGTAAATAGTGAGACTCATATAATTATTATAGTATATAATTATTATAGTAAAATCAGCTGTAACTTAAGTTATAATTAGTTGCAACTTAGCGTTTCTTATCTTTTAAACACTGAAAAGGAGAATTAAGATTCTTTATCGATATCAGTTTTGTATATGAGTAAATATACTTGCGTGATTGATAATTGTTAAATAAAAATATAATAAAAATATTTTGATCATAAATGAATGAAGATATATATTGTAATAGGATTTTTTTTAAGTTTACATTAAAAAATGATTCATGTTCATGAATAAGATAACGTGAATAAAATTGTCCCTAAGGTCTTGATCTAACCAATAGTGAATTATTTTGTTGAGAGTATAAATCAAATCTTTACGATTTAAATATTTTTTTTCCATGTATTAGTAGAAGTATATTTTCAAATTGGTCTTGATAGACCTATTAACTATGCTGCATTTGTACGTATTTAAATTTTCAGTAAATTTCAAATTGTAGCATCTATAGCGTACAATCAATTAAAAATAAAACAATGAATAAGTCAAATACAAATACTGTAGACATTGATCATATAGATGCCGTTCGTATTTATGGGTCTGTTTATGTTTACACTGCCATGGAAATTATATGAAGATAAATATCTGTGGCCATAGATAAATATAAACAAGATCAATTATTTATATGTAACCCTAATTTACATGATAAATAAAATCAACCTGGGTCTGTATCATCATTATTTGTGTGGCTGGCATCAAGTTATATCTTGTATATATATTCATTTTGGTTTTATAGTATTGATTTTGCCAACTAGGTTGGTGGGGTAAAAAAAAATTTAGAGATAGGGTTTTGTTTTTGAAAGTGGTCGCGTGGTTGCACTCCACAATTCTCTTTTGTGGGTTTGTCTTTTTTAAATGTCTGGTCTCGTGAAGTCACGTGAACCTCCTATAGCTATAGGTCTGCGCAGGCTTGCATCATTAGCAGCAAAGCAGCTCTCCTTTAAAAGGGTTTTTAGTTTTACTTCTCAATAAGCTTATTAGCAGCATACCTTTTTGTTGCCTTTAATTTCTCCCTCAACTCTTTTTCCATCTTTATTGGACAACAAGTAACGCTATTTTTTTCCCCTTTTTGTCTTCCGTCTCTCTTGATCCCATGACTCCAAATTATCACTTATTACCTGTCACTCCTTTTCCTCTAGAGCTTAAAGAAGATCAACTCTTGAATTTGAATCAAGCTCCATCTTCTTCTTCTCCTGCCTCGTGTCATAACTTCTTTGAACCAGTTCAACAAGAAGCAGGATTATTTTATAGGGAGTCAGTTCTGCTACGACACCCAAAGGAGGTAATTCGTTTAATATAGATTGAGATTCTCTTATGATGTGATTTTTTAAAAAATAAAATTTACATTATGCTTGGCAGTTACTAAATAGAAATAATTATCTTCGTCGAATCATTTAAATTGTTTAGTTAATAATTGCACTATTTATGTAATTCTCAATACTAATTATATTTTTTTTCTCTTCTTGATTTTAGGGTAAGATATTATACTCACAAGCTGCTGGATCATGCGATCATTCAGGACCAGCAGTAATGGATGAGAGTGGCAGTGCCGGTACTGGCCTCAAGTTATCCATGAGCTCGGAAAAAGAAGAGAGAGATGATCAAAATCAAAGTGAGAATAGCTCTTCAGTTAAGTGGATGTCTTCAAAGATGAGGTTGATGAAGAAGATGATGCATTCATCATCTGAGGCTGCTGCCATGCAAAAGCTTGAAGATCATCGGAAGCAACCACCACCATCATCTTTAGAACCTGAGAACAGCAACAACAACAATAGCACAAATTCACTTAGGGTTTGTGCTGATTGTAACACCACAAAAACCCCTCTTTGGAGGAGTGGACCTAGAGGTCCCAAGGTAACAAAATTGATCCTATAACGCCATTTTCGATCTAGTTCCTTTTTTTTTTTTTTTCTTTGAGTATTACAAAATTATCCACGTTGGTTTTTTGGGATAGATAATTAATTCTTTGTTTTATTAGTCGCTATGCAACGCTTGTGGGATTCGGCAAAGGAAGGCAAGAAGGGCCATGGCGGCAGCTGCGGCAAACGGGACAGCAGTGCAACTTGCAGCTAATGATCCAGCATCTAATAATAAGAAGAGTAAGACATCAAGACCAAGTAACAACAATAGCTGCCTTCCATTCAAGAAAAGGTGCAAATTCAATTCCAATACCCCATCCCGAGGGAAAAAGAAGCTTTGCAGTTATGAAGACTTAACCTTAATTTTGAGCAAGAATAATAGTTCAGCTTTACAAAGAGTTTTCCCTCAAGATGAAAAAGAAGCTGCGATCCTTCTAATGGCTCTATCATATGGCCTTGTCCATGGCTAGCTGAGTTTCTGTTTCTCTCAATTATCTATCTTTATTATTCCTCTAATTTTTAGATTGTTTTAATTCCTCACTAATTACTTAAGTTGTGTTACGATTAATATAAGACAATATTTGTCTGAGAGAGAGGAAACAAGTAAATTTGAAGTAGAAAGAAAGGAATCAAATATATGTTGTGGATCTTTATTAGAGGTTGTAGCTAGTTTATTATTGAACAGGTTGATCTCAATCAAATTATGGGTCTCTTGCGCATCTAATTATATCTTTCTTTGTTATCCCCAGTACTTAATAATATGCATATGGCTAAAATATTAATTTATTTTATTTTATGCACTTCAGCTATTTGCTTTCAGTTTATGGATACGGTTATTCATTTTTACAAACAATAATAGAAGTTAGATAATATCACTACCAGCCAGTTCATTTGAATTCTGTCATTGCAATAATGCAAAGTGACCCGTCAGAAATCTGAATGTGATTATGTGATCAAAGATTGTGTAAGTACATCGAGGATTGAGTGACATACAGCCATACATGGATCGTTTTATTGATAAGAAATTACCATAAACAAAAAAGTAAAAGAGAAAGCAACTGTGGTTCAATTACTGAATAAATTGGCCAATCTATTCCTATCATGATGGTGATGATTCAAACCAGCAAGGGATACAGCTTTTTGTGTAATTTCTGATATATCACCTAGAAGATAGTACTTTTATGCAGACCTTATCTCCTGCTCTCTGACCTTCATTGGTCATGAAATGTTGTTGGTACAACGAAAACAACTGGACTTGTACTGAGAAATGAAGTTGAATTAGATTTGGAGACAATCACATGTCAGGATATATAATGGTGGAATGGTTTTCACGTGGGCCTACACCACTATTTACATTAATTATATTATTTGTATTCAGCTAATTGTTTACTGACACATTATTTATATAAAAAAATTTGAGCAAGATTTTGTACATTTCTCTATATAAAATGCCTAATAGCCCAAGCTTCAAAGGAATAATATTTGTATAAATTATTTTATAAAAACTTGTTTTGGCCTAATAATTTCAGTTGGACGAAGCACAAAATAATGAATATGAATCATGCAGATACATTCGGCTGTAATATACTATCATGCACGATAATTTGTATAGAAGAATTTGTGCTTTTGACATTAGGTAAGGTTATAAATATTACTCTTATTACTCTCTATCCTCATCTTTAAAGTTTAAAATTTAGTTTCTACTTTGTACGTTCTTTCAACAACTCCTTATTTGAATCAATTAATACCCTTTTCTCGTAAACTAAAAGATTGATAGTTTGAGTGCTTTCATGATTGGGGAGTAAAATTTAAAATAATTATCTTTACTTATATTGCACTCTTAAAATTGCTCAACTCACTCAAAGTAAATTGAAAAAAGAAAAAAAACTAGTTGGCCTAGTTTGGTTTAGTGTTTGACTAATTTTCTGGAAAAGAAGATAAATATAAAGTTTTAGGGTTTATATATAATTTAACAAAAAGAGTTTGATTTCCTCTTATTAATTGTAATTAGAGGTGGTATTCTAAGTGTATTCCGTCAAAATAGTTAGCAATAATATTTGATAAAAATTACAGCTGGTAAAATGAGTTATCGAGTCACATTCGTGTTGTATTAAATTAAGGCCGACTCAAATATAATCCATTTAATAATCATGCTCTAATACTAAGATGCAAATACAACACGAAAAATTATTGGGTTACCCAATAATCTACTTAATATCTATGTATTTAACGAAATTTATATCAAACATTTGCATACTATTTTATACACAACCCCATCAATATATTACATATTTGCACTATTGAATGTTTAGATCTATATAAAATCTTATAAATGATTGTGTATATACCCTTTTTTTTTAAAAAAAAAGATAATCATATCTAATATTTGAGTTTTAGTGACAATAACATAGAAATTAACTTAAAATAAACAATATAATCATGCCATTAGTCGAGTAAATGGGTAAAAACTTTAACCCTAATTGACATGAAAAAAAGTTTGTGTTGACCCAAACCTAGCACGTTTAAATAATTTTGTCAAATTAAACGATTCATACCCATTTATTCGTGTGGTATTCATGTTGGATAATCGGGTCATGTCAATTTTGCTAGCTTTAATAAAAATAATTAACCTAATGGGTGTTGAAAGCCTACTCTCCATAGTTCTGGGGTAATTTAAAGTATATCAATTTTAATGTGTGTGCTAAAAAAAACCCTAATTATAAAATTACTTAAAATTGGTTGTTCTTGATTGTAAATTATATCAAGACATTTCATAATAAAATAACTACTAAAATAAGAGCATACTTCACAAAGTAATTTGTATAATATAAATAGTCCCCCAACATTATAATATCTAAGGAAGAAAGAGGCTCTAATAATTATGTTTAACCCTTTTAATTTATCTCATTACTCCCATTTCTCAATTGACTCCATTTACTTTTAGAATTATTTAAACTAAAAATATTAAAGAAAGCAAATGAGCAAGAAAAAAAAGTAAAAAAATATTTTTAACATGACTGATTTTGAAAACAAATGATATGAATTTAATCGAAAAGTACGGGGTTGATAGAACAAATTGAGGGATCAATTTTCCTACCGCTAGCCAGGCCTAAGCATCAAACAGATAGTGAAGCCCAATTACAGCACGTTTGATTTGGGCCGTTTTTTCACTATGCAGTCGCAGAGCCTACAATGAATCGAGTCACGAGCACTCGCGATTCACAGCTTGCAACTTCAGAAGGCTTGATGAACTTCTATAAAATTCTACCTAATGTTAACATAAATCTAGCGGAGCTCTTTACAATTTATTATAATTATTATTTTTACAGATTATAATATCATAAAATTCACGGAATATTATAATATGTAAGAGAAATAAATTACAATAAATTATA
Organism: Aegle marmelos; assembly: GCA_030449875.1. Classification (NCBI taxonomy): domain Eukaryota; kingdom Viridiplantae; phylum Streptophyta; class Magnoliopsida; order Sapindales; family Rutaceae; genus Aegle; species Aegle marmelos. The sequence goes on along the minus strand of JASUUL010000142.1, from coordinate 8,025,796 downwards.
ACTTAACTTTGCCTAATCTAATTGATACCCGTTATCGTTAATTGTTAAAGAAATGAAGTTGTAATGGAATCTTGAGAATTGATTAACAGATACTTCATTTCAGTTCTATCCTGAAGAAAGAAATTTTCAGGGGAAGTGCTGCGTTATAAATCCGTCAGATAAATCAATACATCAAAATCAAATGGATCCAACTCAACAGCAAACACCTCCTTTACCTTCAAAGGAATCACTCATTAGGCGTTATAAACCCATTTGGCGTATTCTCTTGATTTCTAATCTCGCCCTCGGAGGTACATTTTTAGTTGTTGAATTGGTATTGATACTGTGCTCATTCAATGTCTGTACTGTGTTTGATGAAATGACTAGCTGGGGAAGCCGTGAAAGTAGGTAGTTGATTGCTCGTGTTTGTTTTCTTTTAGTTTCTGGTGTTGGGTCAGTTTCTTAATCTAATTATTGTTGTAGAAGTTGTTTAGTTTCCAGTTAGGATCGAACAGCTGTGCACTTGTGTGTTTGATCATTTTAGAATTGATGGTTTGTCATCTTATGCTTTGTTTCCAAATGTTTGCTTCAATTATGCTGCTTAATCAAAAGATACTGAGACGGAGAACAACAATATTGGATAATTGGTTCATGGTATCTCCAATTTTTGTGAAACAACAAGTATTACGAATTTTTTTTTAAAGGAGCTGTAGTTCTGGCCCCCTGCCAAATATCTGCTGCTGAGGGGTAATCATATTATAATCTCTTAGAAAAGAATTTCTTATAATATGATGTCCCTAGGGCAACTACGAAGTTGGTTTGGCCTCTTGCAGTGGAAGCAAGAGGGCAGAAGTTTAATCCCCTTATGCAATTATTGGAGGGGGATAAGAATTATTTTGGGATGTGGCGCATGGTAACAAAAGGAAAAAGGAAAAATCTCAGAGCATGAAACATAAAATTTAAGTTGCTTGAAACTTGAATATTTTTGCTGCTTTAACTAATTATCCATACTGAGTAGACATTCATGTTTGTTTTATTTATTACTTTGTGTGACACTGACACTTCCTAATGGGTGGTTGGTGAAGTGGATACTGACTCTTGATCCCTTGGAGGTTTTGATACAGAATTCTTAGGAGCCTAGATAGATGAAATTAGTATCAATTTATGTGAGCTTGAATATATTCGCACAGCAAGATAAATATTATGATGTGTTTCCCCAAGGACAGTGCTTGCTTTCATAACTGAGTGATGTTTACATTATTCTGAAGGTTATTGCCATCTGAATTGTTGGTAATTTTTTCTGAAATTAGTTTCAATCTGTGAACTCTAGGCAGTTCTATCCATGCGAAACTCTTGTGCCTTAACACAAATCTTGAGCATACTTCTGCGGACACTAGAAAACTTGCCCTCTTTAACTTTTTTCATTTTTTCCCTGTTCCCCTCTCTTTTGAGTTCATCTTTAAGAAACCTTACCTTCTTCACTTCATTTTTATTCTTTTTTTCCTAGTTATTTGGGGTTCACCTATAATGAACTTACTACATCATCAATGGAATGGTGATATACAATTGAAATGTCCAGTTGGAGCATTGTTCCTTGTCTTCATGCATACTTTTGCTCTGAAGCAGTAATGTGGCTGGATACTAGAAAAACTTTGTTGGCTTAAACTTTCTTTGTAATTCCTTCAGGTTACATGTTTGCTAAGGCAAGAAAGAAAAACTTGAGAGTGGAGGACAACAAAGTCCCCAGACCACATGATGAGGACCATCGAGCAACAGATGCAGTTTCTTCTGGTCTCACTCCAGCTTCTCCACTCTCTGAGGATCAGTTGGTCCTACCAACTGTCATTGAGCCTATGAAGGTATGGGAACCTATCCCTGAAGATCAGCAGCGTGACCTTTTCAAATGGATATTGGAAGAGAAAAGAAAAGTGAAACCTAAAGATCCCAAAGAGAAGAAGCGAATCGATGAAGAGAAGGCCATTCTTAAGCAGTTTATACGTGCAGAATCCATTCCACAGCTGTAGTTAGTTTAATCTAATTACTTGACAATTCTTTTTATCAATTCAAGTTCAAAAGAATTGGGTCGGATTTTTTGGCACCCATTTGTTGTAAGATGGAGACCCAAGGAGTAGTGTACATTAATGATATTTCCTTTTCCCTTTGTCTAAAGATTTGAAAGCCAAAACAAACCCAATCCAACAAACAGGACAGTGTTATTTAATTGAAAATTAAGTTGCATGAAATTGTGGCCATAATTGGCAGGGTACAGAATGGTCCTTACTCAGAGAAGGAAACAAATGAGTACTTAGAGAAGAAAAGAAATTGTGACGATGATTTGCAGGCTTCAGAATGGTGCTTACTCAGAGAAGAAAAGAAATAATGGGTCCTGTCATTGACTCTATTCTTCATATCATTTCTACTGATTTATGTTTATCACATGAGATCAGGAACCAGGCTTCCGACCATTGAAATCGTGTTGATTAAGAGCACGAACTGGACATGTATGGTCTTATGAGTGTGTTGCAGAGAAAACAAGCTGATTGACTGCTGTTTATTTGGTTTCTAATGATCGTAAGAATCTTCATTTTTTATGTGATTTTGAAGTCGAAGATTAGAAAAAAAGTGAATGACCCTTCAAACATAACTATGGGAGTGAGACAAAAAGAGAGATTTGGAAGTGCCAGCACTTGAGATGGGTAGCAAATAATTTGAATGCTGTGGGACCATCTTTAGTAACCTTCCCTTCAAGTCCAGCCACACATATTTTTCAATCTAATCCCCCCTCCCAATCCAGCCGATACTCTTATTTTGAAGATATTCAGTAGAAGTCAATAATACTCTGGTTGATTTCTCTTCAACTATATGCTTCGGTTCACTTAAAAGCTTGGCCTCCAATGCCAGGAACCATCTTAGTGTCAGGTAGTAAAAGCTACCAGTTTAAACGGTAATTCAAAATTGACAGTTATTTTCATACTAACTTTTGTGTTTCATATTTACATCGAAAATTTATTCGCCACAGTTCTGGAGTTCAAGGGTCTTCAGTCATCATCATCAATGCCGCTGCAAATGTCCATAAAGGGTATGCAATCGTTTTCTGAATTAGGATAAAGAAAATTATATAATGGAATATTATTTTATAATGCAGTTTCCATGGGGAAAAGAGAGTATCAAACTTGGGAGAAGACAGAATTTTCCTTGTAAGGATTCTTTGCATTCGCCTTTAACTTCATGCACTGCATTTCTTTCGGTTTGACAAGTATATCTGAAATTTCCAAGTTTTGGCACAGCCCATTAACAGCCTTTCATGACAATTTGATGATCGCACTTTATGACGCTACGGGAAATAAGATATCATATACAGGTTTGTTCTTCTATTATGTAACGTTTTTGTTTGATTTCATCCCAGCAGTAACACTGATGATCATGTTTTGGACCAGGTGTTGATACTAGATTGGTCGTCGAGAAAGGTATTTGGGATGACATATTTTCTCTGGAAGGTGGTGGGCATGTACATTTGCGGTTGCAATTTGTCCTTACTGAGGACGAGCGTTATCGAATCCGTACTGTGGTATGGTCACTTTTGCATTTTGAATCTGTACGATAATATTTGCAATGACAAATTCAAATCAAAACCATTCTTATAGAAGTCAGTATCTAATTTGCAAACTGGCATAGAAAATCTGCAATGCAAATGTTTCCCCTGTACAAAATTATAAGAATTAGGCCTCTACCGATGGCTAATTACCATTGGCTATTTAAACAACTGGCACTTTCTTGTCAGTCTATTTCAAACTTCTGGGTTCCCATATTGTTTCAGAAAGATTGTACTTCATGAACCAATTATAGCTGTCAATGAAGTCTTTATTTTGAAAGAAGCATGTAAAGGATAGGATGGCCAGTCTAGTGAACCTTTTTCATTTTTCCTTCTTTTGCGTGAAGCTTGAGACGTATAGTTCTATCATTTTGTTGTAACTTGTGTCTTATGTTGTTGCTAATGCTCAAAATTCATTTGCAGAGAGAATCAGCATTGAGAAAGAAACACGATGAACTCTCTAGGAGCAATCCTAGAAGTCGAGAGACTGTTGGTAGCAATGCCGAGGCATCATTGTTCCTTAACCACAAGGTCTCAGGTTTGATCTTGCATGAACTTAACAAAAATAATGGCCAATAATTTCTAGCTTGAAGATATAAGATGAAATAGGAAATCATTGATTCATTCGTCTTAATTTCCTATCTTAAAACTTTTTGTTGATTCTCACATCTGCATGTTCCTGTTTCTCAAGATTCAATTGAAAGCCTTCTTCAAAGTAAAGTAGTAGCTAAGCAGGCTGGCTTTGACCCAGTTAAGGATTACTTAATAAATTTTTGAAGACTTTTCTTTTTCACCAGGATTATGCAAGAAAAAAGTACCATTGAGATCCTAATGGTCTTTATGCCTGTTTTAGAATGGCACAGATATATACAAGAAGGATTGATCAACCACCAGTGTCTCAAGGTTTTGATGTGCATCTGACTGATGTAGACAACAGAGGTTTGATTGAGAAGGTTGGGACTCAGACACCTCATGATGATGTTTCTGTGAGAGCCGTTGGTTCAAAAGAAGCATCATCTTTATCGAAAAGCTCAGAATTGAAAGTGGCTGCAAAGAACAAGTTAATTGCTCGAGAATTGGAAGAAGCAGGGAGCAATAATCGAGAGAAGCAGAGCCCGGTGGAGAAGATTCCGAACAATGTAAGGAACATGATACATGCCTTTGAAAGTAGTCTCTCTCAGGTAAATGAAATTTTTGCATGAAGATCATAGTTCATGTGTTATTACACGTCTTTTCTCTTTTTCACTCAGAAAAATTTATTATTATCCCGGGGCTTGACTTGGATCAGGATACAAGACCTTATATAAAACCAGCGCCAGCTAAATCTCAACTGAGAAATATTTCATCTGAAGGTTTTCTGACAAGTTTGAGTGCGGATGAATTTAAGACAGAGAAAATTAAACCAGCAGCACTTATGTCAGGGAGGATAAAAGCTCCATTTCTTACGGGGGAGTCTCAACCAGCCACAATGCATACCGGAGCGAAAGGAGATCAACTTGGTTATGTTAAAGCTTTTGATGGGGCTACTACACATCAAAGCACTGGACAATTTGAGTTGAGTCCAGAAGATGTTAGAACTGAAGTGAAAAATCCAGATATGAGCAATAAAAATTCTTCTGAAGGTTTGATTAGAGAATCCACTGGTAAGGCAGCTACAGATTCTGGAAGAATGGTTGATGAGTGTATAAGTGGACAGCATCCTGGTAAATTGCTTGTGAACGAGCAACAGTCTGGCAGAAAATCATCTATAAAAGAGAGTATAAAAGGAGTTTGCCAAGAATATTCTCTGGAACTGGATAGTAAAGGGACCGCAAGTAATAAGTTAAAATATAAAGAAAATTGGAAAGATATATATTACTCTTCCAACTGCCCTGGCACCTGGCTGTTTCCTACTGAATCAAGAAGCCTGTGCATAACAGGTGGTGGCAAACATTTGATGGATCTGATGGGAATTTGTCATGCTGAAGTGGAAATCCAACGGGGAGAAAAATGTTTTCCACCAGAAAATGTGGAAAAGGTACCGTGTTTCTCATAAATGCTTTTAACTTCTTAATACATAGGTAAAGTATATAAATTCATAGATGTCTCCCGCACCCATGCCCGCTTATGCCGTTCTACTTATGTACGACATTGAAAGGGTAACACGATGAGACCAAACATAATAAATAGAAGAATAACAACCTTTAATAATCATGATATCAGTGGTGCATGTAGATGAATTAGTAGAATGCCAAGAAGAGGGAGGAGAGACCCTTCACAGCAAAGACTTTGCACATGTATCGTATTTCATTCTCCCAGAGGAGCTGCAGTTTAGATGTTAATTATCCTGAGATTGTTGCAGACCTCAAGAAACTGATTGATTCATAATTGTAATGGGGAAGAAAAGGATTTTTAACAAATATACTAAGTTAAGCACTTATGTTTACAGCACCATGCCGTGGAAAAATTTTTCAATCTACATCAATTCACTATGATCATATTTTGACGGGATGCAACTTGTTATTGCAAAATGGATCCTCAGACAAATAATAATAGACAAGTCTCTGAAGAAATTGACTTAAACCGCATTATATCGTGCGCCATATAAACTACAGGTTCATACCCATAGTCTACCTTCAAATTGGATGCTGCATCAAGGTATTGCTCTTTGCTCTTGGTTCAATATGTACATACTACAGAGAGGGGGAAAAAAGGCACCATTTTCAAGATATAATATGATAGATATGTTAGTTCTATTAAAGGTGAGAATTTGCATCACTTTAGGTGAGAATTTGCATCCCTAAAGTGAATGACTAATCAAAATATACCAAGAAAAGTATTTTGTTAGTTTGAATAGTCTAGCTGCAGAATTTGATGCGACGCTGGCTGAAACAGAATTTCTTTCTTCTGTTGTATTTTCAGTCTGATACTTGATTCTTTGTGTTGCTACATTATTTCCAGAGTAGGATGCATCGTGGTTGTAACAAGGTGAATGAAGTTGACAAGAGTAGCAAAAAAGCAAGGAAAGCTGAACTTGTGAATTCAGAAGATGATGAAAGTTCTACAGGAGCAGTTGGCCAGGTTTTGTCTTACTCAATTCTAGATCCCCTGGTTGTTATATCAAAATTTTCGTGTATGATTTCAACAACTAGCAAGGATAAAATCCTTATAAATAGTCTTGTAAACATGATATAGCTTAATTACTTCTCTATTTCCCCTTCAGGTAATGAAAGTTGCAATCATGATAGGGTTTGGAGCACTTGTTCTCTTTACTAGACAAAGAAACAGCTGGTATGCATGCATGCCTTTTCTTTTGAATTTTTTTCAATTATCCTTAATTGTTCCTTAGGCATTCTGGGATTCTCTGTGAGGGGCAACAATTTTTTAGATCTTTACCTTTCCTAGGATTTGAGTTGGGATAGCCATCCAAATACGGCAAGATTGGAAACCCATTCGACCAAACCTTTAAGGGACAAAAACATTCAATAACTAAGAGGCTTATTAGAGCAGTACTGATATGAAATGCTTGTTTATGTCTTGCAGATGAAATAAATCGGTTTCATGGATCGATGTTATAACTTAAGGGTATCTGGCAACTACTAGATTCACTAGTTTCTTAAAACTTTTGCATTCTTTTGAATTGAATGTAATAATGGATATGGATGGGCATTCCCTTGATGATCATCATCGGTGTAAATTCTTCTGTTTCCGTATTCACTACACCAGATGTAAAGTTCTTGAAAGCAGTTATCAATTTAACTTTGATTTGCTTATGATCAGTCGAAATGCTTAGAAGTATTTCTTTATTAGCCACAATTCCTCATCTGCGTCCTAATTATGGATGCGTTTGGGATTGCTGTGGGGTGATCAAAATAGAATTTTGTGTGCAGGGCCTTCTCTCTCTCTCTCTCTCTCTCTTTAAATGCAAGTTACTTCGGGTGAAATCACTCCATTCTATTTATAGTATTTTATAAAATTTAATTTTCTTAATATCAAAATATTATTTTAACAAAGCAGTTTTATCCTTCAAAGCAATTATTGTAATGTACCTTTTGAATGCAAGGTATATATTGCTTTAAATTATCTTAAAATCTTATAAATTTTGCTTTGAAAAAAAAATATCTCACAAAACTTAAAACACAGGTATTATGAGATATTGAGATATATCTATCCACCTTTTGATAAAAGTAATGTGTGTTTCACACTAATGAGAAGTCGCTATCTATTCAGAATACTGCCCAACTTAAATCCACAACAATAAAGCTATGTTGGAACCACTTATTACATATAACAAGTACATTAGGGTGTGGTTGATAACACCGAATTACAAGAGATTGCATTAGCTAATATAATGCAAACCCCTACCTGGTGAATTTTAAGGTTGCATTATGGTGTTTTTTTCATGCATCATAATCCAGATTTCACAGCATTAGGCAAACTCACGCCCTTGGTTTTGCATTAAATTGGGTTTTTTTTTTTTTTGTTTATATATTGCCAATTAAAAAATAAAATAAATTTAAAATATTTCATTAAATTCTATCTTATGTGACTGGCGAATATTATTATCGGTGACAATCTGCCGTTGCTACTGCCAACTGCCGCAATGCTTCATGCAGTTTCGGGTAAAGTTTGGAACCACTGTAATCTTAATCGTTGGATCTATGCAAGTTGCAATTATCATTGGAATGGAGCTTTCATTCACCGTATATTTATAGCCAAAGTTTTGGATCTTAAAAATTTGATTGTAGATCTACGGTGAACAGCAGCTTCATCATTGGTAATAATTTTACTGCTCAATTGCTCCGGCGATCAGAATTTCAGTAGTATCAAATGTAAGTTCAAACGACACCGGAATAAGGCAGCCGATAGTGGTTGGCGCCATATTATAATTTATTACAATTTAATGCAATTCAGTTAAAGGATGCATTCAACATATTATATTGTATTGTATAAACTATATTGTATTAGGTTGTATTGCATTAAGTTGTATTTGGTTATAATACAATTCTATGTTTGGTGTGATATGGGTAGTATTATATAGAATAATATTTTTATATTAATATTCGTATTAAATTAATACTTTAAGATTATTAGAGTTTTTAATTTTATTTAATATTATATATTTATATTTATTATGTTAATTAAAGAAATTAAGAGAAAACTAATGAAACAGTGTCGTATTATATAATCCAAACCCCTTAGGTTTATTTAGTGTATTATAATACATCATAATGTTAACATAAAAATTTACTGAACATGATATTGCATTGTATCAGCTAATGCAATTCCATGTGATGTGCGGTGTGGGGAACCTACCTATAAAGCGTAATTTAATACCATATAATATATCAAATGCACCAAAGATGTGTGATGTGTTTCTCTATAATAAATAAATAAATAAAAGAGGAATAAAGACAAAATACCCACTGGAAAAGAAAAAAAAATTAAAATACAAGGAAGTAAAGCCGGTCTCTTCTTAAAAGGCAAAAGAAAAAAAAAAAAAAAAAAGCCGCTCCAAACGGCAAACCAAAACCATGCCTCTATGAGTCATTCAAAACCCACGATAACAGAACTGGTAGTAGTAGTGATAAAATGGTTTGCAGCATCACGAACCCAAAGAAGGCCAAAAAAAAGAACTCCCTTCAGGCCTTTCACATTGGCTGGCCTTGTTTAAGGTTCTTTCGTTGTATTCTTCATTCATTATTATTTGCTCTGTTTTGCTCTGTTTCTTAGAATGTTCTGTTGTGTAACTGAATGTATTGAAAGCTCGGATTCTCTAATCTAGTTAAATGGATCAAAAAATTGAATTGGGGTTGTCATTTTTTCTCCTGAAAAACTAGAAAAGTTGATTTCCTTGTGAGAACAATTAAAGAATATGACAACTTCTATTGGAATAGTAGCTGTACACAATGACAGAATAAATTAATTATAGAAAGATTAGTTGTAGAGATATGTAGGAATATTAGCCTCTTAATTTTGAAAACATGACTTTTTTATATATGTACGTGACTTTGTCAATGCATGGTAGAATAAAGAGGGTTTTCAATTCTGACATATATTCTTTACATGGTATGTTCCCCATAATCAAAATCGCCCATCAATTAGAGAATCATAAAATTCTCATAAGAGTTGTTAGATGAGGTTGGATAACGAGGTACTGACCTCTACTAGGAATACTTTTTTTTAATACCAACATTACTTATTGCAGGAAAAATTTAGTTGAAAATATTATTATATTCGTTTGTAAAAATTAGTTTATTGTTAAAGAATAAAGTAATGTTCTATATTTTCAATGGGAAAATATGGTTTGAAATAACTTAATAAATAATCGCTAGTGGGAAATCATTTGCACTAATACCATTTTCAATGATAGGAAGTTACAATTTAAATAAAGTAATATTTTCAATTTTGTTAGAAAGTACATGATTATTTATGACTACACTATTCCATAATTGATAATAAAAATTTAATTTCAACCAAATATGAAGCTGATGAAAAATAAGGAGTGAAATTTTGAAATGTTTAGTAGTAAGCATTAGTACCATTGTTATTTGCAATGGCAAGAATTCGGTAATTGAAAATGCTATATCTTTTTTTTGACCAGATATTAAGGTAGTCACAAGTAAATATAATAATTTATTAGGTGGTACAATTCCACCTATGACATTTTCAACCCATTGAACTTGTGGTAGAAATAAATTAGTATTTTCAATGACTTTTCACTATGATTAAAAATACATTAATATTATATAGCTACGCCAGATAATTGATCAAAACAATATGAAATTAATAAGATTAGTTTAAGAGGAAAAGATTGGGTCCATACTATTATATATCAGTATTAAATATGAAAAAATTTCCAAATATATTTCTTGAACTCTTGATCAATTGTTTTCATTTCTAACACTAACCAATTAGGCTATAACTAAATGATGTAGAAGTAATAAAAATTTAAAGTATAAGTTTTATATGTATTGTATGTGATATCCCACATCTTTAATTTTTGTTGCTTAATTATTTATTAGCTATATTCATGATTCTTGTTGCTGTTGCTTAATTGTTTGTTGGCAGGTATTATAGTGTTTAATTGTTGGACTATTTTGTGTTTGTTTCATCTTTTTTGATTTGCTACTTAATGACTTAATAAGATTTTTTATTTCTAGTTCTGTTTAGGCATTTTTATGTCTAACAATTGTATTAAATCTGTTATTTTCTTTTTTATTTAGAAATCTTTATATCAATTATCAAAATCTGATAAGAATTACTTTTTTGCTTGTTGATATTTTGCTAAAAGATTTATATTGTTTATCTTTGCATTTGATTCTCTCTCTATATATGGTGAATTTAATGATCTACTCGAATAGAAGTTATTTTTCCATTCATACTTTGTTATTATGAATTAATGTGGTAAGTTTGAAATTAATTTGACCACAATGAGTGGGTTGGAATTGTTGCAAGTAAATCAAATTTATGATTGAGTTTATTTAAATCTTTTGCAATAATTTTAATTTCAACTTAGTTAAATAATATTAGAATGTGATGAATCTTTTTCTTTTAATATAGAAATCTAATAGAACAAGTGCTTTGAACTGCAATAAACCATCTAATGTAGTGCACACAACTAGATTAGTTATGATGCTGAAAAAGAAAAAAAAATGGTAAATGATCAAAGTTATCATAAATTTTATTGTGTTTATATTGTATCATAGAGGTGCTTTTAAATAATACTTTGCTATTATAAAATAAATATTTTGATTCTTAATATTTCAAATTTTAATAATACAAATTAATTATGTTACATTACTATTATTATTGTTATTGCATTGATAGGCTGAGCAAAATGGGAATGAGCCCAGTCCAATAGATTCTTTTGAAATGTTTCATGTGTGAAAGGATGGAACTTGTCCTAGTGATAAAGCTAAAGAACTGCATGTATGTTATTTTATTTTTTTATTTCAAAAGTTTATATTATTATTATTAGGTACGTTATACTTATCTAATTATTGTGTTCATATTTTGATAAAACACAAATGATATCAAAGAGGAATGAATTATATGAGTCACCTGATGAGCCTCACTAAGAAAAAAATAATAGGAGGTGTTAAGCATGGTCACACTCTTAGAGGCCTTAAAAACTGAAGACGTATATGGATCCACGTCAAGTGGACCATGCAACAAAGAAATATATTCAACATGAGTAGTTTTTATTGAGTACTTCAAAAGTGACGCAAGAGCAACTGACTATTGTACCCAAAAAAAAAAAAAAGTGGAAGAGTTAGAAGAAAAGCAATTTCATTCTTAAACTGTTGCCAATTCCTCTTTAATGGTATAATGTTCTTTTCGATGTCATTCTTTTTTTTTTTTTTGCCCTATTTACATAATTCATTATCACTTAATTATTTTAAATACCCATTTAATTTTTCTATATAGGATCCAAATAGAAATTTGAATATGATGATGGTGGTGCAAATTCTGAAAATAATGCTGGTGCAAATTCTGATGATGACAGTGGTACTGATTTAGAGGATGTTGGTGATGCAAATTTAGATGATGATGGTTATGGTGATTTAGAACACAATGCTGATGCTGGTTTAGATGGTTTTGATAATATTTGATATTTATATGATTTATGGCATTTGAAAATAATACAATGATGCTTTATTTTTTATTATGAAATGATTTTGGACAATATGAATGGTACAATTTCAATTGAATTGTTTAAGAAAATTCATTTGTTTTATAATAATGTTGGTTGAATAAAATCTATTTTCAATAGTCATGTTTTTAAAAATTATATTAGACAGTTGAAATAATTGTTGTTCCAATCGCTAGTGGCAATTAATAAAATAAATTTCAACTGCATAGATTATTTTCAATTGCCTATCCCTAATAAAGTTGAGAATTTTCAACAAAGATATTCATTGAAAATGATACTGTTCTCACTCCGAATACATTATTTATAATTGAACAATTGAATTGCAAATATTACTTATTTTGACTAGTATATAGTATTTACGATCATAAATTAATTAGAACAACATGTTTTTCCAACCATAATTTAGTTGTTTTAGTTGTTTTTGCCTTTCAAAACTAATTTATTTTCAATGGTCATATTTAATTGAAATTGCTATTTCAAAAGCTACAGCAAGAGCCAATTGAAAATAGTATTTTCAGTAGCCTAAATTGATCATAAAAATTATTGATTAGTTGTCTCTCTATATTATTTCTGATGTGCATTTATCAATTTTCCATGGCTAATGTCATTCTAAAAAAGCATATTTACAGCAGCCAGGTGGAAAAAAAAATTTCTACCCAGGGTATTATTGACGACTAGTGATTGCCTTTAGCCATTAAAAAAAATATATTTATGACAACATTTCACTTGTTTTGACTATATTCAACAAATTACAAAAAATAGTTTTTCTTGTAGTGAGCACTTGATTTTGTGACAAACCAACCGGTAGCTCTAACTGTAAGGAATACCTGTATTTTTAGTTGCTTATTTATTGATTTCTTCATTTAAGGATCATCACCAGCTTAGGCTTTGATTGTATCTCATAACTGAGCTTGAGACATAAATAAGGCATGAAGACTAGGATTACTCACTACCTATGATAGTGCATCAACTGCACTGTTCTCTCGACTTAGCTTATATTTGATTTCATAATCATAACCAACTATTCTAGTCATCTACTTTTGTTCAGATATTGTTATATGTTCCTTTAACAAGTACTTTAAGGCTATGTTGATCAGTTTAGAAACAAAACTTCTAACCCAGCAAATATGCTCTCTATGCCTAAATTGTATGAATGAGTACTAGTTTTTCTTTTGCATAAATTGATCCTTCATGAGCATTTAATGGTGCCCAAGGCTCGAATCACAAATGCGACTATTAAGTTAGGACCACCTCGATGCTATTCCCTGAAGCATCTAATTCAATGATAAATGGTCATTGAAATTTGACATTGCGCGTTGCATAGTAGTCATGGCCTTTTTTGAGTTCTTGCAAAGCATTTCAGCTTCATTTGGCTATCTAAAATGTCTTTTTTTAAGAGATTGGTGAGGGATATGCTATAATGCTATAGTTCCGGACAAATTTTTGGTAATAACATGTAAATTCTAAAAATCCACATAACTCGGAGACAATAATAGACCTAGTGTCATAGGCCACTCAATTTTTTTGCAAACAAAGGCTAAATTGGTGCATATGAGTTCGCTTAGTAGGAGTTCGCCTAACAGCAGAATGTGCTCAATAGTAGGGTGCATTCAGTAGAGTGCTAATTTATAAAATTAGTGAACCATAGTGCGTTTAACAAACAAACAAGCCAAATTTAATAAGTCCGTCCCGATTCTAGAATTCTCCACACATCGTCGAAATTTGTATATGTCTAGAAATTTCCACATTTCTATAAACTTAAAACCTCTCTAGAACTTAGGAGATATTTAGGTAACTTGCACCACTTGCGTAGAACCCTCTAGACCTAGGCAAGCTTCTTTATAAATATGGAAACCCACCCACCATTTTGCTCACCATTACACCACACACACAACAGTACACATCTAGCAACTTAAGCATGCTTTGTAAAGCTCTCATGTATTCTTTCTTACAAGTAATAAAATTATTTTTGGTCATATTGCTCTTTTTTTCTTTTTAGCCTTTCTGTAATCATCGTATTTAGCTGGCTTAAGAAGTCTAATAAGCTTACTTAAGAAATTTTATAATAGAAGTTGTCTAAGTGTGGCATGAGTTGTTGTGCATCAAACTCATCCCCATGACACTAAGCAAATTTAGCATAATTTTAATTTTTCTTTAACCCACCTTAACCCTTAAAGGAGATACAATATGCCTAAGTATTCCAATTCTTGTAGATCAAAGGCACATTTGCTGAATTTAACAAAAAATCAATGTTGCCTCAATTTTTCAAAAGCTTTTTGAATATTATTAAGATGCATAGTCCAATTAGGTTACAAATTGACTAAAAATTTTATGTTCATTAATGGGTAAAAATGTTATTTTAAAAATTATATGGTCATTAATGGGTAAAAATGTTATTTTGTATTTATAGTATACTTTACACTTATAATTATGTAACATATTGTGTATTTCTAATTATTTTTTTAAATATTTAACTTTGTGTATTTTTGTGCATTTATTAGGTAAAAATAATAATTTTACACAATTTGAGGCTCCCAATAAGTGTACGGATGTCAAATTTTAATTTTAGAAGTCCGAGAAGTTAAATGAGGATCCTTGACTTTTGTTATAAAATTATAAGTTTTACCATGACAAATGTAATAATTGTAAAATTATAGATTTTTATCATGTTAGGTGTGGTAATTATTAATGGAATAGATTGGTTATTCTTCAATGGATTAAGCTAGGTTTATGTTTTATTAGTGGGATAAATATATGGCTAAAATATAATTAGCTTTAGTGATTTGTATAGTATAGATTAATCATATATAAATATATATAGAAGAGCAGAACGGGACACACATCTTTACGTTTCTCGCTACTTCTTTCTCCTGAATTTCTTCTTCTCCTTTCTCTTTGTAACATATTTTCAATAAACAAAATTAGCTTTATTTTCAATTCCAAATACCCTTTTTTTAATTATGTTTTCTTTAATCTTAATAATTGCTTTTATTTCAATTGTGCTTAGCTAAAGTACAAATAGTTAGGGCAAGGTGAAACTATTAGTAGAAAATATGATTTAATCAAATTTTATTTTTAATTATATAAATTAAACTATTTTCCATCTAATTTTATCCATATTTTATAATTTAAAATTTTGATTTTTTGTAGACAAATATGAGATTTGGTATAATAAATTCTTAATACCTTAGTATAAAGTATGGTAAAATGGTATTTTAACTTATTGTAAACAAGTTAAATTTTGACACACTAAGTACTTAATCCATAACAAAATTAATGGAAAATAATTATAATTTATACAATTAATCTTTTGGGCAATAAAATAAAATAAAAATAATTTATTAAATTATATTTGTTACTAAGAGTGGATCCATAATCCTAACTAATTAAAATTTTATAGTTTCACTTAAATTAAGTTACATAAATTTAAATTATATTTTTATTTTTAGATAAATTAAAATAAAAAATTGAATCTTTTCTATGTGGATCGACCTTGGACTTACCGAGCTATTTTAAAGCCAAACACTCTTATACTTGGGAGTAACTAAACACTTTTAAGATATGTCAAGTTTTTGGCGTCGTTACCAGGAAAAGATGTTGGTCTCGAACTTCAAGTGGTAGAATAATTTATAGATATCAATCACTACCATCAATCATGGATAAGATCTAAAATGAAAATATTTTAGGCCAACTTAATCCTCATTTTGATCAGGGAGACAACCATTCTTAACATAATGCATATGAACAGAATCAACCAAGAACTTTGAGAGACTACATGAATCCAACAAGAACCAGAGCACTATTATATATGGTATTTCCTCTGAAAGTGTTTTTATTTAACTTCAAACTAGGTATTATTCAACTTTTACTAATATTTTATGATTTAAAATGTAAGAATCGATACTTGTATCTAAGAGATTTTAAAGAAGTTTGTAATACATACACGCATCAAAATTGTAACATGAACATAATTAGATTAAAATTTTTTTCCTTTTTCACTAAAAGAGATAGCTAAAACTTGACTACAAAAACTTAGATTTGAATTTATAAGAACTTGGAATAATATACAAGAACAATTTTTGAAAAAATTATTTCCACCTCATAGAACTAATTCTTTTAAAAGTAAATCATTTCTTTCACTTAAAAAATGGAGAAACACTATACCAATATTAGAATAGATTTAAAAAATTGCTTAATATATGTCCACACTATGGTTTTGACACTTGGCGATTGCTTACTTATTTTTATGAAGGCTTAACACTTTAAAGTAGATAAGTTGTAGAAATGATATGTAATGATGAATTTAAAGATAAAAATCCTAAAGGTACATTAGATTATATTGACCAATTAACTGAAAATGTACAGCATCAATACATTGTTGCAACTTTTGAATTGATAAATAAACCACATCTATCTCCATTTAGTGGAGAATCCATAATCTTAGGGAAGACCATAATTTACAAGTAAAATTTATATCTCTAATTTAAAAAAAAAAATTGAAACTTTGGAGAATAAAAAAAGTGATCAAAGTAAAATCTTCCATTCGCTACAATCATACTGAAAGTTTTGATTGGGATCACTGCCAATTGTAACATATTAGCCCACCTTTCATTAATAAAATTATGAGTAGACACACTATCAATCAAGACAACACTATCTAGTATCTAGGGTTCAATAGTTGCCATCACCTGTATTATTTTATAGGCTATCTATCCCTAAAATTTATAAAGTCATATTTTTGGTTGGGACACCATTGAACCTTCAGTTTATTCATCATTTAAATATCTATTGCTGCCTTTTAACAATAGAAATTGTGGCCTTTTACATCCATGATTAGGTGTAAATTTCTTAGCATTAAATTATTGCCCTTGTTCCTTTCTTTTCTACATCTCGTCCCGCATTTTCACAAGCAAGCTATCTTGAATTTTGTTAGAGAAGAAAAGTCGACAATATTATATTTAAATATGTTTATTATTATTTTTTAATAAATGTAATTGATAATATTATTTAAACAAATATAATATTATTTATTTTATTTTATTAAATATAATATTATTATACTCTATTTATAAATTAATAATAATTAATAATATTCTTAATTATGTGAATCATAATTTATTATTAATTTAATTTTAATTATATAAATAAAAAATTATTAATTAGAGCAATGCAACTGAAACATTATTATTAAAAATATAGTACAAAATTAATATTTTTTTAAAATAAAATATTTATTATTATTATTACTAATATTAGATAAATAAATTATCATTATTTAAATAAATAAAATAATATTATATTTAAATATATTTAATATTATTAATTTTAATAAATATAATTTATAAAATAAAATAATATTATTATTTAAATAAATATAATATTATTTATTTTATTTTATTAAATATAACAATAAAAAGAGAAGAAAAGGAATGATTCTTATTTGCACATCTCCCTATGAAAATAAGAATCTCACTCCAAGAAAAAAGACCACACGCCTCACCTTACTTTTAAAATTTATAAATAAATACTAAAGTGAAAAAATAAATATTTCGTTAGTAAAATTCTAAACTACTTCAGCTTCTTTACCACCACTATGAAGCCCATGAGAAAGATAATAAATTTAAAAAATGCTTAAATTTGTGGCTAATTTAAAAAAGTTTTAAACTTCTTCAACTTTTTTACCACGGTCATGAGACCCTAAGTTTTTTATTACTTTTGCTTACCTCAAGTTCACCTTGTGTTGGAATTCTGTGGAGCATTGATTTAGCCAAAAATTAGAAAGCGAACTGCAGCGAACTCCTTAAAGCAATCTGGAATTCACATTATCTTAAATGTGCCTCAGTTTGTTTCATCTTCGGAAAAATTTTGTTACTGTTTATCGATGTACTAGTAGTCGGTAAATACGAGTTAGGTCAACCAAAGAACAAATGAGAACTAAAATTATAAAAAAGAAGAAAAAAAAGAAAGGCAAAAACGTGTTTACAATCAAGAAGTTCGTGTAGAAATGCAAAAAGTTTACTTGATGAATACAACAATTTTGTGTACTGCAATTATATCTGCACTGAAATTGTACATCTACGTCAGAATTCCAGAACTGTGGAGACAAAAATGAACTGAACCAGCATGACTGTTTCTAAATAAACTGATCACCATTTCTCCCTCTCCAACAAAGCATCTTCATGAATTAACGGGCTTCCCATTTAATTTGGGAAAAGGATCCTGCTTGCTCAAGACAACAACTTTACTCTTGTGTGCGAAGTACCCTTTCACAAGATTCTTGTGTATTAATATGGCTACTATACATTCCACCTACTCATCCCAAGAGAAATCTAATTTGATCAACTGATCATGCAAAACCACCAGCGAGAAAGAGAGTCCAATAAATTCAAGAAACCAAAAGAAATGGGAGAGAAGTAAGTACCTCGTCAACATCCATGTCCATCTCAAGCCATTTCAGTGCCTTCACAATTACATCCAACTTCATCTGGTGAGCTTTGCTTGGGTCTTTTTGTTTTTGGATAATGTAACTGCAGAACGAATAAGCAATAAATTAAACTAAATATTCCAAGTCCAGTTAAATGTAAATATTACTATGAGTTATGGAACTTACATTTTCTTGAACAATCTTTGATAAACTTGGAGCTCGAGTTTCTCCAATACAAGATATACGCCCGATCTTAAGAACCTTTGAGGGAGGTAAAAAATTCATTATTCTGATTACACCTGGGAGAAGGTGATTCCAACTTCACCTCACAAATATTAAATTTTATGGACAATTGTAAACTACCCAAAGTAAAATAAATAAATAAAACATACTGGTCTTCATGCTCCTGGAGGGCATGTCGGAGAAGCCGGAGATCACCCCTTCTTAGAGCTTGCACGATGTTACTGTACTGTGAAAGAATCACTGCATATTATATAAGGATGTAGAAGAAGATGGTAGCCCACTGCCAGTATAGTTTTTACTATTATTTGCTTATCATTCATTTTCTGAAGCTCAAATGTTAATACAAGAATCAAGATGAACTATGATGCTAAATATCTCAAATCTAATTCCCACTCCAGAACAAGAAAATAAACAATTCATTAAGCAGGACTTACCTCAACTAGGTTATACTTCTCCAACAGCCAGTCTTTAGGTAAAATGCCTATTGAAAGCCTCACAGGAATCAAATATTTTAATATCATCCTATCCACAGAAGAAAAGCGACACAGCAGAGATAAGAGATCATTGTAAGATGCTTTACAACATGAAAAAACCATATAATTTGAGATCAGAAGTTTTAAGGTGGGAAAACAAGTCCACAGAAATAAGTTTTTTAAGTGCATATACAATACTCCTCAAACATGTCAGGTAAATACTAAAACTCACAACCAAGAAGCAAAAATTAGTTTATCAAGGAAGAATCAAATAAAACAAGAGAACAATTTAGGAATGCCATTTTCAGAATTGAAAGCTAAAATCAGTAAGACCACCCAATTAGAGATACAATGGATATATGTGCTAATATAAACATCATCTGAATCATATACATACAGCCAGAGTAATAAATAAGTACTGTTGAATACACCTATAATTGTAGAGACAGAAACATCTAAAATCTTTCTACCATTGGATACAAAACATACACAATAAGCACAGTAGAAACAGACCTTATATTAGCTTCACTGCGACGATTGCAATTTATTAAGGCATACGATAACTTTTGATCAGCCTGCAAGGCATAAAAGTAGACTAGATAATAAATAATAAACTGATTAAGAAACTCAACCACTGACTTCAAGATTTTTACATGTGCTAAAATAAGCTTCTGTTGAAAATACTTGAAATTCATGTTAAACGTAACTGGCCACACCATAAAGCCATACTGAAACATATTATTTCCCCACTGAAAGACGACAAAATGAAATCAAGTAGAACACACTGCAAAAACATTGAACATTAAACACACTGAAATGCTCAACCGGTACGTCAAAGGCTCAAACTGCTAAATCCAAACCCAGATCTTAGACTTTACATATTTGTCTGATAAAGAAAGTATCAAATACTGAAAAGGAACTCAATTCACTTACAGCAGGAAAATTTTCATTGAAAACTTCCAATCGGCCAGTATAATACATGTAAGTAACCTGCAGTATGTGACAGAAAAATACTAATACTCTGAGGATCAATTTCGCAAAAGGAGAGAAAAGAAATGTCATCACTAAGCTCAAATCATACCTTATCTCTTTTAGGGAATTCCTCAAAATCAAAAATACGAGCAGTTTCTATACTCCGTATTACACTTCGGCAAAGATGAACTGTACCAAGCTGTAGGGTAATAGTATATGTTATGTAACATAATCTAGCTTGAAAAAATAGATCAAAGACAAGTCAAAGTTGCACCTTGAAGTAGATCTTGAACAACTGGCATGTCAAATATAATGCTCCAACGCGTTTTGAGCCTTTTCCCTATAATTTAACAAATTCTTATAAATATTTAGCAAAGGCGACTGTACCAACTGAAAGTAAAATTTTGCTTTACTTAATCTGAATAGGTCCATAAGAAACAAACATACAGCAAGGACACCAAAGACTTTCATGAGAAAAGAGCCAGCTGCCTTTAATTTCTCTGGGGATTTTCCATTAGAAGCCAACTCTCTATCAGCCTACAAAAAAAATTATTTACAACAGTGTCATACTAGAGTTGCCAAATACTATCCCAGTGCCACATGCCACTCGTAGAGTACACGATAAAATTTCACAACTCTTTAAATTACTAATTGTATCGAATAGATGAATGCTATACTAGTTGGAAAGTATAGCGGCATGGCTCATTGACAAAATAATAGTAATAAAAATGATAATGAAAAGGGAATACCCTCTCAGCAAGAACCCTAATTTCATAAGCAATAACATATAATGCTTCCAAAGCCCAAGCGGATTCCCAATTCCGGAACTCCTGAATGAAAGCGCTGTAATAGCATACAATTGCTCGGAATTAATCGCGAAATCATTGCATTATATGTCTGATTTAAATGTAGTAACAGAAAGCATAGTTACTTAGCGGATTTTTCAAAGGCGAGATAGGCATCAACTAAGTTTCCCGTGCGATAGTGCTGAAGAGAGCGAAAGAGAGGGACTGTGATATCTGCAAAGGGGGAGTAGTTGTCCGACTGCTTGATCAGCCTATTGGCGTCTTGAAAGACGTTGAGGGAGTCGGCGAGGGAGAGGAGAGACGGCGAGTTGGAGGAGAAAGAAAGGAGTTGCTTCAGTGAAGCTACGTCCTGAGATGAAACCGCGTCGGAGAAGCGGTTTAGGTAATCTGTTATCCTTCTGTGCGCTTCTCCCATGCTCATGTACGCCATTGAGTTTTGAGAGGGAAGCCGGGAGGCCACTTACCTATGGATCGAAGATATCAGACTCAGAGTCGATTGATGCATACACCACCACCAATGCAAAGGTAAAGAGAGAATTTGAGAACTGACTTTGCTTCCTGCGTAATGATAATAATTATCAGCAAAATCAATTAGAGACGGAACTCTCAGACTGATTTTCCTTAAAAAAAATTATTTAAAAAATACAAAAAAAACTAAAAATGATTTTAGAAAGTAAAACTATAAAATGGGTAGTTTTCTTTTTATTTTAAAAATTAATTTTATAACTCATAAAAAAATTAATTTTATACCAAATATAATTTTACATATATTCTGATATAGAGGCTTTCTTTGCAGGTGTCCATATATATTTTTTATGCGTATAGGTTATAGTAAAGTCAATTTTTAATTTATTGTTAAATTATATTTTAATTAATTTTTAAATTACATAATTTAATAGTATATCAATATAAAAAAATAAAGACATCCACACATGAGAATAATTATCTCATATATCTTATGAAACCTAAAATTATTCTTATTAACAAAGAAGTAAAATCCTTATCTTTAAAGAAGTTTTTATTATTGTAAATTATACTACCATTACAAAATAAAAATTAAATAATATAAAATATTTATTTTATCTACCAATTAGTTAAATGTTTATATATTTTATTTGACATTATGTTAAGTTCGTTCATTTTAATTCGTACAACAATTTAATAATTAAATTTAGTAAGTAAATATAAGGTCCAGCTACCTTGTAATGGTTATAAGTAATCACATTATTTTGTCTTATTAAAACGCCTCCGTTGGATTGAAACTCTTGTAATCTAACATACAAAATACAACATGGTAAATAGAAGAGATTAAGTGCAACTGGATAATCCAGTTGCAATGCTCTATGTTCTCCGATCCACCAATGTTCCTAAAAAAAAAAAAAAAAGTATTTTGATAAGGTGTAATCGAGAAATTCTGTGTCTGACTCCCAATTACCAGTAACCTGTTCTTGAAATCGCGTGTTTGAAAATCTCACGTCATTTAAAGTTCCTTCAAATTGAGTTATGTAATAATTTTGGTTCCAAAGAAATTATGGTTGTATTTGGGAATATACGTAGCTTGGGGATAGTCATTAAAAAAAAAAATAAAGATTTATCGATCATTTTTTGCATCACGGTAACCAGATTATTTAAGAGAGGAAATGAGTCTGCATCATTGAACTTAGAAGACAGGCGATAGGCGAGCCATAAAGAACACAGGCGATAGGCGAGTCATAAAGAAGGGGATTTCAATCGATCCCAGTGTAGCTATGGAGAATCAAATTGCAAAACTAGGGTTTCATTTGTGAATGTGTGAGCGCAAAACTTTAACTTGAGGTATATTTTTCTAAAGAATTGCAAAACTAGGTTCATTATCGTGATTGCGGGGGAAAAAAAATAATTTCATTGGGTTTGAAAATTAGTATTGTATTCCTGTGATGGAGAAATAGTATTGTATTCCCTACTTGAAATGATGCAATCTAGTACTTACAGTATTAGCATTTTGAGCAGCATATTTGATTGGCTTATGATGATGATTTTCATATAATCGATTTCAGTATGCAACCACTTGATTTTATGCATACCATGTAAACAGGTTATGTTGTCTTTGCCTTCGAAAGTACACTACTTATATGAAAATATCTTGTAGAATGTATATGATATAGATGAAATATGAAAGTTTAATGGTTATATAATATATGACAAAGTAAGGTCGAAGTAACTGGTTTTAAGGCAAGAAATAAGAGAGGAAGGTTAAAGTAATATTTACGAATGATTTTATAGTATTTCGTTGAAGGAATGGAAGTGGGAAAAACTCATAATCAGAAGGCACGCAATTCTAATAGTCATCTTGAAACAGTGACCATTGTCGATGGTGAAGGAGATGCAGCCATGGAAAGTAACTATGGATTTGTCAGCTTCTGCATCCTTAAATATTTCAAAGTACCCATTACAGAACCAATATTTTTAAATTCAAGAGAACTAGGAGATGATGCCATTGCCAACTTAGAATTTATTTGGGTAGAAGGTAAATGGACTAGAGACTGGAGATACTCCACAAAAGTTTCTAAACTTGCTCCTATAGATCATCGTTTCTTTAACGATGTTCTTTCACCAGAGTTACTTCCTGATCTTAGTGTCCCACAACGCTCTCATTATCCATTTTCTATGGGTCCTTCCAAATCTTCTTCAGCCGCCTATGAGGATCCGATGCAGCAGATGTTGGCTAAAATAGATTCTCTTACGACACAGCAAAGCCGACTTCAATCTCAGTTTGAAGTCTTTTCAGGTCAATCCACTTTGGAGTACCAGCGCCTCTTTGAGCAGCAGCAGCAATTCTTTGATAAACAGAAGCGACTTTTTGCTCAATAGCAGCAAATTCTTGATGGCCAGCAGCAGCTTTTTACAGCTCTTGAGTTTCCACCACCATCATCTTTATCACATCCACAATCTCCATAGCTCTTTTATTTTCTGTCACTCTATACCACACATTTTTATGTATTTACATTTTCTGTATGAATTGTGTGGATGATCATTATGAGCTATTTGGATGTTCTGTATTTGGATGCTTTGTCTTTGGATGTCTTGTATTTGGATGCTCTGTATTTGGATGTTTTGTATTTGGATACTATATTATGACTTTTTAATATATTATTAGATTTTCATGTCTCTTGCCTGTATTTGGTTGATTATTATTGCTTTAGTTTAATTTTGATGATGAATTGGGAAAAGTCATGTATTTCAGAGACATGTATTATATTTTCTCTTTACGCATTTGTGCATGTTTTTTGAAATATTAAGGGGGAGCTTACAAATTGTTATAGATCATATTTTCAAGGAGAGTTTATTTTAAATTTGATTATGTACGCCATATATTAAGAGGGAGCATATATGTCAAAATACATGAGATATTTGTCATCATCAAAAAGAGGAAGATTGTTAGCCTACAGGCTGTAAATATTATAATTTTGATGATAACAAACATATACATTAAAGTATTTTATTTTGTATTTCACAAGTTCACTAGTTTTAAAGGATAATGAATCAAGTGAAATCAAGTTCAAGACACTCAACAGACAACGGCGAAGTCAAGAATAGAATTTCGAGCTCAACGGATAATTTATTACGATAATTTCTTATAAAACCGGTACGGTTTAATTTATACTTGAATTAGCATTTGTGAAGCTATATTTTATGTTAATAAAATAATTATTTTTCAAACTAAATTAATTTTATGTTTATGAGCTAAAATATTTTGTGGATTTAAATAATTTGGGTAAAAATGAAAAACTTTTAAATTTTGGAGTTGGACTTATTTGCTAAACTCTAAAACATTTGGGTTATTTTGTAACTCATAATAGATTGGGGGTTTAAGTGAAAAATTTTGAAAACTTTAAAGATTATGGTAATTTAGTTAAAACTCAAAGAAAACTTATTTGAAAAGATTTTATTTAATTTGGGTCATATTGTAATTTTAGAATATTTTTAGAAATTAAATAATATTTAAAATTTCTGATATTGGATTTTTTTGAAAAGTTTTATGATATTTTGGGTCATAACATAATTTGAGTAAGTTTTGAGGTAAAATTGTAATTTCATGAACAGATTATCAGAAGAAATTCAAAATTAACTAAACTTCACTATTACAATGGGGCGGTTTAAATTAAATTAAGCGGTAGGCCAATTGCTGAAAGACCTGGAATTTGACAATAACGGCTAGTTTTCGAGTTTTAACTATAAAAACTCAAGTCTAACTTCATTTCAAGGACTCTAACAAGTAAAAACAAGTTTATAAAATATATATTGAGCTTCCATATTACAAATCATAATAGATTAAATCATTTTTGTGCCATTATTTATGAATCTACTCTTATAAAGAGTGTCTTGCTGTAATTTCTATTTTGTATCGTATTAAGAGTATTCAAGTGAAGGAAACACTTGGGGTAAAGAGATTAGGGTGATAATCTCTTAATTGTAAAGGTCCATTGACACCTTGAGAGGCTTAAATAGTGAAATTCTCGAACTCGGTTGGCTTGGAGGCGTGGACGTAGGCAAGGATTGTCAAATCACGTAAAAATTACTGTGTTTGCATTCTTTTTCCTTACTCATTTACTTTGCAAGTATTGTCTAATTTATTATATTTGATTTAATTGCTGTAAAACTTATTTTTTGTTTATATTAAGGTGTTAGATTGAATTATTTATAAAATAACTTTTAAAAACCCAATTCACCCTCCTCTTGGATTGCTCATTTGCATTTCACTTAATAATTCCATAGTTGAATTGCTCAAAGTTTATAATAAGTTTAAAAAGAATAACGAAAAATACGACGGATGGATAATATGATCCAAAGGCTCAAAAGAGATGAACTAATAATGTAAGGAAAACTATAAGTTGCTACTTGTAGCACTATGCACCATAGAGAGCAACAGTATTACAAGGGTTCCACAATATTGTTACTCGTTTTGGTGTACGGTGTTGCAAACAGCAACTTAACGAGATCCATAATGTTATGGTATGATAAACCTTATATCGGGCCATCAAGGGATTTTGATCCGGCCCAAATATAGACAATTGAAATATAATATTAACCATGAAATCAGTAATAATGGGGCTGGCCACATGTTACTTGGCGAGAGTCATTGCCTTTATGTGGTCCTATAAAATGAATAATTGCCTCTACCTATCGCTCTTTGCATTTGAATTTGAAGAGTCTCAATCGTAAGGTGTAAATTATCTTGCTCGAGGAGTGGAAATGAATTTGAAATTTTCATATATA
This sequence comes from Aegle marmelos, assembly GCA_030449875.1. Taxonomy (NCBI): domain Eukaryota; kingdom Viridiplantae; phylum Streptophyta; class Magnoliopsida; order Sapindales; family Rutaceae; genus Aegle; species Aegle marmelos. Next base: position 7,999,416 of record JASUUL010000142.1, on the reverse strand, counting down.
TTTTGCATAATAGCACCAGGTGATATAGAATAAATGAAGTTTTTTTTTATTAGAGTACCATGGTTTTAGCAACAGTTGTTTTGGCACTGTAGCCTTTGTGGGGGAATCATTCAATACCAGTGACGAGGCTATTTTGAGAACAACTTATAAAACAAATGACACTAGGCACCAAACACTGAGCTAATGAGGTATTCTCTATGAGGAACACATTAACATCATTACATCATGAATTTCAATTATTACTTCCTTATCTCATTAATGTTTTATTGTTGTTCTATAGAAAATTACAAACCCAATTGTGCTGGGTTATTTGTTAGAAATTCCAAACTACACAATGCTGATTGTTTTTTTTCCCCATTCAGTAATAGAAGATTCGTTACCATTATATCATGATTTAAATTAAACTGTTATTAATGCATTTGCTGTAATTTTTATGATATTTTTGGTAGGAAACCCAGGCAATTGCAAACTTCACCAAGATCAGTAGTGAAAACTGTATATAATATACAGGATGTTGCATCAACTAACGTTGAATCGAAGAGAAAAACATGTAATACACATACAAAAAACATCGCGAAGGTCTTATTTCTAGATGGAAATATGTCGGCATGTGAGGGATCTTCAGATATTACGGTTCATCAATGCCATACACATGTATATCAAAGACCAGGTGCTAAAGTTCAGCAATAGATGCCTCATTCTCAACACACTATGGCAGTTGATTCTAAATATGCTTCAGAACAATCAAAGGGAGTACATATTTCTAACATTGAGCTAATGGATCCTTTAAAGGATATTAATAAGGCTGACAATGTTGAACACTCTGTATTGAATGTTTTGGATTCTGCTATCAATCTTATTGAGAAAGATGCTATGGCAGAAGAACTACCTTGGCCCTTTTTTTTATCAAAAAAGTGGTGTAAATGAACTCTCTAACGATGAAAGTGTATTTTTGTCTGATAGCAGTGAAAGTAATGGGAGTGTATTAGAAAACTCATATGAAGGATACAAGGATGATTTATTCCAAAATGTATCGAACCAAAAACATGAAAGAGCATCCATTGATGGGTTCTTATTTGAAAAGGGAGGACGAACAATATTATAATGCAACAGGGCTAATGCTTTAAGGATGAATTTCAATTTAAAAGAGCTGTGGAGATTCAGGCAATGCAAGATGGCATCAAACTTTGCGTAATGGAGAATACAAGTACTGTAATTAGTTGTGAATGCTCTGACCTTGTATGTGATTGAAAAGGAAGGTCATCGAAGTTGCAAAAAAGCAATGTGTTTGTGCTGAACGAAATTACACCTATCTACACATGCAAGAGGCATAATTATAATTTCCAAGTAGGGACGAGGTGGAACGCAGCAAAATTCTTGCATTTGTGGGTGGAAAACCCTAATATTAATTTCAATACATTGAGGTATGCAATTGAAAGATACTCTGATATCAAATATCCGACATGAAAGTTAGAAGCTATTGACAAAACTGTAAGATTTTGGCTGCGAACAGATCACCGTTATGGATACGAGGCTTACCCAATTACAAATATGAAATGTTAAAGGTTAACAGTGACAACATTGTTATAATTCAATAAAAAACTATTGATGATCCAACTGCTTTGGTATTTGATAGGATGTTTGTTCTATTTGCTGATTGTTCATATGCTTTCAAAACAACATCTCAAAGACTAGTAATTGTCGATGGATGGGAGATTGACAGTCTTTATAAAGTGTGATGCTAGTTGCAGTGTGTCGTGATGCAAATAATACAGTACTCCCTATCGCATTTTATGAGGTACAAGAAGAGAACTTCGAATCATGGTCCTTTTTCCTTAAGAATCTATATAAGGGACTCTGTATAGACTACATGAATTATGGAAAGGGTATTTGCATCATGTGTGATGGGGATAATAGAGTTGACGAGGCAGTGGCAGGGTTCCTTCCCTGCGCTCAATATAGGTGGTGTTGTTTTAGTTTTTACAACAAACTTATACAGTAATTTCCTCATGCCACTATGCACTAATTTTTTTTGGCTGCGTGCAGAAGTGCTAATAAGGCTATTTTTGAACAACAAATGATGTTGTTACAAGATCAGAAGGGAATGTTATAAGTGGCTGATTGATAGAGACTGTCATACATGGGTTCTTTACTGCATGCCTGAATGGGCTAATAGCACCAACATTACTATAAGTGCTACAACATAACTTTAGATTTGGCTGTTAAAGTATCTAGAAATGAATGTGGCTAACGGATTTACTGCAACAAAATAAGTGAAACTGCAAAAGTTTTTCAAAGAAGGTACTTGGCTAGGTGGGATTGGTTACATCAAAACATCACTCTAGCAGCATGGCAACAAGTCAAACAAAATGTCATTGAAGGTGGAGGATGAAACATAACTAGTGGCACTGATACAAATATTTCAACCGTCACAATGAATGGACTTTCCTTTGTAGTTAATAAGGAACTATTAATGTGCTCTTGTGGCTTATAGCAACTTTATGGAATACCTTGTCCCCATGCTTGCCAATGCATCACTCATTGGGCTGCATCATACGATGACTTTGTATATGATTTTATGACATTTGGGGTTTACAGGTCAATGTATAGACCAGGTATGAAAAAGCTTCCCAAAATATGTATATGGACACCTAAGCTTATTGACATTGTTCAGCCCCCACCGAAAAGGTTGATGGATCCCACGAACAAAGCTGATATAACACAGGTAACATGCAATTAACTATTTAATATCTTACACTTCAATATATATTGTTATCAAACGCAGCAAAATATCTTATACTATACTAACTATTACTTGTTGATTGTTCTGCGTATTTCATTCTACTATCCCACTAGAGCCATACTTCTTTCATAGAGTGTGACAACTTCAACATTTCAAGCATCATCATTTGTGATGATTCAATTAGTAAGTGGGATCACTATTAACAATTAGCATTGTATTCTAAGAAAGTTATTCACTTTTGTTTATTCATCTCCGCAAGCCTTTAAAATTGGTTTCAGCTATCTACAACTTCTTTCGTTCTCGGAGGGAACTCAATGCGGCCTACACTACTATTTTGTGTGTTGTGATATCATAATAACAATATCTATATTGGCATGTTAAAAAAAAAACTTTAACTATATTGCCATGAATTTTGAATGTGGTTCATTATTAATATCTAACCAATTATTACTCCTTATTAAACTTGTTATTCCAAATGCTAGACAGTTTATATAAGGGTTAAGAGATCAACCGATATAGCAAAATGGCAGTACTAAAATTTTATCATTATATCTAAACATTTTCTTATAACAATTAACACTAGGCAGAGTAACAGAGAAAACAAAATCCCTTCAAGAAAATGGGGATGCCATTGAAGATGATATGATGATCTAATGAAGAGCAACTCATCAATGTTATATGTATGATAAGTTAACATTATGGTTAATAGATAAAACTGATTCATTGGTCCAATTACTGCTTCAGCAACTTCGGCTCTTATTCATCTTGACTAAGCAAAAGCAATTCCAAGACCATATACTATTTTGGTCTGCCACTCCCGAATCAAGATCATTAGTACAACTATCAGCGAGTGCATAACCTATATCCTTATATTGGTCACTATAACGAAAAACAAAAGTATTGAGTACACTTATTTCACCTTCACTCGTGTAAATTTTCAATAAAATAGTCACCATTCAAAGTGAAATAAAGATGTCCTCAACTTCAATAGTCAAATCCCACAGACATATATCAAACAACATAGGTGCCATTCTTCAATTAAAACTTTTATCATGGCCCAGTCACTTAACTCCATGTTCTAAGAGTAATCACATCCCTAACTACATTAATCATCTTATTTTGATCAATTAATATACCTCGTAAACCCATGAAAGATGAATGCATACTAACTAACATAACTTTTTCTTATAAATAACATTTCAACTAGTCAGTCTAGCAAAATTATAAGCATTGTATCTACTAAATATTTCCTTAAGCTATGGCGAGTAAATGGTATCCAACAATGGAATTGCAGGTGATACCATATTAGATTGTTAAAAGAACAAGTGAACTAAGTAATTATCATAAACTTTGTCAACAAACAAATTAAATTATCAAAGTAAAATCAGCTAAAAAATATTGCAACATCCTAAAATTTGTTGCTGTAATTAGCTTAACAGATTTGGTCTACTTCAATTAAATTAAATTAAATTGAGTTTATACCCCTGATACGATCACAAGTACTTACTTCATGTCCTCTCTTTTCTGCTAGTGGCATTGTTTTGCCCCTTGTTGTTTCACGTTCAATTATAGCCTTTTCCCTCTCTGTTTGTTACTTTTTTTCTTGGATCCGAGCTTCAGTTTCTAGTTGATCTTGCCCCTCAAATGCCTTATTGATGACTCTTCTTTAATTCTTTCGAGCTCTTCATTTTCGTTCTGTGATATAAATTTTCAACCTGTATCAACTTCGTGATATTCATTTTAAGCGACCCCCAAAACATAACATGCTATGTGGTTGCATCCTATTTCTTCCCACTTCATCCTTGTTACAAACCATCTTGATTTTCTTTGTCTAATATACTGACCTAAATTTGTATTCTCATCTTAAATTACAATTTCCATCTCTTTACTATAAAAGATGAAAAGTTTCATTAACCAAAATTTTCAACTATGTTCCACAGCTGACATAATGAATAATTATAGGCATAAACCAATTATTTAATGTAAACATCAGGTATGCATGAAAGGTAAATATACCTAACTCCTTATCTTTGTTTCTCTATATCTTTTAACCTCTAAATTAAAAGAATAATTTACAAAAGGCTATCGAAGCTAGTTAATATACCATAAAAATTGTTCTTCAATTTCAATATGAATACTACTTCAGAAAGGATAAAAAAATGCCATTACATTTATTTCTTCAAATTCAAAAAACCTTTCTGCTCTAAATGACAACAATAATGCAAACAAGCTACAACAAAAAATCAAATGTTAATCCTAAACTTGCCCAGCTCTATCATGTTAAACAATTAAAATGCACAAAGTTTAATTTATGACCCGAATAGATAAACAATCCCACTTCTGCAAACAAAGACATGTTACTTACACAACCTATTTAAAAATTTGCAAAATATATTCGATAGGAATTCAATTAAAATGGAAAATTTTAATTATCTTCAATAAAGAAACAAACAGGTTAGAGCATTTCCAACTTTATATTCTTCTAACACATCTATAATAATCAAATTAATCTTTAATAACCTCACAGACAAATAACAAAGCTAGTTAAAAGTAAGTATCTTACATTTTCAACTTCATCCAACAAAGCATTATATTCAATTGGCTTTGCATATAGTTTTGCTTGTTATGTCTCCTTTTGCTTCTTCATAAGTTCAAAACCCTATTAGAACAAAGCAAACAAATCCTATGAACAAGGATTTAAATTCAATAATACAAATAATCAACTATCTGTCCATTACTTTTTTGCTCTAGAATATGTATTATTCTCCCACAAAATCTTGGCATCTACCTCTAAGGGCTCTAAGTCAAAGCCGGCAGAGGTCGTTTTAGGATTGTCATTCCTAAGCCTTAGCACGAGTATGAGCAGAACTAGACTCATCTCCTTTTATTGTTGCAAGTCACTTATTCAATTTCAATGATTTAGCTTGGCTAAATTGAGAAGAAGTTCTAAAATAGCAAAGGAAATGTTCAACAGACAACTGTAACTCATCATCATTAGATTGGGACCAAGCTCAAACAGAGCCTCGTACTAGGTGATGATGTTAATTTCTTATTTTTTCTCTCTTTTTCTTTTCGCCAAGACTTCAAGTTCTTTACCTTTCAGCAGTAAACAAATTTATCCTCCTCCTCAACACACATGTGAATTTTTTTTCTCTAGCAATTTGGAATGGAACCGAAGAATTTTTTGCAACCTACAATTACATGTAACGAGTTCTTGCATTGAAGAACGTCTTTTTGGTTTCTAACCGATCGCTTGTAATTGTGAAACACTGAATTGTTTTATATTTAGCCATCGGCTTCTAACTTGTTTATTAAGTTGCTCTTTGTTTTCTGTGTACTTTTTTCAACCATTAGATATCATCTAACGGCTACTTCATTAAAGACAAAATTAGGGAATAACATATCACGAGTATAAAGTAGCTGGCTCCATAAATATAATCACTTTTTAAAATTTATGATGCTTTCAAAAATAAATTTTACTAAATATTTAATTAATTCTAATCATAGCTGATTATTTATATAATACATATAACAATAATTCTTTTAAAATATACAACATTACCAAAATGGCTATTTATTTTGAATGAGACAAGGGCAATGTGTTATACATCAATACTTTTAAAAACTTAGATTACATTCTCTTATATTGGTTAATTTCAAATTATCTCCCTTCAGAAGTAACAATTTTGAAATTGTTATCTTTATTTTTGAAAATGTTATATTATCCTTAAAAATTTGCAATCTCTCTCTTATTTTAAATGGCCAAAATGATAAAATAATATTTGTATATTTTTCTAACAGTCAATTAACAAAGGAAAAAAAGTCAAACCTCTACATAAGCTAATTTTAATTAGCCAAATTGTTCTAAGTTTTTCAAAAATCACACAAATATTTTACATTGTAGTATGCACCAAAATTCTTTAACAAATTTTCATTTTGTTTCCATGAATGCCAAAATCCTTGTTTGAACGGGGCCAAGGTAGCTAACCCCTTGGCTGCATGCAACTATGGCAGCAAAATCCATGGCCAAGCATAGCCAAGGTAGCTAAATCCTTGGTTGTGCGCAGCCATGGAAATGAAACCATGGTTGGGCCTTAATTGCACGCGGCCATCAACCAAACCCATGGCCGCGTGCACCAGCTAAATCATTTGCCAAGCACAACCATGCCAACCAATTAAAATATAGGATAAATTATGGGTATTTCAATTAAGATTTAGTGTGATTTTTAGATGGTGGAGATGAAATTAAGAAGAGGTAATTTTTTTTTGAATTTTAAGGGCCTTCATCATTTTTATTTTGGCATTTTATTGATTAAAAGACGTATTCTTGAATGTTAGAATTGTTAGTTAACAAAACTATTTAAAAAAGGATATTTCATATTTTGACAAATCAACAGGTTAAAATTAACTATTTTAAGGGTAACTTGATGATTTCAAAAAAGTATTTTTGAATGTTAAGACTTGTTAGTTAACAAAATTGTTTCCCATAAGTTTCTATTTTTTTTTTGTAAGTTTCTCTTTCTTTCTCCTGTTTATTGTTGATTTTTTTTTACCTATTTATTTTTCTTACTACTATTTTTCTTGTGTTTTTTACCCTGGTAATCTAGTCATCAAGAAATGAAAGAGGATTGATGAAGCTGCTTGAGATCTAGGCGATTTTTCAAAGAAAGTGAAGTGGAAATGCACCACCAAAAGTGTGAGAAAGAAAATAAACAAGATGATTTAGATTATGTTTCCAGTACAAAAGTAAAACTTAGGGCTTGCAGACTTCTAGAATATGAGTCTCCGTATGAGAGAAAGTGTAGAGGTCTCTTATGTTTAACTAGAAAAAAATTATTTTTTCAAAAGAAAAATAAATTATTTTGGCAACATTGATTTCTAGATTTCTAGAGTTGATTTAGGAGATCTTGACAATTTTTTTTTGAAATCAGTATAATATTCTAAAACACTATTAAGATGAATAAAAACCTAATAGTCAAAGGTTCATTTAAAAAATTGTAATAAAAAATACTGTCAATATTAGTAATTATTTTGCTTTGATTTTTGTTCAGCCTATAAATATTATGAAAGCTTCATTTTGAGGATTAATTTTGTGAATAATAGGGCTGTTCTGCTTCAAGGTAGTTTTCTAGGGACAATCAGAATTAGGAAAATCTTGGAAATAAAGAAAAGAAGTCGTTAGAGCCAACGTGGGTTATGGCCACTAATGACACTCTGACAATTAAGTAAGATGAAGACTAGGGAAATTGATAGGTTTCAGAGAAACGCTAAAATAAGAGAAAATTTAAGTGTTATAAGGGTAAGAAATCTTGTCTTCTTTGTAAAATTAACCGAACCTTATAAAACGAGTGCTCTTGAAGGCATCTTTGTCTTCCTTTGGACACGTAACAAACTTTCATTGATTGCTTCTCTTCTCAAGTAGGGGTTGGGGAGTAATTTGGTTGTTCTTATTAAGTTTTTTGGACTTTCTAACCTATCTTTTATGAGATTGTCTCTACTGATAGTATGCTCTCAACCTTGATCGGCTTATTTCAAAAGAGTCAATTGAGTTGCAAGGCTGTTGAAGTGTCATACCATGCTCGTCATGTGCTCTGTGTCGTATCATGTTGTATCTTTTTTTTTTCAAGCCTAGCTCAACACATACGACATGCCTACGCGTGCCGTGCCATGGCATAGTTGTGCCTAAGAATTTTTTTTTTTTAAAGGCCATGTCAAGTTATCAACATACATTTTTTTAACTTGTGTACCTTTTTAAGTCCATATGTCTTTAATCAAGTTCAATAAAATCAAAAGTTTAAAATTTGAATTCATATTCAATAATAATAAATTAATAATAATAAAGAATGTATACTAACTGCTAAGTTAAACCCTACAAAATTATAATTTTTTTAATACTTAACAATAACAATAATAACAACAATAAGTTTTTCTTAAAGGTTAATTTGATTGTTAATTTAGACCTATATAAAGTCATATGTCATAGTCCATAATAATATTAATTAATACATTTATAAAATCATGATATTTATAATTTTACTTATTAAAATCTGAAATAATAGCTAAGCAACCCAAAAGGGGGTTGAATTGAAATTTTTTAAAGAAATTCAAAACAATAATAAATAAACAAAAATAAATATAAAGAGATAAGGAAAGAGAAAGTAAACACGAGATTTTTACGTAGTTCAACTAACCCTATCTATGTCTATGCCTTCAAACACATCGAGGATGAGGATTCTACTATCTAAGCCTTCAAGGCTTCAAGAACTTTTACAATTGATTTTATAGGTGTCAATCAACCTTTACAATAAGATATTATCTCTAATCTCTTAATTCAAGTGTATTCCAACACTTACAACTTCTTAAAAATAAAGATTATAAATGAATTTTCACTCACACAATGTATTTAATTACAAATAAAAGCTCAATGTGTGAATCAAAAAAATAAAAACAAGTTTAAAGCTAAAAAATAGTTGTGTGCTTAGTAGCAAGCTCAATAATACTTCTTTTATTTCACTTTATTAAATATGAATGAGTCAATTTATAATTAGAGTTTAAAACTAGCTGTTATTAACTTTTTGGTGATAGCTCGCTTGCCGTTTTATGGTAACTAGTTTGCCGTTTCATTTTATCATTATGATCAAATATTTAAATTTTTGCACAACTAGTTTATCGTTTTATAAGTTTGATTTGCCGTTTTATCCAGAGAGTTTTTGCTTTATAATCAATCTGCCATTTTTAGAAACCTAATTTGCCGCTTTTATCCAGAGAGTTTTTGCTTTATAATCGATCTGTCATTTTTAGGAATCTGATTTGCCACTTGCTACAATAACTGCTACAGTGAACTATTTTTCAAAAATTATAGTTTTATCTTAAAATTTTTATTTTTGTACTATGACCCCTAATCTTCATAAAACTTTACAAATAAGCCTATTTCGAGATTTCAAAATTTCCAAAACCCTTTCAATTAGACCATGAGCTTGAAAAATAACCAATTTCATGAAATCACTTTTCCTTTAGAAATAAAACCTTTATAAAATCAAAATAATGATTTATGAAAAGTAATTTGAGTTTTTAAAACTTAATCATTCTTAATCTTATTTGTTATCATTAAAATCATATACATATATGTTAACAAAATTAGGATACATATATTCATTTATTAAATTATAAACATAAAACAATTAGGATACTTTTTGTTTAAAATTAAGTAATAAATAAATTCTAAAAACTTGAGTTAATAAAATATATTGAGGGATTTAATTTTAAGTTATTTATAAAATTATAAAATTTTAAGTTTACTTTCATTAAAAAGTAAAATGTGCTTGAAAACTTTTTCACATGTCATGCTTTAACTTATCTTTAATTGTGTCGTGCTTTTAAGGCCTACATATTTAAAATTCTTAGTCTAACCTAGACCGCGTATATATTGTGCTGTGTCCTACTAAAATGTGCTCATACCGTGCCGTGCTGTACAAATACATGTTATGCTTGTTGCCATGACCCACTTGTATTCTTGTTGAATTATGCAGTCTTAGGTGTGAAATCTCACTCTCTTAACCCTAAGTTAGCCTTACACACCCAAAACATTGTTAGATCAAAAGTTGGAAAGTGTATTCACTCAACCTCCCTTAAGATTGGAGAAAATTATTTCTATTATGCAAAAAAAAATGCTTACAATGCTTTGTGTGCTAGAATCATTGTGTGTCTAGTGTGTCTAGTGTCACTAGTGAGTCTTGGGTCAAATGAGGACCCTCTTATTTATAGTATACAAAGAAAGCTGTAGATGATGCTTTTAAGCCCTCTCTACTACCACCCACTATTTATATGAAAATATCTACACGTACTACACAAGCATGTATGTCTCTAGAACCTTCTTGGGCAAGGCTTGATGAGAGTAGGCTTAGCAAAACCCCGGATCTGGTTTGAGTTTGATGCTGTCCGAGATCGACCTGGATAAAAGAAGTGGTTGTCTGCACCCAAGTTTAAGCCTTATTTTTTCATGTGCAAACCAGGTCAGGTTAGACACCACCCAAGCTTGGGTTTGTGATCTGGGCTTCTAAGCCCACATCTAAAGTGATCCTTCAACTTAAAAACAGGAATAAAAATTGGATCTATTATTCTCTTCATTCAATCTATATTAAAAAAATTAAATTTAACAACATAATAACCACTAAATAAATCTAAATAACATCCAACATATCATAAGTTTACTAATTACCAACACAACATACGAAAATCCTAAAATGTTCAACAACTCAAAAACTAGTTCATAAAAGAGTCTCAAATTACTCTGATGAAAAATAAGTAAATAATAAATTCATGTTGTTTAGTACCCTTTTCAATGGTGAAAATTGAAATATAACTTTGGTTGCGGAATCTCAATCATCTAAAAATTTAATCGATTCTTGTAAATGGCTGAAATTCCAAAGGGGTTTGTTTGATAAAAGTTACAAATGGGAGGGACATTGGATTCTTCATTTTTCTAATTTGCTTGAATGTGAAATTTGAATATTTCATTGATTGAAACTTCTACTCTATTTGGTTAATAAGGCATAAATTTAGGAAAATTCAAGTTCATACACCCATAATTTTTTTCCCTCTTCTTTGCAAACATCTAAACTTTTAAATTGTGAATATAAATAATAACATATTAGTTTTTAAAATAATTGTGTATAGCAATAGAATAATAATTTTAATTTTGTGTTTATATTTTATTTTTTAAAAATTTTATTAAAAAACCAAGTATGGGTCTAAGTTCTGGATTTTTGGTGTTGTGCCTGAACCTGAGATTAAAAATACTTGGGTTTGAGTAGTTCAAGCCCAGATCCAATTTTTTAGTATATGTGGTCTGGGTTTTACTTGAATCAAATTGGCTAAGTCTGAGCCAAGTTTGGTCTGGATAGGTTTGTTTGACAATGCTAGATGATAGGCTTGGGTCATGATACTATGCTGCGTCAAGTAGTACTTGGCCCTTTGGTCATTTCTAGTTGTGATAATGTGTTATAACTTCATTGGTGGAAGTGTCATTACTTTAGTTATCCTATTTGATGTAGTATGGTAATTTTAGAATATTTTAAGAGATATTTTTCATATTTTTCAATGGTTAAAGTAGCTCACACATTTTTCTTAATATCTTCTCATTTTACGTTTACCCTTTTAATTTCCTCTTTATATTTTCTAAGGACATATTGGACATGGGGATCATTGCACATGTGTCACACTCTAATTGTGTGACACAAATTTTATCATCAACAGTAATATTGTAAAATTAAAAAGAAACCTTTAATGTCAAATATAGATTTAATAGTTACGACTAGAGTTGTAAACTAAAAAAATGAAAGCTGAACTTAATTTTATTGACTAAAATATCTATTATATGACTTCCCTAAGAATATGGTTAAGTGATTTTCTAATAATTTTCATTGATTAGGCACAAAATTCAAAATTCAGGAAAAGTAAAGAGCTAAGAAACAAATATTTAGATTTTATCTACCTTTAGTTTTTGAAAGAAAAAGAAAAAAAAAAAAGGAGAGACTAAATTGTATTAATTTTTGGGATCCTACTATGTTACAACAGTTACACCATATTACATTCTTTTGTCTTTATTAAACAAAACCATTGGATGCTTCTTTCTTTAATCTAATGATTGGACTTAATTATTGGGTAAATTGGACTTAAATCGATAACCATTTATTGGGTTGTAATTAATTGATTTCATTTTTTCACCTCCAATGCAGGTATTATACAACCTTTTGAGTGCTTAAATTAACCAGTGATTTCTCGTCTTTCATCTTACATAACACACTTAACTTCCATCATCATCATATCAATCAAAAATATCAAAATTCAATTTTTTTTTTTTTGCAGAAGTTGTCATTAATTAATTTTCTGTTTATTATTTTTTTCCATGTTTAATACCAGAAATATATCTCTTTTGTTGAACTCTCTTTAGCAAGAATAGCATTTGAAACTATATTTTCTTCTTCTTCTTTCTGTTGTGCTAACTTTTTCTTATGTGAGGAATTTCGTCAAACAAGTAGCATGCATGAAATACGTCCAAGTTCTTTTCAACTCAAATGTAAGTTAACACACAAAAATCAATCTTGAAGTCTTACCAAAAGTTGCATAAGTGAAATGGATCATTGCATTAAAGAATTAGACCAAAAAAAAAAAAAAAGATGAAGAACTTGAAGATGTAAAGATGAAAATTTAGGGGAATACCATCAATAACCAACTAATTCCAGCAATACCATCAATAATCAATAAGAAAGATGATGTATAGAAGACATTGGAGAAGTTGATGAAAAGCAAAATGTAAAAAAGAAAAGAAATTATGTGTTCGTCAGTTTACTCATATTCAATGAATTACTAAATACAAGAAAATGGTAGCAATACCCTTTAATTGAAAATAAGTTTTTTAGGCAAGAGAAATTGAGAAAGAAAAAAAAATTAATCTTAATCGTTGATAGTAGATAAAGATATATGTAAGTGGATCTTTTAAGTTATAATTCACCTAATTTCATCAGGATTCTTAAAGATAAGCGTAATAATTTAAAATATGTTAGCTTATTTGCTATTTGAACCAGCGATTAGTTGGGTTAAGGACAAAACCTACCACAGGCGCAATGTAAGAGGATCGCAATTTTTGTTCTCATTTTAACATGTAATACTGCACAGCACTGGGACCTTGGGTAGCCTAGTGGACCCTAGAATGTATGTAATTCCAAGCTACATGCTTCGCTTAACCACTTGCGTTAACAGCTTCGAAAGCTTTGTTGCTTCAGCGAAGCCACTCTTACGGTTGCGATCAACTGATTGTCTAAAGAAACGGGACCAAATAAATTATAACCGTTCGATCAAAATTACGCCTGACATTGATCAAGAGTGTTGAAAAAAAAAGTTTTAATTTTTATTCATATATTTAATAAATATTTTTGTGAAAAAGAAAAACGTTGTTTATACTCCAATCAGTGGACAGGGGCACCAAGCTTTTGAATGACGAAGAACAGTGACAGCGACCTGCCAACATAACAACATAACTACCGTCTTCTTCTCCATTTGCATCTCAATCCAAACTCCATAAAGAAACAGCAAGAACAGCACGCACATATCAAGAATCAGAAGAGAAACAGGTTGCGAAGTTTTGATAATGGGTTCTGATTCGTTGACTTCAACGAAGCCATTACCTTTACCAACACAAGAAGCTGAAGAGCCAACGAATCAATCAACAACTGCTCTTCTTTCTTTTGACACCGATTGCTCAGACTCTTCACCGTCATCAAACCCTCGTCAGAAACCATCCACAACAATCCTCTTCATCGCTCTTCTACTCCTCACTTGCATTGCTCTCTCTGCAGCAGCCGCCTTCGCTTACCTCTTCTTCTCTTCTTTCTCTTCGTCTTCGGCACAATATTCTTTCGAAACGACAGCTCGTGCTCTCAAGAAATTGGAAAAACCGGTTGTTCTCTTGGTTTCATCAGATGGGTTTCGGTTCGGGTACCAGTTCAAGAGCCCAACGCCCAACATCCACCGTCTGATCAACAACGGCACTGAAGCTGAAATGGGTTTGATTCCGGTCTTCCCTTCTTTAACTTTCCCTAATCATTACTCTATTGTTACTGGTCTTTATCCTGCCTATCATGGTATTATTAACAACCATTTTGTGGATCCTTATACTGGTGACACCTTTACCATGGCCAGTCATGAGCCCAAGTGGTGGCTTGGGGAGCCATTATGGGAGACTGTGACTAATCATGGGTTAAAGGCTGCTACATATTTTTGGCCTGGCTCTGAGGTTAAGAAAGGTTCTTGGATTTGTCCCAAAGGTTTTTGTATGAATTATAATGGGTCTGTGCCTTTTGAGGACCGAGTTGATACTGTTTTGAGTTATTTTGATTTGCCCAGTAGTGAAATTCCTTCATTTATGACTTTGTATTTTGAGGATCCTGATCATCAAGGTCACAAGGTCGGCCCTGATGATCCGGAAATAACCGAAGCAGTTGCTAGGATTGATGGTATGATCGGGAGGTTAATCAATGGTCTAGAGAAAAGAGGGGTTTTTGAGGATGTTACCATTATTATGGTTGGCGATCATGGAATGGTTGGCACATGTGATAAGAAGTTGATATTCTTAGATGATTTGGCCTCTTGGATTGAAATTCCAGCTGAGTGGGTTCAATCTTATAGTCCATTGCTTGCAATTCGCCCACCTGCTGGCTATAATCCGTCAGATATTGTTGAAAAGATGAATGAAGGGTTGAAGTCGGGGAAAGTTGAGAATGGGAAGAATTTGAAAGTGTATCTTAAGGAGAAGCTGCCTAGTCGGTTACATTATGCTGCAAGCGATAGGATTCCACCAATTATAGGGTTAATTGAGGAGGGATTTATGGTGGAGCAGAAGAACACAAACAGAAAAGAATGTGGAGGAGCACATGGTTACGACAATGCAGTTTTCTCTATGAGGACCATCTTTATTGGCCATGGTCCTCAGTTTGCTAGGGGAAGGAAGGTGCCTTCCTTTGAGAATATTCAGATATACAATGTAATTACTTCAATTCTGAAGATACACGGTTCTCCAAACAATGGGTCTTCATCATTCCCCTCGTCTATTCTTTTGCAAAGTGCTAAATAAATATGTGTAAGTATGCCTCAACTGATCTTTGCTGCCCAAGGGGGGAAGAAGTTTGGAGGATTTCTATGATGAATCTGTTTAACATATATTTCGTGACCTATATGATCTCTTGATCTGGCCAAGTTGAGAGGTATAAACTATTTGTAATCTTGGGTTCCCCTTAGATTGTTGAGTCATGCCTGCTTGTATTTGCACTATCTCTCTGTTGTCTGGGCTCAAATTTCTCCTTTATTGCTTGCTGCCATAGCAGTTGAGTACTGAATGGTAGTTTTTAAAATACTATTATTGTTTCTTCAATGTAGAACTAAAGTAGCAATTGGATAGTTGGACATGTGGGTGGAAGTTTCTTTTTGTACACACAAGAGATATGCAGCCAAGACCAAGAAAAAAATTGCATGTCCAATTTGATATTTGATCATGGCTTTTGCTTTGATTGTTTATACTTTTCGGTAGCACAAAAATTCTGTTGACTTAGTTATGCAATAACTGGTTTATCCAAGTGTTTCATCTTTCTTTTCATGTGTGCATACGAAGCCATGTAAAGATGCAATCATTTATGGTGGAACAGGATATTAAAAGTGGTCATTGAAGAAGAAAGTAAATATCTCTCATTTCATGCATTACGGTATAAAAAGATATTGCTCAACACAATATTTTTATTAGCTTAACCAGGTCAACAAGCGTAGCACATTTCTCAGCTGCTGAACCCATCTGCACAAAATTTTTTGGGTGCGAACAGAGAGCAAACACTAGTCTGACTCACTTTTCATATGGTCATTTCTACTGATGGCAGTCGTAGTCTGTGTACAACTTCTTTTGTGTTTTCAGCTTGTTGTATGGCATTTAACATTCAATTTGTACTCTTCATGTCATGTAAAGGTGTTACGGGATTAATTATTGCTTGATTACAGTTGCATGTATTGTGATTGATTTGTGCTTACATCTGCTAGTGTTTTTTTTAATGAGCTGTCATGATGTTGCCTTTTAAAGCAATAATCCTCTTTGTTGTGCTGTTTACTGTCACTTTAATTTAAAGCGACCATAAAACCTAGGTTAAGAGAGACTAGAAGCTGTGGAGAAAAAATTCATGTTACCCCAATCAAATATGAGTATCATTTTCTTTTCCTTATTGTGTTGGCAAAAGAAGGAGATGTTGACATCCCAACTCTCCTTGGAAATTCTATGTTTTGGACTTCTCCAAAGTCTGAAACTTCCGAATAGGAATTACGAATTGAGATCGGTGGAAGTTGTCCTCATTTGAAAATTAGAATTTCCATCCATACGTCCATCCAAAATGGAGAATAGAAAGCCTTGGTGGCTCGGTAGAGGACAATCAAGTGGGTGAAGAATCATCTCACGCTGAATTCTAGTCCTTGAACATGTGCTTTTTTTGTTTCAAATTGTTACAATCTGAAATATATTTGGATTCTTGATACATGCATTTTTGTGTGCAATCTAAAAATGTACCAAGTATTAATTTAGAAATTTACTATCACTAATATTCGGAGATATTCAAGCTCGTGCGAGTGGAATGAGTTCCATAAAGTTAGAGCTCATGCTTGTGTTGAGAGATTGGGTAGTTGGGGACTTTGCATGGTTAGCCACAACTATTGTACAGTTGTTGTAATTAGGACCATAAATTGCACACAAGCTTCTTGGAGGGTGGAGGTAAAGCCTTTGTTGATGATATTTTTGGTTGTCAGTTGTCAAAGTGTGAAAAAAAATGTGGCTTTTACTTCGTTTTCTCTCTTCTTAATGAAAAATTTGGAGACCTGCCGCTTTCTCCAATTTGTTAGGTGGGGGCTGGGAAAGGATTGGCAGCTTCTAGCCCTCTCCAATCTCCGGCATAACTTTCTTCGGCATTTCATATTTTGAATGAATCTCACAACTATCACCATTTTGAACAAAACGTGATTAATTAATGAGGAACTCAAATGGCCTTTTATTTCCTTCCTTGTTTCATGGAAACTACAGTGTCGATAACAAATTTAAGGTGTGTTTTTTTATATATTTTCCCTATTTAATTGTATTTACACATGTTTGATGAAATTGACTTAAGTTTTAGAAAGGTCCAAATGTCCGATTCATATATACTACAACCTGTTTAGTAGCACTTTAAAACTCGTGATGTTTTTATTTAACAATTTTAGTAATACCGTTAATACTTCTTTTTAGCACAAACTATTATATCAACTAAACAAAATTTTTAAACCTAATCATTTAATTATTTTTTCACTTAAACATATCATTTGAAGACAGACCTAAGACACTATCATGTGAACCTCACAAACATAACTCGTTAGGTGACTACGCGGCACGTGCACTTGCACTCTTTATCCTAACCGTCAAAATTACTTATAACTGAAGGGGAGGAAAAGTTCTTTTGTAAAATTGCTGTAACTAATAAATCTTATTATTATTTTTTTTAAAGAACCGTTTAAGGTCAATTTTGGTTTACCACTATAAAATAATATTTCTTAAAATATTTTAAAATTACTGTAAATCTTAACTTATCCTAGAAATCATTAAAAAATAAAGACAAATGAGAATGCATTGATGAAAATTTCTTTTGTCTACTTAATGATAATTGAGGGTAAATTAATATCAATAATAATTGTAAAATATTTTAAAGATTGTTATTTTATTAAGATAAAATTAAAATTAATCTTTTATAATTTTTCAAAAGGCAGAGTACGTGAAAGCCAAAATCTTTAAGAAAATATAAAAGATTTAAATTTAACACTGAACTAATTTTTTTTTTACTAATCATCGAACATATATAATTAATAATTATTATATAAAAATATAAAATTAATTTATATTTTAATAGTATATTATATTACATATATATATATATATATATATATATATATATATATATATATATATAGATATGGAGGTTATGGCTATATGAGAATTAATTTATGGTAAAATATAAATTCTAACCACATACGTAAAATAATAAATAATAAAAATATGATTATAATTTTAATTATGTAGTTATGAAGAATTTTTTTATTTTAAAATTATTTTAACTTTGTCAATTATATATGTATATATATATAAAAGAGTTAAGAGTTGGATTTTTACTATTTCATCACATTACATATAAACTATAGAGGTTGCTAAGTTATTACTTACATAACTTATAATCTCTCATGTTATACAATAAAATTGTTATATAACGTGAGAGGCTGTAAGTTATGCCAGCAGTACCTTAGCGTTTCCCATAAGCCATTGTAACTAATAAACATATCTGATCCTCCACAATTAAGGTATACGTATGTGGATACATCTTCTTCGTACGATCTAATTAATATCTTGGCTTTTGCAATTAACAAACAGTAGCCAGTTCCCACACGAGACCGAAATTTCGCTTCGCCAAGGCAACGCAATTTGCATTAACCAAAACCCAGCCAAACTCCACTCACAGCTCTCTCTTCTGTGCCTTTGACCTTATTATGTAGTTGCATAATTTTTTTTTCTTTTCTTTTCTTTTCTTTCATTGCTAATTTCTATAAATAGAACCCGTACGCTCTCTTCTGTTGCGTCGTTATTTCCTTTTAAATTTAAAATTTAATTCTATCTGGGCAATCTGTAAATGGCAGATGTTATAAGGGCGTGTTCATTTCAGTCTCTTCGTTTTCCTTCTTCTTCAGTGCTCCCCTCATTTTCCTCAACGTTGAGTTGCCCTCAACTGGGTCTGCCCCCTAATCAAATTTTAGATAATAAGAGAATCTATCCTCTTGCTGCTGCTGCTGCTGCTTCTTCTTCTTCTTCTGCTGGCCTTGCTAGCTTTTCTTTGACGCCCAGGAAGCATTTAATCTCATTTAAGGTATACAGCTTCTCTTTTTTGAGGACCCCTTTGTTGGAACTATTTATTTTTGCAATATTTCCTGATAATTAGAGTGTATCTTGCCTCTTTTTTTTTTTGTTCAAATTTGGATTATTGATATCAAAAAAAGTTTTTTCCCCACCTTTGCTTTGAGATTGAGAGAATTTGGGTGAACTCCTTTGTTCAGTTCAGTTCATTATTAGCTTAATCTTAAAAAAAAAAATTTGGAGCTATAGCTTGCGTTTTTGAGCTGAAACGTGGGCGATTATTACAAAGTTACTTTGATCTATTACGGTGCTCCTATAATTGCAAGCTTTGTATAGCAAAGATGATATCTTTCGGTCTTAGGCCTTGTATCAGGAGCTGCAAGAAACCTGTACTTACAATGTTATGATAATTGTGTGAGAGTTGAATACTCTTTAGGGATGAAACCTTAGATATCTACTCTGTTTTGGTTTCCTTTCTTCTCTTTATTCTTTTTACTTCTCTGTTATTCTTAGATCATGATTAAATTGTCTAATCCAAAATACTGTGAGAACCGAGTTTAATTGGAGTCACAGGGAAGTTTTCTTTTACCCTTGTACTGCCCCCCTAGTTTGATTCTTTTCATTTCATTTCTTAGTAACAAGAATTGAGATATGTTCCCTCATTTCGGCCAATGTTTTTATGTCTTCCTGGTTGCCCATTCGTTACATACTTCTTGTGTATAGTATGTAATTGCTGGAGGCAAAAGTTGTTTACATTCTTGTTTCTCACTATGGAGGTGTTCGAAGATTTAACTGGCTGAAAAGTCTTTGGATTAATATTACTGAATCAATAAATTAACTTAAAGCTAAAATAAGACATTGAAGTAATCAGATCTGGGCATTAAAGGATGTTGCATCCTCTGAAATGTGAATTTGGCATGTTGGCATTTTGGTTCTGCTCTCTCGGCATTTGCATTCATTGATCAAACTTCCCTAAGTATTTGGAATTGCTATCACTGGTATCTCATCTCTTATGGATAACAGTTTGACCTGATTATCATATCTGAAGATCCTTATCTTATGAATTTCTCTGTGGATAAAATTCCGGTTCTCTGCTTTGCCGGTTTTACTGATCCATAAGTGGAGAGGGGTTGTCAACCTATTCCTTATACTCTGAAGAAGAATTGCTTTAATAGTTTTCTGGTTTATGGGACACGTGATAATTTCCTTCTTTCTTTTTGTCCATGGCTCTTTGCTAATCATTTGGGTGTTTCGCTATCAGGTACATGCAACCCTTGCTGAAACGAACCAGCCAAAATGGTGGGAAAAGAATGCACCAAACATGATTGACATTCATTCTACGCAGGAATTTTTGGAAGCCCTGAGTCAAGCTGGTGATAGATTAGTCATTGTTGAATTTTATGGAACCTGGTGTGCGTCATGCCGGGCATTATTTCCAAGGGTAACTCCTCTTTTGTTAGTCGACCATTTTCAGTGGTAGTGTTTATACTTGGATTAGCATGCTTTGCATTATTGACAGAACTATGCTCTGGTAAAACTTTGGTTGGACTGCGTCTGTTAATAACTTTGGTATCTTCAAGGTGTACATGGAATTCATAAACTGGTAAATATATTGACAAACGTTGCATATAAACTAGACTATATAATCTTAAGCAGTGGTGCTGTTGTAATGGCATTCTAAATTTAGCATTCATTTCTATGCCAAACTTATCAAGACAGATGTCGTTGAATATAAAAAAGATGGTGAGACTGCCCATGATGATGCAGTAGACTTGCATTTTGTGCTATATGCTTGGTTGATTTGTCACATTTTTGTTCCTTTTGTGCTTGTGATACCGGACTCATTTATAAATCAGTTGCTCAAATCATTTATGTTAAAAGAACTTTCTAGTCATTGTAGGATTTTTCCATGATACAAAGGAGTATTTAGTCTCTCGGCTCTCTCTTTCTTGAAAGGATATATTCTGCAGAAAAACGTTAAGAGATGCTAACAAGTTTTGTGTAAATGGTTATATAAGCGAAATGTGTACCTTAGCAATGTAAACTTTTATCCTGTTGTACCTTCACTGTAAAAGATACACAACAAATTCAATCCTTTGAGAACAAGTATTTAGTTGTGTCCATATAATAGTTCCAGGATCTACTACTTATTAAGACAACTACAGGAAATTAATACTTGTTCATCTCTCATTGTTTCTTATACTGTGTTCTAATAAGTATGATAATTCCCCTGATTTTGCTTGTAATGAATCTTTCAGCTCTGCAAGACAGCGGAGGAACATCCTGAAATTGTATTCCTGAAAGTCAATTTTGATGAGAACAAACCTATGTGCAAAAGTTTGAATGTGAAGGTGCTTCCTTATTTCCACTTTTATCGCGGAGCCCACGGACAGTTAGAATCATTTTCATGTTCACTTGCTAAGGTGGGTGCTTTGTCATCACTATTCTTTCCTAATATATTCACAGGCTTGCTTTGAGTGTTCGAGGTTACCTTGGTCGTTCATATGAGGTTTATGATATGAAATATTTATCTTCGGACCCCATTGCTAAATTATGAGAACTGTGGGTGTTAGAGAGATGTCTAGACTATACAAGGTTGGTACATAACAATTATGAGAACCGTGATTTGATGTGTTTAGACCTTGAATGGCACGCTGCACGTTATGCTAAAGATATTGATTTACGTATAAAACCAATAATCCGGATCTTTTTTCTTTTACATTATGGTTAAATGTTCTTAATTCTATCTGCAGTTCCAAAAAATAAAAGATGCCATAGCACTACATAACACAGATCGTTGCAGCATTGGCCCACCAAAGGGTGTTGGAGATCTCAGTCTTGAAGGTATATCTGCTCCATTGGAGAAGCCGGCAGGATCAAGTTAAAGTGTCAAACATACGACTATTAATTAATTAAGCATTTATTTGTCTAGGGATTGTGCATGCTTGTGTATGTTACTGACCGAAGAGCATCTGCAGTGAGCTACCACTGGTATTTTGTATATTGGAATTTTTGTTTGTAAAAGAACAACAAGCATTCTATTCAGCGTCATTCTTTGTCGTTATGGTTCAAGCTTCTTGTTGTGGGTGTACGTAAGTTAAGTAAAAAAAAGGCCCGGGGAAATGAAATTCTAAGTATTATCACAATTGAAGACTTGATGGCCTGTTATTTTCTTGATTAAAGTGTCACTCAAAGGGAACTCTGAGCATTTTGTCCCACTGGACAAATTCATATAAAGGACTAAAGAAAGACATGCCGGTGGTGCTGGTAGATCAGAAATTTGATTTTCATTGTAAAATTCTACTAGTGTACAATAAAAATTCGACTGAGCATCCCTAGATCAACAGTAAGCGGCCCAAGAATTGACAGCTTATGAGGACTTTTAACTCATTTTGAACCTTGAAAAATACATTAGATTCGGAACCGTGGCATTTTATAAATTTGATATACTTTGCTTAACGGTAGAATGGTGTCCTAAATTAATCTGATCTAAATTTGTCCGCCCTGACATTAAGTACTTATTTAGTATCATTTATTTAAAAATTGTAAACATTTATTTAATCTTATAAGCAGCCGTCATAAAATCAAATGTGAAATTCTGGATGGACGCAAACGAAGGCAGGCTAGATTTGAGGAACCAAATGGATCGCATTCGGATGCGGTTTCAAGTCACTCCATATCCGGATCGGGATGTTTCTTCGTAAAATTAAAATATAGAAAGCAACTTCAGAAGTACAATCGAAAAGAGAGAGCACCGAACTCCTAAACGCTCCAAAGTCAAAACGAAATCCTGCGGCGTAAATTGACACCGGCTGCGGCTGCTGCTGCTGCTGAGTTGCGCCGCCGCTTCACGGCTGTCACTACTGACCTTCAAAAGGTATTCATATTATCATGTTTGGAAGCATCCCAACTACAACCAAAAATTTTTTTAAAAAAAAATCAATAAATAAAAATAAAAATTACTAAATATAATTCCATGTGTTTAGTTAATTAGTCTTGTCCTCTTGCTGAGCTGATTTCCATATATTAAGTCTATTGGTAAAATTTATTATGTTATTAATTGAAAGCTTTTCACATGAACGGCATTGAAAGCTTCATTTATGGCAGATATTGTACAATTTTGGTGCCTTTTTTGCTGAAAAATATTATAAAGGCTTGGTTTGTATTTTCTAGAAAAATAATTATCCAATTTCATTTACTTGAGATATGTTAGGTAGCTTAGGTGGCCGGACATAGGGTTTATTGAGGGAGCCGTCCAAGGGCAGTGAGGTGGCAGCTGAAGTCGAAGGGGGAGGTTGGAAATGGCGAGTTACTTATGGAGAAAATACGCGGACTATGTGTACACAAAGTGGGAAAGAACGCTAATTTGGGACATGATAGAGCCCTACAGAAGACCCAAATCTTTCACACCTCTCGTCACTATCTATGTTGCTGCTTTCTACACTGGTGTCACTGCTGCTGCTGTTACCGAGCAGCTCTACAAGGTCAATTCCAATTCCAACTCTTCTTTCTTTTTTTCTTTTGCTTTCAGTCTGTCTTGCATATTCATACTAACCCTTTCTGACATAGACTTGGAATTGATAGTGCTTCGATTGTTTAAGGTGAAACACCAGATAAAGAATTACTTTCCTTTTTATTTCTAGCTAATGGTAGTTTGCTTATCTATCATCTTGGAACTCTATCTAGACCATCCCTGGTGCACATCTGTGTCTTATTGAGTTAATACAAGTTTTCTTCTTGTCCGCTTGTTAGGATTTTGTTTGTCTTAATTTCTGTTCTTACATGACTATACTTTATTGTTGAAGTTAGTTAAGTGTCAAATTCATGTGAATTGGATGCTAGACTTATGCATCAATGATCTGAGAACTGTGCTTATTTCATTCTCCAGGAGAAGTATTGGGAAGATCACCCTGGTGAAGCTGTGCCGCTCATGCGACCAACATTTTACGGTGGGCCCTGGAAGGTTTATAAGGGGGATACCCTGCCGCCAAATCTGTAAATTGGAGTCGTGTTGAAGCTTCTTCCTTTCTAGTTTTGTTCACTGTACAAAGGTCACAGGTTTGGTGGTATGTAGTGATCAAATATTATTCTTGATGAAAATAACTTTCAGGTCGAAATGATGCACATCCAGTGAGAATGGCAAAAATATAGAAAAGAAAGCTTCATCCCAAATTGATTATGTAAGCATGTGGAGAGACCTTGGTGTTCTGTGAGATCAAAGAGATGTATCTGACTTTGTATGGGGAATGCTTCATTTTGTGAAATGAATAGCCTGTTGAGAATATAATGGGGCTTAATCTGATATTCTTCACTGATGTCAGGGTTTTTATAGACCCTATTTTGGGAGTCCTTTTCATCAATTTACCCTTTTGTTTGTGAGGCTCTAGCTATCCTATGAATTCCTACTGCTGTTAATGTCCCGTTCATGCTTCTCTCAAAAATAGTTTGGTATATGCGGTAAACATTTAGATGCTGAAAATTCTTAGATCTTTCATAATCTATTTATACCACATTGGCAGACCTAAAATTATGGAACATCTTGCTGTCCCCTTTTAATTTTGGTTTTTGAAGCAACGTATTCTCTTCAACTCGTTAGATTTGTATGTTTCCATGTACTTTTGTTGGGCTACACATCCTAATCCTAAAGTTGGCCTGTGTTATTTTTGACAAGGAAGAAAACCAATGCCTAAAATCTCGTTCTCAAGCTCTGTAAATCATCAGTGTATGATCTAATTAACATGTAATATCTTCCGTATCAAATAAATTCTAGGAATCGCAACACACATATTTTCCTAACGACAAACATTTTTCAGACGCTCCTCTCCCCTTCTCCTTGGCATTGCTTTGTTTTTCTCCGTGACTCTTTTTTGTATTGGCGCATGTATGTTGATCAACGGGAAATGACAACTTATGGAACTATCCCGACAGAGACCCTGGACATATCAAACCAACCTTTAAGCACTCGTGTAAAACGACTGATCGAAGCAGGATTTGGCACGCCAAGACCATGGAACCAGTTTATACAAATCCACTCTATAAAGCTTCCCACATCTTTTGCTGGCTTCATCGAAAGGATTCAATCAAATGCTGCATTTTATCGCATGAATTATGCCATTATCATATTGTCAATTATTGTTGTCAGCTTGTTTTGGAACCCAGTTTCCCTGATCATCTTAATGATCCTGATAGCTGCATGGTTATTCCTATATTTCTTACGAGATGGGGACAGATTAGTGGTTTATGGCTTTGTGATGGATGATCGAATTCTGATGAACATTTTGTTGCTGGGAACGATTGTTTTTCTTTTTCTAACGGATGTCACGAAAAATATCATAATTGGTCTTTGTATTGGGACAGTGGTAATTGCGGCTCATGCAGGATTCAGAAGTACTGACGACATGTTTTCTGCAGATGATGAAGAGAGGCTTGGATCGTTGCAGAGTAATCGTGTTGTGCCTCTGCCTCTAAAGTATGCTGCATCCCCCTCTTCCTCTTCCTCCTAACGAACTTTTTAACTTTCTTTTTGTCTGTTTGCATCTATTATTTCATTAAAATGTGGATAATTGAGCTTCTGAATGCAACAATTACCGTTACAATTACAATATGGCATGCTAGCTGACGGACTTTTGATCAATAAGCCACTTCTGAATTTCTTTTCCTCACATACAGAAAACAGTAGTTCTAGTGCCTTGCCTCACAGGGAAAAAGACCATCACAACACACGAATTATGGTAATGTTTACAACCAAGATTTTGCCTGCTTGGATTTCAGAGACGAAGAGAGGAGGTAACAATAAAAGCCATCCATTAAAATCTGCAGCAAAAAAGCTCAAGCTCTACTTTGAAAATTTGGTAGCATTGGTTTTACCCAGCATAAGATTAATGTAAGCCAGACAATCTACATATCTGAAAAGCAGTCATCTTTAAGGAATGACGCACCGGTTATATATCTGAGAAGTAAAAGATTTGCAGGTTGAAAATATCCTGGTTAAATTGCTGTTAATAACTGTAGGTTTCTACTTCAACGGAAGAAAATTTTGCAGCCATCCTCACCCACTAAAAACATATAATATAGATCAAATATAAGGATCAGTTTACTGTTTCCACTTGCATCAACCACAACAGAACCCACCTCAACAGTTTACTTCTCTCACAAGGGAAAATAGCCGTCCTAGTGATTGCAGGACATTAATACATTGCCCTGCTTGCGGTTGGAAACATGATTGCTGCAGCAGAAAAGAGCCATTCACTTCTCTTGTTCGTTTACATTAACATCTGGCAGAGCCACTAAATTTGACATCATTAAACCAAACATTCCACAAATACTTTGTTGTCCTATTTTGCTTCAAATGCGGCTGCCGTTTGCTAATGTGCTGTGCACTTTAGAAGGTTAGAAACGAAAAGTAATGGATTGACTTAAAACCTGCCATGCACTTAGGAGGTTAGAAACGAAAAGTAATTGCTTGACTTTGAACGTGATATGCCCTTTAGAAGGTTAAAACGAAAAGTAATTGACAGACTTTAAACCTTTATCAGCATATATTATAATGACAACTGATTGAAATCAACACGAAAACGTCTTGAAGAAAAAAGTTGAAAAATTGCAACTCCACAGCAGCAACCTCCAACATCCACCACCAATAACACAACACAACCGGTACTGGGTATGGGACCAATTACAAGCTACTTTAAATAGCAATCGTAGACATAGTAAGAGAAAAATATATTTCTTTACGATGCATGGACCAACCAACAGAAGCTTTATAAAAGAATCAATAATGGCGCTTGCTTTTCACTATCCTATGTGTTATGTACTACAGAATTGAACTATTGATTTGAATGGTACAGGTCACCAAAACAGAGGAAAAGCAGATCCCATACTCATTTAACATTCAGCCGATACTGTTACCATGAAATAATCATGCTGATAATAAGCAGCCAATGAAGAATTGTTAAAATGGCTCATATTCACTGTTGGTCAATCACAGAGAAAAAAGTTTTACATCGACAAAGCTTGGATCATGAAATCAAAAGAAAATAAAAATATCATAACATTAACTAATTTTGATCAATTCATTTACGGATCGATCTTTCATCAACCATATGGAATCACCAATACAAACAAATATGGGCTCCAAACAATAAACTCAAAATCAAGAACAAGATTTTTTACACCCACAATGAAACACATTGAACTCACACTTAGGCGAAATCACCTGCAACAGCAACCTCGCCACGTGTTCTTGCTTCACAACAGCACCTTCCTTCTCGACCAACGCGGCCGCCACAATCCTCTCATACCCGCCGCCGACGCCACTTTCGCCCTCCGCCAAGTAAGCCACCAACGCCGCCTGAACCGGGCCCAGGCTCGGGTTATAGGCCGCAGACTCCATGTAAGAGCCTTTATATATATTTCCTTCGCAATCCATTATGGCCACCCCAGATGGGCATTTACTGTACGGCGCATGGGACTTGTTGGCGGCTTCTAAAGCTGCGTACTTCAAGCGCTCCTTTGGGTTTTCAGTTTCAGGTATCTGACCGTTACAGAGATTAAACGACATGCCGTTTTGGTGCGTCTCTAACAACAAGGGCACATCTTTGTCCAGAAGATCATTGGGGCCGAATCTGTCAGGGAGCAGATGTGACAGCGGATGATATTTACGTTCATTTGAATTTATTGACGTGATGCAGATGTTAATATCGGAGATGTTTCGGAGTTCTTGCAAGAATTGTCGGCAATGGCCGCAGGGGGCGGCGGACACGGCCAAGTGCTGGAGCCGGGGCTCCGCATTGAGGATGAGGTTGGTTATGAGGAACTGCTCGGCGTGGATGGACTGGTGGAGCGGGAGACCCGGGAACTCAACGTTTCCTCCCAAGAAGATCCGACCCGAAGACCCGAGTCCCACCGCCCCCACATGGAATTTCGAGATTGGCGGGCGGGCTATGGTTTGGGCGGATTTGACTAGCGTGGGGAGGAGCTGAAGGACCGTGAGGCCCGATTTTTGAGCCATTGATTCGGCTTCCGCGGCCTCAATCACGAATATGGGTCGCTCCATTTTTGGGTTTCCGGTTAACCCGTTTGTGATTTGGATGATGATTTGAGGGACTCTTTTCGGGCGCTTGTCCTGAAAATGGAAGAGGGGCGGTAGAGAGAAACTAAGCCCTGCGCGGTGTTATTTATAGCAAGATTTGATGCTCATTTTTAACATGACGGATCCTTGAAATTAGGATTATTTATTTATTTGGTGTTATATTGATGAATCATCAAAAGGAAAAAAAAATTTAAAAAAAAAAAGGTGATGATTCAGAAAGAAAATGGAGTTATTTGGAAGCATAATCATTTCAAAATGATCACTAAAGGACAGGTCAATGCTTGTTATTTATGGATGATTGGCATTATAATTTAAGGGAGGTCTTGGTGCATCAAGACAATCTAATTGTCTGTATCCAGTCTCTGGACCTACGATGATAGTTGATAACAGTGAAAGGACAAAAAGGATTAGTTGAGTGAAAGCATAAACTTACTCATTGAGAAAGATGGTAGGCCTATTGATTGGGAATTAGCACTAAAGTACATGCAAATGTTTATCGAAATTATGAAATTTTTGGGAACGAATATTTTCGGCTTTTTTGCCCTCTCCTTCTTGGCATGTAAATTATTGATAAGATAAATATAATGGATGGTCAACTAAAAATTTTCACCATGTGAGAGAGATGCAACCAAACATAAGCATATTGGCCTCATATTATATGAGGCAAGATTTATATAATAATAATAATTTCAGTAGCAGATGACAAAAGATTGTGTTGTCTGTTTGCTTTGTTTGTTACTAATGAGGAAAATGATAAACTTATGGCATCTGATTTGAACCATTTCTTTGCTTTGTTTGTTACTAATGAGGAAAATGATAAACTTATGGCATCTGATTTGAACCATTTCTTTTTCTTTCACTTCGCTTTATGAATATATGATAAGGCTTTTAGGAACTTTTTGCACCTCTTTATTTTTAAACACTAATTGATATTATTTATAATCAAATGTCTTTTGGGACGTAAATCAAATCTATGAAACACAACATATATTTATATCCTTATCTATGATTGAGACATGTTTGTTCATGAGTGAGAGAGATATTGATATCCTTATTAATAATTAAAGAATGTATTTTCTACCTCACATGAGTAAAAATAGATATTTACCTTTATTTAATAATTGAGGGATGTTTATTTTACCTACAAATGTGAGGAAACATTTACCTTCATTCAATTAATTATTGAGAAAAAAATACGGATTCTCACTTGAGATTTAAATTATTACTTTCATAATTATCGGAGCAACAAATCATTAATTGGCTAAATTTTTGCCCTTTAATTTATGATGTTTTAATATTTGGAAAAGAAAAAAAATTTATGCTAAAAAAAATAGAGTGGGAGTTTGGGTCTACAATGTAAAAAAAATTTTATGCTAAAAAAAAATAGAGTGGGGGTTTGGGTCTATAATGTTCTAAGATTTCAACCATTATTAACAAAAAACTAGTCCATGGTGAAAGAGTTCAATCATATTTATAAGCTTTAGAGAATCCCCTTATTAATCAACAACTAATGGTTTTCTTTGTCGGACGAAACCAATAGTTGTTGAGAAGAGAAGATGCATCTGAATTGTTTCATCACCATGTTCGAACTAGTAGGTTCTACCTTTGATACTAGTTATTTGAGGGTTAAACCTAAGATGTCAAGTTATCCAACATAAAAAACCAGTCTATTGAATAAAGGCCTACTCTACTTAAGTACAAATGACTCTCTTGTATCGACAAATGTAGAATGCAATTTTGTGTGTGTGTATAATTATTTGAGTACTTTAGAAAGAACTAATCACTTTGAAAAACATTTGAAGTGATATTAAGAGTAGCCCATACAACAAAATTTACACTATCATCTGTCAAGAGATAGAATAACTATTAACTACTATACAAATAATGTTTCAAAATTTTGTGTTAGATGTTTAATTAAGTCTTGATTTTAACTCTTGTGCAATCTTTATCATATGTTTCAATTGTTGGGTGAGATATTTCAAGGTTTTTTGTAATATTTTTAAATTTGGAGTTAGAATTTATATTTATGTATTTAATGGGTTCTCATTAATTATGATCATATTTAGCTTTTAGTATAAATATTTACATGATTTTAAAAATCAAATATCATTCAAAGACTAAAAGATATGAACTCCAATACCTTTAAAAAAATTAAAATTCATTTTTTATCTTTTAGTCAAATTTTTTAGTACCTTTTTATTTTTAAATAAAAATATCTTCACATTAGAATAATTGGATACAACTGAATTTATGTTTTCATAATATCACCTTCCTATATCAACTTTTCTTGAGGGAAGAGGGTATAAACAAGTATCAAAATTCATCATTTAACTATCAATGGACGTACATCCTAGTGAAAGAGCTATTACACTCACAATGTATAAGAAAAAGGATTTATCGCTTCTGTAAAAATATTATGAAAGTTATCTACAGTCCATCCTCAATTATTTTATAATAATGTGTCTAGAAGTCCTTACATGAAAGGCAAAATTAATAACAATTGAATAGTATCAATATGAAAGGAGAATTAATAATTTAGGTATTGTTTGGTAGTATAGTTAGGGTTATTTCAAAATAATGTGACTAGAAGTCCTTACATGAAAGACAAAATGGATAACAATTAAATAGTAATCAATATGAAAGGCAAAATTAATAATTTAGGTACTGTTTAGCAGTGTAGTTCGGATATTTGGTAAATACCTGCTACTACGGTTAAATTAATTTAATCACAGACTTATACGATAAAAAACTTTAATTCTTTAATATTTTAATCTAAATTATTACTTAAAAGTTATATTTATAATGTTTAATGACTTATATTTTATTGCTATAATTGTAATCATATCAGTGATAATTTTTAGATTATAATATCTTAATACTGAACAAGACTTTATTTTTATTATTTTTAGAAATAAGACGAATTAGCTTTCTATTAATTTATGTCATTATTGCATGCTACTGAAACCAAAGCAATGAAAAGTAGCAGCTAACCAATGGCTGCAAATTTGCTTATTTTCAACTCTCTAAGTTTCAAATTCAACACCCATTTTTAAACACGTATTAGCACATATCAAGCACTTTGCTAGGGTGATGACATTAAAAATTATAAATTCAATTCATACAACAAACCTCAAATATGTGACCTATAACCAGTGAATTAGGATTCTTTTTCTGATTTGACCATGTGTTAAGCAAATGACTCAAGTACTAATTGGTAATTAATAAATAAAAAAAATTGAATCTTACCCATATACTACCACTAAAAGATCCATGATATAAGATCTTTCAAAACTCAATAGAGTTTCAAATAATAAGAAAATTATATTTCATAACAAGTACACCACAAAACTATTCCAAAGTACCACAATACAAATAAGAGTTTAGTTTCTATAAAAGTTTCTATAAAGAGTAGTAGACTCAAAGTCATGCATTTAAAAAGCTTGGCTTCTAAAGCTAGAGCTACCATTAAGATCAAATTTTAATATAAGTGTTATGATTTAAATGTTACCTACAACTAAGGTTGTATAAATCTTTCAATACCAATTTTGGTGTAGATAATTGAGATAACAAATGGCAGGGGTCTCAATATTTGAGTTTAAATATCATGTATCATTTATCTATTAGATAAATAGATTTCATAATTTATAAAATTACTTAATCACTGTCTAATAAATAAATGTCATAGTATTTTGAACTCAAATTAGAACTTGCATGTTGGAATGTTTAGCATTGCTTTTGAGATAAGGATCCATAGAAATTAACTAACTTTGGATGGCTTATAAGAACCAGCACTCCTTGTCCCCCAAGTTTGTGTGAGTCTTGCCACATTTATTGGTTTTCCTAATTTTTAATCTAGTCCTTTAATTTATTTTAATTATTTATTAAATATAAATATTAAATTATATCTAGTGATTAGACTATAGCAAACCAGTACTAGCCGTCAACTGTTGCTATTTATTAGTAGCTTTAGACATTATCATTAGTACCAATAGAATCATCGTCATGAACTCTACATCATCGTATCAATATCTCTAGCAACAACATTTCCATTTATCGTAAATAAACAATCAAATTGTTAGATTCTAAAATTTTAATTGTGGATCCACGGTGAATAGGAGCTTCATGTCTAATAATATTAGTATCCTTATGTAGAGCTCAATAAGAGGATTTTAGCAATACGAAATATAACTTAAATGAATGATGTTAAAAAATTTTCAATGAAGGTTGGTGACAATACAATCATTACACCAAACGGGGTTAGTGTATTAATTTAATACATTTAAATACAATATAAATTATTACAAATTTAGTACAATTCAATACAATACGGTGCACTAAACACATCCTAAATGAATAATTACCCTAAGATATAGTCAATCACAAATAAAAATAAATAAAATAATATTAAAGAGATTCAATTGAAAACTAAAAACTAATTTTCTCCCCACATAGTATATACGTAAGTGGTGCTCGAACTCTAGATTTTTTAGAACACGAAATAAAATTTTACCCAATTGAGCATGCTTAACTAATACAAATCAGAAAGAAGTCTTTCAGATTTTGTCTATTCGGACATCAAATCGAGCAATATTTTTCAGGCAATGAAGCACCGTTGATGCAAATGTTACTTAAAAGCTTGAATAGTGATTGGGAAATGAAAACTTGAACGCAATTATTGAGCCTTTGACGACAAACAAATACGTGCCAACTAAAGTTGTATTATCCAAAAAGCATTAATCCTTTCTTTCAAATTGGCAATCCACTTTGCACTTTACGGAACCAGAGTAGATGATAATACACTTGTAAGGGATAAAGAAACCTTTTTCTGATGTTGGTTCGCACTAGTTGTTTGTTAAGATTAATTCTTGATGAAAAAGGAAATGATGAAAACTTTCATCATCATCATCACAAATTCACATGAACGCATCAGCTGGAGCTATACCGAAACACGAAAATGTCAATATGCTTTTTTGCCAACTTGTGCTGACAATGGATTCACACCACCTGCTTCCAAATTTTATTTAAGTGGCTGCAAGCTTGCAAGCATTAATTTATAGTATTCTCTGGTCATGCGTTGATGCTGGCTACCTGCTTCTCCATCACTAAATATGGAACTTGCTTGTTCACCTTCGTACCAACCAATCTAGGCTGACAAAATTTGTTTTCTTTCATTTTTTTCTTTTCCGAAGCAATTATTTATTAGTCGTCTAGTCTTATTACCATCAATTGGCTGCGTGCGTATGTTGGTATCATAGATTTTGAGTATGCTCACTCACATCACATGACCGAACAAAGGGATATCTATCAAGAGACTAGAGGTGCACGTGCATGCACAAATTAAATACTACTTTGAGACGAAGCATTGAACCAACGCGAGAGAAGATAGGGCTTCATTTTTATGCACCATAATTTAATGAGCAGTTCACCTCATCATTTAACCTCATATGAACCTCACTTAGTCGGGGTTAAAAAATTAAAAAAAAAAAGAAAAAAAGTTGGCTTAGCTGGTGTTAACGCGGGGTTGGTTAGGAATATTTTATCACATACTCAAATAATTGCTTTGTTTCTTTTCGGAGCAGGGTGGAATACGAGCCTTGATAGAAGGTCTTATGGATAGTTCCATATTGGTTGACAGCTGATCCTGGTTTTTAAGTATTTAAGCATTGACGGGGATATTAGAATATTAATTATATAAGATTTAAGCGACCCGTTTTGATCAGAGTGGGATATAAGCCTTGACAGAAAGCGAGTGGTAGGGATATTATCAGATCAGCTGAGAGTGGATCTCGATTTAAGTTCATTAGCAAGCAAACCGTCTAAATAGTTAAGTCAATATTCTTTTGAGTCAGGTACTTAAATGTGCAAGGCTTGAACAATCTATGAGATTTGAGCATCCCATTCAAAGTTAGCGCGTATGATTAAGGTTTCTTTTAAAAATAATAATAATAATAATAATTCCAAAATAGAAACAGAAAAAAAAAATTAAAAACTACAGGCCTTTTTGAGACATATTAAAATTATTTTTATGAATAAACAAATTTAAAAGTAAAAAGATCAAAGGCAGAATATAAACAGTTAAAAACTAGGGAGCCATGTTGGGCCAACGCCGAAGAAATTTGGATGAATTTCGGCTGCCTTAGGAATTGCAAGTTTGGGCTTCACCATTTATTGGTTCGGATATGAAGCCCTAAAATTAAGAGCGGGTCGGGTAGGATTTGTGGAAATTCAACCGAATTATTGAAGGTTGAGATTAAATAAATCCAACCGGATTAAATAGATATATTTAATCCAATCCAACCTTGAACCGAATTGTTTTGATTAAGTTGAAGGTTAAATCAAAATCAAATTAAATAAAGAAAAAGATATGAAATTTGAAATAAACTCACTAAAATAAAAAATAAAATTGATTATAACATGAAAATTTTATTTATTGTCTAGTGTATGACAATAAAAGCTTAAAAACCAACTATCTTGAAATTATGAAAATTTTGACAATGTACTTCTAGATTCCAGGCTTCTCGCATCTCTTTTTTAAATTTCAAATTTAGACCCTTCAGATAATTAACTAGCACAATGTCTAATAACAAAATAAAAGTGATATGTAATTATACATTTTTAAGTGTTTATACAAAATAAAGAGAAACGGAAACCAAATTACTTTTAAAATTAAACTTATAAAATAATAAATTACTTATATGAGAGAGTGATTTTAGTTTTAGAATTAAAGTTTAGAGAGCATACATGAGAATGAAATGATTTTCTTCTATAAAAATTAAAAAAAGTTAACAAAATTATGTTAACTATTTAGATCTTTAAGATTTTATTAGTGAAAATAAACTTATTATTATTATTATTATTATTATAGTTTGGATTGGATTAGACGGATTCAACATAATTAACCCAACAAACTTTATTAATTGAGTTAGAAAAAATTGACTCAGATAATTTATAATAGTCTACTTAATACATCAAAGTAAAGATTACACTAGATTGGGTTGGATCGATCTACTATATTGGATTAGGTTTGCTATTGTTTAATTCCCACAAAAAACCAAAAAAAGGTCTGCGTACCCTTACTGCAAAGTGTAAGTAGCACGCAATTTATTTTGTGCCCCATCCCCAGTGCCACTCTAATAGATGATATCAAAAACCAAAATAGTCTAATCCATTAAAATAAATAAATAAATATCCCCAGCATATTATGCTACAACGATAATCATATCGTACGGTAGCTAGCAACCCACGTCGATAACATGCCACATACGTGTGCGCACACGCATATATATAATAATATCTGCGAAATTGACTTGAATAAAATGATGGCTAATCTTTACCGGCTAACGCTGCACAGGCTTCCTCCCGTTCTAACTGGTGCCAGTTCTTGTCATTCTACTAGTTTGCCCTGTGTTTCTGGTGTTTCTAAAAAGTCTGTCAGTAGAAGATTTAAAGGATCTCGCCGTCTGGTGGTGGGTCTAGGAGCTGCATTTTGGTCTCAGTTTATGACCATGGCTGGTAGCCTTGGCGCCAATTCTTTGATTGCCTCCGCAAGGCAAAAGGGTGCTGTTGAACAGGTTCACTTTTCACTTCTTAACTGCCTGCCTTTACGAATTATGAGATATTGCCTTGATGTACTTGGATTCTGAAAATTGGACCTCAAATTCTTTATTTGCCTATTAAAAGTTTTAGAAATGAATTATTTCTGAACAAATGGGCGAAGCAAGAATGAGGACAGGGATTCTGATCCTTTATCTGACACTTATTTAGTTCACTTTTCTTTTTTCCCCTTTTAAATTAATGATCAATTTTGCTTGATTGAGTTTGATGGTCTCAGTTATTTTTTCTAGTGTTGGACACGTTATTTTTAGTTACTTATTAAAGATTCTTGGGATATTGTGGGATTGATGAATGTGGCTCTCGTTTTTTTAATTGTTTCTTTCACTTCGATCTCACAGGTGTTGAAGGATGTGCAGTGGCCGGAGCAATTCCCCTTCAAGGAGGAAGATTTTCAGAGATTTGACGAGTAAAGGCTCTATAGTTCCCGTTTTGCATGTATTAGGAACAATTTCTTGAGAACAGGCTTTCTTCTGCAAAAGGATTTTATTTGAGTAGGCTCCATTAATTCAACTGAAATTCTTGCAGTGTATACTAGCAGCACTTCAATTGTTACAAATTTACCTTTTATTCTACACCTGTTTACACGGTTTGTGTTTCTCATATCTAAGATGGAACAAACTGAAATTCTCAGGAGTCCAGATTCATTGTTTTATGAAACTCCTCGCTTTGTGACGCATATTGATGATCCAGCCATTGCAGCACTCACCAAGTATTATTCAGATGTTTTACCCCCTAGCAACACTCCAGGGGTAAGCATACTTGATATGTGTAGCAGTTGGGTAAGGCATTCTTGATTTTAACCTCGGTGTCTTTCCATTATGCAACTTATATACTCTTAATCTTAGTCATGACTTCACATTTAGGTGAGCCATTTTCCGCCAGGATACAAGCAAGATCAAATAGTTGGAATGGGCATGAATGAAGAAGAACTCAAACGCAATCCTGTAAGATTTTCCTATAACTTGTTGTGAGGTTTTCTATTCTTTATTCTGTGCGTTTTTTGTTTCTGCAAAGTGCAAAAGTATGTGCTATTTTTATATCTAGGCGGTAAAAGGGATTCATAATAATAACAATATCACCTTTACAGGTTCTGACAGAGTACATTGTGCAAGACTTGAACTTAAATCCTAAGCTTCCATTTGAAGATAATTCTTTTGACGTCATTACTAATGTGGTACTTAAACTTTTTCCATCTCTTCAATAATTCATCGTCGTGTAAATCTTTTGAGTAAGTGTATGATTTCAGTATATCATTTGAAAATTTGTTGCTGAAATATTAGAAAATAAATCTGTACTCTATATATTTTTCCCTCATTTTTGTGCTGAACTGAAAAAGTAGAGTACACAGTCCTTTAATGGGCTCCTCCTCGAGAATAGAACATCACCTCACCTGTATAGGCTGAAGAATACTGCTGAATATTTCTCAATTTGAGGCTTGACAGTATTCAAAGTGACCACTATCATTTGTGGGCCTGTCCGATCTGTTAAAGATCAGAGACTTGCTTAAACATGCTTAAACAAAGATCAGGGATGATGTTATGAATCTTGCCTTTGTAGCAATTTCAACAGGGAAGGGCAACTTATAACTCACTCATAATCACAAAGATCAGCTGATCTACAACTGCTTTTTCTTCTTCTACTCACTAAACTGAATGTCTCGAGTTTCTTTCTCAAACCACAGAGTACACCGGCAAAGAATGGGAGCTGGGTGAATCTATTCTATGATGAAACATATGAAGCACTGCTTTTTCTAATTTAGAAGTGAAAATTTTGAATTAGATATTGCATTTGTGGTTAGAAGTAGATTGCCTTCTGGCATTTTAATAGATTCAGAGATGTTCTTTTCTTTTTGTCTCATTGAACTCTGTGATCGAAAGAACAGCCACAACTACACTACTAAGATTGACATTTTCAAATATTTAATGGCAATACGGTCAATACCTTTTTCTAAGGTATCATAAGTAATGTACTTCTCAACAAATAAATCTCTTGAAAACGCTCATTTATCTATGGTTCAAAGCTCACAGGTCAGTGTTGACTATCTGACAAAGCCTATTGAAGTTTTCAAGGAGATGTGTCGGGTTCTTAAGCCAGGTGGATTGGCTCTAATAAGGTGATCCTTTTGTCCACTTTATATGATAAGGATTACTTCAAACTTAACTACAATTTTTGATTATGTGCAACTATTACTTCAAGCTATCCTTTGATGTTCCTAAGGACTCCAAGAATTTGTCTTTCATATCTTTGGTCATTAAACATCGTGATTTTCCGGAGTCTTTTCTGTACTTGACTGGACTTTTAACCAAGCAATTTTATTAATTGAATAAGTTAATTATGTTCATTAAGTTCATTTTGCAAAGAATTTTCATCAATGTTCCCAAGGAATTTTACAATCTCAAACATGTATTGTCCTAACAATCAGCAGGAAAACAATAACTTGATATAAAATTTCTCTGAAATTACTTCATCTCAGTCTTTGTCTTTCTCTTTTTTTTTTTGGGTATAAGAGAGAATATCCCATTTCTGCATTCAACATTTTTTCTCTGTGGAATGTGTTTATATCGCAGCTTCTCCAATCGTTGCTTTTGGACAAAAGCAATCTCTATATGGACGTCCATGGGTGATGCTGACCATGTTATGATAGTTGGGGCATACTTCCATTATGCTGGAGGATATGAACCTCCTCAGGTAACTGATATGTTAAGTACACTGTCTTAGCAATATCAAGTAGCTGTTGCATATTTTCATTTTGTACAATAGCACCTTGACTATGCCCTGTTCCTAAGCATAAGCATCTAGGCCTTCATGGTGGCATTGGCAGCTGCATGGACCTAGCCTTTATTGATCTTTGTAGTAATGGTCAAAGTGGTTTGAGTACAATATCCTTGGAAACAAATAAAAATCTAGTCAGGCACCTTTATCATCCTTTAGTAGTGTAACCATTCTTAATCAGAGTCAACTAAAGAACACAGTTTATGATAAGCACTGCTGTGTAGTACTTGATATTGCGTTGAAATTAAGTACAGGCATGCATATCCATATGTATGCAATAAGGGGTGCCCAGGTAGCAGTTAATCCATTCATCCAGTAATGAGAGACTTGTCTACTAATTTGGGTCTACAGGCTGTGGACATATCTCCCAATCCTGGACGCTCAGACCCCATGTACATTGTTTACTCTAGAAAGGTATCTACAGCTTAAGTCAACTGGCTTGAGTATTGGCATCCTCGTTACCTTGGTTGGCTACGTCCTCATGTCGCTAACTCGATGGCCAATGGTCCGTGGAAGAAGCAGCAGAAAGGTGATGTTATATTAGATTTTTTGCATTTGATGTTTGGTACTTGCGTTAATGTTGTTAGTATTGGACAATGCTATTTGTCGCCTGAATACAAGCCTTAGCAAAACTTACCTTGTTATACCTTGTACGGTTGAAAAATGGAGAATAAACAGAATTAACAGTTAGATTAGAAATTTTGTATTATATTTTATCATCTACGTTAACGTCACTAATTACTAGGAGTCTTGGGAGTAATTTGTTAGACTCAATGATCCAACTTGAATAGAATACGAATAAATGAGTATGAGTTATAAAAGTTGACATGATTATTAAATGGGTAGGATTAGGGTTGACATGTTTTTTTTTTTTTTACATATCGGGTTAATATTAAAGTTCTTTACTCATTTAACCAATTAGTAACACGATTATATCCTTTATTATAAATCAATACGTAGATTCTCATCATCAGAACTTAAATGTCTGATATGATTCTCTCTCTCTTTCTCCGTTCTTTTTTTTAGAAGTATGAACATATACATGATGTTTTATTAATAAATTCTATATAGATTTAGAACTTTAATGGCGTAAATATATAGAATATTGATAGACATGTATATTTTATAATATCGATATATAATATTATTTACATAGATGTAATTAGAACTTTAATAGTGTGTGTGTGTTTCAATTTGGAAATTTAAAGTACGAGATCATTCAGAAAAATGTATAAACAGTGCGGTTTAAGTGCTTTAATTTTTAACCTTTTTAAACCTTGTAGTTTTAAAGTTTTTTTAAACGTTTTTCACGCTTTAAGATTCTTGATCAGAAAATATATTTATCTTGTTAAATATATAGATATTAGGTAACGTGTTTTTTTATTGGATTAAGATTCTAATATTCTAACATGATTATTAAATAAATTATATTTAAATTAATTTAAATTTGACACGTCACAAATACCACCTGAGGATTAGACTTATTTCAGAGCATTTTTATGGACGACACAACAAACTCACGTTGTTTTGTTTCCAATTGCATGTATAATAAACAAGAAATTGTTGTCTTGAAACGACCAAAACAGCTTGTTTGCACAAAAAACGAACCCTGCAACATTTGTCTTGTTTCATGCATTTTATAATTGGGTCCAACGACCGTGCAGCAGCCACAAGTTTTCTGTTGTGGGAAATAAGTTTTTCGTTATTAATGACATGATTGTGAGAATCCCCGAAGTTGGTACATACAATAATAAAAAATTATTAAAAAGAGAAAAAAAACACAACTAATGCACATTTTTAATCACTGGTATCATTATGGGAGAATTGAAGCATCCAAATTCCAAAAGCACCCGTTTCTTTACTCAGTCGGTGATGCCGGTGACTTTTTATTTTTAACACACTTTTAGGAGCTTTTTGAGTACTCTGAGTCTCTCAATGTGAGTGCGAGCACAGTTGCACACGCAGGCACAAATTGTAAAGTTGGTAAAAATATTCTTGTGTCCGAGAAGCGACAATGACCGTTGAAAGATAGAGGAATCTGATCTCAAGTTGAAAAGCTGATACATAGATGGATAGATAAGATTCTGTTCTCATTTAAACAGAGAGTAAAACAAGTACCATTAAATGCATTCTAGATAAAAGAAGAAAGAAGAGAATATATGTACAGATGCCGACATTTTCTTCAGAGAATAATGATGAGAACCATGAAACTGTGAAGTGTGTGGGATGCGTATGGACAATGGTTGAAGTTTAAGTCCAACCACGCTTGTATCTGCGGAAAAGATCTTCAGTTTGGGCATTTTTGAAGGCACTGCAGGCAATGAGGTAGACCCAAATCAGAACCACAACTGCAACAATCAGAATTATATTGGCCTTTCTCCATTCGTTTCTAAGGTTCCCCAACAGACCAGCTTTGCAAGAGCTGCAATTGTAGCAGAGCTGGCTCTGGTCATTGTTCCACAAGAAGCAGTCTGGGTCCCCTGTTGGGTTCACCGGGTTTTGCCAAAGTGTTGGGTTCACATAACTAAACCCACAAATTGTTGGAGGCTTACAGCATCCTGACTGTGAAAAAAAACAAGGGGGGGGTAAAGGATCAAAACCTTAATAAAAGCACCCCACCACCACACCGCCAACCGTGTCTTCACGTATGAGTCAAGGCTGGCAACAACAACATAACGTGCCCCTTTTTCTATCGCTTGCAATAAAGACAAAGCTAGCTATTGTGGGTTTGATTGATTCCTTTAACTGGGGCCTAAATTCATTAGCCGTTCATAATAATAGAGTTGGTTGTGTTGGTTATTACCCTCTGGTTGGCACAAACTTTCCTGGGGTTCATACTGGTTACAAAAGTGTTCATCTTCTTAGATAATTGCATATACCCCACAACAAAGGATGGCTTATGTGGATTAAGTCATGCTTGTAGCAAATCAATTAATTTAACGTAGCCCAAATACTGTGTCCTAAACTTTAAATATATCGTACGCTGCAGTCTAAACACCGTCAAATAATTACAAAGTTGACACAAATTAATTAAATCTAAGAATCCGACGGAATTTATATTCTAGCAAGATACCCAATATATTATAGTCACAACCCAACATATTGACCCAAGAAAAGGGACACATACAGGCATACAGCATGTGGGCTTGTTGGCTTCAAATTAAAAAAAAAATAGAAATTTTTTTTTTAAAAAAAAGCACCCATTTAATGGTAGGTCCTGGAAATTATTTTAAGGTAGGAGTGGGTCCAAAATTTGGAACACCAACCTAGTTGTTCCAGTGAGTTCGAAACACCAGTAGATGATGATGGTCTGATCGGTATCCATCAAATCACAAACAGAGCATATCAATCCTATCCCTCAAACTCTTTACACAACAACCAGTAACAATGTGCCACTATTTCCCCAGGATTAATTTGTTATTTATACTACTGAAAAAAAATTGGGCTAAATTGTAAAAGAGTTTAAAAAAAGAAAAAAATTCAAGATTTAATCACTTGCCTGAAGTGGAGAGAGGTGAGCAGAGAAGAATTGATCAGCGGTGACATATTGTTGGGAAAGCTTAGGACAAGTATCAGTATCAGCAAGACAAGCCCTAATCTTGTTCCAATCTTTAGAATCCACCACATGGTCTCTGAGCCAACTGGAATACTTGTCAAGCCTGTACTCCTTGTACGCTCTGCCGGGGACATAGTAGCTGCCATCAGGCCTGGTTACAACGAAGGCAAAGACGAGGACGACGAGAAGGAGCACTATCAGAATGGCCATTACGCAGAGGTAGAAGGCCAAGAGAGTCTCCTTGTACCAGTAAGCTCCGATGAAGCCACAGAGGGAGACCAAGAGGACAAGGACTCCGAGGAGGACCACCGGCCACCGGAAGAGATGGATGCACTCGTTGTCCGGCTTGGATGCCAGCCAGATGCCGGAGGCGATTATGGGAATTGAGCATAGTAGGGCTATGAAATTCAAGACTGCCGTTATGTTGTTGGATACTCCCATGCCCTCTAAAAGCAGCGTTAAAAAGTGGTAAACGGAGTTTTGGTTGGTTTAAGAAAGACGCTTGTGAACAAATATATTGACAAAGTGGATGCGAGCAGTCCTCCGTTGGCTGAATGGGTATTGATTGTAGCTGGATAACGAAATGAGGTTGTCATTTGATAAGGAATTTACTTCTGATAATGTTACATGTAATATGGAGTTATGAGATTAAAAATATATATATATATATTAGAAGAAGTAAGCGTGTTATAAAATGTTGTGAGAAAACTTAAATTATTTGACCAAATTTTAAATATAAAATAACATAAATCAGTATCCATTTATTACGGTAAAATTTTCTTTATAATCATAATATTGAGATCGACTGATGTTAGATTATAGTAACAAAATTACTATTTTGACTCAATTATTTTGGTACAACCAAAAGTAAAGTATACACTACATTAATAGTTATTTTTTTAAATTCAAAGTATAAATATTAAGAAAAGAAATAGACATAGTTATAAAAAAAAAATTAATATACAAAATTATGTTGCATTGGACGTATGCAAGTCATCTTAAAAGTTTAAATATTTATATTTTTTAAAATATTTTTCTCTCAAGGTAAATTTTATAAATATTATATAATGATTCGGTAATAATTTTTAAGAATAAATCATTATCCCAAATAATTTTAGAAAAATATTTTCTCTATTCTAAGCCTTCAATATAAGAAGATATATGTATTTTGTAATATACAGATAATTATTACTATATAAAAATAAATTTCTTAAGTCGAGATATGGAAAACTTATAATTTATGAGAATATAAAATTTATTCTTTTTAATAACAGATTTAAATTAGGATTAAAATTACATAGAAATTATTTCTATATAAAATATTTTTTATTATATTTTTTAAATCGTCGATCTGGTTATTTTTCTTGCATAATTGATTTTGTGAAATGGACTCAACTGGCGGAGTGAATGACACTTTGAAGGTTAAAAGAAGTACTTTTATTGACTTTTTATGGTGTGCTGTAACTCATAAGAAATGTTGTGATTCACACAAACTTTTTCTTTTACAAAAACGATGTATTCTGACAAAATTATTTTTGTGATGTATTTGACCTGCACCTCCATCTCCCGTGGGTCTAGTTTGGACAAAAAAAAAAAAAAAAACTGGATTAAATTTGATTTTTATTATGGTAGTCCAAAATAAGTCATGTTCAGTCTATATTTTCATATTATTTTAACATTAAAAAATATTTTTATTTTATTTTTATACTTAATATTATTTTAAAGAAAACTTTAATTTACAATTTACTGTAAGTAGAACCCTCATAAAAATGTGTGAGATCCAGAACTGTTATGATAAATTTTAAATATTTTTGTGAAAACTCTAACTTACAAAAAGTTAGCAGCTACCTTAATTTAATTTGATATTTAAAATTTAAAATTCCAAAAGCACCAACCACCAATTCTTTGGCCATCACAGGCTACCACCTTATAATAGCTCCTAGTCGTGACTGCTGACGGACGTTGACTACGTATTGTTGCTCTTAAGTCTTCAAATTAACATCCATTAAGTAATATTTAAATTTATTATTTTTTTCATTAATAATAATTAACACATACCATATTTAAATTTACATAATGTATCAAATTGAAATACTAATTTATATTTCAACTTTATAAATTAAACTTACTAAAA
The DNA here is from genome assembly GCA_030449875.1 of Aegle marmelos. NCBI lineage: Eukaryota > Viridiplantae > Streptophyta > Magnoliopsida > Sapindales > Rutaceae > Aegle > Aegle marmelos. The sequence continues at coordinate 7,955,053 of JASUUL010000142.1, read as the reverse complement.
GTTTGATCATTATAATACACACACACATACATATTGTCATATCGTTAAATATATATGATGTAACAATGCCTTAATATGTTTATTTCTTAGTATATTAATCCCGACAAGCTATAAAATAATGGTACAGTTAGCATTTAAAAATAGTTAAGTGAATTTAATTTACAAGTAATGATAAAAATTTAAAATTTATTTATCTTAAATTCCATCTTAAATGATATGTCATTCATTAGTTAATTGATAATTTTTTACAAGATCTGAATGAATTGATTATATCATCCTTCTAATTAATTGATGAATGCAACATTATATAGAATAATTTTTTTTGTTGACAATTATTTTTATTTTATTTTAATTTTAACATACTCGTTTTAAATGATTAAAAAAATTGTTTAAAATTAGAACCAAAGAGCAGTTCATATGCCATTAATGAAGTGCACCTTCAGTCGAGTTCCTTCAATTTTCTTTCTCAATTTAAAATGTGAAAATAACATAAATACAAATTTGATTTATTTGCGATCTTCATATCTTTTTCAAGATTTTTTAAAAAAAGAAATTGCGTTATTAATTAGGATATTAATTGTCAACAAACAACAATCATGTGATGTCGCTATTTTTTTAAGGGAACAGCAATTGCACCCATCCATTCTCATGATTTTACACAAAAATCTCTTTCATGTACGTATAAGGGAGACTTCTTATGAAAATAAATAAATAAATGATTAAAGGATTATTATTTTTTTACTATTCTCAATATATATATATATAAATAAATTACTAAAAAAATTATTAAGGTGGAACAAATCACTAAATTAATTATTAAAACATAGTAATTTACAACTGTTCATCCTTCCGTCAATTAACTTCTAAAATAGTAACATTGTTATTTCTTAATGAATAATTATTTAGTTACTTAGTCTTTAGTCGAATAGTTAGAGCAGATGTTCAGTTCAAATTTTTATTTTGGAATATGGGACTTAATCCTTTTCCTAGTTATAAAAAAAACTTAAAAATATGAAAATAAAATAAACAAACAGGCACAACAACAACACGTACAAAGCCACCCGATGGTGTGCTCTGTGCACTTCCCACCTAGAACGCCCGCCGTAGGGGTGCCTCGTGATCCGTAGCCGATCGAAAAAACACGTCTCTCAATAAGCGGTTTCTTTCCAAAACGCGTCCGCTCGGTGCAAGAGATGGAGGTTTCCACGTGGCATGAATATACTCGCCAATGTTCCGGGCCCGTTTGGCAACAAGTTTTATCTAGCTCAACCTCGCACGTAAACAAACAATTTTTTCCCGCCATTTTTTTTTTTTTTTTTTTGCACTGAAACAAGTGAACGCCAAACGGAGAAGTCTCAGTCACAACTCACACCTAAAGAACGAGAACGAAAAAATGGAGTCGTGGGTCCCACTCATGGACATTTTTCTGAACAGCCCAACACCAGAAACGAAGGCGTCTCTGTGGCTGCAACAGTCTTTCGGTGCCACTGCCGCGTCATCATCGTCAACCTCAAACCCGATCACTGCAGGCTCACTCATTGCCATGCTCGCGAAACCCTGCAATGTCACTGTTGACGATTCATCTTCTTCACCGACCACTAAAACGTAAGCCCAAAACAGAACTCGCTTAAATTGGTTAGGATTAGGATTAGGGTTAGGGGGGCAAATTTTTGAGTGACTGATGAGTTGTTTTGGATTTACATTTATAACAGGGTGATGTTTATGCAGACTCTACCTTGTTTTGTCCAGTCGAGGATCTTATCGTTTCTTGCTCTTGAGAATAAGCTATTTAGTGGGCATGATTTATGTAGGCTGGCCAAGGATGTATTGAGTGGTGGTGGTGATGTGGGGAGCGATTTCTGGGCCAAGGGAGCTGCCCGCAATCTGCTCAATGTATTGTCTGAGTCAAATAATGGGCGGATTTCTGGTTTGAGCTTGATTTCTGAGGAACAAAAAGTTTTTGAAGAGTTTCAATCTTTGCCTGGTTGGATTCAGGACCTTGTAACTAATGATGACGATTTGCTTTTTCCTTGGCTTCCTATATCGCCTGATGAGCTCAATTCAAGAAAGCTTTTCAGTTCTTGTGAAAATAACAGCGATCAGGATTCGTCAACTGATCTTGAAGAGAATGTTGAACATGAAGTGAGTGATGAAACTGAGATTGATTGTCCTGTAAATGTGACTCTATCAAAAGAGATTGAAGAACTTGCTAGAGATTTGAGAGAGCGGATTGTGAATTTTGAATCTAGTTCTAAAACTGTAGGCTTAGCTAATGAAATGCGTCGACTTTGTTTAGATGAAGGAGTTGATTCTTTTGCTGTTTTGGGTGTGATGGAACCTTGGAGAGCAGATGATGAAATGGCTTCAGTTTTGATTTCGCATTTATCAAATGAAAGTGATGACGAACTTTCTTGGCCAAGTCAGGTCCTCTGTTCGGTTGTCCTTCCAAAGTTATTGGTCCTTGAGGAGCCGGCTTCTCGTGTGCTTATGAGTGCAATGATAGAGTACTGCAAAATCCATCAGAGGGCGGCTGTGCATGCATTGTTGTTTCCTTTGTTTCTGCGGAAAGGGGGTATCAACAATGCTGTATGCGAAATGATAACAAGGATTGTGAGGGAATGCTTGCACCCAGCTCATGTTTCAGCCTTCTGCCAGAAGGTGCTTTCTGGTGCAGAAGCTGAAAGGAAATGCATCTGTCTTCCATGCCACCAAAGTCTTATCTCCAATGAACTGGTATGGACAGAATCATTATTTTTGCTGTTCCAAAACATATTGAATCATAATGTTCATTTAACCCAGGATTCTGTTGATCATATTGTTTACCGAGTCGGGGAATTGGCTGAAAGGTTTTCAAAATCTTTGAAATTTGGAAACTTTTTGTTATGTTTAGTCAACAAATGTGCTCCCCTGTTAATTTCGCACAAGCTTCTACTGGTTGAAGCTGTTCAGCATACAAATACTATTGTCACCAAGTCCATATTATCAAAATTGGCTAACTTTTAGCTATTATTCAATTTAGTTCTTTTTTTATGCCACGTGGAGGAATTAATCTTTGGCAAAATGCAAATTTGCATAACCTGTTAGCTTTCACTTGGAAAGTTGATATTGATAAATACTTTAGATCATTTCTTGGGTGTTTCTGTACTGGTTATATTCTGGAAGCAAACAGTAGTTATGCTGAAACTCTTGATCATTTCTCTAAAGAACTACTAGATATATTGGTTTTCATATGTTCAGATTGATAACTATGCTCACAATAATCAGGGAGTTAATCATGCTGTTATTATGGGCATGTCTTGCTATATGTGGTCTTTTCCCTCCTACAGTTATCATGGGTATGTCTTGATATATATGTGTTCTTTGCCCTCCTAGATGCTAATGATAATAAATGATACCTCCAAAAATCTAAGAATGTGATGGGGATATTTCTAAATCTGTTGGAAACTGAAATTTTTCCCAGGTCAGATACCCCCAAAATATCTCATAATTCGCCGTAGGTAAGTGTACTTTATGATACCATGGCCTTCCTCTTATTAATGATATAGTGGAAATCTTTTCTTTATTTTGGTTCTAGACACATTCTGAAGACATAATATGTCATAAATGCTTCAGTTTGGGAAATCTTATACCAATTTCATTTCTGTAGTTTTCCATGTCTCAATATGTATGACTTAAACAAACAAATAAGAAAGTGCATTGCACAGGGAGCGTCGTGGTTTTGGATTACTAATTCTATTCCCTTTTTTTCTTTATTTAAAATTAACTTGAAAAAGAAAAAGTCTGTCTTTAACTAATGATTTGAATTTTACACAACCCCATAACCACACAGAGACAAACATGAGTCCCTCACAAGTGCTTCTGTACAATTTGAACTTCCCTAGGCTCCAATTTAACCAATTCACCTTTTCTTAGCACACAATAGCTAGTTTTATCTCATTTCTCACATCACCAAAAACAGTACACACAGACACCGCTCACATTCTTCCTGCCTCAGCATCTTCTTCTTGGTAAAAGGAAATGTTGATTAATTGAATAAGTGGCTATTTGGCCTCTTTGTTTGGTTTTGGTGATGTAAGAATGCTTGAGAATATTTTACATAATTTGGTCAGCTTCTTGATGAATATCTTGGTTATGCCTTTAATTAGTTGTCTCTTTGGTAACTGGATTTCATATGGAAATAAGTAAACTGGTTGATTTTATAACCTCATTGGTATATTTGTCAGCATAGATGAATGATAAACATAGGAAATAGAAAGTATCATTTTCATCTTCTTTGGAATTTAACAACATAACTCTTTATGCTTGTTGAGAATATAAAGAACATATTCTTCTGCAGAAAACATAATAGCATCAAACTTATGATCCCTTACATAGCAATCATTTAAGTAGTTCATAATTTTATGAAAGGAGGATCTCCATTGGCAATCTCCTTCATGGATTCAAGTCTAGGGGCCTTGTCTGAGAACTTAGTGATGCTGTAAAGCTTCAGGTAGTCTTGAAAACTGTAGTGACTGGGGTATAAGAGTTTGGTAGCTGGAGAAATAATAGCATCACTAGCAGGATTATAGAAGGTTGCAATGGAGAGTCTGCTTCCATTTTTTTCAGCCATGACGCAGTGCAAGGCACTTTGATACCGCCCATTACTCAAAACTTCCACTTGGTCACCTGTGTTAACAAATATGGTGTTGTTTTTGGATGGAGGGATCTTTACCCACTCCCCATCTTTGAAAAATTCAAGACCTGGAACTTGGTCATCTTGCAGCAAGAGGATGATTCCACCAGCGTCAGTGTGTTCTCGAAGTCCTCTGACGAGTTCCGGATGAGGACAATGAGGGTATTTTGCTACTTTTGTCCCCACAGAAGGACCCTTTTTCCCTGAGAATGCGATCTTTATGTAACTCTTCTCTAAACCAAGATTCTCACTCATGAGCTCAGAAAGCTTCTCTGCTAACTTTATTAGTTGAGCTATATACTCTTCCATTGTGTTGCTGCATTAGGCATCATATGTAGCTCAGTATACACAATCATATTATTATGAAGAGTTATGTTAGAGAATCATTAGTAATTTAGCATCAGAATGACTCACTGGAAATCCTCCGACAGATTTCGAATTTCATTGATGTTAGAGGATGGGTGATGCCATATGAAAAATGTGCTTTCCCAGTCTACATTTCTTATGTTGTCCTTGTTTTCCTTTTCCAGGCTTTTAACCAACTCTGAATTGTAGAAACCTTCCTTCAAATATTCCTCATAGTGTGAGTTCACCAGTTGCTTCACTTTCTCCATCAACTTTTTGTCTATCCCATGGTTATCAACCTGTAGAGCTTAAAGTGCATTATATTAGTTACAATGAAGTGGCAATCACAGATATTTCAATTGAAATAAGGATAATACCATCATCCTCTAAGACTAACCTGAAAGAAGCCCCATTTCTCACAAGCATGATGCAGAAGGGCCATTGTTTTCTTCCTACTCTCCCCTTCAAGTTCATTAAGATCTATCACAGGAATAGGGATCTCCATTTTTTTTTTTTTTTTATATGTTTCAATCTGATCATAAAGATGGGCAACAAAGAGGGTATTTATAGCCTTAGAGGCAGTGCCCACATTCTTACTTTTCTTCCACCCCCCAACCCCCCATTTTTCCTTTTTGACCTTTTTGATATTAAAGCAGTGGTGGCAGTTAAAGGTTAATTCTAAGTTCAAACATCATTGCTGGGAAAATTCATGGGATACCTTGAAGAGTGCAGGTCCAAGTTCGATTCATGACCGACCATGTGATTTTCTCTAATCAATTAGTCAATCATGTTCACTTTCTAAGGCAAGGATGGGGCTTCTTTTATTTTTCTAAGGAAAAGTTCCCCTCAGCCCCTTGTAATTCCCATCATGTCAATGTTATGTATGACAATTTGGCTTTATTTTATTAGAGGGGAACTTTTGATCGTTTATTTTTTTAATGTTTATTAGCATTGGAAATGATCAGTTCGAGCAAAACTAGGGGCACTGAGTCAGTTGCTTCCAAACAGCCAAAGAGAAACGGGGGCTCTGAGTTTGGTATTTGGTATCTTTAGAGATCTAAATCTACCAGTGGGCGTCCCACCACTTGTTGGTGTTTGACAACCATTAGAATATTTGCTTACATTTTCTTTTTTGAAGCTCATAATCTACAATTATAACTTTTTATTGATTTATCAAGGGAGCCAGTACATAGTTTGCTCAACAAATCCAATTATCTTGGATTCGGAATCGCGTAAGGCAAATATCCTAATTTGCTTTTTATATGTGATTTCAGAGGTATCATCCTGGGATTATCCACATACTCTCTTTTTGCTGCTGAGTTTGGACAATACTCATGAGTCCACCATTGTAAATATTTCTAAGGCTAGGAATTTTGAGTCTCAAGTCTAAGGGCTAAGTTTGGATTCGGAATCGCGTAAGGCAAATATCCTAATTTGCTTTTTATACGTGATTTCAGAGGTGATTATCCATTATCATCCTGGGTTTATCCACATACACCCTTTTTGCTGCTGAGTGCGGAGAATACTGATGAGTCCACCGTTGTGAATATTTCTAAGGTTAGGAATCCTTAGAATTATGAGTCTCAAGTCTATGGGCTGTAGAAGACTCTGGTGGACTCTCAAGTCTATGGGCTACATATAAGACTCTGGTGGACTCCACCGCTCGATATATTGACGGCGGGGCATGACTTCGAGCACCGATGGGGTTGTTTATACACCTAAAATTTAGATAGGGATAGATATATCTCTCTACTAGTATCAATAAGGGTGTGTGTGTGTGCGTGTGCGTGTGTGTGTGTGTGTGTGTGTGTGTCCTTATGCATACAGGGATGAGGTTTCGCTTCGAGTAGGCATAGAATCCCAAACCGTGCTCGACCTCTAAACTTTATTTCTGTATGTATCTCGACTCTCAGTGAACTCTAGATTACAAAATATTTGGACCCTGTAAAACCGTAAAGGTTGGGGAGAAAAAAGAAGTCCCCGCGGACTGGACTACTTTAAAACCTAGGTGGCAAATACTTGTACAAATTATAATTTGCCATTATGTGAAATCATTAGATGAGATGGCTCAAACGTGTTTCAATCGCCTGAGCAAGTTTCTTGGGGGAAAAAACGCTGAAAATAGAAAAAGAAACGGGGTCTGAAATCATTCCCAAGAATTCAATGAATGATGTTTTCTACAAACCTTTCTGATGTGAAAGGCAACGTTTTTTTATTTCACCTTGATCAAATTCGAATGAAGTGTACGTATATGATTGACTGGCGTTTTTGTGGGCGTGTGATCTATTTGTCCTTTGCCAAATGTGTGATCTATTTTCAGTTGCAATGACGTGCACGCTTTATCATTTTCTTCCTAAAGTGAGGACCATGATTGATAATCTTCCCTTGCTCATCTGATTTTATTTGTCTGCCTTATCCTGTTATCTTAGCTTTGGCTTATTTTATTATGAGTAATATTGTACTTTCCAACTAATGTCTTGGTTAATTTTTTAAGTGTTAACTGGTATTTATCCATTAAATGATAAAATAGAATGATAAATAATTTTATAAAATCATGAGATTCAATATTTAATCAACGAGTGGCATATTGTACTTAAAATCATAAATTAAGTTTTAGCAGAATATGTAGTATAACAAAGAATGAGATGTTATTAATATTAAGTATAAAATAATTTTTAAAATATGTACCCGAAGAAAATACTAGCACGTGTGTATTCTAATTAAATTATAATTTTACAAGCATTCCTAAAAAAATTAGTTTGTCTAGGGCTTCAGGTAGGGTATGGGGTATCTTTAGAGATCTAATCTAATATTGGGTGATTGATATTTTAGATATAAAAAACATAAAAATTTTTTTAAAAAATCTTAGTTATTCTATTTTTACCGCTGAGATTTTGGAAGGTCTAAGGAATCCACTTATAAATATTTCCAAAGCCGAAATTGAGTCCCAAGTAAAAACCCCTTTTTCTATCTCTATACAGTAGCAGTGAACAAAAGGTGGCCTAGGCCCACTTTATCCCTTCAATTTTTCTAATTTTTTTTTATAATAATAGAGTTTTTATTTTATTTTAAAATATGTACCTATTTCATTCAATTCTTTTTTTTTTATGAGTTTGAGATTTATTTTATAAAATAATTAGATTATATATATAATAAATTTAAATCATTAGAGGCTAATACTTTACCTTATTATAAAAAAGTGTTATTGTTTGCTCTAGCTGAAAAAAAAAAGTTTGTCAAATATATTATAAAAAATCACTGTTATTAGAAAGTTACAAAATGATTTTTTGAGAAAGTTACAAAATGGCATATAGTAAGAATTAATTAACAACAAATCTTTATTTTATCTTTTATTTTCTTCAATTTTATACATGCTTTTTTCTTTTCATTGTATCCAATTATTCAAATATTTTATGTTCTTTGTCAATAATAGAAAATGTCATAAATAATTTTTTTAGTACAATTTTAATTAGAAAAATTATCATTCGTATACTTTTAGGTGGTGTTTGGCTGGGAAGAGAGAATGGAGGAGAGAAGGTAATTTAAATTCTATTTTTATTTTTATTGTTTAGATGGACAAAATATATAAGAATTTAATTTCTATTAGAATTTAATATCCATCATAATATAAAATTTGAATTCTACACCAAGTAGTGAAGAATTTAAATTTCTTCTATATTGAAAACTAAACTTTCTAAAATTAACCGTCTTTTTAATTTGCCTAATACCATTAATAATATTATTTATTATTTTATTTTATCAATTTAATATTATAAATAATTATTTATTAACTAAATTTAATAAATGATTTAAGAAACTTAACAAAATAAATAAATTTATTATTTATTTAACATAAAAATATAAATTAAGTCCCCATACCATTGCTGGCAATCGTTGAACCTTGCTGGAAAGTCAGCAAAAATTGTCAAACCGCCATCGAACCGCCATTTATATATATACACCTACACACATTATAATAAATATATTTTATTTTATTTACTAATATAAATAATTTGATATTTAAAATAAAGGATAAATTTATCCAATAAAAATTATAATTTTTTTCTTATCAAATTTTATGTCAAATCAAAAAATAAAATCTAATCTCAATAAATTTGTCCACTCCTTTCTTCTCCTTTGCACACCATTCCACTTTTTTCCTCTTTTCCCTTTTCTTCAAACCAAATATGACCTTAATTTACTCTGTTATCAAACTTACTATAATATTTTTAAAGTATGTTAGTTATTCACCTTAACTTAAGTTGACACAATATATCTATTATCTATTAAACCGTTAGTTTTCGTTTAAATATGATGACATTAGAAGGATAATTTAGTCTTTTCATATGAAAATAAGGAATATAAGTGATAATTTAAGAGTATATAAATAATAATAAGAGAATCTAAGGCTATACAACTGATAACTTTTCTTTACTTTAATATAAGTTCTAAGGATAAAATCGTTAATTTGCTACAATTCCGTTAACTTTTAAACGACAACTAAGATTTAGTGGTCAGCAGATAGCTTTTGTTAATTTGTGGATAATTGATATACCCTTAAAGTGTTATAGTATTTTTTTATAATAGAGTAAATTTAAGGTATATGAATAACAATTTTCCTTCCAATTATTTATGTAAAAAGTTTATTTGTTGTATTGTTGTCACTCATTTATTAAATATATGAATTTTGTTAAGAGTTTTAATGTCAAGTTACTTGATATATGTGTTATTTTGCTATTATATATGCATTGACATTTACAAAAATATTTACAATAAATTTATAAATTAGCTCACACTGATCAAAGGTCTTGAATTCGCCCTTGATTGTAAGTAGCAAAACACAAAGCTCTTGTTATTTTTTGTTGAGTAATTATTTGGCTAAGCCGTAAATTGAGCCTACTAAAAGCTTAATATAAATAAACACATTATATATATATATATCTTACATATGTCTCTTTATGCATACGAGGAAAAAGTCCTTAGAGCAGTACTATAAACATATTTATCTTTTACAACATTATAAAAGATTTTTATGATGTTGTAAACAATTGAAAAATTAGCTTATAAATTATAAAAATTTCCAATCTACATTTTAAAAATACAAATGATTGTGCTAGAGAATATTTGTAAAAGTAACAATAATTCTCTTTTTTCAAAAAAAAATTGAATCCCCATAATTAACACTTAGCCACGGTTGGCAAATATTTGGGAGAAGTTAAATTTTGCCATTTGAGATATATCGCGAGATAGCAAGGGCTTTTTTCAATTCTCTGAGTAAGTTTCTTGAAGCAGTATGAAATCATTCCCAATAATACATCAAAGCAAAAGTCTAATTAAACCTTTAAGGAAAGGTACTAAAAGCCCAACATATGCAAGCAACACGATCATAAGTGATGTAGTAGTGAAAATACTTATTTAAGCTTTGCCTACTCTTTTATTTTTATTTTTTATATTTGCATACCAAGTTACTTGTATTAAAAGGATTTTTTGTTTTTATTTTTTATATTTGCGTACCAAGTTACTTGTGTTAAAAGGATTTCTTTCCATAAGACATTTCGATAAATGATCAATAAGAAGTAAAAGGCAATGCATTCTTTACCATCATTAAATTCAACAGTATGAAACTGTTTCTTCTAATAAAAACCAATATGATTAGTGAAAAATTTATTTAGTTGAGATACTTAATTTATGTCTTAATTATGTATCTCAATAATTTATTGTCATGTAAATTTCTAAAGGTAGATTTTTACCTTCACGCAAAAAAAAAAAATGTCGTTTTTCTTTGGTAGTCGAACTTAAATAGTAATGCTATTCCAACTCAAGTGGCATATTATTTATCATCTATTGATTTGAGTGTATATTAATAATTGATCATAAAATTAATTAATGTTGCATGCATAATAATAAATAATTGATGATACAAACGTCATAAAAAAATCTAATATTAAGTAATTATATTTTAATAAAGTAAGTCATGTACACAAAAGTGTATTACATCGTGGGATTGGGCCATCCATAATTACTTGTATTAAGCAAAATTGGAGTAAAATAGGTTGGTAAGTGTTAGTGGTAGGCCAAAGATGAGAGTTGAAAGGTTAGGGTTATTATGGAAAAAATAAGATGAGAGAGTGCGAGCCATCCTTAAATCTCAAATATATATATATATATATATATATATAGGGAAAAAGAATTTGTGTAATTTTAATTCTCTAAATTGGTATTTGTGTGTGTGGTGAATTCTTTACCGGTAGTAAGACCCGTTTAGGACTGGGATCCGCTTAGGGCTGTAAAACCGTACCTGTAGCCATACATATAGGTATTAGTTGAAAAGACTTAGGGTTACATGGATTCTCTACTCTGTAGAGCATCTTCTTTCTCTAGCTCTTCCTCCAGGAGGACTAGTGGTTCAAAGAATGTTGTGAATTCCGAGGAATTCATAATTGAGGACTTTAATAAAGCCATAGATTGTTGGGAATTACCCAAAGTAGCTAAAGACATGATCTATAGGACAAAGAAGCTAGATTTCTTAAAGTCAGATTACATTATAAAGACTGAAGAAAGAGACATCACTCTTTCAAAGCCTTTTGAGACAATCCAATTGTTCTCAGAAAGCTCTTTAAAGATTTTAAAAGATAAAAAATTCAAATATGTCCATGTAGGTTTAATCCAAGTAGGAATTAAGCCTCTGACCAAAGAAGGTTTGGACACCTCCATATTAGCCGTTTTAAGAGATGGCAGATTCATCTCTTTTGATGATTCTTTACTTAGCAGTATCGAATCAAGCCTCTGTAAAGGCCCAATATCGTTTGATTGTTATCCAAATATAACAATCTCGATTAAAGACAAAAATATTCTTAGAAGCATGATTCTTCAAATCAAAACCCATAACTATCACATGATAGAAGGATCAATCCCTGTTGCATTGATTTTTAAGATGTCTTATAAAGCAATGCATTCTGCGTTTAATACGCAACATAAATTTCAGTCCAAAAAGAATGAAACAATTCTTTTCCAAACTGATCTATCCAAAGCCAATATTGTCATATCAAGACCTATCCAATGGAAAGATGTCCATCTTCCTGAGGAATGGATCCTTAATGGGGCCACTGAACCAGTGATTCCAAAACAACTTGAGCCCAATACAGAGTTGCAGAATGTGACTCAGTATTCTGATGGTAAAGTTAAACTATCATTTAGAAGGTCAACCTCATCTAGATTTTCAGACATAGGTTCTGTTTCTAGTATCCCTTCCATAGATAGAACATTTAATAGGATACCTTCTATAGTAAATGCCCCTTACAAAGACCAACCTAGGTTTTCCACCTCGGATATTCCTAGTAGTTCCATACGTTCTGTTGATTACACTACTAATATACCTCACCCAGTATATACTAGTACACAACAGGATCAAAGACAGGAAGAGAAGGAACCCTCTCCTCCGACATCTCCCACATTTCCTGCTGTAACAGAAAATGTAATCATTGTCTTAGAAAAGCCATTTGAATTAGACAAAACATTATTGCACAATGATTTTTATTCTGATTTAAATAAAGAAAAAAAACTTTGGTTTTTTAAACACTATTTGGCTCAGAGAAAACAAATTCAGGAAGCCTATTACGAATTTGTTAATGAGCAAAAGGCCCATATCTTGTTTTTTGATTGGTTTGAGATATATGCCTCCAATAACAACATTTCATATCCTTTCAAAAATTCAAATCCCATTTTTAGAAAGACAGTTTCTGAATGGAAGCTTTCAGATAGCCAAACTAAGGTAGAATCTGAACACCCCCCATTAAGAAATATTACCATTGAACATGGTGAACCTCCGAGAGAAGTAAAAGCATCACCCTACAAAATCCATAGGAATGGTGATATAGACAAAAATTTAGATAGTGTTATCCAACAGAACAATTTTTGTAACACTAATCTAAACACGATAGGAAAACAGTTGACTAGAATAGAAAGTCAAATCCAAAAGTCAACCATTACTGTTTCTCCTACTGTTCCAAAGCCAATTACAAAATCTGATCTTGAAAAAAGACTCAAGGAGCCTATTTTTAAACCTTTCCAGGTTTCGAAGACAAGTCAAAAACTTGTTCAAGATTCGAAATCGGATTTTGCTAAAGCCATTAGAGAACAATTAGATAGGATAGAAGCCTCTTCATCCTCATCTAAGAAAATAGAAATAGTCCCTGATACTCCCCAATCTAGTAAGATAGGAGTATTAGATCAGGATCAGTCTTCCATAGCCTCCTCTGACTTAGAAGCATTCCAAGAAGAAGTTGAACCTGAGCCTAAAGTCAACAAAGTTCATTGGGAATTAGCACTTCCTACTACTTCTCGTACTCCACCAGATCTAGCAATAGATAATAGGCCAAGTGCTATAAACCAATCTAGGTTTAATGCATCCTCAGTCTATGAGTGGAATATAGATGGAATGTCTGAGTACAATATACTTGGACTACTCCAACAAATGACCATGGCAGCCAATGCATATAAAACCCAATCAGGGACTGCTGATAGAGCCATAGCAGAAATTCTGATTGCCGGTTTTACTGACCAACTTAAAGGATGGTGGGATCATCTCCTCACAAATCAACAACATCTTGAAATCTTGAATGCAGTCAAAACTGATCAAGAAGGATCACCCATTCTTGATGAATTTAATAATCCGGTCAAGATGCTGTTACAGTTTTAATAGTCACAATATCCCTTCACTTCATAGGAGATCCATCTCACCTTAGAGATAAAAATGCCGAGTTACTACACAACCTCAGGTGTAGAAAACTTAGTGATTTTCAAAGTTATAAAGCCACGTTCTTTATCAGACTCTTTCTAAGAGATGACGCAAATCATGTTACTTGGAAAGAAAAATTCCTTGCAGGATTACCTACCCTATTAGGAGAAAAAATAAGGAATTCAATTAAAGCCCTCTACGATAACCAAATTCCTTATGACAATCTCACCTATGGTGAATTAGTTAGTTATGTCAATAAGGAAGGTCTAAAAATATGTCAAGACTTGAAATTGCAGAAACGACTTAAGTGGGAACTTAAGAAATCTAAACAAGAGTTAGGTAGTTTCTGTAAACAATTTAACTATGATCCTTTTAAAGCCTCCAGTTCTAAGGATTGTGGTGGTAATTGTTCCACAAAGACTTACAAGAAACAACACAAATTAAAGAAATATAGGAAACCCTTTCCAAAACTTAGAGAATCCTTTTATAGAAAGCCCAAAAGGCCTTATAAAAGGCATTCCTCTAAAAAGAAAGAAATAGACAGGCCCAAACTAAAGAATTTCAACTATAAAGAAGCCACTTGTTTTAAGTGTGGAAAAAAGGGACATACTGTAAAATATTGTAGAATGGCCAAAAGACTTCATGAGCTAGGACTTAGTGAAGAAATATTTTCCCAAATATCTCCTTTATTAGTTGACTCCTCAGAGTCAGAATCTTCTATTTCGGAAGATAGTGAGTCTCGGCAAGTTGATGAGTTTATCGACTCTGATACTTCAGAATCTTCTGATACTGATTCTGACACAGAATCATACTTAAAGAAAATCAATGTGTTGACTAAAGAACAAGAAACTTTTCTTGAATTAGTCAAATATATTTCTGACCCTTCCTTACAAAGAGAATATTTAGACAGACTTCTAAAAACCTTCGAAAATAGAGAAAAGCCTGAGACCTCCAAAGCACCTGTTATTCAAAAGCATGCTTATGATCTCACGGATATTTTAAATAAGAGAAAGACTAAAAAGCCTTCTCCTTCTATCCAAGATCTTCAAAAAGAAATAAAAGAAATCAAATTAGAAATTTCTGATTTAAAGCAAAAACAAAAAACTGATTCTGACACTATCCAAATATTGCTACAGAAACAATTGGAGCAACATTCGGATAATAAATCAGACTCAGAAGGTGGTGAGGATGAGGAACAGAAACTTGAAAACATCGAGTCTCTACCTCATGATTTTTTATTTGCCTTAAAACAAATCACCACAAGAAAATATTTGATTAAAGTCGCAATAGAATTTTCCAAAGAACTCCAAATTGACACTATTGCATTATTTGACACTGGTGCCGATTTGAATTGTATTAAAGAAATAATTGTTCCAAAAAAGTTTCAAGAGAAAACTAAAGAAAGGCTTTCTGCCGCTAATAATTCAAAATTAAGAATCACTTCAAAAGTTGATGCTTCTGTTTTGAATGATGGTTTTGAATTTAGGACTTCTTTTATTTTGACAAATGATATCCATCATGCTGTCATTTTAGGAACTCCTTTTATAAACTTAATTACCCATATACTGTAAAATATGATGGTATATCTTTTAAAACCCAAGAAAAAAGACTTGTTTTTTCTTTTATTGAAAAGCCGAGAACAAAGAATTTAAATATAATTAAAGCCACTTCTGTTTACCAAAATCAGATTAATGTTTTACTAAAAACAAAACAGAGTAATTTGGTTTGTTTGCAGAAGGATTTAAGTTTACAAAGAATTGGAAAATAATTACAAAATGATTTTGAAAAGAAAAAGATTTCCAATTTCAAAAGCCAAATTGAGAATGAAATCTCTGCTGACCTCCCATCTGCCTTTTGGGATAGGAAGCAACATATGGTAGATTTGCCCTATGAGCCCAATTTCGATGAAAGACAAATTCCTACCAAGGCTAGGCCCATTCAAATGAATATGGACTTAGAACAACATTGTAGAAATGAAATTAGAGACTTAGAGACTAAAGGCTTAATTGTGAAATCAAGGTCTCCATGGTCTTGTACTGCTTTCTATGTTAATAAAAATAGTGAAATAGAAAGAGGAACATCTCGATTAGTGATCAATTACAAACCTTTAAATAAAGCCTTAAAATGGATTAGGTACCCTATACCTAACAAGAAAGATTTGCTTCAAAATTACATTCTGCTTTTATATTCTCAAAATTTGATATGAAATTAGGATTTTGGCAAATCCAAATCCATCCTAAAGATCGGTATAAAACTGCTTTCTTTGTTTCATTTGGACAAAGATCGAGTGGATCATTTATGCCATTTGGTTTAAAAAATGCGCCATCTGAATTTCAAAGGATTATGAATGATATTTATAACCCTTACTCAGATTTCTGTATAGTTTATATAGATGATGTGTTGATTTTTTCAAACTCGATTGATCAACATTTCAAACATTTAAAGACTTTTTATTATGCTACTAGGAAAGTTTGGATTAGCCATTTCCAAAAAAGATTTCTTTGTTCCAAACAAGGATTAGGTTCGTAGGACATTATATTTCTAAGGAACCATCACCCCTATTGAGAGATCCATTGCTTTCTTTACGACAAGTTTCTTTTCAAATCGGATACTTGACAAAACCCAACTGCAAAGGTTTCTTGGTAGCCTAAATTATGTCCTAGATTTTTGTCCAAATATCAATAGGATTTCTAAACCCCTACACGATAGGTTAAAGAAAACCCCCGTTGAGTGGACTAATGAACATACTAGGGCCATCAGACTAATAAAATAGTCTGTTAAAAGCATACCATGTTTGCATCTAGCAAACCCAGCATTACCTAAGGTAGTAGAGACCGATGCCTCTGACCTAGGATATGGTGGTATACTAAAGCAAGTAGACAATGGTAAAGAATAAATAGTACAGTATGTCTCTGCACACTGGAATGAGTGTCAAAAGAATTACTCTACTATTAAAAAGGAAATTTTATCTATTGTTTTATGCATTACAAAATTTCAAAGTGACTTACTAAATAAAAAATTCTTACTTAGAATTAATTGCAAAGCTGCAAAACATGTTTTAGAAAAAGATGTTTAAAACATTGCATCAAAACAAATTTTTGCAAGATGGCAAGCCATTTTAAGTGTTTTCGATTTTGAAATTGAATTTATTAAAGGTGACAGAAATTGCCTTCGCATTTTCTAACGAGAGAATTTCTTCAAAACAGATAAATGCCGCCCAAAAAGAAAGACAAAGGGAAAGGAGTCCAGAAGGACCCTCAGCCCCAAACACCTAAAGCCCAATCACCTCCTAAAGAAAAATTGCTGTCTTCAGCAATGCCTACAAAGTCTTGGATTGATATGGTCTAGGATAAAGAATCTAAAGCTCTAGCCTCACAAGAACAGGTAAAAGAATGGATTGAATCCATTTCAAAATCTCCTGAACTCTTAATGACTCTACAAAGCATTTCAAATATAAAGCCTCTTTCTCAATTTCCAGAGAAAGAAAAAACTGCTTCAAAAGAAATTGTAAAGCCATCATCTTCCAAAGAAATTATTTCTACTGAAAGCTCTTCTTCTTCAGTAGTTGTTTCTCAATTAAAGAAAAAATCGGATTAGACTAATAAAGCCTATCGATAAAATATTTTAGTTATCGAACATGGGTTTTATCACTCTGATCCATTTCAAAGCAATTTAAAGATTTTTCCTAAGGGTTGGTTTTTCAAACCATGGGATTTAACAAAACCCCAGCCCTATTATCAAAGCATTCTTGAATTTACTAACTCAGTGAAATTCAAACATTTCTATCTTTCTAAAGAACACAAAGAACCGGCCTACTCCACGGCCACAATTCTAAATGTCTTAAGTCCAAAGCAATGGGGCGACCCACTTCATAAAACCAAAGATTTCCCCATTAGCTTCCAAAGCCGTTTTGACCATTGTCAGTCCTTTTCTTACTGGGACTATCAACAAGCCTGGTTCAATACATTTTTCTTACAAAATCCAAAGAAATCTCATTCATGGTTATTTTTCTTTAATTCAAAAATAACCATACAAAGCCTTTCAAACTAGTTTCAACAATGGTGGGGCTATTTCGGACCAAACCCAGAAATTCTAACCCCCAATGCTGTAGCCTGCTTAAACCTGTTCAAAGCCCATTATAAGCCCTTAGAATCAGAGAAAATATTCACCCCGTTTCTTTGTTTCTGTACAAAGTTCTTCCTCCCATGGGTCTGGATGTGGGGTCTTCAATTCCACACTGAGGAAGCTCAGCTTTTCTTACAAAGAACCTTCAAAGTAAAATGGTGGTCAAAATTTGACGAAGAGTCAAAATTAACCGAGGCCATCGTTCAAAAATGGCTCTACTCAACAGGACACCTCACTTCTACTATTGAGGAAACTAAAGCCCAGACCACTTTCCTCTCTAAAAAATCTAAGGCCCAATCTTTGTTGGCCTCACTTTGATTTGAAGAATTGCAGAATTTATCGAAGAGGAATATTTCAAAGTAATAGAACAGCTCTTAGCCTCAAGATCTGAGCCTTCAGCACAGGACTCCTCGGATGCCGAAGACGAAGAGCCATTCATATCTTTGGGAGATGACAATGAAGATGATTGTTTTGGCATCTTCCCACCTGTAAAGCATTGTAAATAATTATGTTTATTTTTGTATTTTGTTGACTTGTAAAAAAAAAAAGGCAAAAGCAATTATTTTCTTTTGTATTTTGTTGACTAGATATTTTCCCCCTTCATTCACTATTCCCATCACGGGAAAAAAGCTGTGGGGATAAGATTCTTTTCTTGGGTCCTACAAAGACTTTGAAGACCATAAAGTAAAGATGCTGTCTCCACTCACGGGATTCCCGGGGACTTTCTCACCAATTGAGGTCCTACCCACGTGAAGACCTTATCACTTGTAATTATTTTCTTTTGTAAAGCAACGGGTCTTTGGCTATATAAGTTACCATTAGCCTCCAGTTGAGGGGACCTGAATTCTTTCTCTCTTATCTCTCGAGTTCTCTCCCTTTCTCTCAAAAGATTTCAAAATTGGAAATCAGAGTTGGATGTTAAAGAGATTCTCTTGACTCCAGACATTTTCCAGAAATCTTCTTCTTCTTTCTTCTTTTCTTTTAAAGAATTAAAGTCTCTGTAATTACATGTAAGCATTTAATTTCAATTTTATTTAAAGCATTTAAAGCATATCCTAAAATGAGCCTTATAATTAGAAGAACTCCTAAAGAGAGAGCCTTAAAATAAAAAGAATCTTGAGAGATGCACCGGGGGGGTGGGGAACCAATCCAATTTAATTTGAAAAATTTAAGTTCAAGTTTAAAACAGATAATACTCTAACATGATTAGATTAGATTTTGGCTAACCCGACTAGATCAGATTAACTTTATCTAAAAATTCAAATAAACTAATGTAGAAACAAGTCATCTATTGCACAAATTTTTGACACGATTTGATCATAATCGAACTATATTCAGATGGGATTGGACTAAATTACTAGTTTAGATTTTTTTTTTATTTTTGATCCAATTAACTCAAAACTTGATTGAGTTAATTCAAATATAAATTTGACCACCCAACTTAGAGGGAGTCCTAAAATGAATAGAGCTTTCTAATAGATGGAGGAAAAGAACTCTTTAGTGAGAGAGCCTTAAAGTGAGAAAGACTATCTAATAGAAAGATTGTCCTAAAATGAGAACTTCATATTAGAGTGAACCCTAAGGTGAAAAGGCCTCTATAATAAGGGGAGCCCTGGAATAGAAAAAACTTCCTTAACAGAGGAAGCATCAAAGTAATAATAACTCACTAATAAAGGGAGCCCCAAGAGATAAGGACTCCCTATTAAAAGGAGATATAAAGAGAGAGAAAGAGAGAGAAAAAAACTCTTTAACAAAGGATCATAGTAAGAAAATCTCCTTATGAAAGAAAGTATCCTTTCTTAATAAAGGAATGTCTCAAACTCTTTAAAGTTTCAAGATGCCAAAAAGATTACCATTGTCATGAGAACTTCCTAAACTCCTCAAGTATATAAGATAGCTTCGAAGCTTGCCTTATAGTACGAATTGTCATTCTTATGGTTTGGTTTAGTTGGGTTACAAATTTAGGTTCAATTGGTTATAAACCTTAACTTTACAAATTTATTCTGTCTTAAATCCCACTAAAAACTAACTAATTAAAAAATAAATTTATCATAATCTCATCCAACCCACTAAAAACTAACTAATTAAAAAATAAATTTCTCATAATCTCATCCAAAAATTAACTAATTAGTATTTAAAGAATTCTACATTTAACAATTAACATAAAAAAGACTAACAATTAACCAAAAAATAGCAACTAATTAATGTGTGATCAAAAAATGAATTAGACAACTTAAAGAAGAAGAAATATTTGGCAATAACAAAAGAAAAGAAGAAGAAGAAGAAAAGAAAAAGAGTAGTGGTGGAAAGAAAAGAAGATAAAAAAGAAGAAATGAAGAAATAAAAGAAGAATAAGAGGAGGCGATTGTGACTTAATGTGTTAAGGTAAGATAGATATGGATAAGAATGTCAACAGTTCTTACAAACTCGTAAATTTACCTAAACCCACCAATAAAAAAATTACCTATTGTAGATAATTTTATGGGTTGATGATGGGTTTGGTATTAACAACCAACCCAAAGTTTTATTTTAATAATTTTGTATAAATTTTAATTATTAAAGTTATATTAAAATATATTAATTATAAAAATATAAATCTATTACAGGCAATTCTCTTTACCATCCGTAGATATGGGTTTTTTTAAAAAAAAATTGGCATTTTTTCAATTTATCTAGTGAACCCGATTATGTTGACTATTCCAATTGAACTAAAATAAAATTCGATCAGTTATCCAAACCAAAATATAACTTGATCATTTTAAAATTTTGAATTCAAATTGGTTTAAGACTTTAACCCAAAGCGAATCGAAACCTAAATAAATTTTATGTTTGGTTTGGTTATGGTAAAGCCAATCCAAATGCTAACAAAAACAAGGCAATGCTTATCTTACCGATAATGGAACAAATATATAATAGGTATAAATCATTAATTTTGTTATTTCTTAAATCCAATAGGTGAAAATAATTTTAACCTAAAATAAGGTACACTTATAATAGTAATTTACAAAAATTTTATATTTAATCACATATTTACTTTTTTTAAAATAAGCTCTCATTGATTTTGTATAACTAAATAATTTTATTGTCTATCTCTTCTACATCTATTTTTATAATTTTATAAAGTTTTTACTAATTTTTTGTAAAGATCTAAATAATTATTATATTAATAAAGATTTACAAATTTTAAATATATTTTTATACTTGCATCTATAATTTCTTGTCTCTTTTGAATATATATATATATATATGTATTTTACACACACGTGTATGCATTCACAAATACACACCCTTCTGTTATGATACAATGAATAAACTACCAAAACCTCTAATAATTTCATAAAACATAAAAACCAATAACTTACCACCTTCTAGCTATAGGTAAAGGGTAAAGGGTATGCTTCTATGGAAGATTTTAACTCTCACACTCAATGTATTTCCCTCTCCTAATACATACTATCAATGTTGTCGCATAAATTTTATAATATAAATTTAATATCCTAAATTATAAAAGATATTACATGTGATAAATATCTTATAAATTTAATAAATTATTAGAAATATGGTACAATGAATAAATTATCAAAACCTCTAATAATTTTATAAAACATAAAAACCAATAACTTACCTCTTTCTAGTTATAGGTAAAGGGCAAAGAGGGCTTTTCTATGGAAGATTTTAACCTTTTGATTTGATCAATAGCTCACACATGTGGAGAAGTAATCAATTAAATTGAATGTCATTGTATTTATTAAACAAATTAGGAAACCAAATTTATCTATAAATGATATAAAAAATGTAAACAAAATATTAATTAGAAATTAATAATTTCAATAAAAAAATATAAAATAAAATAAAAAGTTAAGAGATTAAATGAGTAAAGAATTTAATAAAATTGAAAAATTAATAAAAGATTTCAAGATTGAAGATTATGATAGATTAAAGTAAGAGATCATTAATTTAATATAATGAATAAGAACTCAATAAATATAAGATCAAACAAGTTAAAGATTAATAAACAAAATAGAAAAAATTATTGAGCAATTTAATACTACATTTACTATAAATGAAGTTGTAACAATATTACTATCAACCTGTAGTCCGGGGTTTAAAGTCAAACCAAACAACTTATTGATGGTTTTTAATAATTATCATCTTTTCTGAAATTTAAAAATTTTCAGCCCTAGCATACAGGTGATGCAACATAAGCTTCTGCCCAAAAACAAATGCCTAAGGTTTGAAATAAAATAAAATAGCAACAATTTTATTTAATTAAAAAAATAATATAAAGTCTTCTAATCAAGTGGCACCCAATTACCTTGAAGAAGGCTGAGTGCCAGATCATGGCTAAAACTCAATTTTCTCTCCCAATCAGCTACGAACGGATAATCTCTTCTACGAACTTTTTTCACACTAGTTAATAACAAGATCGTATATTTTTTTAAACAAACAAAAATAGACAACAAACCACATGACCACGAGGCAAATGAAATGAGATTAGATCAAATTTTTTCTCCTCCAACTAAGTACGTACTGAACTGCGGTGGCGGTCCGTCATACTATCTACATCAGATACGCAACCGAAGATGGCACCAACAAGAATCGCTCCGCCAAGCACAACTTTCCAAATCTTCCTGCCGAAGCTCAATCTATCGAAAATAACGACGAGAAACCCGTCTTCCATCACACGAATAAAGCCAGTATCTGCCTTTCTTGGCAACTTGGAACGCACAATCAGATTCCCGCTGCCACGCTCGCTTATTATGACCTCCTTCTTGCGTGCAACCCTAACTTCCACCTCGTCATTCTTCCTTTCCCCGAGATGAATCCTGAATTCTGTGCCATTCCACACACCTGCTCCTTTACCGTCAGCCATCGAATAATTTTGAGGTTTAAAATTCAACTCAAGATTAATCAACCGACCAGGCCTGCAGCCTGTGCGTTTTAAGAGTGTGTAAGTGTGATCCACAGAGGCGGCTTGACGTTCTATTTAAAGACGAGTTGACGGGAGGTTATTAAGGGACAGCCGAGCCTCGTTCTTTTATCTTCTAGGAGAAAGTACATCTTACATCTTTAAAATTTCAAAAAAAAAATTTCACATCATAATTTTTTAATGAATGACATTAAAATTTTTATTATTTTTTAAAAAAATTAATTCTAATATTTTATAATAAATAAAAATATAATATTAAAATAAATATAATAATTTATATATTTTAAAATAATTTCAATATTTAAAAGTTATTTTTAATACTTTAGAATCTATTAGATATATTTGATTATATTAAAGTAAATTTTATGATAAATAGAATCATAATATTTAAATGAATATATTAAAAATTTAAATTATTTTGAATATTATGTAAAATAGTAATTTTAACAATGTTAGTATGTGAGAATATTTTAGTTATAGAATATATTTAATATAAATATTTATTTTAAATCTTTAAAATAAATAAAAATATATTATTAAAATAAATATAATAATTTACATATTAAAACTTATTAAAATATTTTAATATTATTAATCTATTATATAAATTATATTATTTTTATTATACTTATATCTATAAAAAAATTTAAAATTAATTATTTGAGATAATAAAAATAAATGATATAATAATTAAAAGAGAATCTTGATATCTCTCTTTAAAATTTTAAAGACGTTGATGATCATTTTATCAAATTTTAAGGTATAGTTGTCATTTTTTCATTATTTTTTTAAAAATAAAATAAATAATTAAAAATATAATTAATAAATATAACATTTATTACGAATATAACATATATCATTCTTTTTAAAAATAAGTGATGATATATTTATAAATTTTTATACAAAGTTATTTGATATTAATATTAATTAAATAAAATAATAAAATAATAAAAATAAAATATTTAAATTAAAAATATATATTTTAATTAATTTAATTATACTATATTAATTTATATAAAAAAATTATATAATCATTTAAGATTATATTATTACTCCTTAAAAAATTGTTGGGCTTCGGTATAGGATCCCAAATACAAAATGGCATATGCGCTATCACAATCAGGGGCAGCGACACGAGGACCACACAAATCAATCAAACGCGATTTTATTTGGTGCTACTCTCCTTCTATAACCCTACTACAGCTGTATCGGTTTTTCTAAGGGCAATCATGTCAATTTAACAAGTATTTATGAGCATTGAAATTTCTACTCTTGAACAAGTCAGCCTTGGGGGAGTGAGATTGACTTTGACTGCGATCAAGAGTAGCGCGTGTTGGCCTAGTCTGATTCAAAGACAAGTTGTCGTTGTTGTTGTTGGGGGTGGGAATTGGTATTATCGTAATTATCTATGTCCCTGTAAATCAACGCCTTTTCTCCAGGTACTTGATGATCCTTTAAGATTAAGACCTGTCCCTTAAAATAAATTTATCCCCAATAAAAATTTACGTATTAATTAATAGTTAATAAATTTAAAAAATAAATTCTATTTATATATATATCACATAGTATAAAATATTAAAAACTCAAACAAATTTAAACCAAGAGTGTTAGCCTCATTTTTTAACCTTTTAGAATGTGGTCAGCTAACTCTCTTACCTGTGCCCTTTGTCCACCAGCACGTTTTTTGTGCTTGTGCTTAAAGTTGCTTTTTCCACAGGGGCAATAATTTCAGGCGATTGAACGCGGTTGCCGAGACAGTCAGCGTGTGCATCCGAATGAAGACAAATAACACTGCAGCTTGGGTGGATTCCACGTTTCGACAATTATTGACTGTGCTTTTTTTTTCCCACACAAATCAATCGAGGCGATTTTATTTGGGGCTATTCTTTCTGCTCTTTTTATTTGTGGAGGCGCATTCTTCTTCTCCTTCTTTAAACCCACTGCGGTATTGTTTTTCCCGGAGCAATCACATCAATCAATTTTTTGCTTTTATTCACTTTATTCCCCAGTGCGTGAGTCGCGATACCGAAGAACGAAAGATCTTCGCCGCTCGTAAAGCAATCGCGTCGCTCAATCATTTGCTTTTATCCATTTATTATGAAAATCAAACCATGTTTTTTTTGGTCTTTCTTGTTTTCAAAAATCTTCAATTGAGGGTGAGAGATTTGGTCTTAAATATAAATGCTCTGACATGTGCCTTAACAAATCTTCTGCTGGCCGGTTGTGTAACAACTCCAGGGTCCAATGTTATGGGTAAAAAGATGGTTAATAGGTCACGTAGCACTCTGTGAATATATTTTGAAATAGGATGTATAACACAACACAACATATACACGTGAGTTGAGTCATATTTAAAATTTTAGGTACACAAGTTTTAAAAATATAACACAATTACAAATAGATTAAAGTATAACATATAAAATATATATATAATAAATATATTTTATTAGTAGATTAGCACGCGACTTATAGGCTATTAATAATATATGGATTAAAATATATTAAAATAAAAATTTTAATGAAAATAAATATAAAATATTATGATTTTATAAATATTTTAAAATTAAAATTTTTAATTTTTTAGCACATGCTTTTAAAAATTAATTTAACTCTTAATTTAAATAAATATTCTAATTTTTTATGTTTATAATTTATTAAATGAAGAAATAAATATCATAATTTTAATAAATAAAATTATAAATATTATGATTTTATAAATGATAAATAAAATTTAGCGATATTAATATTTTATTATTAAAATCATAACTTAGTTTTAGTTAATGGAGATACGTTTCATTTGTGAATTAA
The DNA here is from genome assembly GCA_030449875.1 of Aegle marmelos. Taxonomy (NCBI): domain Eukaryota; kingdom Viridiplantae; phylum Streptophyta; class Magnoliopsida; order Sapindales; family Rutaceae; genus Aegle; species Aegle marmelos. The sequence continues at coordinate 7,929,436 of JASUUL010000142.1, read as the reverse complement.
ATGTTTTTCATATTTATACACAAAAAAAATACAATTATGAACTAAATATTTTTATAATAAATTAAAAATTACATTTTTATTCAATAGAGTACAATTGCAATTATGATATTAGTACTTCTTGTAATTGTTGTTTTGGGATTGTAATTTTAATTTCATTAATTATTATTATGACATATAGAATTAAATTTATGTATTGTGTGTTATGATTAATTATTATGAAATTAAATATGTAGTTGTGAAATTAGGATAAACTCAAAATAAAATATTAATTGCTCTCTTAACTATCATTGTTATTGTTGTTGCTATTGTTATTATTGTTATTGTTGTTATTGTTATTCTTTTGTTATTATTAAGTTGATGAATTTCAAAAAGCACACTAAGCACGTGAATTTTTTTAAGCACACTGAACATATTAACTGAAAGGGGAAAAAAAAAAAAATGATGCGCCTCGATACGACTCACGAAATGGCAAGGGTGGACTTGTGCCATGAACCGCACCAAAACTTCATTAAAAAAAAAAGAAAAAAGAAAGAAGAAGGGCACGGCCTGTTGGCCATTATTAATTATAGGAGGCAGCTTTCATAATCACGGTTGCAAATTCTCTGTCGTTGGCTGTAACTTCTGGGCCAAAAATCTATGTCACTCTTCACAAGCTATTGTGTCTTATCTTTACGTTTGTCGATTAGAGTTGCTGTTCTCGGTGATTGTAAAGTTGAAAGAAAAAAAATTAACCCATATTTCCAACAATATAATTATTATTATGTTCATATTTTGGGTCACGTTCTGACCTTTCATTGGCATGTTTTGATTAATTTCTATTTGTTAACTTCCCGACTTTTCATTACAGTTAATCTAATTTTTAATAAACTTTTCTAGCTCTTTTTTCTCACAATTTTTTTTTCTTGGTTCTAGCTACATTCACACTCTTTTTAATTAATTGTAATTTTGTTGAAAATTTTCAAGTTTATTAGTTGATTTTGGTAAGATATTCCAGCATATTTTCTTCACATTTGCTTAGCTTTATTTTATTAAGAAGCAATTGTATTACTCAATCAACTCATTTTCTTCACTTTTACTCCTTTTAATATCAGTCTACGTTAGTGTTATAAAGATAAAGAGTTATTTAAACCCACTGATTAAAACTAATTTCTACGATATCCATAGAAGTCAGGCCCATTAATAGTTAAGAGTATTCTTGGCTCTCCAAAGTCGCTGTTGAATGTACAAATCCGGCCAAGTTAGTAAAAGGCAAATCAGGTGTGGAATTAATAGTATTCTGCAAGTCGTATCATCAAATCTAATGGTTTACTCACTCCCAGGGATTACACGTTTTATCCTCAACTTTCTTGATGGCATTTTGGGAGTAATATAGACTTAGGAATAATTATTTTTAGGGGGAAAAGAAATGAAAAAGGTTGTGATCGATTAAAAATTGAAAGCTATTTACGTAGTTGAGAAGAATTGTTTAAAGGGATTGAAAATCTCCTAGACTACGTGGCTGTATTATGAAAGGGCTTCGATGCTTCGTTTAGTTGTTAATAATTAGAATAAGTTACAATAGGAATTTGAATGAAATCTGTATTTGCTTGGCAAAATAAGAAGAGGAACATGAATCATTTTAATAGGCCTCACAATATTTTGAAAATCAAGAAATATTAGTAATTAATAATAATAAATATTTTATTCTAAGAAAATATTAATTTTGCACTATATTATTATTGATAATATTTCATTTGTGTTGCTCTAATTAATAATTTTTTATTTACATCATTAAAATTAAAATTAAAAAAATTATAATTTACATAATCAAGAATATTAGTTATTATTATTAATTTACAAATATAACAAAATAAATATTTTATTAATATATTTTTAATTAATTTTGTATTTAAAAATTATAATTCTTTAAATAAAGGTGAAACTGTAGTTTGAAACTATTTACTCATAATCCAAGACAATATAAATACATAAATTAGATTTTAGTTTCAATTCTATGTATCCATTCCAATAAATAACCTATCTTCACTCTTACTCTATACTCTTAATTCTAGAATTTCTACTTCAATCCAAAATATAAAATTATCTTAAATACAACTTAAGTTTTTTGTAAAATTATAACCAGTTAACCCTTTTTCATTATGAATTAGGAATATTTGTACAAAACATAGTCTAACTATCTTTTGAAAATAAGCAACCAACCAACCACAATCCCCAAAAAAACGTAAGTCCCATTGAACATAAATAGCTAACCCACTAATACATAATAAAAAATAACTAATATAATGAAATCGAAATCAATTAATAAAAGATTAAATAAAGTAATGATCGTGTCATTCTATCCCCTTTAAAGTACCTTGGTCCTCAACTGTGAGCTTATATATATATATATATATATATATAACTGTCTTTTAGTTCAAAATTCACAGCATCATTTTAGTTGTTTCTCTATTGTTAAGATTTGCCCCTTATTTGTTGTTTATCTCTGATACCAAATGTTACAGACTCAAATCTCTTGTAAAAATAACTTGAACGAAATAAAATATATTCACTAGAAATAGGTTAATTTACAGAAACATAGACCTCAAAATTCACTAGAAATAGGTTAATCTGCAGAAATATAGACCTCAAAATATATATTGGTTTTTCAAAGAATCAATAAACTCCCAAAGAAAAAAATAAAACTCAACTTACAATGAAATTATAACTTCATCATGGATTAGGAATATTTTAACAAAATATTATAGTCCACCTATGATATGAGCCATGAAGCCATGCAATCCCATTATTCATGCCGTTATTCCTTCAGCCTGACAAGTCATTATTTGTGTCATTATTGATGGAGCCATGCAACTAATTGCACGTATTATGTTTAATTGTTATTTCAAATTTACTAGTTTGTGGCTTTTGATCAATAATTCCACGATGTGCTGATTTTCAGCTTAGTGAAAGCTGATTTTCTAATTTTTAGCATCGTTTGTTATTCTTAAGTTGTAAAGACAATTATATATATTCAAAGTGTCTTCAATAAAAGTCAGTGACTGAAAAAAGCCAAATCATATTCTCTTTCTCTTCTCTCAGTCCTTCACATTCGGAACTCTCAGCTTCCCACTCCTAGGCAACTTAGTGCTCGTTTGCCTAATTTTCTATCTTTGCTTGACTCTATAGTTGTTTCTTTTACCCATGTATTTCGAGAATGTAATGTTGCCACTGATATGGTGGCTAACATGGAATCTAAGGTGAATGTTTGTATCTGGTGGGATGCTGCTCCGATTGAGATTTTATCTTGTTCTTCAAAAAATGCTCATGGCCTTCACTCGCATCGGTTTTGTTAGCCGATTGTTCTGTCAGGTTTTGTGTTTGTTGTTGTTGGGCGATGACCTTTTGCTTGCTTTAGTTTTTATACTTTTTGTTGGATTATATATGTTTCAAATTTTTTGTCCCGAGAGTTGTAATAATTAAATAAAGGATTAATTTTAAATTACCTCCTTTGTGAATTGCTGTTTTTAAATAGTCCTTCTCATTTTTAAAAATCTTAGTTTATTAACTATTTTTGTTAAGAAGATAAAAAATTCATCAACTCATTCTCATTTTTCCAAGTAATTTGAGGTCTTTACAAATAAGGATAAAGATTTGAAACTATTTAATTCACAAGAGAAAATCTGAAGTTTACCCTCAAATAAATTATTGTCTAATAAAAATTTGATATTAAAAACTCCCAAAAAAATATTATTTTTCATTTATCAATTGATGCAATTGGAATTCTTTTCAATGCCTTTATTGGAATATTAGCTGTGATATTAGCTGTACACAATGACCGAATAAATTAATTATAGAAAGATTAGTTGTAGAGATACGTAGGAATATTAGCCCCTTAATTTTGGGAACAAGACTTTTGTATCTATGTACGTGACTTTGTTAATGCAGGGAGAAAAAGAGGATTTTCAATTCTGACATATATTCTTTACATGGTATCAGAGCCACATGGATATGGCTAAGAATGGTAGTGATAACAAGAAGAAGGAAGGTGATGATGGATTGTCAAAGAACACAACATCACCATATTTTCTCTCGGCCAACAACAATCTATGAAACATCATCACACAAATTCAATTGAAAGGAGACAATTATGACGAATGGGCACAAGCAATGAGAACGGCGTTACTGGCCAAGGAAAAATTTGGCTTCATCGATGGTACAGTGATGTAGCCTTCGAATGATTCTACGACACAGGAAGATTAGTGGACAGTTAACTCTATGCTAATATCATGGATCTTGAACACAATCGAACCAACTTTGCGCTCAACTATAACTTACATGGAGGTTGCAAAGGAACTTTGGGATGATATCAAGGAATGGTTCTGAGCAGGAAATGGACCACGTATTCACCAACTTAAATATGAGTTGGCTGAATATAAACAACGAGGTATAACTATTATGAGTTACTATGGCAAATTAAAAATGATGTGGGAGAAATTGGGAAACTATGAGCCATACCTGACATGCCAATATAAATAATGCAAATGCAACATCGACGCGGAATTAGATAAGAGGCGTGAAGAGGAAAGGTTGCACCAGTTTTTGATGGGCTTGGATGACTTAACTTATAGGATAGTGCACTCTAATATCTTGAGCACTAAATCATTGCCAACTTTGAATCAAGCACATGCTATGATTATTCAGAAAGAGCGAGTATGAAGCATAACCCGTAGGAAAGAGCAATTGGGTGAGCCTATGGCCTTTGTAGTACAAACAACAACGAGTTTGAAGGGACGAAATGAGAATAAGGACAAATTTGTAGTGTGCTCAAATTACAAGAGAATAGGGCATGATACAGAGTCATGCTTTCGGCTAATTGGGTACCCCGATTGGTGGGGGAATCGACCTCGAGGAAGTGGACATGGAGCAGGCCATGGACAAAGAGGCCAGAAGCAACCTGTTACATTGGGAGGAAAAGGACGTAGTGGACAAATTCGGGCTAACGCAGCACAAGTAACGACACAGGGAAGCACGGCTCAAGGACAAATAAACGAAGCAGATAAAAGTGGATTGAGCGGATTGAGAAGTGAACAATAGAGTTTATTACTTAATTTATTAAACTCGCAAAGAGAAGGAAATCAAGGCCGATTGAGTGGTAAACATAAGATAATGGAATGAATAATTGACAGCAGTGCATCTTATCATATGACAGAAAGCCTTAAATCGATGAGTGATGTAAAGAAAGTCTTCTCGTGTCCTGTTGGGCTACCAGATGGGAAGGAAGCAATAGCAGAAAAAGAAGGAACCATAATATTGGATAAACACATAAAATTGAATAATGTGTTATATGCGCCTAATTTGACGTGTAACTTAATTTCAGTAGCACAGTTGATTAAGGAGTTAAATTACATAGTCTAGTTCGCTAATAAATTTTATGTTATACAAGACCGTAATTCGAGGATACTGATTGGTGCAGTGAGCAACGCAAGGGGCTCTATTACTTTCGGAGTATAATGTCACTCAAAGTTATGAAAACAACAAAACAACACACAGTTCACACAGTTGATCTTTGGCATCAAAGATTAGGCCATCCTTCCGACAAAGTCATTAAGTTATTGCCCATTATTAATAAAAATAGTACTAAAAGCACTGATGGATGTGATGTTTGTTTCTGAGGAAAACATTGTCGAGGAGATTTTATATTCAGTAACAATATGGCATCTACTATTTTTGAGAAGATTCATTGTGATTTGTGGGGGTCCTTATAGAACTTTGACTTTTTATGGTGCATATTATTTTTTTACTATAGTTGATGATTTCTCTAGAGGTGTGTGGGTTTATTTATTAAATAATAAAGGCAAAGTGGCACAAACTATTCAAAATTTCTTTGCTATGGTTCATAGACAATTTAATAAACATGTCAAAATATTACGTAGTGATAATGGGATTAAGTTCACTAACTTAGATGATTATTTTGTAGAGAAAGGTATCATACATCAAACCTCGTGTGTTAGAACCCCTCAACAAAATAGGAAAGCAGAACAGAAACATCATCATATACTCAATGTAGCACGAGCACTGCGCTTCCAAGTGAATTTGCCCATTGAGTTTTGTGGGGAATATATATTGACAGCTGCATACTTGATTAATCGAACCCCATCCGATTTGTTACAAGGAAAAACACCTTATGAAATATTTTTTGGTGAAACCCCTTCATATATAAATATCTGAGTGTTCGAATGTTTGGCTTATGCTCATAATCAAAGGCATAGAGGAGATAAATTTGCCAGTCAAAGTAGGAAATGTGTTTTTATTGGGTACCCTTATGGGAAGATAGGGTGGAGCTTATATGATCTGAACTCAGGTGAGTTCTTTATCTTGAGGGATGTTGTGTTAAAAGAACATGAATTTCCTTATATGAACAAAGACATCAATGAGCAAGGCAAGATAAAAAACAATGGGTTCAATGACTTGGTTGCCGACGAGGAAACGGTGTGGGAAGCCATTGTGAGTGAAAACTTAGACATAGAGCACTACTCTAAGATGTCGTACGAAATGAAAGATGAGACAAGGGATGACGAGCAAGGAACTTCACAAGATAAAAAAGGATCAAGGAGGAATAGAAGATATAGATAATGGATAATTCGTTGAAATTTCTCCATATGATGTGCAAGATCGAGGAATATCTATAGCAAGGGAGGGTGCCAGTGAGACTCTGGACAATCAATAATCTAATGTTATGCGAGGGCGTGGTTATCGGCAACGTCAATCATCCACTAAATTACGAGATTATGTTTTAGACACGGTACAACAGTTGAACTCCTTATCGAGCCCCTATGTAAGCTCACTTGCCTATATGCATTCCTTAGGTAGTTCTTATCCTATAACACACTATGTGAAATGTGATAAGTTTTCCTTGTGACATTGTGTTTTCTTGGCAGCTATTACTGTAGAAGTTAAGCCCAATTCATTCGCTGAAGCCGTAAAAGATGAAAAATGGAGAGATGCAATGAAAAGAGAGATACAGGTGTTGGAAGACAATAAGACATGGACTGTAGAAAATTTACCACCCGAAAAATGAGCTATAAATTGTAAATGGGTATATAAGATCAAATATAATGCTGATGGAACAGTTGAGCACCATAAGGCTAGATTGGTAATTCTTGGGAACAAGCAAGTTGGAGGGCTTGATTATAATAAGACGTTTGTGCTAGTGGCAGAGATGGTTACAGTACGTACTTTCCTGGTAACAGCAGCAGTAATTAAGAATTAGGAACTCCATCAGATGGATGTGCATAATGCATTTTTACATGGCGACTTGGAAGAAGAGGTGTACATATGTATGCCTTCTGGTTTTCATTTAAAAAAATCAGGGATGATATATCATTTAAAAAAATCTTTGTATGGAATAAAGCAAGCTCCCCAGTGTTGGTTTGCAAAATTAGTTACTGCTTTAAAGAGTTATGGCTTCAGGCAATCATACTCGGACTCTTCTCTTTTTAGTTGCACCAAGGCAAGGTGCAAATCAATATCCTTGTAATGCTGATGACATTGTGGTCTCTGGTAATGATCATGCAGTTATTCAGATTGTCAAGGAGTATTTGAGCAAGTGCTTCCATATGAGAGATTTAGGAGTGTTGAAATCTTTCATAGGAATTGAAGTAGCCCGAAGCCCTTAAGGGATTTTTTTGTGTCAACATAAATATGTGTTAGATATTATCTTTGAGGTTGGTCTGTTAAGAGCTAAACCTGTAATTTTTTCACTCAACCAAAATCATAATTTAGCTTCAGCAGATGGAGCTCTTTTATCTAATCTTGAACGTTATAGATGTTTGGTGGGCCGACTTATTTATCTCTTAGTTACACGCACTGAGTTATCTTAAAGTGTGCATGTATTAGCACAATTCATGCAATAGTCACGGGAAGATCATTGGAAGGCTGCTTTACGCGTTGTAAGCTACTTGAAAGGGCATCCTAGTCAAGGAATCATGTTCAGGTTAGATTGTAATTTACAACTATCCGCTTTGTGTGATTCAGATTGGGCAAGTTGTCCGCTGACTCATAGTTCTTTGTCTGGCTGGTTTATTCTACTAGGGAGTTCACCAATCTCCTAGAAGACTAAAAAATAACATACTATGTCTCGGTTGTTAGTTGAGCCCGAATATCGATCTATGGCAACAACTACTTAGAAATTAAAATGGTTGAAAGCACTGCTCTTGGAACTTGGCATGGAGCATTCAAATGCGATGAGGCTTTATTGTGATAATCAAGCAGCCTTACACATTAAAGCAAATCTAGTGTCTCATGAGAGGACAAAACATGTTGAGATTGACTGTCATTTTGTTTGTGATGAGGTTCGCATTGGTAACATTCGACCAACTTATGTTTCAACCTCTGCACAGCTGGCTGATATATTTACAAAGGCATTAGGTTGACGACAGTTTGAGTTTTTACTTCACAAGTTGGGCATTCAGGACTTGCATGCTCCAACTTGAGAGGGAGTACTGGAATATTAATTGTGCACAATGACAAAATAAATTAATTATAAAAAAATTAGTTGTAAAGATACAAACAAACTTTTGTATATATGTACGTGACTTTGTCGATGCATAAAGAAAAAGAGGATTTTCAATTCGGACATATATTATTTACACCTTTCATGTCAAAACCACCATCAACTTCAAACGCAAAAAAAAAAAAAGAACGTATTTGCGCACGTTTGGCACGGAAGATTGCACATACATAGAGGTACTCATGGGATAATAGCTACCTTCTATGTCTGGCATGCAAGATTGCACAACTACCTTCTATGTCTTCAAGTTGTCTTTCTAGTTCTTCAACATGGGATAATAGCTCTGGTGGCCGTAAATCCCAAATAAGATGTGATTTACAAACTCATATTAAGCCTTTTAAGTGAACTTTTACACATACAAATTCTCTTAGATGTTTCAAAAGGAACCTTTTGATAGAGGTACTCATGACACGAACAAAAAATGGTGAGATGAAACATAATTGTCAGAATAAACGCAATAAAAAGAAAAATGGAATGCACTTCGTTCAAGAAGAAAAGAAATCAAACAATTCAAACTGTAAATAGTGAAATAAAATAACAAAAACGTTAAAGCAAAAACGCTTAATGAAAATTTGGGACGTCACTCGAGTTGATTTTGGTGCCGCCGCTTAGTTGGTGCTTCAGATATAGTTTTAATCTTTGATCATTAACTTTAAATGTGACACCGTCCTTTGGATTCTCAATTTCTACAACATCATATGCATAAATATTTTTTTACAGCAAATAGGCCACTCCGCTTGGACTTTAACTTCCTTGGAAATAAATGAAGACGAGAGTATATGCACAAAGATTGCAACAAAATGGCATTGAAAAACCAATCATTATGTCCAAGCATCTCCTCTTTCACATACAAAACATGAGTAGGCTTTATATGACAAATCTGAGACCTTTCCCCCTAAAAAATTACACCAAATCACTATCAAAGATACAATGGCCAACAAATTCAACATCCTTTACTACCAAAGAACTACTAACCTTGGACAATGGGTACCTTAAGGACTCTATGTCCCAATCCAGCTATAACCAAGGTCTTCCAAAATTTATTTTTCTGTCATTCTCCTCCTCACTCTAGTTGCGTTCCTCAGAATATTCCTTTGACAACAAGATGTGAGCAGCATCATTATTAGGTAGCATAGAAGTAGCTTCTTAAGCTCATTCTCCTAATTCCTATGTATCCGACAACCACTAAGCAAGGATCTATGAAACGCGGGCAAAGACTGAAAAAGACAATCTTTTGACGTTGTAATTTTATTTTTTCGCTTTTTCGGGAATTCATTTCTCCTTCCTTGTTCTAAAGATAGGAACGAACTCCCTTCTTCTAAATATATTTTTCATTATTATTCTTCTACTAATGTTTCACTTTTAGCGTTTTTGTATTATATAATTTATATTAATTTAAAAAATTTTAATTATTGGATTAATTTAATTTAACATGCTTTTGAAAAAATTACTAAAAAAAACACTCTTAAATTGACTCCAAAATATAAAAATTTGAAGTAAATCATTAAAAAGACCACCAGTTGATTCTTTGCAGACCCTAAGTTATCCCCACTTGGCATTTGGACATTTAACCAACTACTTATGCCTTTAGGTGTTGCTTTTTTTTTTTCTAAATATAATTTTAAAAAAAATTTTTAGTTTTTTTTTTTATTTTTTTCCTTTATTCTCTTAGCTTTTTATAAAGCCATCTCTCCTACAGTCCGCAGAAGATAAAAGCTTCCGTGAATTATCAAAATCGCTCTCTTACATTTCTTTAAAATTTATGAGGGCTTAATTGAATTTTGGGTTGTGTTAGTAGTATTATTGATCTGAGCGAATCTCAATTAAATTCTAATTATAAGTATATGAGTTGGATCGTACCTTAATAAAAAATAAATAAAGAAAGAAATAATGAAGTAAAGAGGTGATTTCCATCAATTGTTAAAAAAAAAATTATTCATGTGAAACGAATGGTATTTTAACTTCAACAATTGATTGATGCATACCTAGGAAAGTTTTAATTTAACAGTTTGAGCATAGTGTTGGGGAGTTTGGATTTAGAAAAATTGAAAAGAAAAGGAGGGGAAGGAATAAAATATAGAATATATAATTTCATTTTAATATAAATAACTATTAATTTTCTTTTCTTCCCCATTTTCTCCCCATCTCTCTCTTTCAATTCTATCCTTCTTGCATTTCTTCTAACCTAGCATATGCTATAAATATATGTAAAATAATTTGTCCTGATTCATACAAGAGAATCATAGCCATTGCCTTAGTTTTCTTACCGCACATAAAATTTTCTCTCACATTTTAAGCTAACTTAAAAATTTCAAGATGCTACCAAAAAAAAAAAATTTAAGAATTTAACATAACATTAAAGACCAATAACGAAATGCAAATTTTGGTGAGACATAACGCTGGATTTGATGTAGCATAAACTAAGATAATGTTTGTTTTCGGATGGGATTGAGAGTATTAAATAGAAGGAATTTTGACATTAGGAGCGTGAAGTGAGAGTATGAGTGGAAATAGATTAGGCAAATATGTGCCAGAATAATAAGAAAACTTTTGTTATGCTAAATGGTGCAAACTTCAATTCATCCCTTCCTAATAAAGATCTTCAATTTACCCTTAAAAAACATGAAAACCTCAATTTACCTTGATGTTTGTTTAGACGATGAGCGTAAATGAAATTTTATTTGTTTGTTTTTTAGTAGTAAAAAGGGATAAGATGATGCTTTCACATTTTTTAGGGTGAAATAGAGATTCTTAGAGTTTAAATTGAAGTCTATGTGTAAATTAATTCGCATAAGTAATTTAATGTTCACCCTTCAATTAACTCAAACAATTTAGTAAAATAAAATTTCGTTAAAATACAAGGGTTAAGAGTTTTTTTTTCTTTTTCCTTCTTGTGAGGATGCAGCCTCACCTTAAAAGGAAATGGATTTAGAGTTCAGGTATTACTGGCACCGATATAGTAATAGTGATCATTATTAGTATTTCAACAAATTACTCTCTTGCAGGTTGATTCAGCGATATATGTGCAACAACATAGTGTCGGATGCTCTCATAAAAGACACATGGCATAACGGTGCATATTTATAATGGATTAATTTCTTTGTCTATTAAGACACAGTTTCAATTTACTACACTCGATCATTATTGCAAAAGCACTGACAAAAGATAAAAGAAATAACTGATTTTCAAAATCACTTGCATCCCCCTGGGGGACAATAGTAGATATAGTCTGCGAGAGCTTTCTTTAACTTCGCAAACAAACAATCTTCCTTTGTAAGCCCTGAGCAATCAACAGTGTCAGGCGATGCTGTAGGATTAATGAAAAATGAAGCATCTAGTTGAGATCCTTGGCTAATACGACTAGCTGAAATAAGTGCGCTTTCAGTGCTTGCCACTACAAGCAAAGCCAAGATGATGAAACTAAGACTCTTCGACATATTGCTACTTTTTAGGTGAATTGTAAATAACTTAATTAAAAACTAAAAGAGATCTACAACAATTAGAAAGGCACGAGCCTTTATTTATATGAATGAATATGCGAAGCGAGTTGCAATGGCTTTAATGGAATTGAAAGACTCCATAAATGAGGATTAAATAAGTTATGTTGTATTTGTTCATATTAATATTGACTTTAATGTCATGTTGCATTATGAAGGCAATGTTAACAAACATTTAATTGATTTTATTGTTTCTAGTGCTATTATTTTGTTTAGTTTATCATTAGATTCTTTCCCTTTGTATCAATTTTCGAGCTACTTTTTTTCAATATATAAAGATGTTTCTACAAGCCATACCCTCCGATGAAATTAACCTCATCCCAGTTTAAGTAAGCTAGTGACGCAATACAATGCTATATATTTTAGTAAAACTTCTATAAATTAATGATGATGAAATCATATAGTATGTATTAATTTAAAGAGATATTGATATTAATCAATCAATGACTTATGTAAGAGATTATGTTCTATAATTCTATGGTCACATTCGCCTTTGTCCTTTTATTGAATTTGCCTATAGTTCTAACTCAAAATTCATAAATACTACCTTCTATGTCTTCAAGTTGTCTTTCTAGTTCTTCAACATGGGATAATAGCTCTGGTGGCCGTAAATCCCAAATAAGATGTGATTTACAAACTCATATTAAGCCTTTTAAGTGAACTTTTACACATACAAATTCTCTTAGATGTTTCAAAAGGAACCTTTTGATAGAGGTACTCATGACACGAACAAAAAATGGTGAGATGAAACATAATTGTCAGAAATAAACGCAATAAAAAGAAAAATGGAATGCACTTCGTTCAAGAAGAAAAGAAATCAAACAATTCAAACTGTAAATAGTGAAACAAAATAACAAAAACGTTAAAGCAAAAACGCTTAATGAAAATTTGGGACGTCACTCGAGTTGATTTTGGTGCCAGCTTCGCTTAGTTGGTGCTTCAGATATAGTTTTAATCTTTGATCATTAACTTTAAATGTGACACCGTCCTTTGGATTCTCAATTTCTACAACATCATATGCATAAATATTTTTTTACAGCAAATAGGCCACTCCGCTTGGACTTTAACTTCCTTGGAAATAAATGAAGACGAGAGTATATGCACAAAGATTGCAACAAAATGGCATTGAAAAACCAATCATTATGTCCAAGCATCTCCTCTTTCACATACAAAACATGAGTAGGCTTTATATGACAAATCTGAGACCTTTCACCCTAAAAAATTACACCAAATCACTATCAAAGATACAATGGCCAACAAATTCAACATCCTTCACGGCCAGCAACTACTAACCTTGGACAATGGGTACCTTAAGGACTCTATGTCCCAATCCAGCTATAACCAAGGTCTTCCAAAATTTATTTTTCTGTCATTCTCCTCCTCACTCTAGTTGCGTTCCTCAGAATATTCCTTTGACAACAAGATGTGAGCAGCATCATTATTAGGTAGCATAGAAGTAGCTTCTTAGAAGCTCATTCTCCTAATTCCTATGTATCCGACAACCACTAAGCAAGGATCTATAAAACGGCGGGCAAAGACTGAAAAAGACAATCTTTTGACGTTGTAATTTTATTTTTTCGCTTTTTCGGGAATTCATTTCTCCTTCCTTGTTCTAAAGATAGGAACTCCCTTCTTCTAAATATATTTTTCATTATTATTCGTATAATAATGTTTCACTTTTAGCGTTTTTGTATTATATAATTTATTTTATTTTAAAAATTTTTAATTATTGGATTAATTTAATTTAACATGCTTTTGAAAAAATTACTAAAAAAAACACTCTTAAATTGACTCCAAAATATAAAACTTTGAAGTAAAGCATTAAAAAGACCACCAGTTGATTGCTGCAGACCCCGGTTATCCCCACTTGGCATTTGGACATTTAACCAACTACTTATGCCTTTAGGTGTTGCTTTTTTTTTTTTAAATATAATTTTAAAAAAAATTTTTAGTTTTTTTTTATTTTTTTCCTTTATTCTCTTAGCTTTTTATAAAGCCATCTCTCCTACAGTCCGCAGAAGATAAAAGCTTCCGTGAATTATCAAAATCGCTCTCTTACATTTCTTTAAAATTTATGAGGGCTTAATTGAATTTTGGGTTGTGTTAGTAGTATTATTGATCTGAGCGAATCTCAATTAAATTCTAATTATAAGTATATGAGTTGGATCGTACCTTAATAAAAAATAAATAAAGAAAGAAATAATGAAGTAAAGAGGTGATTTCCATCAATTGTTAAAAAAAAAATTATTCATGTGAAACGAATGGTATTTTAACTTCAACAATTGATTGATGCATACCTAGGAAAGTTTTAATTTAACAGTTTGAGCATAGTGTTGGGGAGTTTGGATTTAGAAAAATTGAAAAGAAAAGGAGGGGAAAGGAATAAAATATAGAATATATAATTTCATTTTAATATAAATAACTATTAATTTTCTTTTCTTCCCCATTTTCTCCCCATCTCTCTCTTTCAATTCTATCCTTCTTGCATTTCTTCTAACCTAGCATATGCTATAAATATATGTAAAATAATTTGTCCTGATTCATACAAGAGAATCATAGCCATTGCCTTAGTTTTCTTACCGCACATAAAATTTTCTCTCACATTTTAAGCTAACTTAAAAATTTCAAGATGCTACCAAAAAAAAAAATGTAAAGTATTAAACATAACATTAAAGACCAATAAACAAAAGAAAAAAGAGGTGAGACATAACGCTGGATTTGAAGTATCATAAACTAAGATAATGTTTGTTTTTCGGATGGGATTGAGAGTATTAAATAGAAGGAATTTTGACATTAGGAGCGTGAAGTGAGAGTATGAGTGGAAATAGATTAGGCAAATATGTGCCAGAATAATAAGAAAACTTTTGTTATGCTAAATGGTGCAAACTTCAATTCATCCCTTCCTAATAAAGATCTTCAATTTACCCTTAAAAAACATGAAAACCTCAATTTACCTTGATGTTTGTTTAGACGATGAGCGTAAATGAAATTTTATTTGTTTGTTTTTTAGTAGTAAAAAGGGATAAGATGATGCTTTCACATTTTTTAGGGTGAAATAGAGATTCTTAGAGTTTAAATTGAAGTCTATGTGTAAATTAATTCGCATAAGTAATTTAATGTTCACCCTTCAATTAACTCAAACAATTTAGTAAAATAAAATTTCGTTAAAATACAAGGGTTAAGAGTTTTTTTTTCTTTTTCCTTCTTGTGAGGATGCAGCCTCACCTTAAAAGGAAATGGATTTAGAGTTCAGGTATTACTGGCACCGATATAGTAATAGTGATCATTATTAGTATTTCAACAAATTACTCTCTTGCAGTTGATTCAAATATATATGTGCAACAACATAGTGTCGGATGCTCTCATAAAAGACACATGGCATAACGGTGCATATTTATAATGGATTAATTTCTTCGTCTATTAAGACACAGTTTCAATTTACTACACTCGATCATTATTGCAAAAGCACTGACAAAAGATAAAAGAAATAACTGATTTTCAAAATCACTTGAATCCCCTGGGGACAATAGTAGATATAGTCTGCGAGAGCTTTCTTTAACTTCGCAAACAAACAATCTTCCTTTGTAAGCCCTGAGCAATCAACAGTGTCAGGCGATGCTGTAGGATTAATGAAAAATGAAGCATCTAGTTGAGATCCTTGGCTAATACGACTAGCTGAAATAAGTGCGCTTTCAGTGCTTGCCACTACAAGCAAAGCCAAGATGATGAAACTAAGACTCTTCGACATATTGCTACTTTTTAGGTGAATTGTAAATAACTTAATTAAAAACTAAAAGAGATCTACAACAATTAGAAAGGCACGAGCCTTTATTTATATGAATGAATATGCGAAGCGAGTTGCAATGGCTTTAATGGAATTGAAAGACTCCATAAATGAGGATTAAATAAGTTATGTTGTATTTGTTCATATTAATATTGACTTTAATGTCATGTTGCATTATGAAGGCAATGTTAACAAACATTTAATTGATTTTATTGTTTCTAGTGCTATTATTTTGTTTAGTTTATCATTAGATTCTTTCCCTTTGTATCAATTTTCGAGCTACTTTTTTTCAATATATAAAGATGTTTCTACAAGCCATACCCTCCGATGAAATTAACCTCATCCCAGTTTAAGTAAGCCAGTGACGCAATACAATGCTATATATTTTAGTAAAACTTCTATAAATTAATGATGATGAAATCATATAGTATGTATTAATTTAAAGAGATATTGATATTAATCAATCAATGACTTATGTAAGAGATTATGTTCTATAATTCTATGGTCACATTCGCCTTTGTCCTTTTATTGAATTTGCCTATAGTTCTAACTGAAATTCATAAATACTACCTTCTATGTCTTCAAGTTGTCTTTCTAGTTCTTCAACATGGGATAATAGCTCTGGTGGCCGTAAATCCCAAATAAGATGTGATTTACAAACTCATATTAAGCCTTTTAAGTGAACTTTTACACATACAAATTCTCTTAGATGTTTCAAAAGGAACCTTTTGATAGAGGTACTCATGACACGAACAAAAAATGGTGAGATGAAACATAATTGTCAGAATAAACGCAATAAAAAGAAAAATGGAATGCACTTCGTTCAAGAAGAAAAGAAATCAAACAATTCAAACTGTAAATAGTGAAACAAAATAACAAAAACGTTAAAGCAAAAACGCTTAATGAAAATTTGGGACGTCACTCGAGTTGATTTTGGTGCCAGCTTCGCTTAGTTGGTGCTTCAGATATAGTTTTAATCTTTGATCATTAACTTTAAATGTGACACCGTCCTTTGGATTCTCAATTTCTACAACATCATATGCATAAATATTTTTTTACAGCAAATAGGCCACTCCGCTTGGACTTTAACTTCCTTGGAAATAAATGAAGACGAGAGTATATGCACAAAGATTGCAACAAAATGGCATTGAAAAACCAATCATTATGTCCAAGCATCTCCTCTTTCACATACAAAACATGAGTAGGCTTTATATGACAAATCTGAGACCTTTCCCCCTAAAAAATTACACCAAATCACTATCAAAGATACAATGGCCAACAAATTCAACATCCTTTACGGCCAGCAACTACTAACCTTGGACAATGGGTACCTTAAGGACTCTATGTCCCAATCCAGCTATAACCAAGGTCTTCCAAAATTTATTTTTCTGTCATTCTCCTCCTCACTCTAGTTGCGTTCCTCAGAATATTCCTTTGACAACAAGATGTGAGCAGCATCATTATTAGGTAGCATAGAAGTAGCTTCTTAGAAGCTCATTCTCCTAATTCCTATGTATCCGACAACCACTAAGCAAGGATCTATAAAACGGCGGGCAAAGACTGAAAAAGACAATCTTTTGACGTTGTAATTTTATTTTTTCGCTTTTTCGGGAATTCATTTCTCCTTCCTTGTTCTAAAGATAGGAACGAACTCCCTTCTTCTAAATATATTTTTCATTATTATTCTTCTACTAATGTTTCACTTTTAGCGTTTTTGTATTATATAATTTATATTAATTTAAAAAATTTTAATTATTGGATTAATTTAATTTAACATGCTTTTGAAAAAATTACTAAAAAAAACACTCTTAAATTGACTCCAAAATATAAAACTTTGAAGTAAAGCATTAAAAAGACCACCAGTTGATTGCTGCAGACCCCGGTTATCCCCACTTGGCATTTGGACATTTAACCAACTACTTATGCCTTTAGGTGTTGCTTTTTTTTTTTTCTAAATATAATTTTAAAAAAAATTTTTAGTTTTTTTTTTATTTTTTTCCTTTATTCTCTTAGCTTTTTATAAAGCCATCTCTCCTACAGTCCGCAGAAGATAAAAGCTTCCGTGAATTATCAAAATCGCTCTCTTACATTTCTTTAAAATTTATGAGGGCTTAATTGAATTTTGGGTTGTGTTAGTAGTATTATTGATCTGAGCGAATCTCAATTAAATTCTAATTATAAGTATATGAGTTGGATCGTACCTTAATAAAAAATAAATAAAGAAAGAAATAATGAAGTAAAGAGGTGATTTCCATCAATTGTTAAAAAAAAAATTATTCATGTGAAACGAATGGTATTTTAACTTCAACAATTGATTGATGCATACCTAGGAAAGTTTTAATTTAACAGTTTGAGCATAGTGTTGGGGAGTTTGGATTTAGAAAAATTGAAAAGAAAAGGAGGGGAAAGGAATAAAATATAGAATATATAATTTCATTTTAATATAAATAACTATTAATTTTCTTTTCTTCCCCATTTTCTCCCCATCTCTCTCTTTCAATTCTATCCTTCTTGCATTTCTTCTAACCTAGCATATGCTATAAATATATGTAAAATAATTTGTCCTGATTCATACAAGAGAATCATAGCCATTGCCTTAGTTTTCTTACCGCACATAAAATTTTCTCTCACATTTTAAGCTAACTTAAAAATTTCAAGATGCTACCAAAAAAAAAAAATTTAAGAATTTAACATAACATTAAAGACCAATAACGAAATGCAAATTTTGGTGAGACATAACGCTGGATTTGATGTAGCATAAACTAAGATAATGTTTGTTTTCGGATGGGATTGAGAGTATTAAATAGAAGGAATTTTGACATTAGGAGCGTGAAGTGAGAGTATGAGTGGAAATAGATTAGGCAAATATGTGCCAGAATAATAAGAAAACTTTTGTTATGCTAAATGGTGCAAACTTCAATTCATCCCTTCCTAATAAAGATCTTCAATTTACCCTTAAAAAACATGAAAACCTCAATTTACCTTGATGTTTGTTTAGACGATGAGCGTAAATGAAATTTTATTTGTTTGTTTTTTAGTAGTAAAAAGGGATAAGATGATGCTTTCACATTTTTTAGGGTGAAATAGAGATTCTTAGAGTTTAAATTGAAGTCTATGTGTAAATTAATTCGCATAAGTAATTTAATGTTCACCCTTCAATTAACTCAAACAATTTAGTAAAATAAAATTTCGTTAAAATACAAGGGTTAAGAGTTTTTTTTTTCTTTTTCCTTCTTGTGAGGATGCAGCCTCACCTTAAAAGGAAATGGATTTAGAGTTCAGGTATTACTGGCACCGATATAGTAATAGTGATCATTATTAGTATTTCAACAAATTACTCTCTTGCAGGTTGATTCAGCGATATATGTGCAACAACATAGTGTCGGATGCTCTCATAAAAGACACATGGCATAACGGTGCATATTTATAATGGATTAATTTCTTCGTCTATTAAGACACAGTTTCAATTTACTACACTCGATCATTATTGCAAAAGCACTGACAAAAGATAAAAGAAATAACTGATTTTCAAAATCACTTGCATCCCCCTGGGGGACAATAGTAGATATAGTCTGCGAGAGCTTTCTTTAACTTCGCAAACAAACAATCTTCCTTTGTAAGCCCTGAGCAATCAACAGTGTCAGGCGATGCTGTAGGATTAATGAAAAATGAAGCATCTAGTTGAGATCCTTGGCTAATACGACTAGCTGAAATAAGTGCGCTTTCAGTGCTTGCCACTACAAGCAAAGCCAAGATGATGAAACTAAGACTCTTCGACATATTGCTACTTTTTAGGTGAATTGTAAACAACTTAATTAAAAACTAAAAGAGATCTACAACAATTAGAAAGGCACGAGCCTTTATTTATATGAATGAATATGCGAAGCGAGTTGCAATGGCTTTAATGGAATTGAAAGACTCCATAAATGAGGATTAAATAAGTTATGTTGTATTTGTTCATATTAATATTGACTTTAATGTCATGTTGCATTATGACGTTCCTTTTAAGTGGACTTTTGTATATATAAATTTTCTCTGATGTTTCAAAAGGACCCTTTTGATAGAGATACTCATGACATATATCACAAAATGGTAAGATGGGACATAATTGTCAAAATAAACGAAATAAAAAAATGTAATGCACTTCATTCAAGAAAAAGAAAAAACCAAACAATTCAAATTGTAAATAGTAAAACAAAGTAACAAAAAATGTTAAAGTAAAAATGCTTAATGAAACTTTAAGGGGCCACTCGATTTGATTTTGGTCTCAGCTTGACTTAGTTGGTGTTTCAGTTAATGGTTTTAATATTTGACTATTAACTTTAAATGTGATACAGTCCTTTAGATTCTTAATTTCTGCAACATTATAAGGATAAACTTTTTTTACAGTAAATAGAGGACTTCATTTTGACTTTAACTTCCTCAAAAATAAATGTAGAGGAGAGTTATGAAGTAGAAATTTTGGAATAATCTCCAATTTTTTTGAAAACTTCTTTTATCATGAAAAGCTTTGGTTGTCGCCTTAATAATTCTGGAATTTTCAAATGCATCATTTCTTAATTCCTTATGCTCATTTACATACATTACCAACATCATTAAAATTTGAATTAAAGCTTAATATCCTGAACTAATTTATGTTTAATTTTAGTCGGTAAGTGACAAGGTTTTCCGTAAACAAGCCATAGGGTGACATTTCTAAAGATATTTTAAATATAGTACAGGACGCCCAAATTACGGCAATTTGGCTGAGAGATCAATCTTTGTTGTTTGGATTAATTGTCTCTTCTGAAATTTTTTTTATCTCCCTATTTGGTAATTTAACTTAGTCATTTGTTTGAGAGTGATAAGGGGTAGCAATTTTATGTGTAATGCTATATTTTTTCATTAAGGATTTAAAAGGCTTATTACAAAAATGCTTACGTCCATCACTGATAATGGCTCGAACGATTCCAAGTCTGTTCAAAAGATTTTCTTTTAAAAAGTGGATCATAGTCTTGTGATCATTGTGCCGACAAGGAATTGCTTCAATCTATTTTAAAACATAATCAACGGCAACCAAAATATATATAAATCCAAATAATGGTGGAAAAGGACCCATAAAATCAATTCCCCAATAATCAAATATTTCAATGACAAGGATGGGGTTTAAAGACATCATG
Organism: Aegle marmelos; assembly: GCA_030449875.1. Lineage (NCBI taxonomy): Eukaryota > Viridiplantae > Streptophyta > Magnoliopsida > Sapindales > Rutaceae > Aegle > Aegle marmelos. Next base: position 7,908,448 of record JASUUL010000142.1, on the reverse strand, counting down.
ATCTGCTTTGAAATAAACCCTACCATTTGATAATTCTAACACATTTTATATAATGCATGTGAATACCTAAATAATGTAGGCCAATAAAATACATAGGGATCATTTTATTTAATATTAAAAAAACAAGTGACTTCAGTTGACTCAACTCTTTCGTAATTTTCCATGATAGCAAAGAAAGAAGCAATGTGAAGAAATAAAATTATAAATTATGACCATGTTTTTAAATTTTTTAATCAATTTTAAGGATTTTTAGAAAAAGAATAATGCAACATCATTAAAAAGAATTTAAAAAATTCACAAAAATATATCATTTTCCAAAAGGAAGAGCAAGAAAGCCCGTGGATTGGAAAATATATGATTGAAGCATGCCTCAACTGCAAAAGAGCTAAAGCTTGAAATAAAATAAAAAAAATAGTGTGTGTATTAAAATATTAATCTTAATTCCAGGCTCAAGGCTTGAAAGTATAACCAAAAAGAAAAAAAAAATTAGCGAAAAAGGCACCAACCACCCGTTAGTCCACCAAGCAAAATCGTCCAAACCTTCTTCATCCCGAAGTTCAATCTTTCAAAAATTAATAATGTTATAATTACTTATTTGAGATGTTTAATTTATATTTTAAATTGATGTGATAAATAATGTATCACTAATCTAATTTGTTATTTAATTTATTTAAGTGATGAATAATTATTAATCTTTATTATTTTCAATGAAAATAGTAAATTTTTATTAATAACACATCAATTATAATATAAATTAAATACCCTAATAAAATAATCATAACATCACTCTTCAAAAATAACAACGAGAACACTTAATCAAAGTCCCACTGCCATGTCGCTCACATATTATGAACTCCTTCTTGCGGCACATCCCCAACATCCATTTCATCATTCTTCCTCCTGCTTCTTTACTTTCACAGCCTGATTCTTTGCTTTCACCGGATATATTATTAATTAATTTTGAGGTTTGAGATATTATAATTCGACTCTAGATTAATAATTGCTTGACCAAGCTCGTGTGAGTTTGAATATGAATGGTATTATCGTATTTACATAAGTCTTTTATCTTTTTTTTTTTAATCTTTGAATTGATCTATAAGGTAGAAAAAATATTTTAAGAGACTCCTGAGGAAAAAATAGTTTTTAATGTAGATTTTTTTTTTTTAACAATAGCTAATGAAAATAATCAAAAATTGGCTGGTTGATATAAAATTAAAATATAAGTGCTTTTGAGATATTATTATCAATAAGTAGTGGTGATTATTTGTACTTTTAATATTATTGAGGTACTTGGCAGATAATATCTCTTTCAAATTTATTACTTTTTTTTTGGGAACTGTTACAAACGCCTCGGCCGAGCGTAGCAGATTGGGAGCCTTCATGAAGTCAGAATCTTCAAAAATGTATTCATGATTGCTTCTAATTAATGCTACCCTAGACATTTTTTATTTCTACGAATCACAAACTTTTATTTAGATTTAAAAAGATGTTCATGTACATTTGTAATATGAATTTTTACCAAACGGTAGATGCAAAGAGTATTCTCGTGGGTCATTCCATGGTGCCATCTGTTTGTTTATGATATTAATAATAAAACAAATTTGTATTTAACTAATTGTATTAAAATGTTTGTGACGATAAAAAATATAAAAAAATTAAAAATATTGTATTTGATCGACAAACCACTTTAAAAGATTATTAAAAATTAGTAAACAAAGATTTAAATTGAATTAATACCTCCTTTCTCTTTCCAATTGAATTCATAAGCCTCTCTATTCAATTGAAATTCATCAACTTAATTTTAAATCTCAATCATTTTTCATTAGCCCTTTTAGTTATAGCCAAACTTCATTTTAAGTGTAAACTCTTACTAATTATGAAGGGTTTACCTTTTAAATATAATTATATTATAATTATTTAGAAATGTTTATTAATTAACTAAAAATAAAAAACCCTTATTAATTAAGTATTTTTCCACTAAATTGAATTAATGATGGGGATAAAAATATTTAATCTTTGAGAATCTCATTGTAGAACACCCATTTAATACATGTATAATATATGTGTATTTATTTTAAAAAATTATCATATAATTAGTAGTTATATTTAATTGATTCATATATGTTGTATATACATTGAATGAGTGTAACCTAACACAAACTCTCTAAAATCTTTCCAACAACTCATACCCTCGTACAACATCTTAGAAAAATCTTCTTACCACTGTTCCCAATCCTACGCACATAACTCACACTCTCAAAGGCCATACATAGCAAACTTTACCAGTAATGAAGTTGCTTCCTGTTAAAGAGGCTCACATTTGCAGTAAAACAAAGGATCACAGAAGCTTCTACAATCAGTTACAAATTGATGACATGTACTGCTAGGTGGCACCAGGTGGTTATGTGGTTACATGTACATGCACACGTGATGGTTCTTTTTGTTTAGCAAGTTAGTTAGTTTGTTAACTTTAGCTGAGCAGCTGAACTACTGCACTTGTATATATACGTGTATGTAATCTGTTGAAATGCATTGAGATTGTTCCAGAAACAAATCAAGTGAAATGGAGATTTCAGATTCTGTTCATTTTCTTAAACTTTCTTAGCAACCAAACAATAGTTTCAACCTTTTTCACTTGGTATTAGAGCTAGCCATTTGTGAACCTTGCATCACCAAATCACGCTTCCAATACCAATGCAAACTCAACAAAACTTTCATTTACCTTCAACACACCAGTGAAATTAGATCAATCAAATTATTTGATCTAACGATCTCAAGTATTGGCCTCCATTCATGGCAATAGGCTAGAAAAATTTATTGATGAAACTTTCATTCCTCCTCCAGCTCATATTGCTCATAGGTTAGGTGATTATATCAAATTTGTTGAAAATCCAGAGTTTGCAAATTGGAAATCACAAGATCAGGTGCTTCTCGGTTGGCTGCTATCTTCAATGACTGAAGGCATTATAAGCTTGGTGTTTAATCTGGAAACTTCTCTTGAGGAATGGAAAGCTATTGAAACTCAGTTTGGATCACAATATAAACCTAAACTCTTACATCTGAGGCATATGATGAACTCTACTAGGAAAGATGACATAAAAATTACTAAATATTTTATTAAAATAAAGAATATAGCTGAAAACATGGTTGTAGAAGGAAGTGCTCTAAGCAATGATGATCTGATTTTACACATACTCTTAGGATTAAGACTAGATTATAACTCTATTGCTACCTATATTATTGGTCAAGTAGATGTTGGAAAAATGAATGTGAATGAGACTTATGCTATGTTGTTAACTTAAGAAGCTAGAATTAAGCAACAAGCACATATGCTTGTTGGTATAGATGTTAAGCATAACTTTGAGGCAAATTTTGCTCAAAATAGAGGTTTTAAGAAAGGAAATATGTCAAGTGGAAGAGGATATGGAAATTACAATCACTATTCTAGTTTTGATAATGTTGGAAATTTTGGCAATAGTTATAAGAGAAGTGATGGAAGATCTGGTTTCATTAGAAATGGTCCTGGTAATAATGCATTTGGTCAAAACAATCAATTCAGAGGCTATCAAATTAAAATCAAAAGGGAGTAGGAGGAGGAAACTGGAACAATGGTGCTGGTAGTAGTAGCTTCAATAATAGAAAGCGAATGAATCCTAAACCTTAATGGAATGCATCTAAACCAACCTGCCAAATCTGTTTCAAAATTGGTCATACTGTAAATATCTGTTGGAAACTTGAAGAATTCTTTGCCTCTGGTGCTTACAGACCTCCTCCAAACAATAATCCCAAAGCTGCATATTTGGCTGTCATGGATGGTATAATCGATACCAACCGGTATCTTGACAATGGTGCTACACACTATCTCACCAATGACATGAGAAACATGGCTATGACAGAACCTTTCACAGGTAATTCTAAACTTATCATTGGTAATGGTACTGCCTTGTGCATAACTCATATTAGAAATGATGCGTTAAGAATGCATAATGTTTCTGAATTCACCATACTTAAGCTAAACAGTATACTCTTTATGCTAAAAATATCCAAAAACCTTATTAACATATCACAGTTGACCAAGGATAACTGTTAGCCTAATAGGTTATAAATATTATGATTTTGATGATAACAAACATATGCATTAAAGTGTTTCATTTTGTATTTCACAAGTTCATTAGTTTTGAAGGATAATAAATCAAGTGGAATCAAGTGAAATCAAGTTCAAGACACTCAACGGGTAACGGCGGCTCAACGGATAATTTATTACGACAATTTCTTGTAAAGCCGGTATGATTTAATTTATGCTTGGATTAGCATTTGTGAAGCTCAATTTTATGTTAATAAAATAATTATTTTTCAAGTTAAATACTTTTATACTTATGAGATAAAATATTTTGTGGATTAAAGTATTTTGGATAAAAATAAAAATATTTTAAATTTCAGAGTTGGACTTATTTGCGAAATTCTAAAACATTTGGGTTTTATTGTGATATTGGTGAGTTTGGGCAGCAATCAGGCGGCTAGCCGCCTGAACCAAGCGGCTAGCCGCTTGGAATGGCACCCAAACCCCAGAGCAAGCGGCTAGCCGCTTGGTCACAGGTTTTACCCATTCTTCTCCCTCATTTTGGCCTTCTTCCTCACTTGTCTCTCTCTCTCACAAAACCGTGAATCCTCCTCCATTTTCCTTTAAAAATTCTTCACTTCTCAACCATTTTCATGTCAAAATCTTTGATTCAATCCATTACCCATCCATTTAACTTCCATTAAACATCTTCCAATCATCTTTTCAACTCCCTCTTCTCTTGTTCATCACTTTCTCTCTCTCTCGCGTGAATAGTACTTCACCATCTATCTCTCAAATTTCTTCCATTCTCACTCATTTTCTTGCTAAAACTAATCATCCAAACCATTACCCATCCACTACTCCTTCATTTTTCATCATCCAAACACCATTTTATCACATCTCCATAAAAAATGCGAAATCCAAAAACCTAGTTTTGGCCGTTTCTCTCTCTAGATTTTCAAGCTTTCTCTAGCCCATCTTTAATCAATTCCACATTATATCTAAACCTCATTCATCTCTAGGATTACATTTCTTGGCTCAAACTTATCCATTTTACTCAAAATCCAAAATTGTTCAACAATGGTGGGTGGTTTATCGATAATTTCATGCCGAGGTCGGTTATTCCTCCTTACTTTGTTAATCTTAAGAAATTGGCAAATTTAAAAATTTGTGGTAAATCTCTTGATAAACTTCTTATTGCCATGAGCTGGAAAAATGTCTTAGTTATTCAAGAAGCATATTATGAGAATTTAGTTAAGGTTTTTTATTCGAATATGGATATAGAAGTTTCGGATAAAATTGTTACTAGTGTTGGGGGAGTTCGTATTGAATTTGATGTTGCGGAGTTAAATCATATTCTTGGGACTCCAAATGAGGGATTAGAAATTTATAGTGCTAGAGCTAGAATAGATCGTCCATGGTTTTCTCTTGAAAATGTTGTTCGAAAAATTTGTCGCCGACGTGATTTGTCCGATGAATTTTGTCGATCATCATTAAAATCTCTAGCTTTGCCTCTTCAAATTAGAATCCTACATTATGTTCTTCATCATGTGATTACTCCTATATATGGTCATGGAGATGAAGTTAACCGATTGGATGTGGCTTTATTGGATTGTATTTTGGAGGGTAGAAAACTTAATGTTGGGTACATTATACTCAATCATATGCTTAGCACACCTTGTATGGCTAAAAGGTCCCTCTCTTATGGTAGTATCATTACCCGCATCCTCAAACATTTTCGAGTACCCATTACCGAACCAACCTTTTTAAACTTAAGAGAACTAGGAGATGATGCCATTGCCAACTTAGGATTTATTTGGGCCGAAGGTAAATGGACTAGGGACCGGAGATACTCCACCAAAGTTTCTGAACTTGCTCCTACAGATCATCGTTTCTTTAACGATGTTCTTCCACCAGAGCAACTTCCTGATCTTAGTATCCCACAGCGCTCTCATTATCCATCTTCTGTGGGTTCTTCCAAAACTCCTTCAGCTACCCATGAGGATCAAATGCAGCAGATGTTGGCTAAAATGGATTCTCTTTCGACACAGCAAAGCCGACTTCAATCTCAGTTTGAAACTTTCTCAGCTCAATCCACTTTAGAGCACCAGCGCCTCTTTGAGCAGCAGCAGCAGCAATTATTTGACTAACACCAGCGACTTATAGCTCAGCAGCAGCAGATTCTTGATGGCCAGCGGCTCTTGGGTTTCCACCACCATCATCTTCATCATATCCACCATCTCCATAGATATTTTTATTTCTGTTCCTCTGTACCACACATTTTTATGCATTTACATTTTCTTTATAGATTGTGGATGATCATTATAAGCTCTTTGGATGTTCTGTACGTGGGTGTTTTGTATTTGGATGCTATATTATGACTTCTTGATTTATTATTAGAATTTCATGTCTATTGCTTGTATTTGGTTGATTATTATTGCCTTAGTTTAAATTTTGATGATGAAGGGGGAGAAGTCATGTATTTCGGAGACAGGTATTATATTTTTTTTACGCACTTACGCACTTGTGCATGTTTTCTGAAATATTAAGGGGGAGTTTATAAATTGTTATAAATCATATTGTCAGGGGGAGTTTATTTTAAATCTGATTATATACGCCATGTATTAAGGGAGAGCATATATGTCAAAATACATGAGATGTTTGTCATCATTAAAAAGGGGGAGATTGTTAGCCTAATAGGTTATAAATATTATGATTTTGATGATAACAAACATATGCATTAAAGTGTTTCATTTTGTATTTCACAAGTTCATTAGTTTTGAAGGATAATAAATCAAGTGGAATCAAGTGAAATCAAGTTCAAGACACTTAACGGGTAATGGCGGCTCAACGGATAATTTATTGCGACAATTTCTTGTAAAGCCGGTATGATTTAATTTATGCTTGGATTAGCATTTGTGAAGCTCAATTTTATGTTAATAAAATAATTATTTTTTAAGTTAAATACTTTTATACTTATGAGATAAAATATTTTGTGGATTAAAGTATTTTGGATAAAAATAAAAATATTTTAAATTTCGGAGTTGGACTTATTTGCGAAATTCTAAAACATTTGGGTTTTATTGTCACTTATAATAGATTGTGGGTTTAAGTGAAAAGTTTTGAAAACTTTAAAGATTATGGTGATTTAGGTAAAACTCAAAAAGGACTTATTTGAAAAGATTTTCTTTATTTTGGGCCATACTATAATTTTAGAATGTTTTTAGGAATTAAATAATAATTAAAATTTCTGAGATTGGGTCTTTCTAAAAAGTTTTATAACGTTTTGGGCCATAGCATAATTTGAATAAGTTTTGAGAAAAAACTGTAATTTCGTTAACAGTATTACTGTAGCAAAATTCAAAATTAACGGTAACTTCACTGTTACGAGCGGGGAGCCGGTTAAATTAAGCGGCTAGCCGAAACAAAGACCTTGGAATTTGACAATAACGGCTAGTTTTCGAGCTTTAACTATAAAAACTCAACTCCAACTTCATTTCAAAGTTTCTGGCAAGCAAAAACAAGTTTGTAAAACATATATTGAGCTTCCATATTGCAAATCACAATAGATTAAATTATTCTTGAGCCATTATTTGTGAATCTACTCTTGTAGAAAGTGCTTTTACTGTAATTTCTATTTTGTATTGTATTAAGAGTGTTCAAGTGAGGGAAACACTTGGGGTAAAGAGATTAGGGTGATAATCTCTTGATTCTAAAGGTCCATTGACACCTTAGAAGTCAATTGTAAACATTTGAAATCTTGGGAGGCTTGGATAGTGAAATCCTCAAGCTCGGTTGGCTTGGAGGCGTGGACGTAGGCGGGGATTGCCGAACCACGTAAAAATTGCTGTGTTTGCATTCTCTTCCCTTACTCATTTATTTTGCAAGCATTGTCTAATTTATTATATTTGGTTTAATTCCTGTAAAACTTAATTTTTGTTTGCATTAAGGCATTAGATTGAATTATTTGTAAAATAAATTTTAATAACCCAATTCACCCCCCCTCTTGGGTTGCTTATTTGTATTTCAATAACAATATTATTATTGATTTTACTAATAGATTCTATTTTATGAAGGACGGGGTGAGGAATTTAATCAAACTACTGGGCAAAGCTGAAAATGGTTTATAGAAGTTGTTATTATTCCCTTATAATAAAGTCACTTCTCAATCATTTCAAAAGTCCCTTAAAGTTACTCAATCCAAAATTCCAAATATTCATTTGTCTATGCTTTCTGTTATTAATTCAATTGTCAATAATCAAAATATCACCTGCTTGTGTACTGTAATAGAATCATGTACTATTCAAAAGTATATGTTGAGTGCTTCTGTGATTCATCAGAGATTAGGTCATCCTAATTCCAAAGTCTTACGTCAAGTAATAAACTCATGTTCAACCTTCAAAAACTTGAATAGAAATAAGTCTTTTGATTCATGTGATGCTTGCAAAATAAGAAAGATGCATAGAATTTATTTTCTAGTTTCCACAACTAAAACCAAACATGCCTTTGAAGTTCTATATGCTGATTTATGGAGACCTACCGCTATACTCTCAATTCAAGGTTATAGATATTATGTGAGTTTTGTTGATGATTTTACTAGTTCACTTGGATATTTCCTCTTAAACCAAGGATGAAACATTAGTTGTTTTCAAAATCCATTAAATGTATTCAATTAAATGTGAGAAACAGTCGGAAACAGTCAGAAAAATCCATTAAATGTATTCATTTTAATTAGGGTGGAGTGTATAGATCTTTTGTTAATTTTCTTCATAAAGAATGCATTCAATTCAAACACTCATATTCCTATACATACAACTAAAATAGCTTAGTAGAAAGGAAACACAAACACACAACTGAACTTGGTCTTGACTTACCTCCTCAGGTTACTTTGCTTATAAAATTCTGGTGAGACTCTTTCCATATAGGTGCCTATGTCATTAATAGACTTTTTACACCATTACTTTCTATGAAATCACCCTATGAAAGTATCTTTAAACTCAAACCAGATTAAAAGTTTCTCAAGGTCTTTGACTGTTCATGGTTTTTATTTTTTAGAATTATAACACTAAAAAATTTTACTTTCATACTTCAAAATGTGTCTTCTTGGATTACAGCACTTTGCACAAGGGCTATAAGTGTCTGCACTCCTCAAGAAAAATTTACATTGCTAGTCATGTACTATTTGATGAAGCCTCTTTTTCATATTCATCAAATTTTAAATTCTAACTTCACCATCTAAGTCTTCTGATTTTTATTATAAACTTTCTTAAATTCATATCGTTTCAATTCCTAATAGCACTTCAGAAACCTTTGAAGCTGGCACTGCAGAAAAGGGAAATCATTCTCACAATTTTAATGATCATTCTTCACCTGATCTTCATTACACAACCTTTTCAACCTCTGAAACCTCACCTTCACAAATGCACTCTCTACACCATTTATCTACTTTACACACAACAGTAATCACCTTCTTTTTCTCTTTTACCTTCTTCAGCATGTCCTATAGAGACTGTTAACATATACATGTTTTGGCAATTGATTTTGATGATAACAAACAATGAATTTTAAGTTGATAAATATGTTTTTTAAGACTTACAAATGTTTTAAGTATTCTTTTAAGAGTCAAAACTAGGTAGTATTTAACATTTCTTTGAAGAACTAGAACAATTTGTAAGTTAAAATGAAATTCTGAGTATAAACGGCTGACCGATTATGTTAAACGGTTAACCGTTAGTGAAGTTGCCTTAAGACTGTGAAAGGTTAACAGCTTAAACCTTAACCGATAGACATTTTGTGAGATACTGGAAGTAATCGGCGAACCGTCAACATAAAACGGCTAACCGATATCGTGAACTCTTTAAAGTTAAAAGGTTAACAGCTTAAGTCTTAACCGATAGGCATTTTGTGAGATACTGGAAGTAATCGGCAAACCGTCAACATAAAAAGGCTAACCGATATCGTGAACTCTTTAAAGTTAAAAGGTTAACAGCTTAAGTCTTAACCGATAGACATTTTGTGAGATACTGGAAGTAATCGGCAAACCGTCAACATAAAAAGGCTAACCGATATCGTGAACTCTTTAAAGTTAAAAGGTTAACAGCTTAAGTCTTAACCGATAGGCATTTTGTGAGATACTGGAAGTAATCGACGAACCGTTAACATAAAAGGGCTAACCGATATTGTGAACTCTTTAAAGTTAAAAGGTTAACAACTTAAGCCTTAACCGATAGATATTTTGTGAGATACTGGAAGTAATCGGCAAACCGTTAACACATAACGGTTAACCGATAAATCTCAGAATTGACATTCTTTGTTAACCCTTAACCATTTAGAGAAAACGGATCAAGTGTTTTTGTTATGCAGGTTTCTGAAAGTTAACGGCGAAAGGGTAATGCTTAACGGTCAACCGTTTATTTGAAATCATGCTCAACAGTATCATTGACCAAAGAAAAACGGCTAACCGTTAACAGCTAACGGCTAACCGTTAACAGCTAACGGCAAACTGTTTTCTATCAGATGGAAGAGTAACGGCTAGTTTTCAGCCCCAACTATAAATATGTTCATCCAATTCAAATCAAGAACTGACGACAACACAACTACTGAGCTTATATACGAGTTTACCAACTACAGAAAGCTAAAAATAGATTTGTACTTCATTTATTCACACATTGTACTTTAACTTGTAACTCTAAAAGATTGTGTGAGAAATAAATCAATTTGTATTTCTCTGTCTTGAGTGACTGCAAGTGTGGGGATACATTTGGGTTAAGAGATTGGGAATAATCTCTTGTTGTAAAGGTCCATTGACACCTGGGAAGTCAATTGTAAGTTCTTGAAGCCTTTAAGGCTTGCATAGTGGAATCCTCAAGGCCGGAGTGCTTGGAGGCGTGGACGTAGGCGAGGATAGCCGAACCACGTAAAAATCATTGTGTTTGCTTTCTTTCCCTATCTCTTAATTTATTTATAACTATCTATTTATTTATTCAATTATTTCGAATTTGTTAAAGAATAATTGAGTGATTTATTTTCATAGTTATTAAAAACCCAATTCACCCCCCTCTTGGGTAGTCTAGTTAGAATTTCAGAGACATCCAAACAAAAATTATTAACTCATCCTATGATTACCAGAGCTAAAACTGGTATATTCAAGCCCAAAGCATTCTTAACAACACACAACAATCTTGAGCCATTAACTATCATTCAAGCATTATTTTATCCTAAATGAAAGACAGTGATGCAACTGAAATTTAATGCTCTAACAAGGAATAACACTTGGACTCTAATACCTATGACACCTCAGTACAAGTTGGTTGGATGTAAATAGGTTAACAGAACTAAGTATAACGCAAATGGTAGAGTTTCAAAGCACAAAGCAAGATTGATAGCTAAGGGTTTTCATCAGACAGGAGGGGTAGATTATTCAGGAACATTTAGTCCAGTGGTAAAATCCCCTACATTTACAACTATATTAAGTTTACCAGTAATGAAAGGTTGGAAAGTCAGAAAAATTGATATCAATAATGCATTTTTAAATGGAGATCTTTCAGAAGATGTATACATGACACAACCAAAAGGCTTTGTATCCAAAGAGGGTCATGTTTGCAAACTCAATAAAGCCCTTTATAGATTGAAGGAAGCTCCTAAAGCATGGTATGATAAACTCAAAGGATGTCTTACAAGCTGAAATTTCTTCAATTCTAAAGTTGATACATCTTTGTTCATTAGACATGACATAAGATGTATTATTATTGTATTGATCTATGTGGATGATATTCTTATTACAGGGCCTGATTCTTCTTTGTTAAAGAATTTCATTATTAAGCTTAGTAAATTTACGCTCTGAAAGACCTGGGAATGGTAACTTATTTTTTTGGGCATTGAAGTATGTTATACAGATAATGAAATGCACTTATCTCAAACAAAATATATTAAACACCTCCTTATTAAATCATCAATGCAAGATTGTGAAGGTTCTGATACACTCTTTAGTACAGATCAAAAGTTAGAAAAGGTAGTAAATAGATCGCTGGGATAGGAATTTAAGGATCTAACTCTTTATAGAAGCATTCTTGGTGGGCTCCAATATTTGATACTTACTAGGCCTGACATTGGATTCTCAGTTCACAAACTGGGTCAATATCTCAATGCTCCTACACTTCAACATTGGCTTGCTTGTAAAAAGTTGCTTAGATATCTTCAAGCAACAATTACTTATGGACTATATATTTAGAAGGAAGGAGAGCTTGAAGCTACAGGTATAACAGGTTACACAGATGCTGACTGGACGTGTGATGTGGATGACAGAAAGTCCATTAGAGGATACTGCATTTATCTCGGTAAGAACTTGATTTCATAGTCCTCAAAGAAATAGGTTGTAGTAGTAAAGTCCAGCACTGAAAGTGAATACAGAGCATTATCTTCAGCAAGCTCAGAAATTTCTTGGCTGGAATCTTTATTTTCTGAACTCAACATTGTTAAGTTGCCAACACCAGTACTTTGGTGTGACAACCAAAGTGCTAGAGACTTAGCTAGAAATCTTGTATTTCACTCAAGGTCCAAATACATTGAATTGGATATTCACTATATTCGAGATAGAGTGCTTGGGAAGAAGCTAAAGGTCAGATATATGTCTATAGATGAACAGGTTGCAGATATTCTCACAAAGGCTCTGTCGCTTCCTAAATTCAGCTACTTCAAGTCCAAGCTCAGAGTTGTCAGCAGACCCTTGAGCTTGAGGGGGTATGTTAAGGAGACTCACATTTGTAGTAAAACAGAGGATCATAGAAGTTTCTACAATCAGTTACAAATTGATGACATGTACTGCCAACTGGCACCAAGTGGTTATGTGGTTACATGTACATGCACACGTGATGATTCTTTTTGTTAAGCAAGTTAGTTAGTTTGTTTGCTTTAGCTGAGTAGCTGAGCTGCTACACTTGTATATATATGTGTATGTAATCTGTTGAAATGCATTGAGATTTTTCCAGAAACAAATCGAGTGAAATTGAGATTTCAGATTTTATTCATTTTCTTAAATTTTCTCAGCAGCTAAACAATATTTTAAGCTTTTTTCACTCTTCCCTACTCAAAGGCACTTGGTCGCGCAGCCTAGATAATCTGGAATTCAGAAACCTCCAAATGACAAAGACCACTACCGCCGAAGAAGGTTCCTGGAATGGTACCGAGTTCAGGTTTTGTCTTCGAAGAGGAGGGAAGATGTTAATGTTTGTAAAAAGAGAGCTTATAATCACATAGAGCAGCAGTAACAATATGATTAATTGCCCGTTCCAGGTTACCAAGAAGGGCGAATCTAGCGAACTACACTCATTTCATAGAAAACGATCAACTTGTCGTTGTTGGTTTTGCTACACTGAGGCACAGGAATAAGTTTTCGAGAAATTTGGCTGGCGTTGTGCCTATTGCCTGTCTAGATTTCTCATGAACTTTGTAGAAGTCTTGATCGGTCGATGCCCATTCGTTTGATCATGTTGTCACGAGTGATAAATTAAAATTGCACGAGCTAGCCCTGTTGTAGTTTGTTGAGCTAGCCCTGTTATAGTTTGTTGCGACTTGTACGTGACCTTCAATGTCATAACAAATCCTGTTATCTGATTAATGTTGAGCTATTGTTGTTATTAGTGTAAAAAGTTTGTTTTATATATATATATATATATATATAGTAATTTTTTAATTAAAGATCTCTGATTTTATTTAAGTTAGGATAAGTTAAGAAATAAAAAAATATATTACAGTGCGTGATTTTTATTTTTTAACCATCTCTAACTTTGTTAAAGTTAAAAATTTCTAGCTGAAAAATATATCTATACACGCTTTTAATTACATTTATCCAAATTTTGTTTGCTCGCCTCTTCAATGGGTTCCATCATCACTCAATTTGTATTTATATAAATTTTTTGTTGATACAAAGTCTTGGTGGGGTCGACTGTTATTAAATGTTATTCCTCTTTTTTTTTTGAGCTAACATTAACAGACGTCCAACGACTATAACGTGCTATTGCTTGTGGGACCTGAAAACGAAACAAAATCCTTTTTGGTCCATTAAAAATATATGTATGGATACCCTAAGTTACAGTTTTTATAATTTATATAATATTTTTTTAGATTAATTTTATTCAGTTTTCTATATTTTTTATTATTTATATTTTTTTATAAATATTATAATTTTTTATTTACATCGATTATAAAATTTCATTAAATCTTTATATTTATTTTATTTTATTTAAATTTTTAAAGTATTAAACTAACTCCTATAATTTTTAAATTTTAAAAATATTTTTATTTAAATTAAAAGAATAAAAATTATTAAATAAATTATAATTATAATTATCATATTAAAAAATTATTATTATTATTATAAAAATTTATTATAATTAATTTTTTATAAAAAGATTACTAAAATAAAAATAAATTATAAAAGTATAAATAAAGAATACTTTTATAAAAGATTAATTTAAATGAAGAGTATTTTTAAATTCTAAAAATACTCTTCATTTACATTAAAATATATAATTATTAAATATATTATATTTATAATTATTATATTAAATTATTATTACTATAAAAAAAAATTTATTATAATTAATTAATATATTAACAACAATTAATAATTATTTTTATTTAAAATAATAATAATAATTAATAATTATTATTATTAATTAATTTTTATAAAAAATTTAATTCATCTTTTTACTTATTTTTTAAATCTTTTTATTATGAAAATAGTAATTATTATGAGATGATATTATAAAGAAGATGAATAGTAATAATATTAAAAATTTTATTGATGGAGTAATAGAAAATGAGATGTTGTAATTTTTTAAAACAGAATAGTACTTTTTTAATACTAATTTAAATAATTTTTTATTAATATTAGTGTGTTATTATAATTATGTTATAATTATAAATATAAATTACATTGATACTTACAAAAATTAGTAAACGAAAAAGAGTGTTAAAAAAGAATTAAATTTTTATTCAAAAATTAATTATTAATTATTGTTATGTATTAATTAATCATAATAACTTTATTTGTTATAATAATAATAATTTCATATAATAATTATAATTATAATCTATTTAATAATAAATATATTTTTAATTTAAATGAAGAGTATTTTTAGAATTTAAAAATATTTTTTTATTTATATTTTTATAATTTATATTTTTTATTTTATTATATTTTTTATATAAAATTAATTATTAATACTAGTTATTGTTATTTATTATTATTAATAATTTAAGAAATTATTAATAATTATTATTAATGCATTAATTAATTATAATAAATTTTATTATGGGTTAATATTATAAAAATATATATTTTAAAATAAATATACATTTTTTATGAAATATGCAAAATCTGGTTGATTTCATCATAATAGACATATCCGAACACCATAAAAACATGATCATGAAAATAAATATATTTTATAATATTAACAATATATTTATTTTATAATATTATGAAATTTTATCTCATAAAATTAATTATTAATAATATTATTTTTAGTTATTATTATTATTAATTTAATTAAAAAATTAATATTAATTATTGTTAATGTATAATAATAATCTATTTAAAAATAAATAATAATAATAAATATTATAATTTATTTAATAATTATTATACTTTTAATTAATGAAGAGTATTTTTAAATTTTAAAAATTATAGAAGCTGAATTTATTACTCTAAAGATTTAAATACAATAAAATAAATAAAAATTTTAATAATATATGTAAGTAAAAATATTGTAATATTTATAAATAAAATAAAATATAGGGGCTTTAACGAAGTTATAGTTAAAAAAAATCGTAAGTTATGAGAGCAATAACTTAAGTTTTCACAAAGAGAGAGAGAATTTTATCAAGTTAAAACTAATTTTACAATCTATATAAGATAAATGAAATTTATGATGTGACAGTGAAACACATAACCATATTACGAGGGTTGTGATTATATTAAATGTAATTTAACAGGATTCACACACACATATAAGTATGAATGTATGTTTGTATAGAAATGTTATTTTTGCATACCTTCAAACATACATGATAGTTGTCAAAACGAGATCGTTTTATTACAACTAGTTCGTTAGGGTGGCCGGAGAGATCAATATTAAAATGGGTGTGACACCTATTAAGGTAATTAGAGCCCAAGAGTGCGCCGCTTGTTCATTGGAGTGACTGGACAGGCTGGCGTCAAAGTGGTGTAGCAGTCGTTAAATGAAATACAAATTTAATATCATTAGTTATCTCTGTTCTCTAGTCTGATTGAAACATTCAGACATCACTATAAAGTTTGAAATAATAATAATAATAATAATAAAGAATTTATTTTATTTATCTAAAGAACAAATTAATTAACTACCTCAGCACGTACAAGGCATGCAAGTGAAATGAAACATACATGATAGAACAAATTAATTTTTCTCCTCCTCCTAGCTCCTACTAAGTGAGGCACGGCAGCTTCTCCATCATTACCGGCCGTTGTCATTCCTCTGGTCGCGTTGACGATCCGCAAAACTGTCCACATCATTTACGCAACCAAGAATGGCACCAACAAGAATCGCTCCTCCAAGCAAAACTTTCCAAATCTTTCTGCCGAAGCTCAATCTATCAAAAATAACAACGAGAAACCCATCCTCCATGACGCGCGTAAAGCCAGTGCCTACCCTTGTTGGTAACCTGGAACGGGCGATCAAATCGCCACTGGCACGCTCACTTACTATGAGCTCCTTCTTGCCTGCAACCCTAACATCCACCTCGTCATTCTTCCCTCCCATAAGATGAATCCTGAACTACGTACCTTTCCAGACGCCTGCTTCTCCCCTTGCGGCTATTAATTAATTTTAAGGCTTGATATGTAACTTAGGAATTTCCTTCAGCACTCGAGATTTGATTGCCAGTAGTGGAACCAGCCTGTGTGAGTTTTGAGTTTGACGTAAGAGAGGCGGCCTGGCCTTATTTAAAGGCGACTTGGTCTATGTATCACGACTTGGTCGGGAAAATGGTATTATCGTAATTATTTAAGTCTTCGCAAATCAATTTTTTTCGTTTCTTATCGGTATGTATTGAGGACTAGTGCTATCGTGTTATATTTTTATCTCAAAAATATATTTTAAATGTTGTGATAATTATTACTTGATTAGTAAAATAATATAATTTATTTATTCAAATTTTATAAAAAATGATCAATTATTTAAAGAATAATATATTATTTAAAATAAAAAATTTAAAATATGTATCATTATTCATGTTTGGCTATTCCGGCCGTTGCTCTCAAAATTGAATTATGAGAGCAGACTCTCTACTTTTTCTTAACTGGTTAATGTAATAAAACTATTTTTTATTTGCTTTTAATGGGAAAAAATTATAGTATTAAAATGAAAAACTGTATAATCCAAGCCCATTTGTGAGGAGAGTGACTTAGGTGCCCAAAATTATATTTTCAAATTCTATTGTGCCGCGTGTCCAACATCTTTAAATAATAAAAAGGATACAAAATGAATTGAGCAAAAATACAAAATGTATTCCCTGACTCTAAAAGCACCAGTGGCTCAATCCTTAGCCAAGAGCGGCAATTGCTTAAGGTCTCACTTAAGGTTAAGGCCCAACTTGGGATAAATTAATTTTTTTACATAATAATCTTTACTTTAAAAGTAAATTTTAAGTGAATAAGTTTTATTTTTGCTTTCAATTTATCATAAAAGTAAGTGAATAAGTTTTGTTTTTGCTTTCAATTTATCATAAAGCCAATCAGAAGTCTTTCTATACATATTTTAAAGACCCATCAAAATTCAAAAGAAGTTTATATCTATTTCAAAGGTGATTTAAAAGTTTTACTATTGAATCTTTGTTCAATTTTGTCATCCAGTTATTTTATTTTTCAAATTCTATAACATTATGTATATAATCCTTTATTTTTAAGTTGGTGTTTAAGCTATTTGTCCGTGTCCTCAATGTATCAAGAGCTCCTTTGACGAAAAGGAAACATTAAAAGTAGATTGATAGAAGAAACAAAAGCTTCTGAGTAATGATAAATTTTATTGGAAATTTGAATAAATAAAATTAGGGTTTTGAGCTCCTTTTATAACAAGCATAAATATTATGAATTTATCAACATAGGCAAATCTAAAATATAATATGATATTTAAATTCTCCTAACTAAAATAAGAAAAGAAAAACAAATGGCACTTAAATTCCAATTGTAGAGAACAAAATATAAAAATCCTAGAAGAATCAAGAAATATAGGAAAAAAAATCTTAAAAATAAGAAAGGCCAAGAAAAAAGTGAAATTTCGAGCTTAACCCTAGGGCAAAATGACACAAACAGCTCTAGATTACATTTATCTCGTTGTAAGCTTTAAAACCGTATATTATATGCCAAAAATAAGTTATGACTTTCAAAAAATACTCTACTTGTAATACACAACTATTCTACATCATCCTTATTTATAATAAAATTTAAACATTTTGAGTCCTTCAAAACTCCTCATTCTAATAAGTTTTCACCACTTATAGAGTTTTATCTGAAACTTATGTTTATGTCTTCTCAATTTGGGTTTCCAAAGTTTTTATATTTTTCTTTTATGTTTAGGTTACACGTCTCATATTCTTCTTTTACAACCATGCTTTCTTTGGTTCCATGACCTCATGCCTGCATCATGTCCACGTGCTTCCAGCTGACGTACATGCTTTCTTGCATAAATTTATTTGGCTATATAGCAGTTTGCTTTTGTCATGGATCTCATTTTCTTGCTCAAATTTCTTTGACTAAGTCCATAACATCTTACTTATATCGTGAAAATTATTTTCATGGAGTTCACTTTTTTACTCAAATTTCTTTAACTTTATGACATCTTATTTATATCATAGAGTGCAAATTCTTACTCAAATTTCTTTGGTTCTATGACATATTACTTATGTCATGAAACTTAGTTTCTTGCTTAAATTTCTTTAACTCTACGATATTTTCCCTGTGCCATAGAACTTACTTTCATGTTTTCTCTGGCATGCTTCTCGAGTGCATGCTTTTTTTAATTTCTTGTGAAAACATCTATATCTTCATTCTACTAAGAACAATGGAGGTTAGAACATTTCTCTCTTGTCTCGAAAAAGAAGAATATTTAGAAAAGCAACAATATTCTTTTGGACTGCTTCATTATTATTATTTTCTTACTAATTTCTTTATGTAGAAGTAGTTTGAGTAGGGAGTGTCTGCTTTAGGTAAAAAACTGATGTATTCAAAGCCTGGGAAATCAACGACAAAGGACAAGTCTGACGTTTCCAATATCTAAAGGAAAACAAGATCTCTCACTTACAGCAAATGTTTTTCTTCTTAGACTAATTGACCACATGTTGTGCTATCCCTGGTAGCTTTTCACACCAGCGTGAAGTCTTGGCAAAACAAATGCAGACTAGTCAGACCAATTTAGAATATTCTTGGATCTTGATGCTTGCTAACTATTTGGAGTTATTATTATTTTACGATTTATTTATTGGTAGTTAGTATTATTGTACGATGTATTGTAGTTACATTGCGGCAGTTATATTGTTGGTGGTTTGTATTGTGGTAGTTAGATTGTAAGCGATCTTATGAAGCTATCTTATTAGTTGTACTCAAATAGATGACAAAAAGAAAATGAGTAAGAAAATAATTTTATTATCTAATAGACTGTGTTTTCTCTTTGAAGAATGATTCTCCTCAAAGGATTTGGATCCTCTCATGAACAGTTTCTAAACTTTCAAGAATTTATTGACATGTATCATTAATGAAATTAAATGGTAAGATTTTATTTTAATTAATTTGTATCTAATTAGATATCCAAAATCGCGTGTGATTCTTGTAAAAATAATTTTCCCCAAATTCTTTCCCACCCAACTCACGCCAATTTCCAGGAAACTAAGGGGATAAAAAAGGCACACATGTTCCACTACCCCAAATCTTCCTCGTATCATTTTCATCGCTGAAGTGAATATAAAAGAAGTCTCTAGCCAATGGATTAATTCCGAAGCACTCAGAGGCTGCCAAACTTTTTGTAAGTGTGCCCGAATCTCATCAAATTTCATCGGCTTAGAACCTGGTCGAAGGATAATCCGTCCAAGATGATGAAAAATTAAAAATGAAGATTTGCGTCCACAAAATTGTACGACGAAAAATCTTAATTCTCATTTTACTTTTCTGTAGTTTTACACTTTAATAAGTTTCATTCAAAATAAAATAACAATTAAAAAAGTCAGGTTGAGATGATTTTAAGTTCATCCCAATAAGAGAATTGAGTTCTGCATTTCTTCTTTCCCAAAAAAAAAAAAAGAAACAACTTTAGCTACTGATTTTTTATAAGCAAGATATTTGTTGAGAGGGAAAGAATTAGTCCGAAAAGATTTGAGAAGAGTCAAACATGAATTTACATGTCTATACAAATTAATTAAAATAAAATTCTAGCCATTTAATTTCATTAATGGCATATGTCAATAAATCTTTGAAAGCTTACGAGGACTAGGAGAGGATCTGAATTCATCTTGAAAGGAATCTAGATCTATCACACAAATAGATGTAGGCAATTAAAGCAACTAAAATTAACAATTTAATTAATTTTTAAAAATACAATTCGCAATTACTGTTTATAATTACTGTTTATCCACATAAAAATATTAATTTTCAAAAACATAATAAATTATAGAAAATAAATGGCACAAAAATTTGTACGTGGTTCGAATTAATCAATTTTACATTCACAAGGCCATGTCTAGATGAAAAGCAATTTATTAAGTTGAAATGTTATAACCTATGAATTTGCCAAACTTAAGACTCTCATTTACAGTTTATCACTGTTGTGCAAATTTTATTAATTCGCAAGTGTATGAATCTATTGTAAAAAAGATTAATGGTGACGAGTGTCAATCCCACAAGGAGGTGGATTTTCATTATGTGTCGAATTAATTTTCTAAGTGGGTGGTTGAAATTATGGTGAAATTATTCTAAATTTGAAATTGAAATGGCGAGAATAATTAAAATTGACAACGATTATAATAAAGCACTTGGGTATCTGAATCCGCATCAACATGCACCAGGGCTCAATATTCCTTATTAATACTAATTAAATCATAAGAGAGAAATCTATTCCTTATGAACTACGCTTTAATTAATATGGTGTTAAGGGCTTATTGTGCCAAACAGTAATAACTATGTTATTATTATCTGTCAATAAAAAGTCAAAACATCCTTAGAAATTAAAGGGGAAGAGAAAATAAATTTATGAATTAAACCCGTAAAACATGTTGAGCTTTCACCTTCAACCCAAGCTTGAAGAAAATTAGAACTAAGGATAAAATAGAAATTTTATTAAAATACATAGAAAATACAAGATGGAGAAGGAATTACAAAAATTTGAGCTCAAAAATGAACTCAGTGGTGTCAAATTAGGGGTGGAACCGTCCTTTTGTAGATACAACAATTAAATCATGACCATTTGATTAAAACAATTTAGACGCACGGGTTTGCCCCACGTGGCAAGTTCTGATTGGTTTGAGTACATCATCAAGGCTATTATCCCGTGTATATGCATGTACTATATGCATATTTTTCTGATCCACTAACATACTGCTACGTCATCAGTCAATAGTGTATAAACATTTTAATCTAATAAGATTGTGATACCTCATTAGTCAAGCCATGTCATCAATCAACACCACATAATCAGTTAATGGTACATCATTCCTCTAATTAAATACTGCCACATTATTGATCGGTGTTACGTTATCAGTCAATGCCATGTTATCATACGGCATATATGAACAATATTATAAATATTATCATAACAATACCGTACATATGAGCAGTGATATTTATACTTTTATACTCTTATTAAGGTTTTGACCTTTCTGAGTTCAGATTTACTATTCATTTTATCATCCGATATCTCATTTATTATGAAATGATCATAATGCCCATAAAATACATAAAATACTTAATTATAATAAAACATACATAACTAAAATCATAAGAGACTTGAATACATAAAAGTAAGAAAGTTAGTGGAACTTGAAGTGTGAAATAATGATTTTTTCCTTTATAAATATATATTTTCTAACACTCAACAATCACTATACAGCTACTCAATCTTAAATTGAATTTTCCTCTCTTGAATAATTGCTACTCCTTTTGATTCATGATTCTCAAGACACTTTGCAGAGTGATCAATATCAATTCTTCAATGTCTAGTGATCCAAGATCCATATAATTCTCTATAAAGATGAAATAAAGATAAGAAAATAAATTAATATAACATTATGCATCAAATTCGAATTCTCTAGGGAGGAGGTTAAATTTTGCTTCTCTACTTTATACGCTATGTTATCATATCTTTAATTGTAATATATCTTTCTTTATATAGGCACTAGGATTTCACAAAAATAGCAAGACTTAAAAAAACTTGAATTCTTTCCAAAATAAATATTTATTTCCTTTTACAATGCCTATGAATATGAATAGGAAAAAATATGATATTTTTGCCTAATTTATCTCTCAAGAAATATTTAAAGCATTAATAAACTAGTTGTTTAAACCAACATCATTCTCTAAATAGATCCCCTAAGCCAATTATAGAATTCCACCATTAATTACCTTTCTAAATTAGTCATCTAATTAACTTAGGAAACAAATATTCCTAATAAATTATAATCTCACTAAATTAAGAAATTAATAAATTGATTCCTACTACAAGATATGCAATAAATAAAATTTTAATTTAACTAGACTAGTCATAAAATACCAATTCTATAAATAATGGACTTAACAATATCCCGTTTAGCATTTTTGTGGCAAAAGAAACCCAACACAAGTCTTTGCTAAAACTTGGCATTAAAACATGAATTTAAAACAAGCACAAACAACAACAAGAAACTAACTAAAATGATTGGTAACAAGAAACTAACTAAAACGATTGGCAATTAGCATGTTAGTCCACGTAAATAAATCAAGATAAGAATTAATCAATAAAAAAGAAATGTATTGGGAACGTGTGTTGTACATAACATATTTTAACATCAACTTTCTTGATAGTATTTTTGTTCTTTGGGGGGGGGGGTTGGGAATTTGCAAAATAATATATTTTATTTCTCTGCCGTGCGATGCATCTACCGGTTGAGAATTAAAGTCCACGATGTGTTTCTGGACTTAGAAAATATTTTAAGCTTTAAATGAAATGTTAAAAATTTCAAATATAAAAAACTGATTTTGCCCTCGCACATTTAATATATAGACGTTATATATAATAAAATTATAATTTTATATTCCATGAAATAAAGTCCAAGACCCGATTATTTGGTTTTTATTTTATTAATTAATTTTTCATTTGAAAAAAAACCAATAACTTTTAAAATTTTAATAAAGTTTTGACTTACCTCTTTGATTTTTATTTTATTAGTTACTTTTTTTAACTTGCAATAATAGCCTTAATTATCAATCAAAATTAGTAAATCAAAATCACTTCAATTATAAATAAAATTTCCAAATTTTTAAATTCCTAACAATTTACTTATTTCATAATTTGTGACAAAAATGGTGTTTGATAATTTTTATAAAAATTACTTATTTTATATTTTTTTATATTTTGACATTAATTTTTAAAAGTAGGAAAAGCAAATAAGGGATTACTTTTTATAAATAATTTATTAAATAAGTTACTACACTTTTTTAAATTTTCTATTATCATCCTCATACATAAGCCATCAGACATTATATTACTATCACAATTAAATTACCATTAAAACTACTATAAATTCTCTCTAGTTTCAAAGTTTTTATCTAGTCAGTATTTTCAATTTTATTTAATTGAGTTTTTTTTTCATTTTATATAATTTTATGTGTTTTAAAAGGAAAAAATATGTCTAAATATTGTTAAACATGCTCTAACAAAATAAAAGATACTTTGATTATTATATAATAAATAATATATTTGTAATTCAATTTATTAAATACACAACACTATTTTTTAAACCCATAACAATCGCAACAGAGATAATTACCAAACACCAAACACTTTTATAATTATCAACTTATTACATCTACACATAAAAGTGGTTTATTTAATCAATAACTACGGTCCCAAACCGACGCTACATCGCATCTGTAGATTCAGTCCGAGATCTACCACCGCTTCCGCTGCTAGCATAAATTTTTGTGATAGCAGAAAAGCAAAAAAAAAAAAAGAAAAAAAGATAGAAAGTCGGTAGACTACTGCATACGACTGAAGCATGCCTCAATTATATTTATTGAAACAACAAACCACACGGAGATGTACGAGGCATGCGCGCAAGCTATAAAATGAAACTAGAACAAAACTAGCTAAATTTTTCTCCTCCTTCTGGCTCCAACCACGTACTCACTGCCCAGAGTCAGCATGCACTCAGCAGCTTCTTTGTTAATACTGGCCGTCGTCGCCATTCCTCTGGTCATCTGGATTGCGTTGGCGACCACCGGCAAAACCTTCAACGTCACTTACGCAACCAAGAAGGGCACCAGCAAGAGTCGCTCCGCCAACCAAAACATTCCAAATCTTTTTCGCGAAGCTCACTCTATCGAAACTAACAACGAGAACCCCATTCTCCATGAAAGGCGTAAAGTGACTACTTGCAGTTATTGGCAACCTGGAACGCGTAATCAAATTCCCACTGTCTCTCTCGGTTATTATGAGCTCCTTCTTGCGTGCAACCCTAACTTGCACAGCGTCAAACTTCCTTTCTTTGAGATGAATCCTGAACTCTCTTCCATTCCACACACCACGGCCTGCTTCTCCAATTCCACCACCTTCACCTGCTTCTTCATTTCTTTTGGCCATTTAGCAATTGTTTCTGAGCATTGAAATTCTACTCTTGAACAGGCCAGCCAGTGTGAGTGAGTTTGAGTTTGAGTTTGAGTGTGATCAGGAGAAGCGTCTTGGCCTAGCACGATTTAAAGAGGAGGTGGTGTAAGGGGAATGGTATTATCGTAATGATTTATGTGACCGGAAGTCAACGTCTTTTCTTTAGGTTCTTGGTCATTCTTTAAGATTAAGACCAGCCTTAATTTCTCCTGAATAGAAATTTATCTATTATTAATTTGAAATGTTAAAAACTCAAAAAAAAAATTATAAATCAGGAGAGCTAATCCCATTTTTTAACCTTTTTTAAAAAATGGGGTCAGTTATTTTAACTCTTTTGTGGAAAATTTCGAATTTTTGTGTCCTGTGCCTTGGGTCCACCAACACGTTTTTTGCGCTTGTGTTTAGCTTTATTTTTCCGCGGGCCAATAATCACCCAATCAAACGCGGGTTCTACATATTCTATTCAATTACTGTATATAATGTCATGCGTATCAATATATCATTGGGCAGTCCAGTCGTCATTGTATCATAAGTTTAAGATATTAGATATGTCACATTTCCACATTAATTTTGGTTGCTTATGGAAAAAGAACGGGTCAGATTCATCTCGCGATTACTTTTGCACAATTATGTGCAAACGTCCAAAATGTCCCCCTCTCTCTTTGTGTCTCGCACAAACATAGATATTATATAAAAATTCAAATCTCATATCTCAGTTAAAATGGAAGACTTTAAATTGGATTATTGGATTTGAATTTAATGATTTATTATTTTTTATTTTAAAATATGCACATAATTTTTTTATTATATTGATATGTAACAATCCGAGCTCAATTGATATATACAATCAAGGATTGATCGAAAACTCTTTTTAAAAATTCGATTATAGCATAATCGGAACATCAATCCTCACTTAATACTAGAGAGAGATTTACTCTCAATTTACTGTAGAGAAATAAATAAACCCTTACATAAGAGAGAGATCTACTCTCAATTTACTGTAGATAAATAGATAAACCCTTATATAAGAGGAGAGTCGAATCTCAATTATTGGATGGGTTGCCAATGAACTTATGGCCCATTGGCTTTTACATAATGTTTACTATGTGAAGATTTTAATAGTTTCAATTAGGGATGACAGAATAACTTGGATCCGTACAAACTTAGATAATCCGAACTGGGTTCAACCTGCACCGAATATAAAAATTCTGAAATCTAGAAATAATATGGTAAATCTGCACATATTCAGATCCGAATCCAGAATAAATCAACTCGCTTATCCGAAACTCGGACCCGGATATCTTTATTCTTAACATTATTTTTTTAATTTTTTAATATAAATAGAAAAGCCAAAAGTAAAAAAAAAAAAAAAAGAGGACAAGCCCTAGTTTACCTTGTACAACTTTCTCTCTAACACAGCCGCCAACCACTTTCCTCTTCTCTTCATCAATTCAACACGGCCGCCGCCTATTGCCTTTTTTGTCATGGTTTTCTCGCCGCTTTGCTGCTATTGTCACCTGTTAAGTACTAGAAAATATATATTAATAAAGAAAAAATCGTCATTTTACACTTCAAGTTTCATTAACTTCCTTACTTTTATATATTTAAGTCTCTTGTGATTTTAATTATATGTGTTTTATTATAATTAAGTATTTTATGTATTTTAGGGGCAACATGGTTATTCCATAATAAACGAGATATCAAATGATAAAACGGACGGTAAATCTGAACTCAGAACGGTCGAAAACTTTAGAAGAAGTATAAAAATATAAATATCACTGTTCATATATATGGTACTGTTAACATGTACGGTACTGTTCATAATATTATTCATAACACTATTTATATATACTATACGATGACGTGACTTGACTGATGAGGTGTCACAATTTTATTGGATAAAAATATTTGTGCACCGTTTATTGATGATTTAGCAGTATATTAGTAAATCAGAAAAACATTCGTACTGTACATGTATATAGATAGGATAATAGCCTTAATGATGTGTTGAAACCAATCAGAATGTGTCACGTGGCACAATTCTGTGCATTGAAATTGTTTTAATGTAATGGCCATAATTTACTCGTTATATCTATAAAAAGAAAGTTTTCCCTCCCCTAATTTATACCTCTGCGTTCATTTTTTAGCCTCATTTTCTAAAATTCCTTCTCCTTCTTGTATTTTTTATGTATTTTAATAAAATTTTCATTTTATCCCTAGTTCAAATATGAGTAGTTAATTTTCTTTTAAGCTTGGGTTGAAGATAAAGTCTCAACATGTTCCTTGGGCTTAATTAGTAAATTTATTTTCTCTTTCCCTTTAATTTCTGTGGATGTTTTGACTTTTCGTTGATAGATAGTAATAATACAGTTATTACTATTTGGCACAATAAGCCATTAGCACCATATTAATTAGAGCATAGTTCATGAGGAGTATATTCTCCCCTCATGATTTAATTGGTATTAATAAGGAATATTAAGGCCCGTTACATGTTGATGCAGATCTAGATACCTAAGTGCTTTATTATAATAATTGCTACTTTAATTTATTTATGTCATTCTAACTTTAATTTTAAGATAGATTAAATTAATTTTACCATAATTATACCCATATCAAGTCAATACCATAGGTGTAATGAGAAAGTCATCAAACTACGACCTTTATTCCAACACATATAACACTAGATGGAGAGACCACCCCAATTTTTTATGGTCTCAAGGATTTTAATAGAATGTACCAACAACTCCCAACTTTACCAATGCAACTAATTTGTCAACTTCTACAAGCCTCTCAGCCACCATTTAGACCTTACAAGTAGAACTCAAATTATTCTTAATCCAGACCATGGCAAGATGCATTCCAGAATTTCAAGAATTCTACTTACTCTATAATCGAGCAACAAAACTGCACCATTGATGGACTACAAAATGAGATGAAAACAGACTTCAACTCACAGACCCAATCAATTTCAAACCTTGAGAAGATGATGGGCCATCTTGCCTTTTGAATTCAAACCCTAACAGTTCACCTCAGAAACATAAAGAGGTCATAGTCATCATGACCTTACGAAAAGAAAAAGAAGTCGATAACAAAGTAGAGATACCAATGACAAATACAACTCAAATTATACCTGTAAATGCTAAAGACTCATCATCAGAGGAGAAAGAAGAAACTAACCCACGATAATATGTTCTAAAGCTCTATTTCTCCAGAGATTAGCTAAAGCAAAAAAGGAAAAATTCACATGTGAGATTTTTAAAATCTTTAAACAGGTAAATATTAACATTCTTTTGCTTGATACTATAAAACAAGTGCCATCTTATACCAAGTTTCTTAAAGATCTTTATACTAAAAAGAGAAATATTTATATTCAGAAGAATGTATTTTTAACAGAAAATATTAACTCTATACTCCAATATAAGATTCCTTTAAAATGCAAGACCTAGGTTCCCCCACTATCTCATATAGTATAGGGAACCACACAATTGAGAATGCTTTGTTGGACTTAGGTGTTAGTGTTAATCTGTTGCCTTACTCAGTATTTGTGAAACTTGAATTGGGAGAATTACACCCAACTCCAGTGGTATTACAGCTTGTACATCAATCCACAAAAATATCTCGTGGTATCATGAAGGACGTACTTATCCAACTAGATAAGTTTTATTTTTCTATTTATTTTATTATAATTGCCACTCAACCAGTGTAGGATTTAAGGAAGCACATCCTTATTTTCTTGGCCATCTATTCTTGGTAACTATTGATGCTTACATTTAATCAAGGACTAAAAACATGCAGTTGTCCTTTGGCAATATAACCATGGAGCTAAATATCTTCAACATTGTCAAACAACCTCACAATACAGATAATGAAATTATTAATGTGGATTTAATTGAAGTATTAGTTGATAATACTTTTCTTTCAAACCTTAGTAATGACCCTTTACAAATATGTTTAACTTTCTTTGGTTTCAATTTTGATATTAAAAGATCAATCAATGAGGTTAATGCCTACTTGACTTAACACCATCTATGAACACAAATAAATAGAAGTCAAGAGTTGAACAACTAGCACCATCAAAGAAGAAACTCAACCTATTATCAGAATCACTAGCAAAACTCGAGCTCAAGCCATTACCCAACACTTTAGAATATGCATTCTTGGGAGAAAGAAGTACTCTGTCAGTAATTATTTCATTATCCTTAGATAACAAATAGAAAGGTAAGTTATTGGAAGTTTTAAAAGAACATAAAAAAGCATTAGGATGGACCATAGCCGACATAAAAAGTATAAACCCAATAGACTACATTCATTACATTCATCTTGATGAAAATGCTAAACCTACTAGGGAAATACAATATCGGTTGAAACCTAACATGAAAGAAGTTGTTAGAACTGAAATCCTTAAATTATTAGATGTAAGTATCATATACCTTATTTCTGATAGTTCATCGGTCAGTCCTGTATAAGTTGTCCTTAAAAAGTCCGGAGTCACAGTAGTTACTAATATTGATAATGAATCGATAACCACTAGAGTGACTATAGGGTGACGTGTACACATTGATTATAAAAAGTTAAATTTTGTCATACGTAAAGACCACTTTCCTTTACCATTTATTGATCAAATGCTTGATAGATTAGTAAGTCATGAATTTTATTGTTTTCTAGATGGCTATTCAAAATATAATCAAATTTTTATAACACCAAAAGATCAAGAGAAAATCATTTTCACTTACACTTTTGCATATAGAAGGATGTTATTTGGATTATGTAATGCGCTTGCTATATTTCAACGATGCATATTGAGCATTTTGTTGATATAGTTGAACAATTCCCTAAAGTTTTTATGGATGATTTTTCTGTCTTTAGAGGCTCATTCGATCAATGTTTACATCATCTAACACTAGTTTTGCAGAGATGTATAGAGAAGAATTTGGTCTTAAATTGGGACAATTGTTATTTTATGGTACAACAAGATATTGTTCTCGGTCACATCATTTCAAGCAAAGGTATTGAAGTTAATAAAGCCAAGGTAGAGCTCATTTTTAATCTCCCCTCACTTAAAATACTCTGATAAGTAAGATCTTTCCTTAGGCACGCTATTTTTATAGACGTTTCATTAAATATTTTAGTGAAATTTCCAAACCCTTATGCAATCTACATGCTAAAGATGTATTTTTGTCTTTAATGATTCATGTCTTGTGGCATTTGAAAAACTAAAATAATTATTGACATCATCACCTGTCATTCAGCCCCCAAACTAGAACTTACCATTTGAGCTTATATGTGAAGCATCTGATTATGTAGTAGGAGCCGTATTAAGATAAAGAGTTGATCGAATTTTCCATGTCATTTACTATGCTAGTATGACATTGAATGATGCCCAGTTGAATTATTCAATCATGGAAAAAGAAATGCTAGCAGTAGTATTTGCATTAGAGAAATTTCGATCTTATCTCATTAGTTGTAAAATAATTGTGTTCACAGATCATACTGCTCTTAAATATCTTTTCACAAAAAAAGAAACAAAAGTTAGACTAATTCATTGGGTGCTACTCTTGTAGGAATTTAACTTAAAAATTAAAGACAAGAAAAACACAAAAAAATGTTATGGCAGACTATATTTCTCATATCAATTTTGACACAATTAAAGAGTCATTACCATTGAATGAATCATTCCTAGATGAACAATTGATGAGTGTAGAAGTATTACTATGGTATGCTGACATAGTTTATTATCTTGTTATACGTCAACTTCCAGAGCATTGGACTAAGCAGGACTAAGCCAAATTCTTTACGAAAATAAAGAATTTATTTTGGGATAATCCTTATTTGTTCAAGTATTGTGCTGATCAAATTATCAGATGATGTGTCAAAGAAATTAAATTTCAAAATATCCTTTTATTCTGCCATGAACAAGCTTGTAGAAATCATTTTAGAGCTAATAAAACAACAACTAAAATTTTACAATATAGTTTCTATTGACCAACTAATTTTGAGATGTTTCCATATTTTATACTTCATGTGATAGGTGTCAACGAATGGGAATATTACTCAAAGGAAAATGATGCCACTAAACCCAATTTTAGTGGTTGAGATTTTTTATGTATGGGGTATCGATTTCATAGGACTCTTTCTCCCTTCCTTTGGCCATTAATACATACCCGTTACTGTTGACTATTTATTGGAATGAGTAGAAGCAATTTCATGTAGAACTAATGATTGCAAGGTGGTGATAAGGTTTTTGAAAAGCAACATTGTTTCACGCTTTGGATTTCCTCGAGCGATAATTAGTGATTGTGGTGCCCACTTTTGTAACAAATCATTCAAAACTCTTTTGACAAAGTATCCCATCACTCACAAAGTGACAACCCCATATCATCCATAAATCAGTGGTTAAGTTGAGATTTCCAATCTAAAAATAAATCACATATTAGAAAAGACAATGAGACTATATAGAAAAGATTGGTCACTATGACTTGATGATGCATTATGGGCATACAGAATAGCTTTCAAGACCCCAATTAGGATATCACCATATAGGCTAGTGTATGAAAAAACTTACTACCTATCTGTAGAACTTGAGCATCATGCGTACTGGGCCATCAAGAAATTTAATTTTGATATACAGTAAGCTAGCTCAGAAAGAAGATTACAACTAGCAAAACTTGAAGAAATT
This sequence comes from Aegle marmelos, assembly GCA_030449875.1. NCBI lineage: Eukaryota > Viridiplantae > Streptophyta > Magnoliopsida > Sapindales > Rutaceae > Aegle > Aegle marmelos. The sequence continues at coordinate 7,876,827 of JASUUL010000142.1, read as the reverse complement.
CACAATGATGTATATGAAAATGCCAAAATTTACAAGAAGAGAATGAAAATCTTTCACGACAAGCAAATCACGAGAAAATCTTTCATCCCATGTTAAAAAGTACTTCTATTTAATTCTCGCTTGCACCTATTCTCAGGTAAGTTGCACTTTTGATGGTCTGTCCCTTTTATTGTTCACACTATTTTTTCACATAGAGCAATTAAAATTAAGAACCCACAGAATGGTGTCACCTTTAAAATTAATGGTCAAAGATTAAAATCATATATCGAGTACTAATCACGTGGAGAAGACACTGAAACAAATTTGTATGACCCACCAAATTTAAATTGAGATTTTTTAATGATTTAATTTTCTTCTATTTTTTTATTATTTTGATTATTTTTATATAATTTTTTTATTAACCATTAAATTTTCTCTTAGCACTTGTAATCATGAGTACCTCAACTAAACAATTTCTCTTAAACATTCTTAGACAGTTTCGACGTATACAATCTCATCTCAGAGGTTGGATACGATTTTATAAAACACATCCTATTGAGGATTTCGAAGGACAACTCAGAGAAATTGAAAGAGGCATCTACGAAATCCAATTGAACTTAAGGTAAATTTAATAAGAGCACGATTCTGACATTATTTTTTCTTTGTGTGTTTTGGTTTGTTAGCCCAGTTAATTGGCAGATAATAGTACTCCGTGACAATCAACGTCGGTTATTTCAGTTTTTTATAATAACTGATATTCTGAGTTGAAGGCATGGATAGAAACACGATCTTAGCAAAGCTTCACAAGTGATTTCCTTCACTTTCTTAGAATGATCTCCTCACCATCTATAAAGGTCGATCCAAACGCATGCGATTGCTTATGAAAAATCACATCCCTGCTGACATTCGATGGATAATCAAAGCCAAAGTACGATTGGCAGGTGAGTTGCCTCTAAAATTTATTGCATACATGTCTGGTTATAGTAAAGAAAATTATTCAAGAAAATAAAAAACTGGAAAGCTCTCTACTATTTGTCATAAGTATGCTAGAATGACATGCGATAAAAAACAATATTCTTTAGGAATGGTGTCTGATAACATAAAAGATAAGATTCAATTCATTGGGGATGGTTTAAATAAAAAGTCATTGGATGATATCCTTTTGTCTCTTGAAACATATCCTACTGGATACGTACAAAACACAATACTCTAGTTATGGTCATTATTCCAGAAAGAATATGCAAACTATAGTCTCGGGAATTTGACTATAAACGACCTTATTTGTCAGTTTGTAAAAAAATTGGATGGGAAGCCTATTTTCAACCCATATAGGGCATTTAAGTCATTTCTAGATGTAAAATCAGAGGAAGATATAAGCCACAGTCACAACTACTTACAAATATCTTTTTATTTCAATATTGTTTTATTTTACTGTTGTTTAATCACTTACATTTTTGTCTTTAATAATTTCATACTATAATTACTTGCTTTGTCTTTTTACTATTTCTTTTTCTACTCTCGAGCCATGTATTTCACTAGTTATTTGATATAGACATTCTACCTCATTTACAGCAGCGAACCATTATTACTAAAATTTTTAAATATGACTTTTTTTTTAAGGCACTCACAAATTATTTTTGAGAAGTATCCAATGGCAGCTACTCCCAGCAACCAAATTAAGAACATTTATGTACTCTCTGTATTTAACTATGGCAAATATAAAGAATTTATTAAGGTAGTCGTAGATCTTAGTTTAAACATAGCAATTAAAAAACTACACTTAGTTTATGGAGAAAGTGATTGAGAGTTATCAAAACTGGTTTCAGAAATCGCTTATACCAGATAGAGAGCTAAGTGTTAGGCATCATTCCAATAATTGTAAAACCTTTTGGTTGTTTGTATAACTCATCAACTGGAGAAGAGTTAGTCGTTTTAGATATGTAAGAGAGAATAACTGCAATGCTGAATCATGTTGATGCCTTTATTTTTTTATCAGGAAATCTTACAACTCTAGAGGCACTAATGACATTAGCATCTTGATCTCATCTGAACATTCATCAGAAACCATTGATTTGTTAAATATTAATAACTTTTATGATGGCTTTCTCGCATTTCTTAACCACACAATAAAAATCTATTTTATTCTTTTCATAGTGAAAAAAATCTTTATTTGTGCTCACAATACTAATGAGCCACTTGATCTGTTACAAGCTTATAGATTAGAGCCACATCCTGAGACTTTAATATCGAAGTGGCCAACTAATGATTGTAGTAGTAGCTGCAATAAAAAGTATAAATTAGATTTAACTCTCCGCTTGTAAATATTTTCTTCTGTGTTGAAGCACACAGGTGATATCTTTTAATCTCTACTTTTTTCCTTTAAAACATTGAGGACAATGTTTTGTTTTGGTTGGGGGAGGGAATAATTGATAATTATGGAATGTCTTAATCTTGGTGGAGTTTTTACTAATTTTTGTTACAAAAACTAATTGTGGTTAACTTTTTACGCCGAAGATGGTTGAATATGGAGTGTAGTAACTCTAGAAACGCATCTTCTTAGTTTGAAAGTTAAATAAAAAAAATTCAGTCATTTTTTTTATTAAGCTTTATTTTAAGTATGATTTTTCTAACTTCCTCTTTCTAATTTCTTCTTTATAAATATGCACTTTCAAAATTTTGAGTTGAAAATGGTTGAATATGAAATTTCGTGATTCTAGAAATGCATCTTCTTAATTTTTTTTTAACAAGAAAATTAAAAAAATACTTTTGTGGTCTTTTTTTTTACATGATGACTTTTAAATCTTAGTATTTGTATTATCATTGGTCTTCAGTTTTATTACACTATGTTTGCTACTTTACATGTTGATGTCGGAGACAAAAATATGAGTTGCTTGAAGGAATATATATGTAATAATAAATTCCAAGTGAGTTCTTAAACCTATTATTTTCCTTAGAGAATAACCTTTTTTGCACATTCTTTATATAGTTTAGCAGTTTATTATTTGATACACGATCTATAAATTTCTTTTGAGTCAACCTTTTAAAAAAATTTTGTGTGTTATAACATCTGAAAGTTTATCTAATTAGTAGATATGAAAGATTAGTTTGTGCTCTAAAAGATGATGGAAAGGCTATCTTTAACAAGTTTGAACCTTTCTAGTCATCTCTTTTGTGAAATACCCTTAGTTAACCCTTTTTAAGCCTTAAAAAAAATTATTATCCTTTACTTTGTTAATTTATCATCTCAACCCAACTCTAATCTGAAATATTACTCAATGTCGTACAAGTTTCATCACCCATTCATATTTGAGAAAAATGTAAATAATTCTTTATTTAATAAAATTGTGCCTTAATAAAAAAAAATTCAAAATTATATATTAGTTTTAAAAAAAAAGAGATGTACCTTGTAATTTTTAAAAAATATTACTCTACTTTTTTCTCAAACATATATTTTGTTTTTCTTCCTTATTTTTCTGTCTTTATTCGCCATGTTTCTATCATACGTTACATCATAATAAAAGTTCTTCTTAATTTTAGGGAACTATAGTTTAAAGTAAAAATTAGTTACATGAGCTGCAAAGATATAGTGATGCATAAAAAAAGAAAAATATATAAAAATAAATAAATAAATCTATTAGTCTAACTCATATTTTGACTTGAGTTCGTATTATTTCTAAGCTGTGGGCATATTTTATTTTATCTTGGTGAGAGTATGTGGTATTATTTTCATATTTTCTCTCAATTTACTATTCATGAGAGTGATTATTGTTATTGAGTTTAATTTCTTTGTGAGAGTATCACTACCAATGAAATTTTGGGGGATTAATATGTCATTCTTGAAAGTAGCTTGATTATAATTATATATTAGTTTTAAAAAAAAAGGTTTGGGTTTAAGTTTGTTTTTTGCATAATTTGCTATGGACTAGTAATAAACTGATTGGAGGGTGTATTAAGTATTAAAAAATATATATTTATAAAGAAAAAAATTATCATTTTATACTTCAAATGTCATTAACTTCCTTACTTTAATGTATTTAAATCTTTTGTGATTTTAATTATGTGTGTTTTATTATAATTAAGTATTTTATGTATTTTAGGGGCATCATAGTTATTTCACAATAAATGAGATATCAAATGACAAAATGAATGATAAATCTGAACTCAGAATGGTCGAAAACCTTAGGAGGAGTATAAAAATATAAATGTCATTATTCATATATATGATACTCTTCACATGTACGGTACTGTTCATGTTACTATTCATAACAATGTTCATATATACTATTCGATGACGTGGCATTGATCGATGATGGGGCACTGACCAATGACCTGACAGCATTTGATTAGAGGAATGATGTAGCATTGACTTATTATGTGACATTGACTGATGACATAATTTAACGGATGAGGTGTCACAATCTTATTGGATAAAAATATTTATACATTGTTGATCGATGATGTGGTAGTATGTTAGTAGATCAAAAAAACGTGCCCACAGTACATGCATATACAAGGGATAATAGCCCTAATGATGTGTTCAAACCAATCAAAACTTGCCATGTAATGCAATCCAGTGCATTTAAATTATTTTAATCCGATGGCCATATTTACTCATTGTATCTATAAAAGGAGGGCTCCCCTCTAATTTGACATCCTTGAGTTAATTTTTTAGCTCTATTTTCTGAAATTCCTTCTCCTTCTTGTATTTTCTACGTATTTTAATAAAATTTTTATTTTATCCCTAGTTCAAATATGAGTAGCTAATTTTCTTTCAAACTTAGGTTGAAGGTGAAATCTCAAAATATTCTATGAGCTTAATTGGTAAATTTATTTTCTCTTTCCCTCTAATTTTTGTGGATGTTTTGACTTTTCATTGCCAGATAGTAATAACACAGTTATTACTGTTTGGCATGACAAGCCCTTAGTACCATATTAATTCGAGCGTGGTTCATGAGTAGTGGATTCCCCCCTCATGATTTAATTGATATTAATACGGAGTATTGAACCCTGGTTCATGTTGATACAGATCCAGATACTTAAGTACTTATTATAATAGTTACTACATTAATTTATTTATGTCATTCTAACTTTAATTTTAAGATAGATTAAATTAATTTCACCATAATTTCAACCACCCACTTAGAAAATTAATTCGATACATAATTAAAATTCACCTCTTCGTGGGATCGACACTCATCACCATTAATCTATTCTATAATAGATTTATGCATTTGTGAGTTTAATAAAATTTGCACAACACCACCAACTGCTGTTCCAAATGGTGATCTTACGAAGGTACAGAGGGTTGTGTGCGTGATATTGAACTCAAATACTATTGCTAACATGTTCTCTCGCATTGACCACAAACCTGATTTCATGTATTGTCAAAAGGGCATAAAGAAAGGTGAGTTCTTTGAAGCTCGTGAGGATCTTGCGCCTCTAGAGAAGGATTATGAGGAGGTTGGTGCTGAGTCTGGTGAGGGTGAGATGGGTGATGAGGAAGATGATTCGCGTTTCTAATTTTTTTTTTTTTTTGTTCTTTTGATTGCTTATTTGTTCCAGTGGTTGCATTCTAGTTGCATTGGTTCACATTCCACTGCTTTTACTTTTTTAGGTTAAATTGTTATGTGATTGTATGTTTTTTTATGCTTGTCAAGTGAATGAAAAAGAAAAAAATTCATATAGGCATCCGGGTTTGAAACTTGCAATCCAGATTTTATTAAATTAAACCCGGTCCAGAACCATAGTAAAATTATGCGGGTTTATATTCAAGTTCGGTATACCAAATTGACATTCGGGTCTAGAACTGGAATGGCCAAACTCAGACCCGGACTCGAAATTTGCCATCACTAGTTCCAATTAGGATCTCAAACTTTAATTAAGATTGCTGCTACTTATAAAATAATTTTCTTGTGTTGTAATAATAAAATTATAATCAGTTGTAAATAACAAAAGGGTATATTATATTGCTACGATAGCGAGTTTCAACAACAAAGTGTAAGCATTTGAAATATTTTCCTATTAAATTTTTATTTTTTCCTATAATGATAAAACTAAACATAAATTTAAATTGGCTACATGCATCTTTTTTATTTTTAAAACAAGTTTACAAAAGTGGAACAAGAAATTATTAATAGAGTAATTGAAATAAAAGTACAATAAAAAATAGATAAAAAAGAATAAAGATAATAATAGTTATCTGTATTTGATTTATATTTTTTGCAGATGGTTCCCTTAACTTCAAATTTTGACTTCGAAAAGAGAACTTAATCTTTTAGATTAGTCGATCTTATGGTAGATGGGTGGAGATATAAATATTATGTTTTAACTTTAAATTCTTACTATTGCATTGAATAAATTTAATGGATGAAAGATTAATTCACTTTTTTCAATTAAAATTTTAAGTCAAAAAACTAAAATTACTTAGCCAATAATAAATGACATATGTCGTTTACAACCAAGCACTAAACCATGCTTTCTCCTACTTCAAAGTTTCCTAAATTCACTTCGAGTAAGCTTATGTCACAAATAATATAACAAACAACCAATAAATATAGGTCATTGATTTTGATATTTTTTAAATCTAATGGATAAAAATTATTTTAATCTAAAATGAAGTATAGATGTAATAGCAATTTACATAAAATATTATTTTTAATCACATATTTACATTTTTTTCAAATAAGTCCTCATTAATTTTTTTATAACTAAAGGATTTTGTTATTCATCTCTTTCACATTTAGTTTTAAAAATTTTATAAAGTTGCTACAATAATTTTATAAAGATTTAAGTAATTATTGTTTTCATAAAAATCTATAATTCTGAATATATTTTTGCACCTACATTTATAATTTCTCATATCTCTTGAGACATAAACTAAATTTTTCTTCTAATATAAACATGCACACAAATTCAATCTATTTTTCCATCCTAAATACATAACATCAATATTGTGACATAAATTTTGTAATATAAATTTAGAATCCTGAATTATGAGAGATATTATATGTGATAAATATCTTAGGAATCTAATGAATTATTAAAAAGATAGTACAATGAATAAATTACTAAAATCTCTAACAAAAGATTTCTTTCCTTTGATCTGATCAATGATTCAAACATGTGGAGAAATAATCAATTAAATTGAATATTACTATATTTATTAAATAAATTAGAAAACCTAAATTTATAAAAAAAAATGATATAGAAAAAGTAAACAAATATCATACATACTATTAAGTTATAATTTATGAAGAATATTTAAAATTTAGTGAGACAGGCAGTAGGATAGACACCTGTTTCACATAAATACAAAATAGATATGTGAGACGGTAGTGGGACAGACACCTATTTTAAATAAATACAAAATGGTTATGTGAGACAGGCATCTGCCTAACATAAACACAGAACGGTTATGTGCGACAGGCATCTGTCCTACTGTTTGTCTCACTTGTTCTGAGCTTCTTTTTTGCTCAAGTTTTTTTTTTCTTTTCCATGATTTCTCAACTCAAAAAAGTGACATTATTTTATTGATGAAAAATAATAAAATTTGCAACAAAAATCACTTTACTTTTAAATTTAGTTTTTAAACTCAATATATTAAAAGTTTATATTGTGTAAAAACATATACTAACCTTAACAAGCTCTCCAATTGATGATTATATATTCAATATGCAATGCTTGTTTTTTAGAATTTGTTGATTTATTGAGAGTATCAAAAGCTTGTTGAGAGTGATGAAGGTTTGTTAAGCGTGTTGAGTGTGTTAGGATTTATTTTTAATTTTGAGTATCGTAAGAGTCACATTATTTGAAATTTTGAATAAAGTGATTAAGGTAATTTCGTTTAGAATGTTAGTTTTTGGCTAATTATGATAGAAAAAATTTATGTAGTCAAATTTAAAATATATAAACATTTTGTGGTTATTTTACAAATTTCCCCAAAAGAAAAAAAAGCATTTTTTGTTTGGCGACTTTGGTGGCTTACAAACTATATTGTAATATGAATTTCAAATTGTATAATAGCATCCCTATGATAATCATTAAAATATCTCATAATATTTAACATAAAACAAATGTACTTATAATGTTATACCCTTTTCACTCACTATAAATTATAACGTATCTTGGAATGAAAAGAATATTTTAAAAATTACTAAGGAGAAAAAAATGCAAATAAATATATGAGTATTATATAAATTAATATTTGAATTTTCATTCTGTTAAATTTCAGATTCTATAGGACTCTAGAGAGAAGAAATCTTTTATAAGGATTCAATCATTAAATTTGTTAACAGATTTCGTAAATCATAACATGTAAATTTTCCTGAGATTGTCATGAAATTTTGCATGCAATGTGCCAAGTCAAAAGAAATTGAGTGCTACACAAAATTTAATGGTCTTGCTCGAAAATTTCTGATACTACAAGTAATTTAAATGGGAAAATTTCGGCTTCTCCCATTGTGAAGTGAAAATTTTTAAATCACCCTCTTAATATTGAAAATATTAATTAATCTCCAAAAACTTATTATCTTTAATCATTGATTGCCGTTGACTCATGAATTCGGTAACATTTTTTTTCTTTCCTTTCACGTACATGAATCCAGTAGCTTTCTTTCTTTCTTTCTTTCCTTCCTTTCATTTTTCTCATCCTTACTCCTTCATCTTTTACTTCATTTTTTTTCTTTCCTTTCATGTACATGACTCCAATAGCATTTTTTTGTTTTTTTATTTTTCTTTTTTTATATCTATATTTTCTTTAAATACTTTACAAAATGAAAAAAGAATAATAATGATAATAATAATAAAATATGAAAAAAAAAGGTAAAATATTATTCTTTTTCCATTTGGAGCTTTTAATTAATTTCTATATTTATTTTTTGTCATAATTTTTTAAATACAAAAAGGTAAAATATAATCTGCTCAAAGAAGGTCATTTAGGCACAAAATAAAAATATTTAAATTGCTAGGCAGTATACTATAAATATTTGAAATATTTATGTGTGTTTTGAAAAACCTAGAAAGATTTAGACTCATGAAAAATTAGTTATCTAAGTTTGATCTTTTTCTATTAATTAACAGCTAGAAAAATGTCTAAATACTATCTTATCCTTTTAGTTGTTAAAAATAATAGAGAGATAACGAGTTTTAAAAAGTAACTTGATATTTAATAGTAAAAGAGGGTGATTTGAAGGTTATCATTTGACAAAAGAGATAGTCCAAAAATTTCCCCTTATGCTAAACAATCATGCACAAAACATAATCTAAGAAATTCAAATAACATGATTTTCACATATTAATAAAATATAATGGCAAAACTTTAGTTCATAGCTTTTGACTGTTGAATATGATAGGGAAAGACTACGCATTTATCTCTCTTAGTCTCATGTAGAATTTATGATGTGTAACCCTAATTGATAGAATAGGATTTCTTTCGCAAATAGATAGATGCTGCACTAACCTATTTCAATCATGACTCACTTTTGATTAAAGTTGGTAACTATTAAGAAGTAAGTGATAGGCTACGATGATCCACCAAGGCTCCACGTCCTAATTTTTTGTACCAAAATTACATGTGAGTGACATAAGCTACATGGGTGTTGGAAGTTGAAAGGTCACATGGCATGCATATGCGAGAGATGGAGCTATCTTTGATCCAGTCATCAAAGAGTGTTTGCTATCTAGTTTGAATTCCTGATTTATTGAGATTTGTTGTTATTGATTTAAGTTGCGTAAGCTTAGAATAATTCAAACAGAAACTCTGCCTTCACTCACAAGTAGTTAAGATTGAGTGGCTTTGCTTATGTTCAATTATAAATAATGCTCTAACTCATAAATAAGATCATCGATTATTATTCAAACATAAACACTTGTGGAATCATTCTCACCCTCGAGAGAATTCAATGGAGCACTATTGAGGGTAAAACAAATGGGGACTCTTCGTGATTACCAAAAAGAATTTGAGAGGCTAGGCAACTGAGGTAGTGGCTGGACACAAGCAGCACTCGTTGAAACATTCAGAGGAGGGCCGAAAAAGGAGATAGCAGACGAAATAAAGATGTTCTTACCCAAAACCCTCAAACATGCCTTCAAGTTAGCATGTATGAGAGATGAGCAGCTCAGCCGGCAGCGGAAAATTTCATGATCACGATCCCCATTCGTGTTCTAACAGGTCCGGCCGCCATTAGTCAGTCACCAACGGCTAATAAATTGAAAAGATTGCCTTATGAGGAGAGGCAACGGTTAAGAGCACTTGGCTTATGTTTCGGATGCAAAGAGAAATACATTGTTGGTCACAAGAGCCAAAAACCTCAACTATTGTTATCTAAATTTGAAGCCGTGGTCGATGAGACAATGAATCACGAGCAGATGAAGGAGGCACGAGATGAACATGAAATAACCTATTATGTACTTTTCAGGCTAGACTGCTCCTAAGACCATACGGATCACTGCGAAAATTAGCCCATATGACATTATTGTGCTGATTGATAGTAGGTCAACACACAATTTTATCAATCACCATTTGGCAGACCTGCTACAGCTACCACTTAAGCCAACACCTGAATTTTCGATGAAGGTTGCAAACAGCGAATCATTAATGTATAAAGGGAAATTTGAGCAGGTTCGGGTTATCACTACAAGGCATCCCTTTTTCACTTACTCTTTATGCTCTTTCGATTTCAGGCTTGGATATGGTATTAGGAGTGTAGTGGCTTAAACTATTGGGTTCAATGGTGTATAACTGGGAACTCTAGACAATGGAGTTTGATTGGGAAAATGAGAGACGACAACTATAAGGGCTTGGAAACCAAACATCACAGACGACAACTTTCTCTTCAATTTCAAAAGAACTCGAGCAGAGGCAATTTGGGCTAGCTATTTATTTCAATATTAATTTAACAACAATATTGAACAAATCGACACTAGACATGCAACAGGTTTTAGAAGAATATGCCAATTTGTTTCATGAACCAACCCAGCGACCTCCAAACTGTGAAATTGATCATAGCATTCACTTTAAGGAGGGGACTGAACCTATCAACGTTTGGCCTTATCGTTACGCTTACTTCTAAAAGGAAGAGATCGAATGGAAAATCCAGGAGATGCTTAAATCTGGTCTAATACTCCTTAGTGCAAGCCCATTTTCTTCACCAAAGCTACTTGTTAAGAAAGAGGATGGGAGTTGGTGATTTTGTACAAATTATTGCGCTCTCAATGATGCTATTATTAAAGACCGATTCCCAATCTCCACCGTAGATGACATGTTGGATGAACTTCACAGAATGACCAACTTCACCAAATTGGACCTTTGAGCTACGTACCATCAAGTTCGGGTCAAGGTTGCAGACGTTCACAAAACGGCATTCAGGAACCATAATGGCCATTGCAAATATCTCATAATGCCGTTCGGTTTGTATAACTTGTATAACGTACCTTCAACCTTCCAAGCCATAATGAATTCAATATTTCGCCCATATCTGAGAAAGTTTATTCTAGTTTTTTTTATGACATATTTATTTACAGCCTTTTTTGGAATAATCATATTAAACATGTCAGGCAAGTGTTGGAAGTTTTGAAGTAGCAGCAATTTTACATTAAGGCAACCAAATGTCAATTTGGCCAACGGGAACTCGAATACTTGGGACACATTGTGTACCTACCACGGTGTCAAAGTCGACAACGCCAAGATTGCTGCCATGGTCTTCTGGCCACAACCGCAAAATATTACGGAGTTGCTAGACTTCTTGGTCCTTACCGGCTATTACAGAAAATTTGTGCAAAACTATGGGATGCTTACACGACCACTGACCAATTTGTTAAAGAAGGGAAAGTTTGCATAGAACACTAAAGCAGACGAGACTTTTCTTAAACTTAAGCAAGCCATGACGACCATTCCCACTTTAGCCATGCTAAATTTTAACTTGTCTTTGTGATTGAAACAGATGCCTCGGGAGATGGGATAGGTACAGTACTCCAGCAAGAAGGACCACTCATAGCATTATGAGCAAAGCCCTCGATATCTCCAAGAAATCATGGTCTGCTTATGTGAAGGAAATGGTGGCTATTGTAGAGGCTGTCCGGCTATAGAGATCATATCTTTTAGGGCAAAAATTCATCATCCAAATAGATCAACGTAGCCTTAAATATTTATTAGAGCAGCGGATCACGATGCCAGAACAACAAGAGTGGCTAGCAAAACTCATGGGCTTCGAATATGAAATACACTGCAGACCTGGGCGTGAGAATAAAGCTGCTGATGCACGTTCAAGGAGATCGAAAATTCCTACTCTCAATTCTTTATTTATTCCACCGGTCTCTATCTGGAACGATATTGAAAAGGCTGCTGCAACAGACCCCTATTTGCAACGAGTCATGAGAGTGGCCCAATCCCAAGAACCCGGCCCATACACAATTCGGTAAGGGTTTGTGCTTTATAAAGGTAGAGTTGTTGTTCCTCTATAACTCCGAGACTTATTAATCTATGAAGCTCATGACACAAAATTAGGCGGCCACTCAGGAATCTTCCGCACATACAAACATTTGTCTACTTAGTTTTACTGTCGGCGATGTTCAAATTCGTATATCGAATTCTGTCAAAAAACAAAGGCATCCACGTTGAAACCGACGGGTATTCTGTAACCCCTTCTAATTCCGTGCCAAGTTTAGGATCACATCACTATGGACTTCATTAAAGGACTTCTGAATTCTCGAGGTAAAAACACAATAATGGTGGTAGTAAATCGGCTCAGTAAAGCCGCTCATTTTATGGCCCTCTTTCATCCCTTCACAGCCAAGACTGAACGGTTCGTTGAGGGAGTTGTCAAACTTCACGGGATGCCTAAATCAATTGTAAGCGATCGGGACCCCATCTTTGTGAGTAAGTTTTGTCAGAAATTCTTTACCATGTCAGGAACTAAATTGAAATCCAGCTCGGTTTATCATCCGCAAACTGGTGATCAATCCGAAGTCACGAACTGCTGTTTGGAGGAATATTTATGGACCTTTGTTCATCAATAGCCCCATAAGTAGTACTCATATCTATCGTGAGCTGAATATTAGTACAATACAACTTATAATTCTTCAACGGGCATGACTTTGTTTTTTGCCTTATACAGCCGCCAGCCATCACAATTGCCCATGAACTACGTTGAAGCTCTCTAGTTCATGAAGTAGACCGTGCTTTACTTACACGAGATGAGATTGTGGCTCTTTTGAAACAGAATCTTGTTGTTTCTGCCAATAGCATGAAACGAATATCAGACAAAAGGAGGTGCGAGGTTGAATTCCAAGTTGGTGATATAGTGTATCTCAGGCTCTACCTCTATCGCCAGTCTACGGTGTTCGGTCGTGCCCATCAGAAGCTTGCTAGTAAGTTCTTTAGGCCCTATGAAATTCTTGAAAAAATCGACAAAGTGGCATATAAGTTAAAATTGCCATTGGGGTCAAGGGTGCATCCGACCTTTCATGTTTCCCTACTCAAAAAATATATTGGATTTAGCCCAATGCTTGGCACCGAACTACCCACGGTTGATGATGAAGGAGCTGTGGTCTTGGAGCCTGCTACAATTGTTGATGTTCGTTGGTTGAAGAAAGATGGCAAATTTTTTGAACAGTGGTTGATTAAGTGGAAACGATCGCCAACCGACAATGCCTCGTGGGAAGTTGCGGATGAAATTCGCGGCCGCTTCTCTCAGCTTGTCCTTGAGGATAACCCCCCAATTCAAAGGGGGGTGGATGATAGGCTACACGATCCACCAAGGCTCTATGTCCTAATTCTAAGCTGCATGGGTGTTGGCAGCATGGGTGTTGGAAGTCCAAAGGTCACATGGCATGCACATGCGAGAGATGGAGCTATCTTTGATCCAGTCATTGAAGAGTGTTTGCTATCTAGTATGAATTCTTGATTTATTGAGATTCGTTGTTATTGAATTTAAGTTGTTTAAACTTAGAATAAGTCAAGCAGAAAATCTGCCTTCAAGCACGAGTAGTTAAGATTGAGTGGCTTAGCTTGTCAATTATAAATACTGCTCCAGCTCATGAATAAGATCATCGATATTTATTCAAACATAAACCCTTGTGGTATCATTCTCACCCTAAAGAGAATTCACTAACTAGCCTTGATTGGGACCACATCAATAAAATTGTCATAATATCTGTATTCTTATTCTGTTCACATATTTAATAGATTAGTACAATTATAAATAAATCATGTGCGCTACTAATTTCTTGACAAGGAGGTAGATATGAATTTGGGCTAGCTGGGCACCTTTTGTTGTTTATCGTACATCGGCATTAGGGTAAAAGTTTTATTAATTAAAAAAAAACAACCAAGGGGACGTAAAAATAAATATAAGAATACAATAAATTGAGTCAAATAGGCGAAATAATGAACCCAACATAACCTGGACAAGCAAAAACAAGTAAAAAAGAATCACAACACAAGGTCGTTTCGCCATGATACATACAAAGTCTTTAGTCCCACGCATGAACCAAGAGAAATGAGAAGTAGCTGGGGAAATTTTAAAATATAACACAATTTTTAAAAATTTAAATTACTTGTGACGTCGAAGTTTCAAAAATCAGATGCCGCATTATCATAATTTTAAAATTTAGTCGGGGCACTTCTACAAATTTAGAAAACAATTTTTTTTTTGAATTCCTTTTTAAATAATCCTTTAAACATTTTCAACGGCCAGCTGATCTTATTTTGGATCCACTTATGTACCTTTGTAGCAGTGACTGCATGGCCCAAGACCTTAAAATATAACTAGCTAATCCTTATATATTGGAAAACTTTTATTATAGAGCACAAAATGTAAAACTTTCATAAGAAAGCATATTGTACTTCCTTATTTACTTTTTATAATAACGTTGGAAACTCAAGCTCCAATGTATAACAAAGAAATACAATACAAACCGAAGATTGAAGAAATCAGACATTGGAAATCACAGTTTCCAAATCTTTAGATGTAGTTTTTATTTTTCAGCGGGCGCTTATTTTTAAATCAAGTAATTTTGCAATTCTATCTCTTTTTATATATTCAACACTAGCAGTGCATCCAACACCAATACTATACCCTTTTTTTTTTGGGGTTCTAGCACCACCAACACAATCACTATCTCATCTCATTGTTAGTTGAATTAAACATTATGAAATAGTTTATTAACTAACTATATTTTCTGGGTGATGACAAGTCCATCCCACAATTTTTGTAAAGCATACTCTATTTCTAGAAAATAACTACAAGAAGTGCACATTAAAAATTAATAATAAATAGAAGAATTATGGAGGACTGATTAATTAAATCTATCTTTTTTTTTCTTTTTTACTGTTAAGATTACTTTAGCTAAGTTTAAATTAGGGGTGGCAACATGGGTTAAGATTCGTCAATTCGATTTGATTCGATGTAAACTAAATGGGATTTGAGTTTGAAAAAATTAATTGGTTTGATAAACGAGTGAATTTGATTTAATTCATGAATTAAATTAATTAAATTTGGGTTTGAAGATTAATTTGTTTATTTGTTTAGAATTCATTAAATAATTGAGTCACAAACAAATCAAATACAGGTTGATTTGTTTAAAATTTATTTATTCTTTATTTAATTAGATTACCTTTTAATTCTTAAATTTATTTTAAAAATTTTAAAAATAATATTTTAATTTTGAATGATAATAAAGACAACTAATAAAGTAAAATAAAAATCAGCACAGCCCGACCCTAATTTTTCATCTCACTGTTTCGCTCTTTCTTTCCCTTCATCTCTCAGTAGCCCTCTCTTGTCTGTAGTGTCCACGGTTCACCCTCAATAATTTCTTTTTGTTATTTCCGCAATTACTCTGCCGGCACCATCTCACCTAACTCCCGCTCGCATAGTAAGCTCAGATTCTTTTTCTTTTTTCTTTTTTTCAATTTTTAAGCTATTTAGAGGCATATATCACATTATTATATATTCCTTGCCTTTACATTTTTCCATCACTGTGATGATTCATCTCCACACATTTTGAATTGATATGATTCTTTTTCTTTTACCATTTTTTCCCCTCAAATGCACTGTAATCATCAAGATGCAGCCTTGATTCGATTTTTGAGCTTAAAATTTATTAAGCTTATGATTGGTTGTCTTTAAATTTCCACCTCATAATTGATAAAATATAATAAAGTTAAGGTAAAATGTTTGATAATTCATTTTAAAATATTAATTGTTGTTTCTATTGCTCATCTTATCCTTAGGCCCAGCTTTTCTTCTCAAATCTTTTTAAGTGTGGTCATCATGTCTAGCAGTAATGTATGACTGTTTTGTTCAACTTCCAAAAGGAACATATCATAGGTCAAGGAAACTCCAGATGAGAATTAATTATTATTATTTCCTCAACAATACTGCAAATTTACTACATATTTAATATTTTAAAATTTTACAATGACTATTATCATAGTTGGAGTATGTTAATATCATTTTATTTATTTTTTGATGTAGGAAATTTGTTCTCAAAATGACAAAGACAGAATGAAGAGAATTATAATTATTGTTATTTGTGTTGTGTTGTTAAGAATTTTTAATTTGGTGTTTAGATGAGTATATTTAATCTTAGAATATGGTTTGGATTTTTGTATTTTATAGGATATTTAATTTGTGAATTTTTTATATTTTATTTTGCTTAATTTTATTTATTAATTATATTTTTCTAAACGAATCCAAATTCAATTCGATAAGGTACAAATTTACAATAGGATAAACGAATAATAAATAAGTTCAGATTTAATTCAATTCATTTATGAATTTTACTAAACAAATTAAGCAAATCGAACCAAATATTCATTTAATAAATAAATCAAATCCGAATCCTGAAATTTCAATTCATTTAATAAATAAATCGAATTCAAAATCAGTAGAATTTTGACCTAATTTATTTATGATTCAATTTGAATTCGATTCATTTATTCGTTTTACCATTTCTACTTTAAACTGACTATTACACTTATAAGATAAAAGTACCAAAATTTAATTTAGCTTCAACATTTTTTTATTTTATACAAACTTCTTTAAATGATGTGTCAATACTACTTTATAAGTATAATTATTAATCTTTAATTAAACTACCATAACAACTTTATGAAACATTACTTATGTAAATTATTGGTTTTTAAATTTATGTTTTTTACATATAGGATATTCAAAACTATTAAGTTTCATTTAAAAATGTTAGATTATAGGTCACAAAACTACGTAAGTAAATTTAGATACAAAAATACATATATCTTAAGGCAATTTGGTCATCATGTGTCACAAGAAAAAATAGTCAAATAAATTTTTGTTAGAGCAACCATAATGGTTAAATATGGTTAGAAAAAACTAAGAAAAAGATAAGAATGAATTAATTGATAAATTGTATAAATTTTTTATTAATTGGTATTTATTAAAAATAAAATCAAGTTTCTGTAAGTTTTTTCTAAATAGAAGATGGGTTTATACGAGTAGTGTGTTGAAAATATCCCCACACTATTCGTTATAGTTTTTTTAAAAAAAAAAAACGTTTCTAGATAGTATTATGGGGGGAGAGAATTTGCCGTGCGATGCATCTACCGTTTGACAATTAAAGTCCACAAACAAGCTTATGCACAAAATTTTGTGTTTTTGGGCATTGAAAATATTTTATTTTTTTAAATAAAATATTAAAAAATTTGGATATAAAAAACTGATTTGACCTTTTCACATTTAATATATAAGCGTTATATATACAATAAAAATATTATTTTATATTTTATAAAATGAAACATTTGATTGGTTTTTATTTTATTAATTATTTTTTTGTTAAAAAAATGACCAATAACTTTTTAAAATTTTAATGAAGTTTTGGCTTAACTCTTTGATTTTTATTTTGTTGATTTTTTTTACTTGCAATAATAGCCTGAATTATCAATTAAAATTCTTAAATCAAAATCACCTCAATTACAAATAAAATTCCATACTTTTAAATTCTTAACAACTAAAGATCTATTTGGAATTGAAGTTAAGATTTAATCAACTACTTGTTTCATAATTTGTAGCAAAAATAGTGTTTGGTAAACTCTTCAAAATTTGCTTATTCATAATCTTCTCCATTTTAACTGCTGCTTTTAGGTAGGTAGGGGTTTGTTCTTCAAAAGCAGCGTATTAAATAAGTTACCACACCTTTTTAAATTTTCTATTACAACCTTAATATTTTAAAAAAATAATTATGTTTTTTTTTCTATGCACCCTATTATATAAGTCATTAGATATCATATTACCATTACAATCAAATCACTGCCCTAAACTACAGTAAATTCTCTCTAGTATCAAAATTTTGATATAATAAGTTCATTAGATTTTATTGAATTGAATTTTTTTTTCCACTCTATATAATTTTATGTATTTTAAAAAGAAAAAGAAATGTCTAAACACTATTAAACATGCTCAAAAAAATAAAAAGTAATTTAAACTTATATTTACTTTGGTTATTATATAATAAAATGATATACTTGTAATTAAATTTATTAAATACATATATAATACTTTTCAAACTCACAACAACTACAAAAATATAATTTATCAAATACCAACATAGTTTATCAAACACCAAATTATTTAAGCAGTGCTTATTACATCCACACAATAAAAATAACGTATTTAATCAACAACTCCAATCCTAAACTAGCACTATATCGCATCTATAGATTTAGTTCGACATCCGCCTTTGCTTCCGCTGCATGCTTTCATAAATTTTTATGATAGCAGAAGAAAAGAGAAAGCCGATAGATTACTACATACGACTGAAGCAGGCATCAACTACAATTATATTTATTCAAACAACAAACCACACCAAGTCACCAAGAAGTACGGCGCATGCATGCAAGCTATGGAACGAAAGTAGAACAAAACTAGCCAAATTTTTCTCCTCCTTCTGGCTCTAACCACGTACTTCTTAGTGAAAAATTATAATTTTTCTCATAAAAAATATTTTAGGACCGATCTCATATAATATATAAGAAATTCGTAATCTAAAAAATCATACCTTAATAATTTTGAGAAGATGAACAACAGAACGCAACAAATCTGCCACCAAACAATTTTCCATCCTATGACTCAATTTTGATTTATATTGAACGTGTGGGCGTTCGTTTCACTAGTCCCCAAAAATCGCTGGCTTCCTTTTCCTCAGTATTTTTTTCAAAAGGCGTCTCTTCTTTTTTTTAGAGAAAAAAATACTTATATATAATATTCCTTAGTTAAAACCCTAATATGTATTTTCCTTTTCCTATAATAATTCAAAGTATTAAATATTTTAAATTTAGTATTTTTCCTCTCCACTTACGTAAAAGTTGAGATAAAGTGTAACAACTTTAGAGCCCACCTTATAAAATATCACAAAACCTCATTTACACATAAATATAACACATAGGGTCTTAAAAAATATTATATTTAGGTTTATCACCTAATATGTCAGTTTTCTTTTTTTTTATCCAGTAGTGGTGTAATCAATTAAATGAGCTAATCGGAGATCATTTGGGAACGTACAATAGTGGTTACAATAATTAAGCCTGTAATTAAACTATCTTAATTATTTAATTCCAATTCTCTTCTATTATAAGATTGAAACTGACCTCCATAATTATATACTCGAATAATAATTCGTCCCAAGCCACATTAATCTCTTTACTACACAATCTTTTGCACCACATCGTTAATTAAATTGATATCTCAACTGTCCAATCAATTTAATAACATCTTATTGCTTGATACTTATTGATTTTCTTTAATGATCATTTTTAACATATTAAATATGTCGACACACTCTAGCTAGAGAATTCTATGATCAGGTACCGAAAATTCATCAAGAGATGTATTGTATAAATTCTATATTATTAATCTATAACTTTAATACTTATAATTACTCCTACCAAAATACGAGATAATCTTGACAATAAGTATGTGTCGTGCCCATTGGTAACTTAAATAAAATGACAACTATAATCATAAAATTATAACTAACTCAAGATTAAGATTACATTAAAATCAATGCCTATAAGATTTAATAAGTTTGACAGTTATTATAAAGTTAATTAAATCTCATATGTAATCTTGTTCAATGTAGTCGTATTACATTAATAAATTCATACATGATTAAGATAAATCATTCAATGAATTTATTACAGTTTATACTTAAATAAAGTGTTCAACTTTATTTATCAACTGCGAACTCAATTTATTAAATCATAAGATAACTTATATTTATTCCTTCTGTGAATTCACATAGTGATCACATAAATATATACAATATGATTAAATGGATTTTACTCAAAAATTAATACAAATAAGATATTTGAATAATATATCCCAATTATTTTATTAATCAAAAAAAATATTTATTACAATTAAATAAATCTATATACTTTTAAAGAACATATTTTTCTAACAATACTCACGGTCCAAAGTACGCATGCACTCACCAGCTTCTTTATTAATACGGGTCGTCGCCATTCCTCGGGTCATCTAGATTGCGTTGGCGACCGGCATCAAAATCTCTTGCGTTAGCCACAACATCACTTGCGTTAGCCGCAATACCACTTGCAGTAGCGTAACCCATACAAATAGCAGCAATATTCACTCCACCAACCAAAACATTCCAAATCTTTTTCGAGAAGCTCACTCTATCGAAACTAACAACAAGATGCCCATTCTCCATGAAAGTCTCAAAGCGACGACTTGCAATTCTTGGCAACCTGGAACGCGTAATCAATTTCATACTGCCACGGTCGGCTATTATAATCTCCTTGCGTGTAATCTTAATTTGCACATTGTCAAACTTTCTTTCATGGAGATGAATTCTGAACTCTCAACGATTCCATGCACCACGGCCTGCTTCTCCAATTCCACGACATCCGTCTGCTTTTTCATTTCTTTCAGCCATTTAATAACTATTTCTGAGGTTTGAAATTCTACTCTTGAACAGGCTGCCCTGGGTGAGTAAGATTAACTTTGAGTTTGCTTTGAGTGTGATCAAGAGAAGCGTCTTGGCCTAGCCTGATTTATAGATGAGTTGTCGTATGGACATTGGTATTATCGTAATTACCTATGTTGCCGCAAATTAACGTCTTTGATTTAGGTGCTTGGTGATCTTTTAAATTTAAGATTAACACTTGGTCCTTAATATAAATTTCTCTTCGATAAAAATTTATGCATTAATTGATGATTAATAAATTTAAAAATTAAAAAAATAAATTCTATCTCATATACCAGATATTATAAAACATTAAAAACTTTAAAAAATAGATCAAGAGAATTACTCTCATTTTTTTAACCATTTTTAATGTGGTCAGTTATTTGACTCTCTTGTGGAAATTTTGAATTTACTACTTATGTTTTTGGTGACCTGCGTCGACCAACACGTTTTTTTCACTCATGCTTAGCTTTGTTTTTTTTCGAGGGGCAATAATTTCACTCAATCATGCGCGGTTCACAGGACATAGGGCACAATTATTATGTATAATGTCATGTGCGTCAGTATGTCGTTAGGCAACGCGGTCACATTTCAGGTTTCACGTCCGTTACCACAGTGGTATGATACCACAGATTTTGTCTTCTATCTCATGCACCTGTTAGATTATTCATAGTCCATCTAACGACTTATAATCGTCAATGGATAATTAAAACAACCGGTTGCTTTGAGATACTGGAGAAAATAATATTCAATTAATAAAGATCCATTATTATTCATATTCTTATTTTATTCGTTATGAGTGGGCATCAATGCAATGTTATCCAGAATCGAAAAATTACTGAAAATCTTTTCTCCAAAAGAAATTTCTATAATTGAAATTTCTTCTTAATGGAATCACAGTCATATCAGGTTGAAGTAATCCTAAATAACGTCAGATAAATTAAACGCGAATACAATTTTGTGTCAAGTGACTGCAGCATGCATTGAGCGGAAGTGAAACTTTAGGAATTAGGCATATCTCATTATCTGAAGGAAAGAGTGGAAACATGTGTGTTCGATCTGGTGATGAGGCATTTAATCGGACATAGCAGGTAATGCCTTACAAGAAATTATTAATTTTGTTTGAAAGATTTAACAGCTATGATTAGCTTAGGAGAGGGGTTTTGTTTATGTGTTCGAAAGAGAGAACACAAGAAAAATGAGTTTTATTTTATTGTAACAAGCACGTGATTGAAGAAACACGAGGCAATTAATTTCTTGGAGAAGAAATTAAAGAATGATCATGAATTTAAGTTTCAATAAACTATGCATGTAGATATTTTATTATTTCAGTAATGAACATTTAGTTAAATGTCTAATTCATAAGGTGTTACTTATATGGCATGTTATTGTATGGTCTTTTGGTCGCCAATTATGTATTGAGGATATTGGGGTTATGAATTTCAATTTAGTTATGCTACTATATTGCACCTGGTATGGACGTGAATTGCTTGGTCATAAAAGCAACTGCATTCATGATATTTGGGGATGAAACCTGTTGAAATGAAATGAATCTTAGGGAAAAAAAATAGAATATGTAGATGAAAACAATTAAATATTATTCAGATATTAATGGGGTACGAATAACTAGTCATGAATGTATTACTATCACACATTTTAGGTGATAGCATGTTCAATTATATTTTATAAAAATATCATTTGCAAAGTCACATATTGTTATGTAAATATTGATATATAAACCATAATTTTATTTGTTAAAATCAAAAGAGGGGAGACTAGTGGGAATGATTCATCATTCATCTAGTTTATAGTAATGAAGGTAGGAGTAGATCAGAAGCGAAAATTGTGCGATTAGGATGAGCTACATATCAAGGCATGAAAGATGATTGAACAGTAGAAATTGAAAGTCATTATGGATTCGCAGGCCGTTTGTAAGTTTTTGAACTTTATGAATAAATAATATTAAAACATCAAGAGATAATGGGATTAATCGAAAATGACTTCAGTCGTATAGTGAAACCATATGCCAAATGAAGATAGCAAATGGAAGTGCAAGCATTAAAGAATAGGTGCGTGAAACCATATGCCAAATGAAGATAGCAAATGGAAGTGCAAGCATTAAAGAATAGGTGCGATATATCGGAAATAAAATTTAGTACACCGCAATAAGAAAGACATGGCAATAAAGTTGATTAGGTTTTTTAAATTTTCTGCTTATGTAAAAGTGAAATAAAGTTGACATGATGAAAAAAGCCATGGTAAAAAAAACCAGTTAATTTGTTTTTGGTACAATTTAGTTGACTTGAAAATTACTTATCAAATTTGAAATGCACTATGGATATAAGTTATGTGCTTATAACATTCTTTTCTTACTACAGCTCTGATGGGGGAACAGAAAATGCCATATATTCAGTAGGTGTCGTGAAGGTCTTTTTAAAAATGTTGAACCAATAGACATAGGCATGAGTAATGGAATAATGAATGTTAACTGTGTTACTAGTTTAAAAAGGCAGCATCCAAATAAACTAAGGGAAAACAGTCTGTTCCCTCCATCAGAGCTGATCTCACTGCCAATACCAATATCGGAATAGGTCAAACCGTGGTATAAGCCTCAATTCAAACAGTAAATGAAGAAGAGGAAGACACAAAGTGTAATTTCTCCGTTGGTGGATCCATATGGATACAGTAATGAAATAGATCCATCCTTACAAATTTTTCAGTGATTAGTAAACTTCACAATATTGCACTCACTTGAATGCTATTATATTAATATATAACCAGCCCAGACGGTTGTAAGTTGCCACTGACGAATATAGAAAAATAATTTAAACTGTTAGATGGACGATGAATAATCCAACGAGTGCATGTGATAGAACACAAAATTTGTGGTACTATACCACTGTGGTAATGAAAGCGAACCCCACATTTCAACATTAATTATGCTTTTTGTTCGTACAGGGAGCCTGGCACGGGACAAGTTCCATCTCAGGGCTGTTTCCGTTCATTTACATTCACACATCCAAATGTCCCTTCCTTTCTCTCTCTCTCACACACGCAACACACAGACACAGAGATATTGTATAAAAGTATCAAATCTTATATTTCAGTTTAAGTGCTGAATTTTAATTTGGATTATTGGATTTGAATTTAGTAGTTTTTTTTTTTAAATCTGCAGATGATGTTTACTATGTAAAGATTTTAATAGTTCTAATTAAGATTTCATGCTTAAATTCAAATATAGGATTTTTTTTTAATGAAATTTATCTCATACATATAGAGAGAGTCTTTTTTTAATAAGGACATTCTCATTTGATTAAAATAAGAATGTTATTAAAATATTAAAAATTATAACTTTTAATATATTATAACTATATTTTTTTTATCTGTTAGTAATAACTGCATTTTGTTAAAATAAGAATTTCATTATTAGAGAATATATAGTAATAACTGTTATTATTTTTAAATGAGAGATTCCTTAAATTATTAAAGTAAATAATAAATTAAAAGACAAAGAAAATTTTTCACTTTAATACTATAAGGTAAAAACACTTAATTGGAGTATGTTTTTTATCTATATTTTAGTAAGTGATTCAAAATAAGAGTTCTCTTACTTTAATATGATAAGAGATAAGGTAGAAAAATATATAATTCAGTATACTATATAGCAAAACATATTACTATTAAAATGTATATTTTTCTTATTTTTTATTTCATTTCTTACTTTAATTGGAAAATAACTATATAAATATATATAGACGCGCAAGAACACACATGTACATGGCCACGACTACAATAGATCCAATGCATTGGTGGATCGGCTTTATTAAATAATTGCAAAAATATTGAGGATTGTCGGATTTGAATGGATTGGAAAACCAGTGGATGTACTTTAACTTGGAACAAAAGCCCTACGCAGTGGGAGCGTTGTTACTTCAACCGAATAGCGAGTTAGTTATCAAAAAGTGTTCGAACACTAAATTAACAACTGATACGACTACACGTCAAATATAAGTAAAACATAAATAAATTATGAAATTTTAATATTATTTAAACATAATATTATGATTGTTAATTAAAACTAATCAAGTGCTAAGATTAATCATGACTTTTTTTTAAAAAAATTAAAAATTAATAAATTAATCCAATAGGTCTTTATATAATAACAAATTATTACTCTCTCTTCTCTCTTATATAATACATTCTCTTGTTTATTACTTTTCGTTTATTATGCCTATCTTATTAAATTACTTCCTTTCATTTTTTTCAATTATAGAGAAATGTCTGCACCTTAGCAGGATCCTAATTATAGCGACTGTATCATATCTCACTATTGTGATTTGCAATTATCTTATGCTTGGATATTTTAATGTAATACATAAACCTTATAGCTAAAGATAAAACTCACCTCATGCAAAATAAAACAAAGCAGTTTATCTCTTATAAAATAATATTTTAATATTCAAACGTGTTCAATAGAAAAAAAAATCTGAGAGCAACAAGTACCAAAAATTTTTTAAAAAATGTGTCTAATCAATAAAAAAAAATTTGGTAACAAGTGCCACTACTAGAAAATCATCCCATTTCCAAAGTAATTGATAATAAAAGAACTCCATTCTAAAATTTGACCGCCATAAAAAAATGATATCAAATTATCTTGACGTCATTGACACACCTACAAAAGTATCAAAAGAAATTGTGTTTTATACCTAATAATAATGATTCAAATAATAGTTAATGCGTAATTTCTTCTATGTTTCGAAAGAATAAAAATGTATTTTCTTAAAGGAAAGGATAAAAATGTATATATTTTAACAACACTAAACCATACATGCGGAGACGAACTATCTTCCTTTTACACAAAACATTTTATCTATTACAATTAGCTATCGAACAATATAGATTAATTAAAAAAAAGTCACAATAAAAGTTACAAATTAATGCTCAGTATCATTATTCATAGCTTGTTCAGTTTTGATTTCCAATGAAGAAATGCAACTTTGATGGAAACCAATTAACAAAAAAAAAATTAAATAAGACAAGGTTAAAATTCCACAATGAAGGGAAAAAAAAGAGAATAAATGATTATTACCTAGATTGTTTCACTCAATTTTCTTTCTTTTCGGATTTGATTCATTTCTCGGTATAAGATTTTTTTTTTTTGTATTTTTATAAGAGAGAGATGACTAATACTTTAAATGACAAAAGAGAGAATTATTTAAACAATAATTTATTATTATATTGGGACACATTTTATTACTTTGTTATTTTTTAAAATTAAAAAAATTATATCCGCTTTAGTTTGAACATTTGATTAGCTCTAATCTAATAATCATAATATTGTGTCTAAATTTATATTTGAAAGATTTAAAAGTATGCCTTTTAAACCTGCGTCATTAATGAAAGACCATTGGATTTGTTGAGCAACCACCGTAATTTCAAGCAAAATGAATATTGGTTTGTGAAATATATATATAGATATATCATGAGGAGAACTACTTGACCAATAGCGCCATAAAGGCCTGTTGGGCATGCTTTTTTATTTTTAAAATAAATATTCTGTAAACTAAAGTGAGTTTACTCATAGTGAGACTATTTGACCTATCCAAATGACATATTTAATTGGTTAAAAGCTGTGTATCTATCATGCTAATATAATGCAACCAGGGTATGTAAGTCTTTTTTCTGCATTAAACATGGTTTCAAGGCCGTAATGAATGCAAAACTGTTTCTAAAAAGTCAGGTTATGGGTTGGGTAAAAAAGTTTGTAGCTTGATCCTCAGCGCAAGAGTCTAAATAAGAGCTTAAGAAAAAAAAAATTGTTTTTGAGCCTCCATTTTTTCTAAAATAAATTTATAAATTAGAATCATAAAGTAAAATTTAAAAGTAATAAAGAATTAAAATTTAATTCATAAATCAATAGTGATTCAAAAAATTTAAATTATAATAATAAACTCTCTCCAATTAATTAAGTGCTTAAATTAGAAAATTCAATATTAAAATTTTAAATATTTATACTTTTATTTATTTTATTTTTTATTTATTATTTTATTTTATAATATTCATTTTCTTTAATTCATTACTAATTATAGTAACTTATTTCTTATTAATTAATTTTAAGTTTAGAATAATTTAAAAAGTTAAGAAATGAGTGAAAGTCCAAGCCCAACTGTTGTACTTTCCCTATAATGGACTTGAGCATGATCTTAGAAAAGTCCGGACGGGCCAAGCTGACATTTTGTTAGTGGAGCCTGAATAAAGCACCAAGCTACACTAGTTTTGATTGGGTTAGGTCCTATTTGTTTTCGAAATTTAAGGTTCAACTAGGCCGAATGTAAGATTGCTACTGCTCAGAAAATAATTTTCTTGTGTTGTAATAATGAAATTACGATAAGTTGTAAATAACCAAAAAAAAAAAAAGTAGCAAGGTATTTGATATATTATACTGCTAAGATAGCGGGTTTGAAAAACAAAGTGTGAGTATTTGAAATATTTTGCTATAAAATTTTTGTCTTATCGGATAATGATAAAGCTAAACATAAATTTAAATTGGCTAGATGCATTTTTTTCATTTTTCAAGCATGCAAGTTTACATAAAGTGGAATAAAAATTAATAATAGAGTAATAGAGAGTACAATAAGAAATAATAGATGAAAAAATAAAGATAATAATAGTTATATGTATATGTGATTTATATTTTATGGGGAGGGTTCCCATAACTTTAAATTTTGACTCTGAAAGGAGGACTTTATTTTTTAGATCATTCAATCTTATGGAAGGTGGGTGGAAATACAACTTTTTTTTTTAACTTACCATTGCATTGAATAATCCAATGGATACAAAATTAATTTCCTTTTTTCAAATAAAATGTGAAGTTAAGGAAACCTTAATCATAGGTACCAAATTTACTGAGTTAATAAGCTAATGACACGTATCATTTACGGTCAAGACTTAATCCACGCTTTCCATAATTTTAATTTAAAATAGGAGAATAGTAAGGGTGAGAATAAATATGCATGACACGCATAAGCTTTTGCTCGAAACTAAAGACAAATGAATACATTGAAAGCCACTAAAGATATCGTTTGCTTTGTTAAGAGAGGCCCGTGAGACTGGAGTTAGGCCAATTTAGTAATGATGTAACTAAAATAATTATTTTTTATTATGCTATATAAATAATTAATTATGAAAAGAATTAATTATATATTTAATAAAATTTATTTTTAAAAATATTGTGAATTTTAAAAACAGTTATACGTGTTTGGTTTCAATCTTGTTGTTAAATTAGGGTAATAATATAAATGATTAACTTTGACCTAATGTTGAATAAAATTGATTTACACTTTATAAACATGTATATAACTTTTTATTTTTGTATATATAATAATTGATAATTAAAATAAATATTTTATATTATTAATTCTATTTTTTATTTTGTTATTTCAATATAATCAATGATGATGATGATGATAGTAATAATAATATCTTTAAATTTAGTAATTTTATCTCCTAATTAATAATGATAACATTGAATATATATAAGGATATATGAAATTGTATTAAGTATAAAATTAATTTTTCATATCAGATTTTAAAAAATCTATTTTTTCTATACTTTCAAAATCTGATGTGGAATAGAGTGATTCTTCTAAAAGTGATTTCTTAAAAAATTTACTAAATATTAGAATTAATTTTTAATCTCTCAAAAATACTTTTAAACCTTTTTTAAAACAATTCTCAGCAGGCCTTTAGTCCAAAATAACATATGACTCCAGAATAAAAAGCACTACCTTCAGAAAATATTCTAACTGTGGAGAAAAGGGAATAAATGACAAAAAATGAAATGGCCCATGCCCATATCAACGGAGGACACATGGCAGGCCAATGATAAACAACAAATTTACGTCGAGACCTGTGCCATAAATGGAGGTAATGTGTTACAATGTTGGACATTCATAACAGACCACTTATTTAAGGTAATTTTTTTTAATTTAAAATTTAAATAGGTCTCAATTTTTATAACATCTGAATAGATTTAAATATAAATATTTAAATAACTTAATTTTTTTAAATATCTTAATATAAGAAGTATTTTTTTAAAAAATTAAATATAATAATTTAATATTTATATCCTCGTGAATATAATTCAAAAAATAGGTATATTTTATAAAGATATCTTTAGAATATAATATTTACTTCTTATTGTGGTCTTTTTTTAAAAAAATAAAAGTCACAATTTTTTTTATTTAAAGATAAATATCTAAAGATTTAAAATCACAAAAAAAACTTTAAAAATTTAAAAATTAATAAAATTTTAGATTAATTTTTTTTAAAAAAAATTAAAAATTAATAAAATTTTAGATTTCAGAAATTAATATATAAGCGCTAAATTTACCTTTAATAATATTAAAGTCAACATTCTTATTAAATTCGCTCTCTGTGCTCGTCTTTCTTGCATGATCACAGACCTACACACTGTTATTCGAACGTGCCCTTTCCACTTGAAGACGAACAGAGAAGATTGAACGTAAAAGATCAACCCCTCCACCACCCAGATTTTATAAAGTAGAATGAATGGAGAGTAGAACACAATGTGGAATTCGGGGTGCCTAAGAAATTTTTAAGTGTGTATTTATATATTATTTTATTTTATGGGGAACAAAGGACTGGGCTTCAGTATTAAATAAAGTTTGAGCCCATTCTGGGCCCAATTTAAGCTGAGCCCAATTTAAACTCGACAACATTGAGCCCGAACTCAACAGTCTAACGATTGGGCCAAAGCTCAACTATAATGGACTAAGCTCAAACCTTTTATTTTATTTTATTATTTTGTGTTGTTCTTACAAGCCTCTTTTTCCGATGTCGCCTACTTGAATTCTAAAATTGAACTTCCACTATCTTTCTCAACAAACCAATCTCTCTCTCTCTCTCTCTCTATATATATTGGTAAAATGAAGCATATTTTATAGATACCAAAATCACAAAATGTTTTTTATCAAATAATTTTTTTCTTGGTTAAAGCTTATAAAATAAATTGCTTTTGGTATTTTAACATCAATTTTAAATGAGTCTAACATGTTTTTGGATTGTAGGTTTTGTTATTTGATTTGTTTCAATTTTTTTAAAGAAATGTTGAAAACTGATTTGTATTATTAGCTTATTGGACTGCAATTGTTGGGCGGGCATTGGGTAATGGTACTCAAAATATATATATATATAGTTTTTTTTTTAATGTGGAACTTTTAACACCCTTTTTAAAATCTTGTTAGCATTCCTTTTCAGCTTTATATAAAAATAGCTCCAATTTTATTTATAAAATAAGCAATCATCTTGCTGTAAAACTTCACTCTATAAAAAGTATTTCTTTTAACTTTTTATTTATAAAATACATACAACTAATAAAATATTAAATTACTTTACTCTTCTTACTTCGCTTCTATCTTTATATCCTTAAATTCTTTTAACTTTCTTTTAAAAAACTAAAAATTAAGCTATAATATAAATTATCAAATAGGATGGGTGTAAAAATATTTTTAAACAATAATGCATTTAAGTGTTAAAATGATTTTTTTATTTAAAATAATAAATAAATTATTTAATTTTTTATTATTTAATTAAAATTTTGTTTTTATTAGGAATCCAGAGGGTGTCAAAGGGCTTAAATTTATTTCATTTTTTAAAAATTGAATAGAACTAAATTAGTCCAAATTTTAGGTAGAGTTAAACATATAAAAATGAATGACATATATTTTTTAATATCTAATAATAAGCATTAAGTTATTCTTTTAACTTGAACTTTTTTAAAATCAATATTTTTATATTTGTACCCTTATAAATTTTAAATGTTGAATAACCAATAAATATCTCAACAAACGTAAATAGGATATCATTTTATCACAACATAAATAATTTTCAAGTGAATATAACTCTTTTGACATTCTAAATTAGATCATGTTAATCAATTTAATTATAATTTTGATGTACTTTATTAAAAATATTCAAAAAAATTGTAAAGATAAATAATGATAATTTAAAAAATAGAAATAATATAATAATTTGGCACTACATTATCACAAGTTACGGAGATAAATAATAATGCTAATTAGTAAGTTTTATTTAGGTAGAGATGAAAACAAATTAATTATATAAAGATATTTTGAATGATAGCTTTCAGTGATATCATTTGGACTTTTGAGATTAAGTAAAAAGATTAAAAATTAGCCTAATAATTTAATGACCGAAAATTTTCATTAAGTTAAAAGAAACAAATAGATTTAATGACTTAGGGCTAGCTTGACATTGTGGTAGTTGGTAAAATAAGTTATTTCTACCATGTGAATAAAATAGGCTGATGACTAAAAAATAGCTTAATGATTGGTAAACTATATTGTTATAATTACCATAAGTTAAAAAGTAGAGTATATGCATTTAATAAATTTTCTTATGAAAGATTTGTATTATTGTATAATAACTAAGATAAGTATAAGTTTAAATTGTCATTTTATTAATATTAAGGTTAAAATAAATATTTTAAAGAGGCGTGATAATTTATTTAATAAACTTAGAAAAAGTAAACTTTTTTATCACAGAATGAGTATTATACGCAGCAACCTCATTTTTAAGTGCAAACCACCTTGAGTGCTAAGTGTTGTGCAAATTGTAAAATAGATTAATTGTGATGAGTGTCAATCCTACGAGGAGGTGGATTTTAATTATGTGTTGAATTAATTTTCTAAGTGAGCAGTTAAATTATAATAAATTTATCCTAAATTTTGAATTAAAATGGTCGGAATAATTAAAAATGTAACTGTTATAATAAAGCACTTGGGTATCTGGATCAACATCAACATACTCCAGGGCTCAATATTTCTTATTAATACCAATTAAATCATGAGGGGGAAATCCACTTTTCATAAACCACGCTCTAATTAATATGGTGCTAACGGCTTATCGTGCCAAATAGTAATAATTGTGTTATTACTATTTATCAACGAAAAGTCAAAACATCTATAAAAATTAAAGGGAAAAATAAAATAAATTTACCGATTGAGCCCATGGAATATGTTGAGACTTCACCTTCAATCAAAGTTTGAAAAAAAATTAGTTACTTATATTTGAACTATGAATAAAAATAAAATTTTACTAAAATACAAATAAAATACAAGTTAGAGAAGGAATTTCAGAAAATAGAGCTAAAAAAATGAACTCAGGGGTATTAAATTAGGGGGGAGCCCTCCTTTGATAAATACAACGAGTAAAACATTCACAGAAATTAGAGGGAAAAACAAAATAAATTTACCAATTGAGCCCATGGAATATGT
Organism: Aegle marmelos; assembly: GCA_030449875.1. Taxonomy (NCBI): domain Eukaryota; kingdom Viridiplantae; phylum Streptophyta; class Magnoliopsida; order Sapindales; family Rutaceae; genus Aegle; species Aegle marmelos. The sequence goes on along the minus strand of JASUUL010000142.1, from coordinate 7,844,572 downwards.
TGAAACTTCACCTTCAATCCAAGTTTGAAAGAAAATTAGCTACTCATATTTGAAGTATGAATAAAAAAGGAATTTTACTAAAATACAAAGAAAATACAAGATAGACAAGAAATTTCAGAAAATAGAGCTAAAAAATGAACTCAGAGATGTTAAATTAAGAGGATAGCTCTCCTTTTATAGATACAACGAGTAAATCATAGCCATCGGATAAAAATAATTTAAATGCACAAGATACCGCCACGCGACAAGTTCTGATTAGTTTGAACACATCATCAAGGCTATTATCCTGTGTATATGCATGTACCGTATACACATTTTTTCTGATCTACTAACATACTGTTACGTTATCAGTCAATGCCACATAATCAATCAATACCACGTCATTCTTCTAATTAAATGCTGCCACGTCATTAGTTGGTGCCACATCATCAGTCAACGTCTCGTTATCGATCAATGTCACGTCATCGCACAGTACATATGAACAGTGTCATGAATAACACCATGAACATTATCGTATATGTGAACAGTACCGTACATGTAAACAGTAATATTTTTACTTTTATATTTCTTCTAAAGTTTTTAACCATTCTGAGTTTAGATTTATCGTCCGCTTTATCATCCAATGTCTCGTTTATTGTAAAATAACCATGATACCCCTAAAATATGAAAATACTTAATTATAATAAAACAAACATAATTAAATTCACAAGAAACTTAAATACATAAAAGTAAAGAAGTTAGTAGAACTTGAAGTGAAAAATGATAATTTTCTCCTTTATCAATATACATTTTCTAGTACTCAACACTAAGTGCATTATGTTTGTAAGCACACTCTAGGTTTAGGTAGACTTTTATTGAGTGACCTATGAGAGTGGAATTAACCTTTGATCACAAGAGATTTGAGCGGCCTCTAACATATTGTCTAATTTTAAAAGTTGTCAAATTAAAAGAACTTATAAAATAAATAGTTTTAAAAAATTTACGACACACTATTTTTATCAAAACTTATAAAATAATTTACTTATTACATTTTAACCATAATTTGAAAACCATTTCAACTGTAATCCCAAAATTTTAAATTAAAATTAACTCAATTAAGTTATTAAGTAAAAAAAATTCCTTTCCTTTTTTTTTTTACCAAGAAAAAAAAAGCACATCTAGATATATCGGGATTGATTTTACAAACTTTCCGAATTATTAATCGGGATGAAGTTTTGTTCCAAGTTCTGTCTAATTTTAGATCAGGAGTAACATACACGCACCGCATAGTGTTCGGATTAGTTGCAAATCCAGTTTCCCGACCGTTGCTCTATGGTGAATGGTTGTGATCAACGTCATTTAGGAAACCTTTGACCTTCCTTAACAGACAATCAATCACGTAAGCGCTAATGCATAGCATCCCATGTACCGTCATGCACCTAATCGTTTTAATCCTAACATGTGTACCGTAGCGAAGCTGGTTTCTTTGGGGCATGAGGGACACACATTCTAGCCACACTGGTGCGCTGTTATTTTCGGTCTCCAAAGCGAGTCATTTGTGAAAAACGCTAAGGGTTAATTTTTAAAAACCACCCCGGAGTTTTGCCTTCACTACACCTAGAGAGAATATATGCATATGGACAATATCTCTCCTGACCATATATAAGAGTTAGGTGTCCGCTAGGCAATTGAAAGCAACAACGTAAATACCTCATTTTTTTAAAAAAAAAAATTTTAATCTTACAAAAGCTGATATACAATATCTTATTAGACAATAGTAGGTCGAGAATGTATATGGTGCTTTAAAACTAGTAAAACGTGAGGGGAAGTAGTAGCCCATTTTCAAATACATTGATAATGTTTAGGTTCATTTCATTTTTTTTTTTTTAACATAACATCTACGGAATTTGACAATAGTAGAAGCACTTTGTAATGTACTAAGCTAATAAATATATAAGATTAATTATATTTTGAGTTGAATTCTAGTGACAACCGACTTATGAATAAATGTGCAGTTCATGTAAAATCCAGTTGCTTGCATTTTTGTTAATGGTTTGTATAGGCTGATTCCAACAATTGAATTGTGTTAGTAACTTGATGCATTATTTGATTATAAAAGTGTAAACATTTGAACTTTAGGTTTTTTAATTATATGATTGTGTAATGTCAAAAAAATTTCATAAAGGTATAATAAGATTTTCACTACTCTACCCTATTTAGCACCAAACTGTGAAGATCATCGACAGCATCAAATAATCTTGTCATTCCTCGAAATGTGTCGTGAAGGGCATTTTTTAACATTCTCTCAACTGCCTAGTGGGTGCCTAACTCTCATACATGGTCGAGGGAGATATTGTCAATACACGCATATGTTCTCTCTAGATGTAATAAAGGCAGACCTCAGGTGTGGTTTTTAAAAATTACCCAACACCAAGGAGATTTGGGGCTCAAATAAGATTCTCAAGAAAAGAAGCAATTCAACAAAGCCACATGAAAGAATGAATTATGTTCAAAATATTATGATTCAATTACTTAAAATAATTTAAATTATAAGTATTTCTCTAGAATTACAGTAAATTTTCAAATTACTTGTGAGATTAGGTTAAGTTGTATGAAATTTTAATTGAACAATTTTTAAGTATATTTATTTAGTTGGTCATCTAAATTTGAATGAAAAGGTAATCAAATCATTTTTAAATATATTTACTTGATTAAAAAAATAAAAGGTAATTAAAAAATATTTATTAATGAACTAATTAAGTTTAAATTAATAAATTAATTTAAATTTTACCCATTTTTATTTTTAAAAAATAAGTAAATATCAAATTAGATTAACGCTTCAATTCACTTCGTTTGTACTTTTGAAAATATCTTCGTAAACAATCGATTCATTTCCCATTACATTACCAAATCAGTTGGAAAATCATTCCCTTTGCTTTCATTTCACTTTTCAGATAAAAAGGTGATGCGGGTATGGCGTAATCGCAAACCGGAGTACGCCTCAATAAATCGGACCATTTTCTCGGGTCAAGTATGCTGCAATAAAATATAGCAGCGTTTCCAACTCCCTGCCTCCGACAACCAAACGCGCACTGCCTCGCGCGTAACGACGACAAGATTCATTACCAGCAGTTACCACTTACCACCATCTGACTGACATCACTCCGCAGCTCCTGCCAGCAACAACCACATGGACAGGCGCCATCGAGTGAAAGAACAAAAATAACTAACAAATTTTCCTCTCCTTCGTTCGTTCTCGACAAAACGAAACGAAACGAAACGAAACGAAAACGCTGCGTTTTGATAGATAAAATTTTGGCAATGAGGATATTCCTCACGCTGTTCGTCATTGTTTCTCTTCTTCTCTGCTTCGCGTCCACCGCCTCCCTCACCGAGTTGGACTCGGAGATCAATGCCACGGCCACGGCGGCCACCACTACAACCGAGTTGAACAGTACGGGATCCAAGGAAGATAGCTTCGCCGACATGATTGATCGTGCTCTCGAAAAGGAGTTCAATGAGACTGACCAAAACGAAGGTCTGTACTAGATCTGGATTTGCGGTTGTTCAGCTAGGGTTTCTAGATTGTGGATCAACTTGTCTTCTATTTCCTTTCATTTTATTTGATCGACATTTGGGGGGGGGGGAGCACTTGTTATCTCTGATTTCATAAAACACATGAAGTGAAATTCAGTGATGAATTGGGGGGAAAAAGATGAACAAATGAAATATGCAAGGGATATTGTGCTTACTGTCTGTGTTTTCCTGTTGCAGCCGCTGATCCTGGTAGCTTCAATAATAGTGTTGCTGGACAGCAGGTTGGTTACCGTATTCTTTAAATCTGTATGCCTTCAATTACTTTTCCCAATAATGTATGAAAATTTTGTACGTAATGTTGCTTTAGTTTATGTTTTTTTTTTTTTTTTTTTGGCCAATGACTAGTAGTAGAGAATATGAATTATATAAGCCATTTTTGGGTTATTATCACTTGTAAACAGACACAATGAATGTGCATCAATGTGCTTATGAATGGTTGCAAAAGCGCCAAGTTTTCAAGGATGAAAAGTGAATCTGAGATATTATATGTAAGACTGCTCCATAGTGAATCATTTGGTGGTAAACAATTGATTTTCGTAATATTTATTGCTGATGGTTCACTGAAAAGCTAAATAAAATTTATGGTTGCCATGTTCTAAGTTTCCTGGATACCTTTTTAATCGATACTCTTCTCGATGCTGCTCCAACAAACTAGGGTCTTATATGATTGTTTTAACTTGATAATTTTGGGTTTTTCAGGCTGTTTTGGAAACTGTTGCCAGAGTTAAGAACAAGAAAAATGAAACCAAGGAGGAGAAGTATGTTCTTGTAGCTTTGAGAAAGAAAAAATGGATTTTAATTTTTCATTATTGGATTTCCGAAGGGACATTGTTAACAAAACTTTTTTTTTCCCCTCTTTTTTTTTTGGGGGGGGGGGTGTTGTTGGTAATTCTATGTTGACCTCCGCAACTCCTGACTTGGAAATTGCTCATGCTATTATGAGCCTTATGTTAGGTCTTTCCAGTTTCATCACGTTTTCAATTTGGATAATGAAAATGGAGCAGAAGATACACCAACATTGATTGATCGGAAGGTATGTCCAGTTCAGGTCATGGAAATCTTTACCTCGTTCATAAATTATGGTTGGCATTGACCTCGAATAACTATAATCTTTGACTGGATGGCATTTGAGTTGATTAGATTTTAATTTTTTTCCAATCAGGACAATGTGTTTATTATATCCAATCCAAAGTCAAAGTATCCTGTGCTACAACTGGATTTGAGGTTAGATTATTGCCTTTTCTGTTTAAATTCAATCCAAAGTCAAAGTACCTACTTATTGACCATTCCAATTTCTTCCAAATGCTGCAAGCACAGGTTGATATCTGATCTGGTTGTTGTTATCGTTTCTGCAACTTGTGGTGGCATTGCCTTTGCTTGTGCTGGGCAACCGGTGAGACCAATATTTCTTCTTTATTTTTGTTCATATAAACCACTCTCTTGTTGGTTTATAAAGTTTTTTGGGGATGTTTGTTGTGGATCCATAAGATTTTGAGGCTTAGAGAGAATTTGGTTTGGACAACTTTTATGCATTGCTCCTTAAGGAGGATATTTCAATTTTCACATTTTTTCAGGTTATTACTGGATATTTGCTAGCAGGATCTGTCATTGGCCCTGGGGGTTTCAGCTTTGTCAGCGAGATGGTGCAGGTATGCAACTTTTGCATATATGCTGTCCCAGTTCTCTTCCCCCCTTCCTATTTTTAGTTGATTTAGTTAAAAGTTATGGGGAAGATTTAATGCATTTATACAATTCTCTCATAGCTCAGTTTGGTCAAAATGATAAGAATTTAATTGCTTAGAAGCCCATTATTAGCCTCTGTCTACAAATCATTGCTACAATTGACCAAATAAAACTGGTCCTTTCTCACACTATACTTCCTTAGTGAAACAAAAAGAAAGTATGATCCAGCTGGAACATACAGGTTTATATTGTTTGCCACCTTGATAAAGTTCCATATTAGAATAAGTTTGTTTCACTCTTCATTTTGTACATTTCAAATATCATTGCATCTATTTTGCACATCACTTCCATATTCTGATGGTTATTTTCATTCAGGTTGAGACAGTGGCTCAATTTGGTGTGATTTTCCTTCTCTTTGCATTGGGCCTTGAATTTTCTACAGCAAAGGTTTGCTTGTATTTTTTTTTGAACATTCATCCTTTCAATTTATTTCCTGTTCAGTTGTTATAAACGTTTCATTTCATGATTACAGCTTCGGGTTGTTCGAGCAGTTGCCATTCTAGGAGGCCTTCTTCAGATTTTCCTATTTATGTGCTTGTGTGGAATAATAGCATCAGTAAGATTTATTATGGTGAAAATGATTAGGTTCATTGGTAATAAATCCCCTTTTGTGCCAAAACTAATGATCACCTTTAGTTCATGTGATATCTTTGATGATATCCCTTGAATTTGGCATTTTACGCTATTTATAACCATTACAAATATTAAAGCTCTGGCTTAAACAAAGTATGTTTTTCTGCTGTTAATAGTTTTAGTGGATTTTACGCCTTGCATTTATTTATTCTTTCTACAGTTATGTGGTGGAAAGCCTTCAGAAGGTGTATTTGTTGGTGTCTTGCTATCTATGTCTTCGACTGCAGTGGTAATTTTCATGCATTGGTGTGTTATTTTATTGTATTTGCTGATTTTAAACTGAGAGGCAAAGGTCTATTTGAGTCATAGTTGGGTTTGTGACTGTCTCTGAATCCTGCCGTGGAAGTTGAGTTGGTTAAATTTTTTCCATCAGATGCTTGATATCTCCATTATATTTTTTATTGTGTTTTTTATGACTAGACATGAATTGCATATATCCTAGGGTAGGAATTTATATTTAACAGTTAACTGTTTTGAAATCTTTGTATCTGTTATTCGTCATCAGAGGCGACCAATACATCTAGGATATGTTTTTGTTGACAGCTTGTTCCCTTTTGAAAATTTCTGCTTTAACATAATCACATTTTTTTCTATTAGGGGCAAAAAAAAAAAAAAAAAATTCCAGGGTGATGGAAATAACAAAAAATCCCGTGATTAAAATGTTAGTTGGATAGTATTTTTGGTTGCTTAAACTTTTTTCTTGGTCACTATGTTTGAGTTTGTAGTATTTATCCCTCATAAATCTATAAAATTTTCTTATCAAATACAAATGAATATAAAGTTTTTCCTCATATGCATGTTTATTTTACCTTGTTTGGCTGCAGGTTTTGAAATTTTTGATGGAAAGAAATAGTATAAGTGCACTACATGGTCAGGTCACAATTGGTACCCTTATCTTGCAGGTATTAACTTTCTCGCATTCAGATTTGTAAACCATAAAAGTTAATCATTTTGCTTATGGTATCTTCCTTGTTTGTCCCGCAGGATTGCGCGGTGGGTTTGCTCTTTGCTCTGCTTCCAGTTCTTGGTGGCTCTTCTGGAGTTCTTCAAGGAGTAGTATCAATGATTAAATCGTAAGTATAGAATCTGAGCTACCCTCTCCTTTATCTGCATTTATGCAAAATTTATATGAGCTATTTCTGCTTACCTTGAGTATCAACTTTTCGAATAATTTTTATGCTATTTATCCCTAATAATACTTAAATGCTTCAGTCCACCTCTTCTCTGTTTCTCTATTATGTTTTATATGCCATTTATTGGGTAGGAAATTTTACCTGTTGGAATAATACCTTGTTTCATGACATGCTGGAAAATGAACATGTTTAAGAATAATAACTTGAAAATAATTTGACATTTCCCTGATAATTGGATGAAAATGAGTACTTTTGTCTTTTTCCTGGGTAATTTTGTCTTTTTGCCTTATTAATAAAATATTCATGTGTTGCTTTTCACACAATAATATTGATTTCCAGGTTGGTGACGCTGATTACTTTTCTGGCCATTTTGACGATCTTATCTCGTACTTGTGTACCATGGTGTCTTAAGCTAATGATAAGCTTATCGTCACAGGTAAGAATAGATTCTTTTAATTCTAAGTGTAGAGTTGGCACTTTTTGATGGAAATGTTATTTGGGCTGCCCAATTAACTCTGTTAACTGAAATCTTGCTTTTGCAGACTAATGAACTCTATCAACTGGCATCTGTTGCTTTCTGCTTGCTTGTTGCGTGGGTTTGTCTCATTTCCTAATTTTCCTTGCCTTGTGATTTATAAGCTCTTGGAACTTTTCTTATATGTTTAATTGTTGGACAGATCTATATTTTGTTTAATTGATTTAAATTCGATAAAATATTTGCCGAAGATTTTGTAGGTTTTCAGTCTCAGGTGGCAATGATTTTTTACCTGAATGAAATGTTCTATGTTTATCCATAACATCTGAGCATTAATGTCACCATTAATGTTTTGACATGTTATACCCTTAGACAAATTGATAAATTTATATGGGTGGGGAATAAATAAAATTTATATGGAGGCTTCTAGAATTAATATTATCTCTATTAAGTGTTAATTTAAAATTGTTTGCTTAATTCTGTTCTGATGTTAATATCATGTTCTCAATGTTAGGTTGAAAGGAAAATAAAAATACACTAACACTCATCTAAAGCTTCTGAAATTCTGAATAACTAGATTTTTAGTCAGTCAGTTTTCGACCATGATAACAATCCTTTAGCCAGGTGCCTCATCAACTTCTAAGACCAATCTACTTCACAGTCGCTTAAAATTTATGCATATGTGCATGTGCATGCATGTAGAAAATATAGATACCCGGCTTAACTCCTGTTCTATTTAATTTTAACTGATGCACGCATATGTGAATTTTTGTATGTAACATGGGTTTTGGTGACATTTCAGTGCAGTGATAAGCTCGGTCTAAGCCTTGAACTGGGTTCCTTTGCCGCTGGAGTAATGATATCAACAACTGATCTTGCTCAACATACACTTGAACAAGTAAGATTCTAAACTCAAAAGATTCTAATTTGAATCCTATATATCATAGCTCAACATTTTGAAGTTCCACTTAGAACTTCTGTGCTGGTAGCCTCATAAAAATGTTAGTTATTATGTGAATTTTTGGAACTTGGAACTGCTGTGAACAAAACTGTGACTCTGGGTTGCCACTATTGATGTAAACTTTTTCGAGGGAAAAAGGTTTCTTGAATTGCCAGTCATTTTCTCCTTTGTCAGAAATGAAAACAACAAATCACCAAATTTTCATTTCAATTTGAAATTTCTACTCATCTTATGCTAAATTGCAGGGTGGTGAATGAAAGCGAACCCTAGTTAAAAGAGAAAAAAAGAAAAAAAAAAAGTAATCAGGTAGTTTACTGCATTATTCCTAACTGCTAAAACTACTCCAACCTTTAGTTTAGGATTTTCTCTTTAAAAATTAAGCTCTATCATTCTGCTGCAATGTCTTTTTTGGACTCAATCATCAACTAACATGATGAGATATTTCTTCATTTAAAGTCAATGCCTCTTTATATGTAAATTATCTTTAGTTTGTAGTGGACCATTCTTTTATGGTCATACTCATTCGGATTTCATAATTAATGATGTCTTTGTGAGCAAAGTTAAATTGCCCTTAAAGCATGTCTTCGAGGTAGATTTGCTAGAGTTTAATCAACTGTCATAACTTAGTCATGTTTTATCCTCTGAACCTTTTTCTTTTTTTACACTCTGCTTTTGGAACACTTCTTTGGGCTCAAAGTTTACGTTGATTTAATTATGTATGCTGTGACTTTCTAGCCTATATTCTCTTTCAAGTGTTCTTATTTGTGATTATGACACATGTTTGCTCTATTTGGGCTTCAATTATCTTTAGGTTGAGCCAATTCGCAACTTCTTTGCTGCTCTCTTTCTTGCCAGTATTGGGATGTTGATTCATGTTCATTTCCTCTGGAATCATGTTGATATTTTACTAGCAGCTGTTTTATTGGTGATTGTTGTTAAAACCTTCGTGGTTGCCACAGTTATCAAGGGATTTCGATACAGCAACAAAACTTCACTTCTTGTAAGACTTCACTGAACTACTTGCACATTTTGTGCCTACATTTGACTTTTTACGTTGTTAATAAGACGATAGGCCTTGAGTTTTTCCAAATGTGTAGGTTGGGATGTCTCTGGCACAAATTGGAGAATTTGCTTTTGTTCTCCTTAGTCGAGCTTCAAATCTCCATCTAGTTGAGGTTTGTTCTTTGGTTCATTTTCTGCATCCATCCTTGACTAAAAGTGATTTTTCTATCAAAGATTAGATTATGTGTTATCTATTTTAAAAAGCTTTGTTGTTGGACAAGTTATGGTATCGTTTATCGTTTGCACATCTATGTGTCTGTCAAATTTCAACATATCAATTCCAGCTACTGGATGCTGAGAAATGATATTGGAAGGAAACAAAAATTGATGTTGCATGGAGGTTTCTGTCATTTCACTTCCTGTAATGTAATTTGAATTCTCTCCCTGGCATAATGTATCTAACTAATCAAAAAGGAACTAGGTGGACTTGAATGAGAAGTGTGAATAAACTGTTGCATATGTTTTCGACGCAGACTGGCTTCAACATTTTGCCTGAATCAATCAGAAACATCTGGTGCTTCTCAAAAGCTTTTGCATTGTTTTCCCAAAAAAATTTCTGAAGTTTCTTCAATTTGCAGGGAAAACTGTATCTCTTGCTTCTTGGCACGACAGCTCTCAGTCTGGTATGTGGGATATCTAATTACATGTTTCTGAAATGTGAGGTTTTCCAAGTATTCTTTATTTGGTTATCCTTGGGTATTTGCATTATCTGTTGAGTGCCGTTCATTTATTGAAATTAACCCATTTGCAGGTGACCACACCATTGCTTTTCAAGCTGATCCCTGCCGTTGTAAATCTCGGGGTACTGTTGCGGTGGTTCTCCCCCGATTCTCCAATCGAGGTAATCATCTGTCTTCAGAATATAGACATACTTGTAATGTATAGAAGTTATTGCAAAGCAATGGGTGTGTAATTTTAGAAATTTGCCTAATTGCTGCCAGAGCAAGTTTTTGAGGTAATATTGAATATGATTTGTCCTACCAGATTGGATATAAAGGAGATAGTCTTCGTGCAGACAGTGCTAAGCGCATAACTGTGATGGTCCAAGGCTCACATCATGATTCATGATATTAAATAAAACATGAACCAGAAAAAAATGCAAAATATTTCAGCCTTAACCTGATGGGCTTCTTATGCTCTGGGGGGACAGGTGCTTAAAAGTGCCAAGGAGGTTTGACTGAATGTACAAATTTTGTGTGTTTAAAAGCTCTTCATTTGTTGCCCAATTCCCACTTGGCTTTCTATTTCTGACCAAGCTCGAGTGAGAGAGACCATGATGCCCAGCCGAGACCAAGATGTTAATGACCCACGTCTGAGTATACTTACTAATTTCCAATTCAGGTCATCTTGTTACTGTCCCAGATGACGATGACCTAATTTTGTAATATAGTGTCCATCTTCCTGTAATGTAATTTATTTTTTGTAATTTATTTTTTTCAATTGATTTTTCTCTCTTTTTTTCCGTTTTTTTGAGAAATCACAACAAGTATAAAGCTAAGGAATGTATCATCAGTCATGTTTTTGTTCACGTAATGATGCGCAATCGAGAATTTTTTTTTTTCCCCTTCTTCTTCTTCTCTTCTTTGGTGTTGTTAACTTGATTCGTAAATGCCTTGATAATTGATATTATGTGTAATGATTGGGAATTTACATATCGGATCCAACTTATCTTCACTCTACGTAAGAATTTTTTCTTTTTTAAAAATACTTTAAAGAACTTTAACCGAATAATAATAATAATAATAATAAAGCAGATGCGAGGCTTGGGGACGATTCTTACAGATTTATTAAAAATGGTAAAAAAAAAAAAATCAATCAATCAGATATGTACATTATTCATCATATATAAAAGAGATTCGATATCGTAATTGTTAATGCATATAAGGTTTATATCGTAAAAAATGTGGAATCAACGAATGTCTGTCGTGTATCACATCATCTACCAACTAAATGATGTACTATCAACAAACAAATATCATGTATCACGTTATCTGTCACGCGTCACTTTGGAACGCAAATTTTATAGATCTCTGGTTACTGTTTAAAATAATAATAATTATAGTAATAATAATAAAGAGTAAGTAGCGTAGAGCCTGTACCAAGAATATAGTTTTCTTGACTTGTGTAAACTGTGAATCGCGAGTTTGGGGTTCGTTCTGAAAAATATTATCCAACGAGATAAAACGTCTGGTGCTGACTTTAGCAGGTGGCATAAAATCAGAATTAAATGTTGAAAGCATGCTCGCACGTTTTTTTAAAATTCTAATTTTCCAATTCAAAAATCAATATCAAGTGAAATGGACATGATGTCTGTCCAAGAACATCAACGACAGCAAAAAAGTGGTCCCTTTTCGTCGTTGACAAGCTCCCCAGCTAAACCGCAAATGGAGTAATTTGAATGCCAAAACTCAAAGCGATAAAAAGAATTTTCTTCAATCCAAGCGAAGGCTGATGAGTTAATGCCTTTAGCTGGCTGGAAAATTTAGCGCGTGTCAATTTTCGTATCAAAATCAAATATTCTTTCCAAAACCACGTTATTAGTGCCATTTGCAAGTCCCCGTCGGGTCATAAACAGCGATCCTTACAGGATTTTCTTTGCTATTGATTATAACCGTTTATGGTTTTTGAGCCAACAAAGCATTAGTTCTTAATTTTTTTTTTTGAAAAAATTTTTACACAGTACTCTCTCTTGAAATGCTCTCTTAGCTCTTTGTAATTGTTGGCTGTTGATCTGTAAAAGCTAAAAGTTGACGTTAGCTCTAAACACTTGTCCTTTTTTACATGTACGTAATCACTATGACTTAAATCTTAGGTTGGAGTTTTTTCCGTAGCATTTGTATCTATTTATTTAATAAAATTGAGAAGGGGAAAAAAAAAAAAAAAACGCCTTCTAGAAAATCCTTCATAAATATTAGTTTGCCTCAAGTACGCAACCCTCTGTGACTTTCTTTCATAGAGACACAAAATCCGATCTTCAAAAAAAGTAAAATAAAATAATAATAATAATAAAGAATCTCCTCCCCACAAAATATATAGAAGATAAAAAGCACGTTCTTAGCCAAATCTCTACCTTTTATGCTAAGATTTCACCCCTATTTTATAGGGATTTGTTTTCCTTAAAGCCATAAGGTAGGACATGTCTTCTTTCTCCCCTTTTTATTTTTTTCCTTTTCTTTTCTTTTCTTCTCTTTTGTACTTTTTGGGTTTGTAGCTCGACCTACCAATGTTCATTCTAAATTTATAACAATATGGAAAGAAAAGTACAAGTCATTATTGGCATGAAATTACTGTCAGAAAGTTTTTGTTTTCTGTTTTTTTTTTTAATAAAAAAATTTTGCTTCTTTTTTTTAATATATATATATTTTCCCCCTATAAGTTGGATTAATTAATAACCTCAACGAAGCAAGAAAATTTGATTAAACAAAGAATTAGGGAGAACACCGCGGACCTGATCTCTCAAAACAACTGAACCAAATCCACTGTGCAATTAGCAACCATCAAACAACATTTATCACCAGCCTTCACCGTTGTTTCTTCGCCCTTGATCAAGATACAACACTTTGTTCTTGATCAAACCCTTAGAAATCATAGTCCCGTACAGTACCTTCCGTCTTGAAAAACCTGCGTCTTCGGTTTCTTGCTACTAAATCATGATCAATGCACGTACCATCAATGCACCATAATAAGCACACCCCAATCCCTACCTTTTGGAGCCCATTGGTGGCTTCGACTCTGCACACTTTACTCGGCCCCCAGGTCGTCTCAATCCTTGGGATAGCATCCTGACACCTGGTTCTCCATTATTTATTAGTCACTGCGCTCTCGCACCATCCATGACAATGGAGCCCAATTATTGCACCAGTTTGTCACCTATCAGCCGAAGTCATTACGCTGGTGAGACTTACTCGATGATATATTATTTGTTAAAATTGATCAAGTCTCCGCTAGTAGTTTTAACACTACCAGCACCGTGTGCCATTTAAGAGAAAAGGGAATGATAAGACCGCAAATAGTCTTGTATAAGTTTTTTTTTTTTTTTTTTTGGTACAAAATAATCTATTTTTGGATGAAAACACCACATGCTCATATATTTTTTTTATTTTTATTGTTATTCAGTCTTACTAATAATATATCATATCAATCTGTGTAAAATTTTGTAATTATATCCTTGTAACATTTAAAGAGAGCGTGAGTTTTCAATTTTTTTTTTAAATTTTGTTATTTTTTACCTCTTAGATTTTTGTTTTTTAATTTCTTTTTATGAAAAACGATGGGAACTACCACATCATTACGTAAAATAGGGAAAAAAAGTTTTAAGTTAAAGTTTCTTCATGACAAAAATTAACAATTCCTTAACGACAAAGAGATTTTGACGAGCTTCAAAATATGAGCAAACCGAATAATTTACTAAACATCAAAGGGTTTTGATAATTTTCCCTAAAAAAATTAGATTCTAAGTCATCATCAAGTGCACATTATTTTTTTTCTCAGGCCAACAGAGCTTTCAAAGCGAATATGTACAATACTATGATTCGCATACCAACAATAACGAAAAACAACTTCAAAAGGAAAAATAGATAATTAAAAAAGTTTTTTCTATAAAAATGAGACCGACGTTTTTCAACTGAAGGAAACCAAATCAATAAAAATAGCTATCGGGCAAGACAACAGCTTAATAAAACAACAATTCTGACGATTTGTCCATTGTAGCATTAATGTATTCACAAATATGAACTCTAGAAAAAGATAACCGAGATCTCTGTATGTGATGGAGATTAAAGTTTTATCTTCTACAGGCTGCATTACATGCATGCTTTGTAAACAGGGGAATCCAAAAAGGGTGACACCTCACTGATTGATGGTTACAGCCAGTAAATAAGACATTGCATTGTTTGTTGGAAGGTCAATATCTGTTTTTTTTTTTTTTTTTAAAGCTGATAGTGCATTCAAACTATTATCGATATTACATTATTTTTTTAATATTGACAATCAAGGTATTATTAAAATTAATTTATTAATATTTAATAAATATTTATTCTACTCATATTATTTTTAGAGTTAATTTACTAATATTAAAGAATGCATATTTTACTCACTATTTATTAAAAAAAAAAACTATCTTTCACTAAATTATGATTAAGCCACAGTAGAAGAGCGGCTCCATTCACACGACAGAGCCAGAGGCTCATAAATGACAGTTGTCTTTTGTTTCTTTAGTCGTGGACAAGCTTCATTTCTTCTTTGTTCCTTATCTTTAAAACAAAGAGTCTTGAGGCAATGCAATGTGCCATTTTACTAGCCACTCAATCTACAACGTTGATTGCCTTTTTCAAAATTTTATATGTATAAAGAGTGATTTTAAGGAAATTAAAAACACGCATTTAAATATAATGTATTTTATTTTATAGTTATTGAAATTTATTTGTTTTTTTTTATTTCAAAATAAAGGATTCTCTTATTATAAAATTACTTCTATAATATATTCAATGAGATCTTCCTATGTAATAATAGATTCTTAATAATTCTACCCTTTTGAAAGTAATATATTCCAAGAGACTTCCTTTTAAATGGCTTGTCATTCATTAATTAGACAGTAATATTTCATAACTTTTGAAACCACTAATATAATCACTCCCATCATCCAATGGATATATATCGATCAGCGGCTATAGCTTGTAGTTAATCATCATCAACAGTAAATTTACTTATAGGTATCTTAATTGGTGTTATGTAGAATTTTACAAAAACGATATTAGTGTTTTGTCTTTATAGGCTTGGTCAAAATGTTTTCAAATACCATTCTTTAGCTAGCTATCCAAGGTCGAATTTCTAGTAAGGAGCCCAAAAATAAATTTACAAGTAATGATTAAACATATATTTTAACTTAACTTTTATAGTATGTAAAAAAGAGGTCACTGATGAACGTTCAAGAAAATACATTTAATTTGAGGTTGGGTGGAATGTAACTATACAATAAGAAGAAGAAGAAGAAGAAGAAACGCAAGTTTATTCAGAGTGCAAATAGCGTTTTGGTTCTTCATAATTTTTTTTTTTAGATGCTCCTTATTCATAATTTAATTTAATTAAAAAAGGTCTAAAATCTAGGGGTTTTGGTTGCACATGATGATGCAATTCATTGAAAATCTTACGTTATTGACTTTAGAGTTTAAATAAATTAATAAACCTTACCGAATCAACTTACAGAACTTATAAACATGGGAACAAAGAATAAAAAGTCCATGAATTGTTGTCAATATCTATTGTAATTACTATTATAATACTCGTCTTTTCACAAGTCAAGAGTCCGGACGTTTTACCAACGCGGCAGGCCAAGCTTTTTTCATATAGACCTTGAATATCCTATTCTTCTCAATTGGGTAAAGCCGTGTGCATTTTCATCAACAGTACTGTTTTATTTGACATATAAAATGTCCTATGATACTTTGACTCAACAAACAAGTAACCGCATGCGTAATATGTATAGGAATGCAAGGCTGTATCCATAAGAAAATGATCTGGTGAGAGTATCCGTACGATCTATTATGCAGGGAGTGTTTGGACACGCGACAGAATTTTATAACTCTTATTCATGTTAAAAACTATAAATTAACCAGATAACCAGAGTCTGAGTTATACAATATTGTAAAATAATTATATACCGTTGTACAATTCTGAATTTAGTTCAAATTTATATTTATAAAATCCGAAGGTCAGCATCTAAGCATGGCTCAAATTTTAAGTGAGATATACGCAAAGAATTTCGGAACCATGATATTGCATGCATGGCTGCAAATGCCGCACGATTAATAAGTGTCACAAATTAGCACGGTCCCCAGACCAACCTATAATGACAGAATGCATGAGTCTTGTCTATTTCAATGTAACTGTTGATCGCTTAATTATTATATTTGTCGATGCATGAATTTGCATTTTGCTTTTTCTTTTCTTTTCATGTAAAAAGCGCACTCTCTTCATCAACATTTGTACCACAGCAGAGAAGGCAGGGACCATCTATTAAGATAAAAAAAAAAAAATGAAGTAATATAATAATAAGTCTTGTAATTAATTAAGAAGGGATGGTGGAAGTGAAGAGAGCATTAATTTGAAGATTTGATAAAATTTATGTTATATATGCTTCGAGTCATACGTAGACTTGAATCTTTATTATAATTATGATCAATCGGTATTGAAAAAAAAAATCACATTATTAGTGCGTCTGAGTTTGATTTCGAAGAATGCTTTTCTTATTTTTATATGAGTGATGTTAGAGGTTACAATTTAAATTTCCTGTTTAATTACGAGTGACTCAATATTAAAACAATGGCTTAACACGCATGAAACGATAATATACGAAAATTTTCTTCCGATATTCTCATTCTCTCCCGCAGCCGGAGGAGTAGTAAAACATATTTTAACGTTGAATAAAGCTCTACATTACTAGAGAGATTAATTTTAAAATTAAGCCTTAATCCTCCATCTATTATATATATTAAAATCTATTTTTATATATTTTAATAATATTCTTACTTTATTAAAAATAAAGATGTCATCATATACAAAAATTAAATATTTCCCGCACCAATACAATGGAGGCGGGGGTTACTATGTGATGATAAAACGTAAAACAAAACAGAATGAAAAAGTTGTCACATTTTGGATATTTGAGCCTAAATTAAATTAAATAACCTACCAATTATGGGATTTTTTAATCATCTGCGGCGAACAATAGAGATCTACGCAGCAGCTATGCTCATAAATAACTTCAATAATTTAACACATAAGGGGTGGAGTTTTTCATTTTTCACCATAAATAGTGTATTGTCGGAAGCATAAATCAGGTAACCTTAATAAGGAGGGGTTTAGGTGAAGATTTATTTTCTTCAAGAGGATTTGGAGTGGAAAGTTTGAGCTCAAGATCATCATCAGATGGTGATAAAATATTATTAGTTGGAGGGGTTAGCATTGGCTTTGATGATGGTGCGTTTGATGAAGGTTTAGGCCGCGGCTGCTGTAAATCAATCAATCCACAAAGCCCAGCTGGTGATTCATCTCTAATTGGCTGCTTCTCCTGCTTGGAACTACTATTAACTTGATGACGCTGCACCGCAGCCATACTACTCCGGATTCCAATCTGTTAATTTGTTCCGTAACTTGGAGAAATTAATTAATATCGATATTATATACGAATAGAACAACGTCCAAATTAATGCTATTGTATCAATAATTAATTACCATGTCAAAGAGGCTAGAACGTCTCTTCTTCTTGCTGAGATCACTAGCAAGCCGAAGAAAATACTTTTGAGCATGACTTGCAACTTGCGTTGGAGTTCTTGTGCTCACAAATTTTCTTGAGATGCCCCTCCAGTCTCCCTTCCCTAGCTTCTCTAGTCCCGTTAAAAATTGCCTATGCTCTTCTTCCGTCCATGCAACTCCTATATATATGTGGTTATATATAGTCCATACACACAAAACTCTAATAAGATTACAAGGGGCAGCCAGTAACACAAGCTCAATGTTAATTGCAGGGAAACGAATAATGATACCGTAGCCTGGCAAAATGGTCATGAACAATTTTTCAGAATTGGACACTAACAGTCCTTTTTATAACAACTATTCCACTTATCGTGACTCTTCTCCATAACCATTTTACCAAACTACGGGATGTTGACGAACTTTTTACTAATCGTAATTATGAAATTTAGACGCATATACCATACCTTTCTTTCTCTCTTGATGGTGATGATTAGATATTGGAGGAATCATGGTCAGACCATCAGATAGATAGCCGATGACAGTTTTATCTTCATCAATGGAAACTAGAGAGGAAGAATTAGAAGAAGATGAAGAAGGTACAGCCGCAGAGGACAAGCAATCCATGCTAAAGCTCTTCTTCAAGGACGTGGCAATAGAAGAAGAAGAGGATGATGATGGAGGAGAAGAAGAAGGTACGTCAACTAGTTGCACTCCAAAAAGCCTAAGCGATGATGATCCTCCTCCTCCTCCTCCTCCTCCTGCTGCCTTGTGAGATGTGCAAGTCCTTGAATTATGGCCTATGTTCCCACAATGTGAGCACTTTCTGCCCATTTTCACCCAGACAAATTATAGTAACAAACTCAGAGAGAGAGAGAGAGAGAGAGAGAGAGATGTATTATGTAAATGTAAATGGCATGTATATGATGATAGCAGGCAGAGGTGGGGTTTACGAAAATGGATGCACACCAAGAAAAGATGATTGGATAGATTTTGTGTACATATATATTTTTTTCTTTGTTTCATATTTTTCCAACTTGGGTTTTTTTTTTCTTTGTTTCATATTATTCATCTTGAGTTTTGTCTCAGAGGACTTGACCGAACAGTTTTTAAGAAATATTATTTTTCCTGTTTAACCGAGTTTGAATTGTGGGAAGAGTCGGGTTATTAGTACTCTTCCAAAATTTTATTCAAACAATTATATTTCATTTGATGCCAAAGATATCTTCTTTTTTTATCCCCCTAAATGAACACTCTTTTTATTTATGAAATTTTCAGTTTTTAATAATTTTCTCACTTTTTCAATCTTAATATTTATATTCCTTTGTTCAAACTTTCTTTATTATTTAATTTCTAAAGAAAAAAATCTAAAAGAAAAAGTAAGAAAAACATTAAACTTAGAAAATAATGAATATTTTATGGGTCTAATATAATTTTATTCTACCTATAAATTTTGGGTTCAGCAATTAGTTTAAAAATCCTGAAAAATTATTTTCAATGGGATAAAAATTAATTTAATTTAATTTTTCACTATTTTGTATCTTAATTAAGTTGTTAAGTTTATTATAAGAAGTTTATTTTGGTTTAGAGGATTTTTTTCCTTAGATTCATATTATTTTAATGATAATAAAAAATTTATATTTTGATAAGAAAATAAAATTCAAGAGGGAAAGAAAATGTAAATGCCTTAATTATATTTATATTTCTCCTTAAATATAATTGTAATACAATAGGGGTTTTATGAGATGAATGAAGGGGTGCCAATAGTCCAACTCTTATGAGAATAGCGGGATGCAAAAAGAAAATTGATTTAGTTGTGCCTAGTGTACACAATTTGTTGTACCAGTAAGGACACATCTATTAGTTGAATCTATTATTTAATTTTTACCAAAGTCTATAAATCACTGAAATACCAAGCCTACGTACATAGCAAAGAAAAAGGACGCAACTGGGAGAACTTTTATCGTCCAATGGTTTGAAAGGTTGGTAGCAGTTAGGCGGATGACTTGAGAAATTGGAAAATGAGAAAAATTTGAGGAAAATGGGAACTTTTGAAAGTTTGAGGTTGATTAGCCGTCTCCTCTTTCATAGGGAATTCTACTAAGATCATGTTTATATTAGTCCACTTGACGGATTAAATACTCAAAAATAAAATAAAATAAAATAAAAAATCATCAGTTTTGTCTTGGCTTAGATTTAAAGATCACACGCCTCTAGAGATTTTGAAATAAGATTTTTTCCTAACACGAGTTTTATTGAGCTTTGAAAGTTCTTGTATTTTTTACGACGCGTTTTAGGATTGTTGTTGGAAGGTTAAAAAGTAATTTTAAAAAATTAAAAATTGATTTTAGTATAATAAGTTTTTTTAAAAAATTATTTTTGATATAATCACTTTATTTTATAATAAATTTTGAAAAGTAAGAAATTAGCCTTCAAAATTTGACCTTGAATATCACTTCTACTTCATATATATATTATAAAAATTTAAAATGATCCTTATTAATTAAGAAATAAAATTATTAATTTTAAAGAGATTATTTTATTACTAATTGTATTGAGATAATAATATAAAACATTTTTAGTACAAATAAAAATATTTTATACACATGTGTTACAAATGTGTATGTAAATTTTGATTAAAATTATATCCAATTCAATTATTCACATTCTTATAGTAATTTAATAGTAAATTTTACCAATAACGTTTGAATACTTTTTAAAACTGAATTTTATCAATTATTCAATTGATTTGTTTTACAACTAATTTTTATTGTATCACAACTAGCAATAATTATCTTAAAACTTACGACATTATCAAACTGACTCTTATTTATAGTAAATGGGTAAAATATAACTTCTTTTTTTTGTTGTTGTTTATTAGCTGTCATCAATATATGAGTTATTTACTCGGTATATAGTCAAATCAAAAGAAAATTCTAATCTTGTATATGGACTGGTTGCAGCGGAGAAGTCAAATAGTACATGAATAATTTTTTTCCCCATTTTCTAAGTACAAACTTATATATGAAAATATATACGTGAATTATTAGTTAAAACTCGTTTGGTTCCTATATCTTGAAGTTAGTATTCATATAATATTTATATTTCTAAATAATCTTAGAACATCCATATAATTAAACTATTGACATTCATGCATTAAACTATTGACATTCATGTAATTAGTTTTTATTCTTTTTGTCTTTTTTTTATAATATTACCTTTTTTTACAATAATATTTTTCAACATTAATAAAAAAATTGAATTACTAGTTAAACCGAAAAATAAATTATATATATATATCATAAGCTAACGTATGTCAAAATAAATAACATTACAAAAAATTAGATTATCAATTTTTTTAAAACATTAATAAAGAATATGCAGGGAATAAACAAGATCAAATCTGGGAATTTATTATTGATGATAGAAAATTGTAATGACCCAGACAGACGTACACAGCACAACAGATTAAAATAAAACACACAAGTGATTGACACCTCCCATCATCTGTCTTACCTATTAATTATGTAGTCGATAAAGACTTTTGCCAAGATACCATTTTAATCCAATAGGATCTGGGCTAATAAATTAAATAGAAATTAAGCAGAGAAAAAAAATAAAATATTCATCCTTTCCCATAAGAGTAAACCAAATAATTTAAGTAATCAAAACAATCTAGATGGAGACACATTTTGTATATAAAATCATAGATATATTGCATAGATATCTCACCAAACTAGCTTTTGTCCTGCTAGCATTATTATGCCAAAGGATATATAAAAGTAAAGATTTTCATAATCTGTCCCTCGCATTCAGAGGCCAAGTTGAGGAATTTATTACTTGTCTTTGGTTGAGCTTTGAACTAGAAAAAGCAGATCTACCATCCATTTGCTTCTCATTATATGTTGATTCTATTGGAATTATCACAAAAGGGAATATCTCCTCATGAAATAAATATGTAAGAAGATAATGCTTTCATGAGAAAATTTCCCACCTTGTTTGACCAGACTTCAAATCACATATTAAGGAAGTGCTTAAGTATTTTAGATTATCCTAATCAAGTGGGATGCAAGTTGAGATTACTTCTAATTATACTTCCTCCAACTGTGGGAGGAAGTTGAAATTTACAGACACTCATTTATTTGTAATCATATAAATTCCTTTTTGAACAATTATTTCAAGTTGATATACACTTAGATGACAATAGTTAAGAAATATAATTGCCTAAAAAAGAGATTTTTATAACCATTTTATGACAAAAAAAAAAAAAAAGCCTTCTTTACAATCTTGCATTTGTGCTTTCCTCCAACTAATACTAAAAGAAAAGTGTCTTGTCGTTTATCAATTTTGAAGCGAAAAGCGTCCCAGCTATTTGATCAACTTTGTCGTTCACGTCTTATACTTAAAGCACAAGCCAAAGCGCTTAAAATTTCTTTTCATTTTCCAATGGCTGTGCCCAGTGGCGTTGGCATTATATTGGTCCCTTCTTTCCTCCAACATGCAAATAAATAATAAATAAATAGGCAAAGTCACCGATCACTATAGAGGTTAGATAAGCGTACTTCACTCGCATCACAGAACAGAAAATAACTCGAATTTAGAACCAAAATGTTGCAAATATTTAAGTCGAAAGACCATGCATCTGCCAAAAACTCAACCACAAGTGAGTACAGAATTTGAAATGTAACATCAGAGACGAGAAGATTACCATTCCCATAAAATAAAAGTGCATGGTTTGTTTTTGTTGGAGAAATAAATGAAACCACAACAACAATGCCAAAAGTTAACAAGGGAGCTGCTCAATGGTACAACACACCAGCCTACCTACTCCAGCTCTACAAAATGAAAATGGCCGAGCAAAAACTGCAATGACAACAGGTTAAAGGCACTCAACATTACTTCATTGTATATACAAAAACCTTTACAAGTGCAGAGCTCGCCCGATGCAGTAGTGCATAGATGCTCAATAGTGCCGTCTGGGACCAAAATCAAAATTTAAAACATGTGTATTACAGATTTACACAAACACACGCATATGAGGATGATTTTATGGTCCGGGATCCGAAATGTGGTCTTTGGACGTGAATCCAAAGGCCGCAATTTTGCTGCACATGGTGGAGCCATCATGTGCAGAAACGAATTTAGAAAAAAAAAAAAAAAAAGTAACAAGGGCTGTAGGATTCCTTTAAAATACAGGATCTTACTAGAAGCCTACTCATCTATATGTATTAAAATCCAATGCTTTGCTCCTTTTTTTTTAAAATCATTTGACATCCATGGTGGGATGCACCATGTGCAGAAAACTTGTAAAAAGTGTGGGATCCCAAATCGTAAACTATCCCGACACACACACACACACACACAGAGAAACATAAGTATTGTGTGCATGTGCATGATACTATTTTGGTCTCACACATGGCAATAAAATACAAATGTAATAAATTAAGTTAATAACAATTAAGAAACAAAAAATATTAATGAAACATATTAAGAAGAAAAAATAAGTTAATATATCAAACTAGTAAGGTTAATTTTTCAAAAATAAGAAGAAAAAAAAAAGGCTTATACTAATGAAATGAAATTATTCATTTTACAAGAGTGGGGGAGGAAACCGGAAGCAAATGAAAGGTGTTAGATATTTTTGGAAAATAAAAGTGTTTCTATGATATTTTTGGAAAATAAAAGCTTAAAAGTCTTGCAAAAGAAAGAGCACTAAAATGATTACACTGTAGGAAAATAACTTGAGCCATTTTTTCATCAAAAAATTTGTCAGCTTTGGTCGAATCAAACATCTCACGTAAAAGATCTTTTTGAGAATCGATGCCGATATCTATTAAGTCATCTAAGAAAGTCCTTCCCCTTTAGCCCTGGTTAGGCCATAGAATTCTTCAAAGTTTTATATGTCCATATTTTTGTTTGACTAATATTATGACCAAAATATTTTGGCTTAAATGATGGAGATTAAACTTTGACCACCATCAAATAAAAACCTTTCTTCGCAAGGGAACTTGAAAAGTTTGAGTTCGAAGATTACATTCCCACTTCGTTATCCGCAGAATGTCAATGTTGTTGCTAAAAGATAAGACAATAGAAACACATGATCATATTAGAATTGTATTGACTTACAGAAATTTATTGAATGCCCCTTTTTGACTTCTTTGATAATCGATAATATTTCTTCAGGAGAACGCTTATGGAAAAACTAGTCTTTGAACCAGTTTGGAACGTATCTCGAAGAAATACCTTAGGAATTTTACAATTAGTAAAAACTAGCTATGAGCTAATTCATTAGTCGGTTAAAAAGAGAATTATACAAAGTAACAATGGATTAAAACTGAGACTTAGGGCCCCTTTGCAGAAATTTTTAAAAAATAAAAATAGGTTTGTCGAAGTACGTCATACTTTCATTGATTTAAGCAAGAGCCAAAACATCAGCATTATACACAAATCTTAACCACGCCCCTCACATGAAACGTGAATTCAGGATTTGGAAAGAGGCAAATGAACCATGAAATTTAAATAAAGTCCAACTGAGAGAGTTAGCTGATGGGAAAACTTGAACACCAGACCTTGGCTCTATAATACAATGTTGGGGGAAAAGCCAAAAAAAAAAAAAAAAAGAGGAAAAAGGTCAACCAAAAGCTTAAAATATCAAGATTCAAGAATTTGCATTAAAGACAAGTCATAACCCTAATGTGAAATACGGAACAAGAAGAAATATGGTCTGTGATACCATATTTAGTTACCACTTTGCATTATAGCTAAAGACAGACTTCCATGAAGTAATTCTAATAGACTCATGGTGGATAATTCTATCTCATCATAAAAAGAGCCCTTTCACACCGGATATCCAACTTCATCATAGCTGATAAGGTTGTCCAAGCAATGTAACACACTTTAAAGAGCATCCAGTAAGAACATCTTTCTTTCCTTAAAGAACGTCAATAATAGAGTTGCTTTTTCAAAATAGCTCTATTAGTAGCTTTTGTGTAAGTGTTTGTCCAAATGTAATCACTTAATTCTCTTTTTTTTTTTGGGTCAAGATGAAATCAATAATTGTTATACATGAAGAGCTGTTTCCTTCAAAAGGCATAGTAGCTTTTGTAGAAGCGCTTGTCCAAATGTAATGAGAGCTCTTTCCTTCCAAAGGCATAGTGGAAAAATTGTCACCGTCTATAATATTGGAAGTTCTAAGCGTACTTTGTGTCTCCCCTCGCCTATATTAAAAAGCATAACTTTTTAGTGTAATTTGACATTTTTGTATTTTTTTTGTTATTGCACTTGATTTTTGTTTAATTAACAGTTTCATAATTGTTGATTGTAATCAGTGTTAATTTATCATATTTTTCGTTTCTGGTTTTATTATATTTGGAGCCAAATTGGTATATACTCTGTACTGATTTTCTATAATCTGAAATACCAGATATAAGTTATCCTCTAAACTTCCAACTTCTACCACTGGACACATCTAATAACTGAAAAGTTAATTATGTTGTAATGACAGAAAATTAACTATGTTATAACCTACCTATTTACCTACGAGCCATTTCTTTTCTTCTCTATCTCACAAGTCTACAAATACCTTTCCCTCCCTCTATTCATCTTCTTCATTTCTTGTCTTCTCCTTTCACCTCTCACATTCTCAGCCTCCCAGATATTCCTGTACTGGTTGATTCAGACAAGGTCTATGCCAAAATATGCACAATTTCTTCTGCAGTTAGATCACAAAGTGAGGACTCATTTGACCTCTTTGAGAAATTTCTTAAGAGGTGGGAGGAAACAGAATGAGCATCTGTATCTATAGTATTTAGGAGCTCATCTGCAAAGATATGGTCCCACTGACCTGAATATTGAGTGATCAAGATTAAGTGTCAATCTTAAATTTCAACATATAAATTACTTTGTGATTCTAACATGATTTGCTTAATGCATTAGTGTGGTTGATTTTGAGGAGAATTGAGCGGGATTTGATGAGAGAGAGAGAAAAAACAAAATGAATGAAAGCCAAGGCCAGTGATGCGGCCTTGGCATGCAGACAAAACCTGGTTGACATTATAACTGCTTCATTTAATATGTTACTTAAAATATAAGTGATTAGACAAGTTAAATGGTAGAAATTGAAAGTCCAGAGGATAACTCATATACGTTTTATAAACACACACAAATTCATAAGAACAAACTTGAACTCTTGGGTAATTTAAATACAATAATAGTAGCCCACAAATTCTAACTAGCTTCCATTCAGATGCCATCATAACTATTTTGTAGAACAAATTATATGGATAAAATGGACAGAACAAGGAAACGAGCCGTGATTGTAAAGGTACAAATGTTTACCAGAAGATCCCTTCAAGAACCACTCCATTGTCTAAACCTGCATATCCCACGACGATTTTCTGCAAAGGAATCACGAATAGACTGCAACATTGAACATACAGCAGGAACATGACCCAATTCTTCATCTTGCTCCTGCAGTTGAGGTTTAGCTTTCTCAATGGCTATTGAAGAAGTATGTGCATGCATGCAATAGAGGGAGAAAGATAGATTACCACTTCAGCAAGACGTTCTTCAAAACCTACAGCATAGGCATCAACAGGCATAAATATCTTCCGGTAAGCTGTCCTCAAACTCTTAATCTAGATCCTTGCTCAAAATGGACAAGAGAAAAAGCTTTTTTTAGTATGCATGATCCGATAAAAGGAACCGATGGATCTCAATAGTGTCAAAAATAACCTCTATCACTTTATAAAAGATAGTAAACATAAGAGAATCATCAAAAAGGCTATTGAAGGAGACAAAAGGTTACCAAACTCAACAATTTCAGGATAACGAGCTTAATACAAAGATTCTGAAAACAGCCTGAATTGTCATTCTACATTACCAATTCTTTAATTTTGATTAATGTCAAAATTGAAAGAAAGGAACGGTAAAGTTTCACTTATATACTGTAAAACTAAAAACTGCTCTCTTTCAATACTTAATCCAGTAAGGCCACTTCAGTTAAGAAGCAACAGCATCATTGCCTTTATTTTTTTTTTAAAAAAAATTCCATTGAACCTCATCCCTAACTAAACTCACTACTACTCCCCTATCCTCACAGGGGTCATTGACATTTTCACACAGATTATTCAAGCAATCAAATATTCCTTCCTCTAAGGATCAGGTGTGTACAAATTGGATGAAGGTATGCTTAAAAATGGCTTTATACCTCAATGAAAGTTTGTGTGTTGAGTAGTAGTCAGAAGTATATTTACAGAAGAAACCCATAGAAATTCAATTATTCTTCTGGAAAATGGCCATTTTCTTTTCATATTTTATAAACAAATGCAACTTTCTAGGTTCCATTAACTTTTAGTTTAATTTGCTTTAATACAGAATGAGTGAAAAGCACAGTACCATGATGACATACGATCTTGAATGTACTCAAAGGCTATGCAAGAAAATTGGTAAAAGTTAACAAAAGATATTAAGGATTCTGTAAATTGCCACGAAAGAGAATGCTTTCGATCTCTAATCTGAAAGTTACAAATTATGAGACTGTTTTGCAGCTATATATAGAGCCATCAAAATTAAAAACTCATAGATTGCTAACCTCTGTGACATTAAATCCACGACGACGAAGACCCTCCAAATTCAGACCACGAAGCTCAGCTCTTTCTCCAGCCACCATTGCGTACTTGGGGACGTCTTGTGAAACCTTTGGGCATAAGGAAAAAGAAATATGATCTATTTTGTATGATACATGAACTGTTTTCATTTTCAAAGGACATGCTCAGGCCAAGTGCTTTATAACAAATTGTGCCATAGGAGGACTATGCAGCCACAAATCTATCACTGTTATTCTGAAAAGTTGGAGCACTATTATATGTGAACATACCATACAAAAACTACCGTCAACATCGCTATATAATTTTTCTGTGCCCCAAAATTCACATCCATTCTGGAAAACCTCAACTAAAGCTAGGTTCCTTGCTACATAGAACGAGATAGCAGCAAGAAAAATCATGAGTAGAGAACAGAAAAAAATCATACCACAGAGCCCCCACCAACGAAAGAATGCGATCCAATGTGGCAAAACTGATGAATAACAATGGCTCCAGCAGTATGAGTATAGTCCTATGTTTCCACCATTTGAATCAACTTCTAATCAGATACTGGGTAAAATGTAACTACACAGACAGATTATCTAACCCAATTATTAAAGAACTTACTTCCACGACAACATGACCTGCCAGAAGAGTATTGTTCGCAAATATGTTATAGTTGCCAATCTTACAGTCATGGGCAATATGACAAGAACCCATAATGAGATTATTATCACCAATAACCTGGTTATTTTAATTCTTGTTAGAAAATGGAAGAGCCTCAACTTCACAAATACGGTCATATTTTCAGGAAAGAAAAGAGAAACTTTAATAAAACAACCCCATACCGTTCTGTCACTTGACTTTGAAGATCGGTGAATTGAAACATGCTCTCTAAATTCATTATTGTTCCCAACATCAAGAAAACATTCGTCCCCTGACTAAAACCATAAAGAAAGATGTACTTAGTTTGCTACAGCTTGATCATAGCATCCAATGTAATTGAAATATACCTTGTATTTCATGTCCTGGCATTTAACACCAACAACAGCATGATGCCCAACAATATTGTTACACCCAATGACAGTTTGTCCAGGAAGATCATCACCAACAACAGAGCCACTGCCTGACAAATTTTAAAGGCATTACATAAAGTTAATGAAAACAAAGATGTTTCCAAAAATTAACAAAGGTAAAACTCACGTCATCAAAATGCAGTGATCCCCCAATTCTGTATTTCCAAAAATATGGCTGGAAGGATACAACTGGCAGCCATCTCCGAGCTTTGCAGCAGACCCAATGGTGCAAAATGGACCAACTGAAACACCCTGAAGCACAAATGGTTTAAACTTTCAAGATATCTCCAAAAAGCTTGACTGAACAAATAAAGAAGAGGGAACTAAAGAAACTGAAGCACCTGACCAATGATAGCATTTGGGTGAACAATTGAAGTGGGGTGAATAAAGCTGCTGCTGCTGCTAGTCTCGTATTTATTTCCAAAAACACCTGTATACAATAAATAATTAAGTAAACCCAGCTGACAAAATTTTTATCAAAGTCTATATACAAAGCCAGCCAAAGAAAATTAAAGTGAAAAGAAGAGAAGGTTACGTGGTAGTGCTGTGGAGATGCGTCGAAGAAAGAGCGTTGAGAGAGGAGAAAGACATGGCCGTCGAACTTTCAACAGTAAGAAACTCATGCCGCTCTCTGCTGTGTTCACTTCTGTTCTGTTCTGCTCTGTTCTTTGCTGCTACTGCCAGCAGCCAAGCACAGGACATACGAGAGCCTGCAAAGTGAAATCGTTTTTGTAGACTTTATTCACTGGATTTGACCTCACTTCGGGGTAGCTTCGTGTATGTTGCCTTGTCTGTCGTACGATTTTGGTGGGTGCATCTTAACCGTTCAATGACCCGACAACATTATATAGTTATTAACCGTTGGATTGTCTTAGGAAGAACAACGGTCAATGGTTTAACGAATAAAATTCAAATTCTGAGAGAGTCACGCATTTGATGATTGAAATTACTTAAGTCACGATTCACAAACAATATTTCTATAATCAACGACCAAAATTTTTTGAATAAGGAACCGTACTTAATTAAAATTCGGATGAATTTACAACTTTGTTGAAATTTGTAAAATGCTGAAAAAGATAATTTATGATTAGTCCACATTTATATAATGTACAGGATTTTTTGTTAGAAACTTATTCTACCTACTAAATGTGATACATTAGGCTTAAGGAACAGAATCCAATAATCTAGTTACTATTAGAAAGACGTATTTTATTATGGAATTATTAAATTAAAATTGTTATAATTTATAACTTACCCAAAAATTACATGAATAGTACAATCGTGTGTACTATTCACGTGATTTTTGAATTGATAATAAATTACAATAATTATAACTTAACAAAATTTATTTTATTAATTTTATTATTTGACTATATATGAGGCAGTGCCATAGTCAAATTTCTATTTAATGGCATACAATAAGTAAATAATATTATGATATATACATATTTATTTTGAATGTAAATCATGTAAGTGATAGTTATATTATATTCAATTATAATATCATCTATGTATCAATTGATTGTAATACAATAGATGTAATTTAAAATTTCTCTTATTTATCAACATATCTTAAGTAATTGAGTGCAACTTTTATGTATGATATTAAATTTCGAATAACATAACTTACCCGCAACTTTATTAATAAAATATCATTTGAGGTGAAATCCGATACAATGTTTACTTAAAATATGTAGATTTTATTATAGATTATAATAATTTTCTTTTAATAGCTTAAGATAATGTTTTCCAAATTTGAACCAAGTGGACACTGTTGGTAACAACCAACACGAAACTTAAAAATTCCATTTTTAAGAAATCACCCACTAGCGAGTCACAAATGAAAATAGGAAACTTAAAAACACTGCAGACTTCAATTTCGTACGCTAAGAAAACCTAACGATAAGTTCAAATGGATTATAAGCTTTTGAATTATACATTGGCTCAAGGATAGACCATAGAATCAAAGAAGGTGAAGCGATCTTTCTATATTAAATAAATACACTTTATCCACAAAAGGTTGTGCATAAAGGGCGCGGAAGCCAGTTGAAATGAGAGATTTGTTTAATAAATAAAATATGATTACAATTCACAAAACTCACTAGCTTGCATCACATTCTACACCTACAAAGACAAATCTAAGCTGCAGAAATGACAATAAAACTAGTGTTTTCCTTTACTTTCTCCGAAAGAGCTGCTCTTCATGCACAGCTCTTCTTCATGCACACTCCATGCAGAGCTTCAACTTCAAATTATGCCCCTTCTTTTAGATGTTTCCAGATTCGACCACAGCGATGATGGTCTTCCCACTGCTGTTCCTTAACTACCTAGAAACTCAAGTGTCATCTTTTGAATTCATCAGAATGTCCCCCTCCAACATCCGAAGCACCTTTAGGAATCATTGTAAAGAATATATATATATATATGAGTTTACTGTTACTGTGAACCACTAACATTCGGCATTTTTAGAACAAAGATAAAAGCAGAGGGGTTGTTTACAGAAGCATTATTAGAGATAAATAGTACTGATTGGCTCTAAATTTGACGTGTGCAATGGTTAACAAGGTTTATGAATTTATGGAATTTGCAAATGCACGACTAGGGGAAGGATCTGCCTGTTTTTTGGGTTTGCCTCTCCTTGAAGATAGTTGTTGTCAAACATACCTTGAGTACTACCTTGTACTGGGAAATTACCAAAAAAAAAAAAAGAAAGAAAGAAAATTGTAAAATTGTTCACCGAATTTTAAAAAAGCCTCTACAGAAACAGATTACACAGAGAATACTAGCTTTTATGAAATCTTGATAATTTGCAGCCACAAGTCTAAGCAGTTGGAAAGCAATTCTTAGAAAGTGTAAACTTCTACATATTATTAAGTAATAAAAAGTGAAATCTCTGGGAACATCCATACAATTTCATTCCAAGGATTTTGACCTGATAATCAAATTGTGGCAAGTATGGGTACTTTAAACAAACAATTATGAGTTATTGATTACCAACCTGAGACATACGAGGCCTTGAATGAGGATCCTTACGTATGCACAAAGAGGCACATTGCAGCATGCCATAGACCTCTCGTTCTGAATAGCAGTTCCCTAAGCGAGGATCAATCAGTTCACCAATGGCACGTCTTTTCAGTAAAGGACGTGCCTATTCCAAATATGGAAAATGAGTAATCAGCCAATGACAAAAGATAAAAGTACAAATAAGATTAAATTTTGTCAATAGGAAGCCAGAAACAATTCCCATAGAGAGGGCAGGATCCACTTGAAGTCCAACACACAAATCTTTTTATGTTTATTCTCTTGAATATATGACAATAAATCTTTCAAAGATTGTTATCATTACCAACATATAAATTTGACAGCTGAAAATAACATCACCAAATCCATACCCATTCAGTGAGGCATTGTTGACCTCTGGGCCGGTTTAGATCCATAGCTTTCCTTCCTGTAATGAGCTCCACCAATACTACCCCAAGGGAATAGACGTCAGCTTTTTCTGTGATTTGACCACTCTGAGCATATTCTGGAGCTAAATACCTAAATAAAGAAGGGTTTTTGTAACTCAATTTCTCGCTTTTGGCAAGTAAAACCACAAAGAAATGAAAACCATGAAATTTTTTTACCCAAATGTTCCGAGCACTCTTGTTTCCACTCCCATATCTCCATCTGGTTGCCATCTTGCTAGTCCAAAGTCCCCAACCTAAGGTCCAATAGTTATAAATCAGTCTCAGCATATGCTATTGATATTAGTAAGCAATGACAAGACATATGTTTTTATGCTTATTAATTGACAATGAAAGAAACAAAGACATATACTTGAATGCAAGAGCATCAAAGGCAGTATACAGCTGGTCATTAAAATATTTGAAATTTTATTTATAGACAGCTGGTCATTGAAATATTTGAAATTTTATTTATAGAAGGATAGAAAGAGGATGACATACAAGTGGTTCAAAATCATGAGTGACTAGAATGTTGTTAGGGCGCATATCACGGTGGACAATACAACCCACTCTACATTCTTCATGAAGGTATCGCAATCCTCTAGCTGCTCCAACCGCAATTTTTTGCCTTGCAGACCATTCCAGTGGATCTCGATCACGTCCTATAATTCACCAACTATCCAATCAAGTTGTTTGCCACAAAAGCAATTTCCTTTATAATTTCACAAGGTACATGTTCTAACATACACAATTGAATATTCAGTCCTCAAGACTGAATATTTCTCTATCTCTCTTTTTCTTCCCATCTACCCTTCATTTTATCCCCTTTCCTTTCCCTCCTACAAAGTTAATGTAAATAATAATACAATTTAGGATAAAGTTGAATTTACCATAGAGATGGGAATCCAAGGACCCATTGCAAATATACTCATAAACCAGCAATCTCCTCCCATCCTCCACACAGAATCCAATCAACATCACAACATTGCGATGTTGTGCACAACTTAAAACCTCAACTTCTGAGCAAAATTCTTGATCACCTTGAGAACTAGCCAATTTATATTGCTTGACAGCAACAACCTGGCCATCTGTTAGGACACCTCGGTGAACAGAACCAAATCCACCTTCAGCCAAGAAATTTGCTTCTGAAAATGTATTTGTAGCAAGCTCCAATTCGGCATAGGTGAACCACTTGGGAGGATTACCAAATACAGGTGCCTTGTGCTGACATATTGAACACAATGGAGGAGGACCTGGAGGTTTATTCCTGGATAATGAAACTGCCTCTCTCACACTTTTACTTATTTTCAGATCAAGCTTATAATTCAGCACTCCGATATCGGGTTCTCGATTCAGTGTTGATAATTTCTCCAACAGGAATTCATATGCGGAAGTCAGAGGTGGATCATTGGTTCTTTTTGAGCTTCCATCTAAAAGTTTTAATAATTCATCACGAGAACTGAGTGACTCAGCCATCCACGGATCATGAAACGAACTTGTAGAAGGCAGACACAGAACTTCGCAATCTGAGTCAGAATCAGGTCCAAAACGATCTCGTCTTTCTTCACTGACTAAGGAACACTCTTTCTTCAGGTTCTCACATATTTCAGAGAAAGTCCCTGGATCTGAACTTGAGATTGATGAGGTTCCAACGTCGGTTGCAGTCAACAGTGACTCTTGCTCAGGACTACTTGCAGGAGTCACAAATGGTCCCTTCATCATATAAGGATCATCATGCGTAGTTTTCAAATATTTTGGAGATACTTCTAAACTGAAGGTTTCTGAGCGAGCCACTTGAGACTGCATTGTTGGTGATGCAACCAAATTCAACCGCAGAACTTTTGGTTGAGATCGTTTCATAACCACCACATTACATTGCAGCTCCTCCATACAGCATTTCTTCTCATGTTTCAGTTGCCTGTCAATAATTGTAAATCATGAATTGGAGAAATTGAACAAGTGAAGAGGGAACTGAAATTCTGAGTACATAGTTTTTGGTAAGGAATTTGAGAATATTGAGATATCAACAGCCTGTAAGACTGCATATTCCACACAGACAAAACATAAAGTAAAGTCATGCAGGACACAAGGTATAGTCGTTTTAATTACTTATCCAATATAACCCAGTTTGATTGAGCTTTCTTGGCCTCAATAGCCACTACTCCATAAGGTGAGCCAGAAACAATTTTTACTCTGACTTTTATCTGTCAAAAGTGAAAAATGCTTAGAGACAGAGCATATGAGAATTAAACTTTTATGATAATAACGACAGCACTGACCTTCTCTGGGTCATAAACATCCTGTAGTTGACGCATCATTTGGGAGCACGAATCTACGATATCATCCTTCTGATCTGAACTAGTTCCTGAGAGGGAACTCTTATGACCAGTAGTGCAATCATTGGTGAATCTTGAAAACCCCCATATCTTTTTACCTGCAAATGTATTGTGCTTCCATCAATATAACCAGGTTCTAATAAGAGAAAATAAATTAATCAAAAAATTCGATTTTGGTGCCAAGCTCTTAATTACAGATCATAACAATCACATAGAATCCTGTGGCAGGCAAAATAGCCAAATATAGCAAGCAAGAAGGCAAAGAGTGATGAGGACAGAGTGATTCACACACATAACCTGAAATCATTGCACAAAATTGAGAACAATTAATTAAAACAAGGAACAAAATCAGAATAGTACTTGAAGACAGAGGAGGCATGACCACAAGAAGCTTAATGTAATCGCCAGGCTGAACGACATGAGTCAAAGCCCACACCAAAGCACTTCTTGGAATTTCCTTTGATGCTTTGACAGCAACAATCACTACTTTCCCCACGGCCAATTCTGAAAAACCACCCTTCTGCTTCATTTCCACCCACTTTTTAAAACTCTTTTCAACACGAATTCATAACACGCCAAAAAAAGATTTCATTTTTGCCTCAACCAACACTCCATCGCTGAAACCCAGATACTTTTTCAAGCTACCCAGATGAAAAAAGTACATAAAAGTTCTAGAGTACGTGCAGTTCAAGGCAGTAAGCAACGACAGAAGCTTATACTTTTTGTTCATGTAAAATGCGTGTGTGTTTGTGTGTGTGTGTGTGCATAGAAACGGAATCTTTTGATTCTTTAAAGCTTAGGCTTTTGGCAGCAGGCAGCACAATTTGGACTTTGTTGTTGTAGTATTTTATCATCCTCCGGCTTTTTGCTTTATTAGTAATTTACAAGGGAGAGGGAAGCGCCAAATAAAGAAAATGAGAGAGCAAGTGTAACGACAAAACAGAAACAGGCGGTTTAACTAAACGACACCTGCCTGATACCAAATTCGTCTAATTGATTGGCCCATTTATGTGGACTTTTAAACATGTTCATAACATGAAATTTTCATTTTGAATCACATTGGCAAAGAATTTTGGGTGCTTTCGGATAGAGAAATTTCAAGTTATGTCTGCAAGTAGTTAGCTTTCCACATGGTTCGGCATTGATTACTGTTCATTACCAATAGTTTTTTAATCCACCTACAATGGCTACATCATGCTAGTCTAAAATTCCAAACTTTGGGCTCGAAATGGAAGTTGTCTGTCTATATAGCTATATTAATTCTGAGTTAGATTCAAAAAATTTCAAAGGATTGATCTCTTTACTTTTTAATTATTTTAACATAAGAGGTGAAACCAATCCAATCACTGGGACTTTTTAACCATCTAAGTATAATTATTTATAAAAACTAAACAAAAAAAAAAAAGTTTGACTGGAATGTGTCTTTTAGCACCAATACCAACGTGGACTAATTTAAAATAGTCCATCGAAAGCTCATATCATCCATCAACATGACAAGAACTCACAATGATCAAATAGTTATTGGGTCGACCTCTATCGAATTGGCATATTATGGGGTCAACCTATTAAAAACTCATTCTGCATAAGAGGTCGGGTTTGAATTTAGGTTTGAAAACTCATTTCATCCGTTACCCATCAACATTTAATAAATTTTATTACTTGGATTATAATTTTTTAAAGGAATTAACTTTAACTTCAAATTGACAACTTATATAAAATTATGCCAAGCCCTGAAATTCTTAGGCATCTATTATAAAATTTATAGTCATCATTGTAAATTTGCATCTTCTCACGTAACATAATCCTCTTTTTATAATTCTTTTTCTTAATATTTTAATTAATGATATCGATGGCCATAATTAAGTAATTAATTTTTTTAATATTATTTAATTATTTTAAACATAAATAATATTTTCTTTTTAGTTTGCTATTATATTCATGCTAAGCTTTTGTTTTGAACTAAAGATATAATACTACAAAAAAACAGGTTAGATGGGGTAATTTAGG
The DNA here is from genome assembly GCA_030449875.1 of Aegle marmelos. NCBI lineage: Eukaryota > Viridiplantae > Streptophyta > Magnoliopsida > Sapindales > Rutaceae > Aegle > Aegle marmelos. The sequence goes on along the minus strand of JASUUL010000142.1, from coordinate 7,808,290 downwards.
TAATCGACAATGATAAGAATATGTTTTGGTTTCATTTTTTGACCCAATAAATTCATGGGTATGTTTGAGTATATGTCATTTGATATAGTATAAAACTGCTTAAACATGACCTATTACTAGCTTAATATAAGTTAGTTTTATTATGGCATATGTCATTTAACATAGTATAAAACTGCTTAAACATGAACAGTTATTAGCTTAACATAAGTTAGTTTTATTGAGGCATAATCTTGATTTTTTTTAATTAATATTTAGGAGACATAGTTATTTTTACTTGTATTTATGAACGTCTAATTAATCTAAAATCTCAAATTTTTACCCTCATTCTCTCACTAATATTCAAAAGTCCTATATATTTACCTTTAGTTAGATTTATCAAATATCTTTATTTTTAATATTTATATTTACTTTTGTTTATATAATAGTCCGAATCTAACAATTAAATAAATATTATCTGCATTGGACACATAACCCATCATGGTTTTGATTTAGTTTCACAACCTCAAAACACTTTTATCTTATTAAGAGAGCCGATAACTTATATAATATGCAGAACCAATTTTATCGGTACCATTGAAGAGATTGGAAAAATATAAATAATTTTGTATCAGACCACCTAAATTTTGGAAGCTCTTATTGCAGCTCCATGTAACAGTGGGATTTCGAGGGGCACTTCCATCATCTTTATGCATTATGACAATCATGGAGTTTGATTCTAGCGGCAGTGTACTCTATATTGAGTCTTTATTTGACGGCAACATTAAGGAGGCCTCCAAAATTTGGGTGGTTTTGCGCCGTTATTAGTCCTTTCTTTGTGGTGTGGCTGCCGTGATTGCGAAGATCAGAGAATTTTGAATTCATTGGTAGGTGAAGTGCTTCAATCGAATCAAATATTCGCTGGTGCTGGTGAAGTGAACGATGTCAGAATAGTAAGCATCGGCAGCATTTTCCCATTTCAATTAGTTAATTTTTATTAATGCACATATTTATATGAATAATTCTATGTTATTATAATAGTATAACACGCAACGAAATATTTTTATTAGGTATTAGATATGAAAAATATAGATAATATTTTTATATGCACTTTAGAAATTTTAATAAACAAAGGTATTATAAAAATACCCATGAATTACTATTAAAAATAATTTTTTATTATTTAATATTATATAATTATTTTGAATAACCATATAACATATGTATTGTTCAATTTATAATTCTCGTATCATAAATCTTAAATGAAACGGTTTTCTTTTTTTTTTGGGGGGGAGGGGGGGATTTCTCGCTTGATCTTCATCTCTTCATCTTCCGCTTGTCCTTCTTTTTCTCTTCTTTTTGGTAGTATTTATGAAATATTTTTTAGTATTAAGTTTTCATTGTTAGTTATTTTGGGGTGCAAAATTAAATATCGGACATAAAATAAATAAAAACTAATAACAAAAAATATGTTAAATAATTTTTGTTACAACTCGACTTTATTATATTTTTTAAAAAATATATTAAATATCTTAAAATTAGTGTGCCGAATAGTTTTATTAGTGTTTTAACCAAATAACTTATATAGTTTAAGTGAGGATATTTTTAAAATTTCAAAAAGTGTATAAAGTAAAATTTATTTTTTTTTATAATTAGTAAATTTATTTGTAAAGCAATAGAATATTTAAATTAATATTCAGAGTGCAAACACCCTCACCCATTATTAAGTTATTCATTGTGGTAATTTCAATGTACATGTTTCCTTTTATCATTAATTTACCTAAACGTACATGCTAAATTACTTGGTAAGTAATCTAAATTTACCAAACATATGGCCAAATTATCTATAAAGTTATTTTTTTTTTCAAAATTTATTCTAAACTAAAATAGATTATTTGGGAAGCTGAGGCAATCCGAAATATACCCTAAGTTTGCTTTGAATATTTGAAATATAATTTTTGGAGGTCAATATCTCTCCATGGTCAATATCTAGACTCGAATAGAAGAGATTATAAATACTGTAACGATTTTAAAAGAAATAATAATAAACTAAGCATATTCCACCTCTCGCTTGTGTGAAACGTACAAAGCACTCAATTGTTGCAATATTTAATTCCTGTTTCCAAAGTGCAATTGGTTTGTCTTGTACCCATGTGCATAAAATTCTGTACATTATTGTCCGACTAATTAAATTTAATTATTTTGTTTTGTTGTCCTTAGATATGGCACAAGAAGGCAATTTGGTAGGACAATGAGACCTACAAATGAACTCCACTTTAAGACAAATGAAATAATTGGACGGGCACATCAACGGGGCATTATCATCAAATTTTTTATTATTTATTTAATTTATTTTTTTGTTTCCCTTTCTTTTGATCTCAGACTAGTTAGCATCAATTTCGTGTTTTAGATAAATTTTTGATTAAGTAAGGGTCTAATTTTGCCGCAAGGATCCAGAACGCCTTATGTCACATTGAGACGTGACAAATGCATGATTACAATAATACGAGAGCGAAAAAATTATGAGGAGTAATTGAGACCAATGTTGCAACTCCCACGACCCATATGAATTTAATTTTTAGTCAAACAAGAAAAATCAATATAAAACTTTGTTAAAATACAACAAGTTCTGGTTTTAAATTAAAAATTGATTAGAAGTGGCCGTAAATATTTCAAAAGCTACCCCAAATCCCCCTTAAAATTCGTCAAAAAAATCTTCTTAAGTTTTCTTCCAAGTTATCTAATTAAACTTACTCAAAATCCTCAGGATTGTGAAAAAGCTGCCAGGAGCCAACAGACATGTTGGTGTTGGGCTTGGAGATGTAGGATGAAAAAGAAAAAGTAGAGATGGGCCAAACCCAAAAAAGATGGAATTTAAGGAATTTAAATAAAGTTGTACATATTATGAAGCAACTTTGAGTGGCCAGCGGGAGGTGGATTAAAGGTATGTTTATTTCCAACGCATCATTCTTTTGCTATTATTTTATTTTATTTTTTCGGCTTTTGGATAGTGGCTGTCTACTGGGCACGTAAAAAAGCTTTTGTGGGATTCGTGACCATATTGATATAATGTTTGACAGTCGATGAGACAAGCTAAAAAGAAAACGATAAGAAGCAACGGACATGGCAACTTTTTAGCTCTCGTGACTTTCTTTCTCAGAAAACTTAGCAACAGAGGAAAAGGATTCAGCTGTGAGATAATGGGAAAGAAGGAAAAGGAAACCGAATCTCACAATCGCTGAAGCCTTCTGCATAACCCACCCTTTTTTTCGCAACAAATTAAAGGGGATGAAGCTTCTCATCGCGTGTTCTTCCTCACCGAGTTTTTCTCTTTTCGGCAGAGAGCAGAGATATGGTTTGATGGGTTGAGATGATCAAACAGTATATTCAATTATTTCTTGTTTGCGTGTCGTTGCAGCAACGGATGCAAATAGTTGTTGATAATGTTATGTAATTTTGCTCTTCGAGAATTTGATCTATCATCTTATAGATAATATAACCATTTTTTTTTCCTTCTAAGTAATTAAACAAGACTTGCATATTTAAACAAAGTGGTTTAACATTTGATGTGTCACCAACTGATTGATTGGAGATTAGATTAACACATTGATGGTGAATAATAGACTCAATTAAATTAAAACCTAATTGAAATGACAATTAATAATAGGTATAGCATAGCATTTATTAGAGTAATCATCTACTTATCTTAACTATGTAAATGCCCTTTTATGCCAAAAAAAAAAAAAAAAAACTATGTAAATGCCCTAAAGACTCAGGTGAATAGTTTTCAAATCGATTTCTTTACTGGTCACTGAGTTCAGATCCTGTAGCAGTCAAGAGGTTAAAAGTCAATTTTGACTTTACCCTCAGCGGCTCAGCCACCTTCAAATATATTTATAAAATCTTGAAGTACAATTTGGCAAAGTACTGAGTTAATTTATCAATTAATGATAAAAATTAAAAAGAAAAAAAATCAAAATCAAAATGGAAAGATATCCAAATGAAGTCACAATTCATAATCATAACATGGGCGTTCACTGGGGAACTTCTAACAATCACACATGTTAGTAAACAATTATCCAAGTATTCATCAACTATAGCCAATGGTAAATTCTAACAATTACAGGGGCAATATGGTCTTTGCACCACAAGTCACAACGGTATAAAAAATGGCGGAAATAACGGTCAAGTTATAGAATAGCGGATGGGAGCGGCTGAGACTGAAAAAATCAGAATCAAGAGGGAAGAATACAGGCGAACCAAACACGATGCCCACTTTTCTAAATGGAAGGTCTGCTTGTTTTTTTTTTTTTTTTTAACTTTCCAATCTTTCCATTTTTACCCTTCTCGATTGCTTGATCAGTATTGATAAAATTAATCACCTCTTTCATTGACAAAGACTGCATATATTTATATTTTGTGTGTGTGTATGTGTAAATGGTTATTTCAGATACTTGTTGGGGCGTCAGATTGGGCAGATTATTTGCTTGGCAAGGAAGGAGCCGATAGATACAGGGTTCACAACCTTCCAAGTACCTCGGGTCCTGGAGTTTATGAGCTTGGAATTGTTGTATCTCGCCGTCGTACGGACAGGATCGACTCAGATGACGTAATTGTGGTCTATCTTGGACAAGCTGATAGTGTGCGAACACGGCTCCAGCGTTATGGCCGCAGTGGTGCCCATTTGAATAACAACCCCAGAAATGGGTCAGGTTGTTTTCATGATATTTTCAGCAGAGGTCACGCAATTGCTTATAGATGGGCTCCCGTAAGTGTGCATCCTTTTGAGAACTTTTAAAAATCCTTGCTTCTGTTTCTATTTCTATATGCAGCTTTTTGATTTGTTATTAGTTATATATGGCTTATTTTTTTATATACAACACTACTTTTAGTCAGAAATGTCTTTCTTGGATGACTTGATTAGAAGTTCAATACCAATACACTATGCATAAGATAAACTCTAATAGAGAAATCATAATCAAGCCTTGTTTTACTTTACGAATAATCTGAACCTTTGAAGCATCTTTTGAGGAGTCGCTGGTGATTTTTGAATCTTGGCTGGTGGTACAACAAAAGACATTAGGTTTGGATCTTGTTTTCGGTTCTTTGCAATTGCATAAATGCATAGTCATTTTTGTTTCTCTTGAATGCTACTATAGACATAATAGCATAGTCATTCTTGTATCTGTCATATTTGCCGTTCTGTTTTAAAGATGCTTGAGGCTTTTAACGTGCATTTTATACACAAGCAGGATTGTGCAAATTTTTATTGATCATATCAATCTCTCGCAGATCATAATGTTTGCATCTGGGGTCATTGTGTTTTGAGTGGTTCTGGTTTATATTCCACTGATATGCATTAATGAAAGTAGGCCTGCCTGCATAGTTACTTGGTTTATAGTTTCTGAATTTTTATTTCTCTTCTTTTTTATTTTCTTTTTTAATGCTTGACAGATGAAAAATAAAGTAGATGCTCTTAAGACAGAAAGTGAACTCCTCGGTACATTTGATTACGCATGGAACAAAGGGAGTAATGGCACACGTCGACATTATGATGTTCTTTGGAAACTCAATACCATTGCTTCAGACAATATTCAGTTTCCTAAAAGTATCAGGAAACTATTGTATTTCAGTCAAAAGCCAGCAGGCATTAAAATCAAAGCAAGCCTGCTGCCTTCAAAACAAAATAATTCTGGCACTTATGCCGATGAGGAGGGTCTCAATTTCTTTACTAAAATTTTTAAATTCACTAAATCACAGCCTAGGTTGGTTTTGGAGAGACATGCTGCTGATGAGGACCATACAGGTATATGTGGAGTGTCCATAGATGATGGTTCTGTCTGTAGAAGACTACCGGTTAAAGGAAGAAAAAGGTGCGCTCAACACAAAGGTTTGAGGATCAGTAGATCAAACCCAGTGAAGCTTCCAGTGACAGAGGAGATGTGCACAGTTAGTGAAGAGCACCAATGGAGACGCACTAATGAATTTATTTCTAATTCATTAGGAGCCTCAGAATATGTAACCGATTTAGATTTTGATGCTAATGTTCACAGTTTTTGTAATGCTCCTGAAATATCTAGATCTCGAAGAGTAGAACCTGCATTATTTTCTAGGAGTTTCACAATCAACCCGCACTATGATACTGCATGTGGGGTGGAATCAGGTGATGGAACTTTCTGCAGCACGCAACCTGTTAAGGGAAGAGTGAGATGTGAGGAGCATGAAGGAACAAAGATTAAAGGAATCAAATCTAAGTCAGCTGAAGAACATAAGTCTAATGCAGGTTCAAATTTAAGTACATTGAATGAAAAGGACTTCTGTAGCTCTGTTTGTGGAGCTCAGACGCTTAATGGTTCGTACTGCAGAAGGCCGGTAAAAGGAAATGAAAATTGTTGGCAGCATTCAGAAGAGGCGTCGACCAAGGTTTCAACAAACAGTCCATGTAATCAATGGAGTTCTGGGGGATCCTCCATCTGCGGAGCTCCAACACGCAATGGTTCTTACTGCAAAAGAACGGTTAAGGGAGGTGGAAGTTGTTGGCAGCATTAAAATAAGTGTGGTCTTACCTTAGCTCACAGAAAGAATTCAACCATAAGAGAGCTCTAGCAAATTCATAGATGATTGCATTTGTGTGTTGTATCACAGCCTCTTTACATATTAATAATAGATGGTTCATTAGAGAATGCTGTAGTTGCCAGCATTTTTTCAGGCCTCTGATCTAGAAGTCCCTTCTTATGCTATTTGATGTGTATATTTTTTTCTTCACAATACTAATTAATCCTACCTCCAATAACATAGTATAATAATTAATTCATTGTGTCCTTTTACTTTTAAACCAATTAATTAATTTAGTATGTAATCTTTCTAATATTTTTTCTGTTGATTTATCTACAAATTTTAATAATATATTTAGGGTGAAGAAAAATAAAGTTGAAGAATTAGACAATTTTGATACAGACATTCTAGTAATAATTTTATAGATTTAATGAGTAAATTAATACTAAAAGTAGATGAAAAGGACAATGTAATTAAACAAATTAAAGCAATTAGAAGCTTCGTACAACTAAAAATATGTGATTTCAGATATTTTGATGAGTATGCAAATTATTTTTATAAATATTGGGGTGATATAAGAAAATCATTTGAGTCATTTGATGAAGACTTATTGTTAAATTTTGTAGATAAACTACTAGGAAAAATAGGAGAAAGATTACATATTGAATTAATTAATTAGTTTAAAATTAAGAAGACACCAAGAATTAATAATTATGCTACATTATTACCAATAATAGAATGTATTAGAGATAGGATTGAGAGTATTGTGAAGAAAAATATAGGCATCAAATAAAATTGCAATTTAGAAAAATGTGTATAGATATGCATGAAGTACCTATTTTAGGATGTAATTACCCTAGTAGATTTAGCCATAAGAAATATGAGAAGCATAATGTCATGAGATAAGTTTATCACACATAAAATAATGCTGTACTTAGATAACTTCTATAGTTGCTAAGTAAGTCTATTGAACTTCTTAAACTAGCCGAACAAGAGGAGTGCAGAAAGGCTAGAGATAAGAAAGAGCAATATGGTCAAAGATAATTTTATTGTTCGTAAAAGAGAATATAAGAGAGTTTACAAGGATGCTTAAGTTGTTAGGTGTTACATGTTATGTGGTGTTTGGTGTTGAGCAAAATAATAGGTGCCAAGCCCTATTAGTGGCTCCCTTTGTCTAGATAGTTCCATGCAAGTGGCACAGATTACTTAAAAATCTAGCTTTTTATAAGGTGTAGAGATTACAGGGGACAATTTAAATCAAAATTTATTTATTTAATTTGATTTGATTTGATTCGAATCAAATGGGTTTGGGTTTGAAAACATTAATTCATTTAATAAATGGACGAATTTGATTCGATTCGCTAATTAAACGAATCAAATATGGATTTGAAGATATTAATTCATTTATTCGTTTATGATTAATTTAATAAATGAGTCATGAATGAATCGAATATTGTCCATTCGTTTAAAATTTATTTAATTAACTTACTTTTTTCTCCTTAAATTTATTGGAAAAATTTTTTAAATTTAAAATTCAAAATGTAATTTTAGGAATTCTAATTTTAGAATATGATTTGGATTATTTATATTTTGTAGGATATTAAATTTTGTGGCTTTTTTATATTTTATTTTGCTTAATTTTGTTTATTAATTATATTTTTCTAAACAAATTGTAAACAAATTCAGATTCAATTTAATTCGTTATGGATTCGCAAGCCTAAACAAATAGTAAATGAATCTAGATTCGATTAGATCGTTTATTAATTCTATTAAATGAATCGAACAGAGTATTTGTTTAATAAATGAATTGATTCCAAATCATGAGTTTTTGATTCATTTATTAAATGAATCGAATATGAATTAATAGAATTTTGACTCAATTTATTTATGATTCAATTCGAATTCGATTTATTTTGGCACCCCTAGTAGGAATTTTTAGAAAGTAGGTCAGGCTTGTCGATTATTGATTGTTCGCTTGCTATGCATAATACAGTTAGCTAATTATATGAGGTGGCTCATGATTGAGTGCATCTTACTATTAAGCACATCTCACCTTTAGGCAGACTTTTATTAAGTATATAGTGCGTGCCAATTTAGCTTCAGTTAACTGGAAATTTGAGTAGCCCATGACAATGAAAAATGAAATAGTGATCTATAGTAGAAAAAAATTCTATAAGGAGAAATTCCTTAAGTACAAAGATAATAGACAAAGAGTTACAAAAGTATTTAAAAAAAGGTAAAACAATCTATAAAAAAATAAAACTTGTAAATATTATGTGGTAAAGGACACATTAAACCCATTATCCTGAAAATAAAAGTCAACCAATTAGAAATAGAATTTTCTAATTGTTGTCTATGTCATTATATCCTGTTGATATAACATGTTGACAATACAATATAGCATAATTCTTATTAGGGATAATCATTAGAATATGTGTCATTGATTTTTTACGTATATACAATGAATTCTTAAAAACTTTATGAAAACTATAAAAGTTGCCTCATCAAATATTAGCCGTACAAAGTTTATTAAATTGATTTTCAAAACTTGTTGATAAAAGACACTTTAAAACTCTTGACTTATGCCTAAAAATGTATTTTCAGCACATCAACGTCTAATCAAGCCAACACAGATTATGTTTATGAAGAAACTTTTGTAGATTTAATAGAAATTTTTATTAAATTCTTATTATTTTTGTGAAAAAACCGAGCTTTCAAAAACTTTCTTCCAAACTCTTTTCTCTTTAATAATAATAAGGATCGCCTTTTGTTAATACTTTAAATATAATTTGTACTTTCATTAAATAGGCAAGACTTCTAATTTGAAAAGATAAATAAATAAAACTAAAGAAATTAAATTTACTTACTTAATAAGCGCTTGCTAATTGATATCTAAAAGATTGTTGAGTATTTATGAATAAAGAAACTTTTTATTGCTTTTCTTGAGTACAAATTTTTTTGGCTCTGAATTCTCTATAAGTCTTTAAAAAATTTTACTCTTTTAATGAATTAAGAGGTCCATATTGAATTTTTAATCTAATAGTGGGCTTATATGTGAATAATTATGAACTGTAAACTATCATATAAAGTTAGGTATAATTAAAGTGATTAATTAGGATTTTTGGTATTATAAGGTTTAATATATCTAATAGAGTATGAGTCTTTAATGTGTAAAAATCTAGTAGTATTCTAATTTTATGATGGACAGAATTAGAAATGCCCAATGATAATAGGAAAATATTATCTATATAAGTGGTTATATCCCTAAGTCACACGTATTTTTTCATTTTTTCTGATATCTAATCAGCAAAGAGAGAACATTGAGAGAATTAAAGGACTCTCTAGAAGAATGTATAGATTTGAAAGGCTAACCACATAATCCTAGAGAATATTTAACATTATGAATTTAAGTACGCTTCCGTATATTATTGATTGTTGATCTTGGTAATCGAATACGGAGTTTGCCTACTATAAGTAGTGTTGCTGAAAGACGAAATAAGACACTTAAGGACATGATGAGGAGAATGATTTGTCATTCTATTTTATCATAATTACTTTGGAGAGAAGCACTTAAGATTATAGCGGATGTCTTTAATAGGATTTAAATTAAAGCAACTACTAAAACTCTTTATGAGTTTTGAACAAGTAATAAGCCTAATTTAAAGTACTTGCATTTTTGGGATGTCTAGTTGAGATAAGGCCATATACATTTAATGAGAATAAATTGAACTAAAAAACAGTGAGTTGATATTTTATTAAATATTCAGAATGATTCAGAAAGTACAAGTTTTATGATCCCATGACTAAGTTAATTTATAAGTTGAGAAATACTCGGTTCTTTGAGGTTGTCAAGTTTATAAGAGAAATACGGTTAGAGACTTTATTTTTGAAGAAGAGTATATTAATGTTCCTATATGTGTTATTGGCATTGTTCAGGATCTCATTCCTGACTTTATTCAAGACACAATAAATCAAGATAATGTTGGAGAACTCCATATATAAAAAGTTGTTCAAGAAGAACAAACTCTACCACTTTAAGAATCTATGTCATTAAGGAGATCCATTAGAGAAAGAAGAAGTGCATTGCTAAATGATTACATTATATTTCTCTAAGAATATGAGATAGACATTAGAATTATAAAAGATGATCCAATTAATTTCTATCAAGTTATGAAAAGTTCTAACTCTAAAAAATGAATTGATGCCATGAATTAGAACATAAAGTTCATAAAAGATAATGATGTATAAGATCTTGTCACATTGCCAAAAGATGCAAAAGTTGTAAATGAATATTTAAGATTAAAAGGGATTCAAGAGGTAATGTAGAGAAGTATAAGACACATCTTCTTGTAAAGGACTTTATGTAAAAAGAGGGCATTGTCTCTTAAAAGACTTTCTCTCTGATTTTTTCGAAAGACTCTTTCAAGATTATAATGGTATGACGGCACATTTTGATATGTTATATTAGATAGATGTGAAGACAACATTTCTCAATGGTGACATTGATAAGACGATTTATATAGTGCAACTAGAAAACTTTGTGTCTAGAGACCAAAAAAATATGATTTGCAAACTTAATAAATCCCTATATAGGTACAAGTAAACATCTTAACAATGGTATTTTAAGTTTTATCAAGTAATTATCTCATTTAGTTTTGAGATGAATTTGGTTGATGATTGCATATAACATAAGTCTTGTGGAGGGAAGTATATTTTCTTAGTTTTATATGTCGATGACATTTTACTTGCTAGCAGTGATATAGGCTTATTGCATGAAATCAATATATTTCTAGCTAAGAATTTTAAGATAAAAGATTTTGGTAACACCTCTTTTATATTAGGTATACAAATACACATGAATCACTCCTAAGGTATTTTTGGATCATTACAAAAGAGCTATATCAAAATAGTTTTCAAGAGACATGGCATGCAAGATTGCCAATCAAGTGATATCTATGTGGTTAAGAGAGACAAGTTTAGTTTTAACCATTGCCTTAAGAATAGTTTTAAGAAAAAAGAAATACAGAAGATACCTTATACATCAGCAGTAAGAAATTTGATGTATGCTTAAGTTTGTATGCGATTAGATATTGCGTACATTACTGAGATGTTGGATAGATACTTAAGTAATTTAGGATTAAACTATTAGAAAGTGGCCAAACAAGTCTTGTGGTATTTACAAAGAACAAAAGATTATATACTCACATATCAGAGGTTGGATAAGCTTGAGATCATTGGGCATACAGACTCTAAGGTTGGCAATTTAGGTCAGGATTCATTTATTCGATTTAATTAATTGTGAATTAAATGAGTTTGGGTTTTAAAAAATTGGTTCATCAAATAAATGAGTGAATTCGATTCGATTTGCTAATTAAATGAATCGAATTCGGTTTCGAAGATATTAATTCATTTATTTGTTGAGGATTTATTTAATAGATGGATTATAAACGAATCGAATACGGTCTATTAGTTTAAAGTTCATTTAATTAAATTACTTTTTTCTCCTTAAATTTATTCCAAAAATTTTTAAAATTTGAAATTCAATATTATAATTTAGGAATTTTAATTTTAAAATATGGTTTGGATTATTTTTATTTTGTTGAATATTAAATTTTGTTACTTTTTTTATATTTTATTTTGCTTAATTTTGTTTATTAATTATATTTTTTTAAAATGAATTGTAAATGAATCCATATTCAATTTGATTGAATTTGTTATAGATTCGTAAGCATAAACAAATAGTAAACAAATCAAGATTCAATTCAATTCATTTATTAATTATATTAAACAAATTAAACAAATCAAACTGAATATTCATTTAATAAACAAATCGAATCTGAATCCTGAAATTTTGATTTCGTTTAATAAATGAATCAAATTGAAATCAATAGAATTTTAACTGAATGCGTTTATAATTTGATTCAAATTCAATTTGTTTATCTATTTTGCCATCCCTATCAAACTCTTATTTTGCTAGATGTTAAGATAGCATGCAATTTACTTCAAGCTACATCTATCGACTAGTTGGAGGTGTTATCTTTTGGAAAGTACTAAACAATCTCTTATAGCCCCTTCAACGATGGCAGTAGAGTTTATAACATGTTATAAGATATTCAATTATGAAATATGACTAATAAATTTTGTCATGGGGCTACATATAGTAAATGGTGTTGATAAGCCACTCAAGTTATTTTTGACAATAAGTTAGTAATGCTATGTTGCAGTAGCAATAAGAGCTCAATGAAGTCAAAGTGCATAGACATCAAATTTCTAATTGTTAAAGAAAGAGTTCAGATTAGATAGTTGTCTACGTAATATATTAGCACAAACTCTATGATTACGAATTTGCTTTCTAAGAGATTGACACCTATGATGTTTCATGAGTACACTACTTATATGGGTGTTATATCATTTAAAAATATTTAGTTCTAGTGAAATTTTGTGATTTTTTAGATGTTGTTATAACATAGAAATTTTTAGTTATTTTGGTTTATGAATATTTTCGAGTTATTTTCTATAGAACTAAAGTTTTGCTTTATTCACACTTTGATTTTAGTATGGTTTGATCTCACTAAGGTTTAGGTGGATCAGTTGGAAATAGGTATGTTAAAATCACATTGTATAAAATTTTAATGCTACACCTCTGCATCATGATTTATATCATTCACTTGTATTAACATAATGACTATCAATACACTGAGTTACGATAGATGTAACGAAGGTCGTTTTGATCTTATATTGATATAATTAATGGGTCAGATTAGTTATAAATACTTTTCGGTAATGACAATAAAGTTGAGCTCATATAGTTATTTTTGTCAAACATAATTATAAGGTTTAGTGGGAGATTATTAGATTTTTTAATTTATTATTATTGGATCTTTAATCCAATATTCGGCTTATATGTAAATAATTATGTGTTATAGATTGTCATATAAAGTTAAGCTCAAGTAAAATGATCAATTAAAATTTTTAATATTATGAGCTTTAATGTATCTAATAGAGTGTGAGTCTTTAATGTGTAGAAATCTAATAGTATTATAATTATATAATGGGTAGAATTAGTAATACCTAGTGACAATAGAAAAATATTGTCTATAGAAATGGTTATAGTTCTTAGTTCACATGTATTCTTTCTATTCTTTCTAACATCCCATCATCAAAGAAAGAATATAAAGAGAATTAAAGGATTCTCTAGGAAAACCTGTAAATTTAGAAGGTCAACTATATAATTATAGAGAACTATTTAACGTTATAGATTCAGGTACCCTTCTGTATATTATTGATTCTTGATAATATAATATGATATTCTTGAATTATAAATGATGATTTTCACTAAAGGTTTTATTTATTTCAACAGTTCATATATAAAATTGAGGACTCATAACAATTATATGGTGCGATTATTATCTCGATGTACAAAAGATAAGATTTTGAGATTACACTTTACAGGTGGTAGTTTTGAAAATACTAACTAAAAAGTAAATAGTAAAAGAATTGACTGGCTATTGTTACTTTTTGAAGACTTGGGCCAGTAATAAAATGAGAAAATAAAAAAAATACTTTCACAATTTTTCCTGTATCAGGTAAAAGTAAAGAAAGGACATCTATAAAAATATGTTGGTAATAAATATTAACTACTTAACTTTTTTACTACTGCTAGCTAGCTAATGGTGTCTTTTATTTGTCTATCTTTTCATCAATAGTTGCTATTACGTCTTTATCCAAAGGTTGATGAAGTATAGCTTTAAATTTTTTTCCTAATGATAGCTTGTCATTGATCTCAAAGAAGGGCACTTCTAGAAGAGAATATTTAGAATCAATTTTTTAACTCCATCTTCAGTAATTAAGATACAATCTTCAAAATCATAATGAGCCTAACATAATTGTTTGCATATTACTTTACTAATCATATATATATATATATATATATATATAAATTTTTTACAAGGCCAATGAAATTTTATTTTAAAAAGTAAAGATTTAAATTTATAAATTTTGAGTACTGCTTTATTTTGGGTTGATATGACTTTGTACTCATTCTACTATAGTAGTTCATTGTCTTTGAATTATTCGACAAATGGATTATTGCTATAGTAGAAGTGTTTTAGATTACTATGACTAATTTTCCACCATATGAATCTATCTGATTAGGATCCAAAAATATTACTTGAACTAACATACTATGCTAAAAGAAAGTTATTAATTTTTTTTTCCTTGAGTTTATTCTATCTCAAGAGATTCATATCTAAATAAATCTATAAAGGCTAGTAGTATACTATAAATAAAGTGGCATTTACAGGCAAATGTTTCTAAGTGAACTAGATTACATGGCAGATCTTCTCCTGGACAATTAACATTCTCAAATTCATATTGAGTATCCTATATAATTACTTTGATATAGATAAATCATTTTAAAATTTTATAATATGTATTTATTATCTAATGCTATTTTTCTTATTTCTTGTCTAATTTTATGAATTAAATATGTTGGAAATTAATATTCACTGTTTGGAAAAGAGAAAATTTTCATTTCTCAAGTTCATCCCATTCTTTTTTATTATTGTTTGTTTATTCCGGTGGCTATGCTACGTAATATCTAGTGTTTGATGTTTATCTTGAAATATCATTTATATCTATAACTCTACAATAATGCTTTCTAATGCAATTATTTTCAGTGTGCATGCATTTGCTTTATTGTCTAAATGATATCTAATATCATTAGACTTTCTAATTATGCATGTCACGACTTTACAATGGCTGCAAAACTATATTGTTGATGATAATGATGTTAATGCACTATTTAAAAGATTATTTAATTGTTTGACTAATGATGCTAATGCAATGTTTAAAGAGCTAATTAAATGGGTAATATGATGATTTGGTCTTTTCTTTTGTGTAGAAAACTCTATTACTTCATGAAATGTAAAAAATCCTTTATAATATGGATCAAGATAATTGGCTATTAGATTAATTACCTTTCTTCATTGGCTATAAATGCTTGGTATGTCTACCTCTAACTAATCTAAAAAAAGGAAAAATGATTACTTTTTGCATGATCATTAATCTATCAAAAACAATGCATGAGTGCCTTGGTTACTTTAATTAATCTTGTGGGTTACTACAACTCCACAAATGATCTAAGATACATTACTGACCATCTAATAATTGAAATTTATTTATACAACTCAATTTTTTTTAAAGAAACAATCTACGTTTTACTTGACCAAACTTCATATATCGCTCCATTCTTACAAAATAATCATTGAGTAATTAGTCTTCAAAAAATACCAACTAAAGTGAATTTTAGCAAGATGGTCGAAAGGAATAGTTAAACCTGACAATTTATATTATGATGGTTAACTTGAATGAGATCTATAATAATTTGTATTGTTCGTATAACAAGCCACATATGAGTTTTCCCGTTGCCTGCTAACCTTTTTTCTTCCTTGGTATTAAAGCACTTCTTTTTTATATGAGTAGTTATAAGCAAGACTTTATCTAGTTTATGATATATTTCCATAATTGATAAATTTGATAAAAATCTCGATAGTCTTTATAAAAATCCATTTGTTAGTTTTAGAAAATTATTATGATGCTTGGATCCAAAACAACCCTTATATAGAAATATTAGAACATATTCTAAATATTGTAGAAACTGAAGTAGCAAGAACTAGTACAAAACATTTATGTTTAGACAATTTTCTAGAAGAAAGATTAGAAAATATAAAAGTTTTAGTGTATAGCTTTTAGCTTATAGAATATAAAGAAAAATAAGTCTTAAACATTACGCTTTTACAACTTATCTATATTCAAATTTAGAGGATTAAATTTTTTAATATTATAATATTAATAAGCAGAAAAAATTTATTAGAGAATATGAGAACTTAGCTTTAAAAATTAGACATAGACTAGAAGATTTATAAAATTAGTTTATAATTTTCAAAGATTACATTACTTAGATTTAGAAATCAGTAATCATAGAAAAACAATTAAATATGAAACATTTAGAAAATTAATTTAAACATACTCCACAAACTACCAACAGTCAAACAAAACTTTATAGTGGATTTATTAATTAATTTATGACAACACTTAGAAGTCAAGTTAGAAAACCTAAAAGAGCTAGTGCTAGAATTAGGAAAATTCTTTGAAACTTAGTAATATTAATACACTAAGAGGAAACTTAGACTATATTAAAGAATTATTAGTCAATTTCAATGGCCAAATTAGATGATTCCCTAACAAAAAAGAAATTGTAGAATTAATCAAATTGTTAGAAATAAAAACACTTAAACTAGTATCATAGAAACTTTAAAAGTAGAATTAGAAATTAAAAGTATCATAGAATCTTTAAAAGTAGAAATAAAAAAATGATAAATTTTCACAGAGATGCTTACAAATATAATTAGATTCAATAACATTAATAGTAAGTGAATGAGTTTAGAAAAGTAATTAATAGAATCTTTAGGAGAGTTAAAAATAAAATCTTAAAATATTACTCTAGAAGTTATAGTTTTCAAGAATTTAGCTAAGAAAGTAGTAATATATAGCAAGCTCAAGCAAACACTATTATTAAATTATTAGTCAAAGTTTGCAAAAAATTAGAAAAGTTGGAAGATAGACTCATCAAGTTAGAAAGTAGCTTTCAAATGCTTTGAAAAAGTAAGAAACAATATCACATTTAGAGACTAGTAATTCATTAGATAATTTGGACAAGGAATTTGACATATTAACAAATACAATTGAAAAATTAAATTTGAACGAACTAGTTTTAGTACCTAGTAAAGTAGATATAAAAGACATTTTAGGACCTAAAGTAATATTAAAAAGTAATGGATTCAGTAAGAAATAATAGTATTGATGTTACTATGGTAAAAATAATTAGAAGACCGCTATCATTTTCTAGTAGAGGAAAAGAAATTATGGAAAGAATTGAAAATATAATATATCAATAAGACCCAATAAATTATTATAAATAATCTTTGAAAAAAATTAGAAAAAAAAGATTATATAATGAAGGATTAAGCTCAAAAATGAATAATGGTTTATATATTTATATAGATGAAATTAAACTACTAGTAGTAAACAAATGAAAATAATTAACAGTAATCAGTCCAATAGGTGGAGATTTTCTTAAAAAATAAAATTACACGAATACATATATAGGAATAATAGTAATAGAAATATTTAGTCAAGTTAGGGAAGGTATGGTAAAGTAAATTTGTATTTATATGACAGTAGATTTTATAACCATAAGTAAGCTCAAATAGCTAGTACAAAAGCAGGTTTAAAAAATAAAGTAGTCGTAGTAGGTTATATACCTAATATAGACATAGATATAAATGAATATTGTAAATTTATTAAATTAATTGTACAAACAAAAGGACATAAAATGAATGTAGAATACAAAAATTTTAGAATTAATTTTTTTTCTAGAAAAATTATACAATAAATATCATAAAAAATTAGATATTATGTACCTATAGTTGTTGTATTGTTCTTTGCCTTGATATTTGGATATTTTTTATATTATGAAAAACTGAAGTTTATGACTTTTGAGACCATCACAAAGTAATCAACTATCTCATTGCATTTAAAGGAAATTATTTTTTTAAAGACAAATTCATATTTGTCCTTATATGTAATTTTCTCTAACAATAAATTTATGTTTACAAAAGTGATTTTTTATGAGGATATTATTATAGAAAGTGTTAATTTATGTAGCAGAACTGATAAAATAACCTACTTCTATTGTGCGGACGAAATAGGTTGCTGATTAAAAAAAAAATTAGTGTTTAGTGCCTATTAAATTGTATTTTTTATAATTACTAGGAGTTTAAAAAATAGTATACATGCATTTGATAAATTTTATAATAGAAGTATTGTTTTATTTTATAAGTACCAAGAGAGACATAAATATAAATTTATTTTTTATTTTTTGAAGTATGTTTAATAATATTTGGACATGCCTTTTACTTTTAAAACACATAAAACTGCATGAAGTGATAAAACTCAATTAAGTAAAGTCTAGAAAAACTATAAATAGATTGAACTTTAAAAGCCATGGTTATAAAAGTGATTTCAAAAGTCATGGTTAACTTTCATGTGAAATTATACTTAGTTCAAACAAAAATTATGTAATCATATGCAAGTTTTATTGAATCTTATAATAAAAATAAAAATAAAATATAAATAATATGAATTTACTGGATCAAAACTTTGATATTGTAGAGAACATATAGTAATCGTGGTGTAATTTGATTGTAGTGGTGACATGATATCCAATTGTTTATATATTAAGTTTATGAAAAAATAAGATATAATAATTTTTTGTTAAACTATTAATTTGTAATATGAATTTTAAAAAGATGTGGTAATTTATTTAATAATTTGCTTAAGAAAAATAACTCCCTAGCTTCTTTAAAACTTACTATCAAATTAACAAAAAAATATGAAACAAACAAAGTTTATAAAATTTATCAAATATTATTTTTAATAAAACATATGAAATAAATAATTTATTTAATTTCAACAGGAGGTTAAATTAAGGGGTGTCAATAGCACAATTCTTGTCATTTTAATAAAGTAGCAAGATCTTCCCAAGAACCTCAACGGTGAAGAAACGTTAATGTGTTAAATGACAAAATAGCGCCTTGGGGCCGCTTAGAATATGTGGGTGCTATGTGCGTGTGACACAAACATCGCTCGAGTCCACAATATGTTCTTCGTAATATGTATATCATATCCAGCGGGCATGCGCATTGATGAAATTACTCGAGGTGATTAAATTCAATATTCGCTCAGAATTGGAAAAATAACTGAAAAGATACATTAAATCCCGTGAGGATTAACTTTAATTAAAAAATAATAAAAAATTTAAATTATTCTTTTATAAATTGATTATTATTAAAAAAAACAGAGCTATTTAAACTCAAAATAATATTTTATACACTCAATTACTTAAAAACCTATTTTCTAAACTTAAATTAAAATTTCACTTTTTGCACCACACCTCCAATAATGCCGAAAGTACCCTCAATCTTGTATCTTTGAATATGTTAAAAACCCACCGAAATCACGTATAAACTTCTTCAATTTTGTTTTTACAAGAATTAAATTTTCCATGGTCTAGACAATCACTAAAACATAGACAATTGAAACAACATTCATTCTTCGTTTAAAAGAATATTTTTGGAAAAGGAAAAATATAAAAGCATTTTCTCTGCATTATCCCAAACTACTGCAACTGGTAAATGAAAATTAGTGGGATTAAAAAGTGGAGATTGGCGGTCATAAGAGCTCAGTTTTTCGGCATTCTTTGTTTTTACCGTGGTAAAATCTTACAAAAATTCTCCCACTATTTGAAGAAGAGCAGTCATATTTCGTACCAGTAATTGAATTTTATTTATTTTAGTTAAACAAATCTTTTGTCCTTAAAAGTCAACTCACTCCTGGCCATTTCAGTATTATAAAATTTAAAAATACTTTAAAAGATTCAAATTGCCCCAATCATTTAAAATTATTTCCCTTATTTTTTAAAACTTAAATTACCGTATCTTCCATGGACCCGGTAGCTTTAAAAGTAAGCTCAAGGATCCTTATCCCAAAACAACAACAATAAAAATAAATTAATAAATAAAGGGCTCAAAGGTCACTCACAATGCAAACAAGGACTGTCCTTTGTAAAGTAAAAGCATCAAGAACTGTTGGCATAGCATTGGAACAGGGATGTGCATTTTACTCGGTGTTACTTGTCAAGAAGGTCATGGAATTTTTAATACATGGTGTAATAAGTTAATATAATAAGTTGAACTATATGATACACAAATTGGTGGCAATATTATCCGACCTTATGATTTTCTCGATTTATGTTCTTAGTTGTTTGCTTGTATTTTTCAACTCTACTAATCAATATATTTTAGCTGGAAACTAGTTCGAAATTTATTCTAATTAATAATATTAAGGAGAAATCTACTCTTACTCCACATGTTTGTGAAAGAAGAAGAGAGTCCCTTAGAGGCTGTTGTTGAGAGCATTTGTAATATAATGTAAAAAAAGCAAGGTGACAAATGTTTTTTTGGAGTAAAAGACTTTTGTTTCCATTAGGCAGTGCCTATAATACAACCGCGCAGTGAATGAAGTGGTGGCGGACTCTTTCTTTCACAATCACTAAACTAAAGCCAGCCCCTATAATTCAACAAAGATAAGATAATGAAGATTCTCTGACTCCTTCGTCACCAAGTTTCCTTTTGACAAGGCAGTCATGGACCTAACAGTTACATAGCAAGTGCTTTGATTGATGGGCAATCTGGTCCTTTAGTTAAAAAGTCGCGTCACCCTCAGTATTAAAAGGTGCAACTAAGTGACATTACTATGCCGCGTGCAGATCATTTAGAAAATGGAAGCAGCTCTGTTGGCCATTATAGCTAGGATCCAAAGAGAAGACTGCAAGCGAACCAAACATGACTCCCAATTCTCTAAGTGGAAGGTTGATACTTCATAGCACGAAAGACTAAAAATCTTGCGAGAGCAATTATTGTTACTAGTGTAGTGATTTCACTTTTGTGCTTGTTTTGTGTACGTTTATTTCAGGAACTTGTTGGACCCTCAGATTGGGAAAATCATTCAGACGGGAACGAAGGAGCGGATAGATACAAGGTTCATAACCTTCCGAAGGACACGGGTCCTGGACTCTATGAGCTTGGAATAGCTGTGCCCCGCCCCGGTTTAGGCTTTAAAGCTGACAAGTTTGACTCTGATGGGGTGATTGTGGTTTACCTTGGACAAGCTGACAGTGTCCGAGCAAGACTCCAAGCCTATGGCCGTACTGGTGCTCATTTGAATGATGCCAGTGACTCGGGCCGATATTTTGAGGATATATTCCACGGAGGCTACTCTATTGTGTACAGATGGACACCTGTAAGTGAGTTTTGAGTTGCTTCGATTGTATCGAGAATGTCAAATAGATTTTGTGGCGTGACTGGTGTCCATTCTTATCGTGAGTGCTACATTCTGAATTATCTTATATTGCATATTCTTTCGCTGGTACTAACTACCGACTGAAACTGGACCTAGTCAAGGCACTATAAATCAAAAAGTTCCCTCACATTCTGTAAAGATCAAGACTTGCGACCTGACCAAGGGGATTGCACGACTAATTTCTCTTCATATTCGCTTGCATTTCAATTGTAAGGGATAGAGAAACAATCGTCTACATATAAGCTCAATGCATTTGAGTGGTTCTGGTTAATTCCTTGGTATATATTAGTTGAAGTAGGGCCTGCCGGCAAAGGTTGGCAGAATGATTTCTAAAATTTGTTTTGTTTTCTTCTTATGCTCCCTCCTTAATGTTTGACAGACGAAAAACAAGGAAGATGCTCAGAAAACAGAAAGAAAGATTCTCGATACATTTGATTATGCGTGGAACAAAGGCAATAACGGCAAACGTCGCCATGCTGATGTCCGCCAGAAGCTCAATAAAGTTGCTTCAAACAATATTCAGTTTCCGATAACTGACAGGAATCTCTTATGTTTCAATCAAAAGCCAGCAGACATCAAAATCAAAGCAAGCATGGAGGGTCACAATTTCTTGCCTCAAATTATTAAGTTTGCCAAAGCACAGCCTAGGCTTGTTATTGATAGATACGGTTCTGATGAGGGCCATACCGGTATCTGTGGGGTTTCCTTAGGTGATGGTTCTGTTTGTCAAATGCCACCCGTTGAGCGAAGAAAGAGGTGCATTGAACACAGAGGTTTGAGGATCAGTTCACCCACTTCAACATTGACTATGAAAGGGAAAACCAAAGGGTGTGATGTTGACCCGATGAAGCTACCAATTGTGGCCCAAAAATGCCCTGTTAGTGACTGCAAAGAGCAAAGACGGAGAAAAAATTGTGGAACAAACTTCAAGTCAACAGGATCATCACAATATGGGCATGATGCATATGTTGATTCCAATGCTGCTCGTGCTTTAAATTCCCCCGAAATGTATAGACAAGGAAGGATACAATCTAAAGGCAAGTTGCAATATGATACCATATGTGGGGTGGAGTTGGAGGATAGGACATTCTGCACCAGGGAACCTGTTAAAGGAAGAGTGAGATGTGAGCAGCACAAATGGTGGAAGATTGGAGGGATCAAATCTCCTTCTGTTGCACAAGATCATAAATCTAACGTATACGGTACGAGCGATGGTAGCTTTGTTTGCGGAGCACAAACACTTGATGGTTCGGATTGCAAAAGGCAGGTTAAGGCAAATACAAATTGTTGGCAGCATTCGGATGAGAGTTTGACCATTAGATTAAGGAGTGACTGGAACTGTGGAGGAAGCTCTCCCTGCGGAGCGCCCACTCGCAATGGCTCTCGTTGCAAAAGATTAGTTAAAGGGGGTGGAACGTGCTGGCAGCATTAAAAAGGAAGGATTCATCCGTACAAGAAATAAGCTTCCCCTCGCTTCCAACTGGTTGTATGAAGAAGCTGATTGTGTGTTGTAAGGTTATGTTTATATTCTGATAAGCCTTATCAAACCGTAAATGTTGCTAGTATGCATTTGCTAGTCTGGTCATATTAGAATTATTTCTGAACAACTTTTGTATTTTTTTGTTTTCCTAAGAAAGGTCCTAATTGCATATTTAGGCTACGGTTAAGTTACAAGATCGGATAAATAAGCATTAGTCAAAGAAGGGTCACTAGATTAATGACTAGTAAACGAGAAGTTGTGAAATATGGTGAAAAATTGTGGTTAGCTTGTCAAGTCCGTTGACGTATGTGGCATGTAATGTAAGGTACGAAGGCCCGCATGTTTATATTAATATAATGCATTGTAGTTCTTGTATTATTCCTTGCAATGATTTTGGGGTGTTCAAACAATTTGCCTTTGTTTACCAAGCAAGTTAGGATAAAAAATTAAAACAAACTCAAATCTATTTGAAGACCTAAGAGTGAGATTTTTTGAACCAACTAATTTTTTTATTCACTCTCTCTTTTTAATTAAGAACATTATTATCAATATATTTTTTTAAAAAAATTACTTAATTAACTCTTTTTTTTTTATTCTCTTAATTTTATAAATTCTTATCAATTCATTAAAATATATTCTTTTAGCTGTAAATAATAGGTAACATTTATTTTTTTATTTAAAATTTAAATGAATCTAAATTTGGCTGAAGTCTTAATAAGTCTAAATACATATATCTGAATGACATATTCATTTTTTTTTCTCAATATTTGAATATAACTGTTAAGTTGTTTGCTTTTCAAAAAAAATTGAAATATGATATTTTGACATATATAATCTCATTAATGATACTTATATTTTTTTAGTTAAGCACAGTATAAATAAATTATTAGATTAGTAAAAAAAGAAATTGATAACCTTAACATGAAAAATAAAATATATCTCTAACATACGTATTTTTTTTATATTAGTATATGATGCTTACATTATTTTTAGTATATTATATTGGTATTTTTTCATATTAATTACATAAGCCAATTAAGAATTTTTTAATCATTTGTATTAAAATTAATTTATTAAATAAAATTAAAAATCTATTTTTATATTGTAAATATAAATATAAAGAGATGAACCTATTATAAAACATACTTACCTAAAGTTTTATTATATTTAAAATTCTCACTCACCAAAAAAAAAAAAGGTTGAATACATGCATATTACAAAAAAATGAATAAATAAAAAAGAATAATTTATATAATAGAAAACAAATTTATTTAATATAGGTATTAACAAGAGAGAATATTAAAATTCTATTTAGATGTTTTTCCATTCAAATAAAATTCATAATATTTAACTATTTCTATTTAGATTTAAGTATCTTATAATCAAACATAAGTGATAGAAAATAAATAAAATAAAAATTATAAATGTCTAAAAATAAATAAAATTTAGATTTTAGACAAAAACAAACAACTCTAAAGAGAAACAACACCCATCATTAAAAAAAAAATTCATAAATCTTTATCAACCATAAAAGTTAATGAATAAAAAGAAGTTAATTTTAGTGAATAGTATAAAAATTCTTATTCATAGAAAGTATGAAATATATAAATCATGATATACTAAAAAAATGATGAAGTATAGATCATGATATACTAAAAAAAAGAATTCAAAAGCTAGTGAAATTAAGCATATGTTTGGTTGAACTTCTCTACTAGCCAAAAGAGCTTTATTAAAGCCTGAAGTTTTTTTTGAAAAAAATATTAAGTTTTTTTATTGCAATAGTAGTAAAGCTTTTTGGGATTTAAAAAAGCTTGGAGAAGCTCATAATTTGCACTTCCAGCTTTTTATGCTTTTTAAAAACTTATAAAGCCATGAAAATACCCTAACAATATTTGACTAATTCTAAAAAGCCCTATTGTATATACAAAATCTTATGGAATGAAAATTTATCAACTTGCTGCCATTTTTTGTCAAGTGGTAACAGGTACGGTTTTTCTCACACTTTCTCTACAGCTATTTTTGTCTCTCATTTTTTCTTTTGTTAAATAAATTATTTATTCTCTTCATTTTACAAGCACTTTTCAACTACTTTTCATTTTATTAATTTATTTTACTATTATTTAATGTATTCATATGGGCATGTAGTCCACACAAATCAATATATATTATGTGAATTATTCATTTTATTTATTTTATTTGTTTGTTGGATATTTATTCTATTATATTTGTACTTTTTTTAATATGTTGATATGTTGGATGTTCATCTTATTTATTTTATATTTGTATTTTTTATTATAATACTATTTCTTTTCATTGTTTTTATAACAATGTTAAGAATCTTTTGTCTACACTATAAAAAAAATTATCTCTTTCAACCGTTGAAAAATGCTACAAAATCACGATTGCAACATTTATTAAGATGTCTAACAAAGGATGCAGTAAATAGCATCGAACTTTTGCATCAATTGAAGTAAGAAATGCTGTATAAAATAATAATAACGACACTACTAAAATGTTGTTTGCTAGACCCGTTGCTATATGAGTAAAATGTTACAAAAATTTGTAAATAAATATGGAAATCTATTGCCATTCAATTTATAAAATTGATAACAATTCAATCAATTGAAAATTAATCTCCATAAAATCATTTGAATTTGGCATCGATAGAACAAAAGATTTAGTTGAAGATTCTTAAATCTCTACACTAAATATAATACTCAAGTTTAAACTAAAACTCTTGCCTAGGTTAATTTTTTTTTTTCCTTAACTTCTAAGATTCAAGGATATCTATAAAGAAAATATAGTATCAAATTGGAAACTCTAAGCTCCAACAAGACGTAGTTTTTTTTGCTAATCAACTGTGCTTCCAATTGCATTAACAAGAGCATGAAACTTGAATGTAGCACGATATAAGGGAGTATCTTCTATCAATGCAATTGTCACCTAAACTTTTCAGCAATTTGGTCCTAGAAGTATATGATGTACTTTGGTAAGTGGATCTCTTGATGCAATTGTTCCTTCTCCTACAACTTTTCATGTTCCCATCCAATCTAGTAATCTACAATGAGCATTCTCAATATTTGAGAAGCACTTCCACATGTTTTACCTTTCGATAATAACAAATAAAAAATTTGATTAGAGGCAAACAAATAATACAAAGAAATTCAAGCAGTTTTTCCCAAGCTCAAAAGTCATTTTTTTTATAGAGTCAATGGTTCTTTATCAGAAACAACTAAAAAATCAATTCATTTAAGTGTGAATTAGAGTTTTGAGAATCAACAATAAATGATAGATAACATTTATAAAAATCATTGCTTACTTTCGCATGTGAAGTGTCTTCAGAATATTTCTTCTCGTGGCTTGTCTCATTTTGATCCTAAAAAGTATCAAAAGGAAAGAACAATTCACATAAGCAAAATTCTTGGTTTACATATTATATAATTCAAAGCTAGCAGTAAAATTAACTTACTAGTTGAATGTCTTGAGAACTTTTCATCATGCTATCTATGTCAATTTGATCCTAAAAATATATTAAAAAATAGTGTTAAGTAAGCATTGCTTTCAACTATATTGAACATAAATTTTCTTAATCATATTTATCACCTCTTGACTACTAATGTCCTCAATGATTGCAACGGTTGAGATCTTGTAGTTCTATTTTAATTTATGTAGTATGAGACTTGTTCAATGCTTCTAAATTCATCAACATTGGTGTAACTTCAGATCCAACTCTTCATACATGCCTATTATGTTCTTTTCCTAGCACATGGGTTGGAGCATCATTGTGAATTGTTAAGGCATCTTTACTCACTTATGTCCTCTCTTATTCATCAATGGTTTTTTTTTTTTTTTCAATCCATGGAGAACTATGATTGTTAATAGTAGAACAATAAGAATAAAAAATAAAAAAAAATTTGTAAATCAATTTATCACCAGATTTTTAGCAACATCCTTATTAAGTGCAATCCCGTCCTTTTTAGTATGTGCCTGAATCCACACATCAACTTAAGTTATCAGTGAGTTTGGTCTCTCTTGCATCTAAAATATGTAATGATGAACATTTGATTACTCATCTAAGATATGTAATGGTGCATCATATACATCTATATCATTCTTCCATAATTTACTCAAGTCCTTTATAAGTGCCTTCAAATATACATCTATGCCATTCCCTGACTATTTAGGTCTAGGAATTAACAAAGTCAACATTAAGTTCTCTTGCAACGTACATAGCCACGAGGGAATATTACAATTCATCGATATTACTTGCCAAAAATTATATTTCGAGCTAATGTTACAGAAAGGGTTAAACCCATCAATGCAAGTCTAGGTCTAAGGTTTTGTGCATCTAAAACAAATCCTAGCCATTGTTTATTAATTTTACTCAATGCTGGTGAATTAACATTATGCCTCATTTTTCCATCTTTACTTTTTTGACTAGTATACCGCGTTAATTGCTTAGCCATTTCAAGTGACTTGAACATTCTTCTAAACCTTGGTATAATGGGAAAATATCATAAAACTTTCACTTGAACTCTTTTTTTTTTTTTAGCCTATTGATTAATTTTCCATCTTGAGGAACCGCATTTTGGACAGTTGTCCAAATGGTCATTCTCTTTTCTAAATAAGCAACAATTAGTTTTGCATCCATTTAATTTTTAATACCCAAGGTCAAAGGCTTTTAACAAAATTTTATTCTTTTTTAATAAACCATCAAGAGGTGCGGGGTTAGGCAGGATACTTACCTATAAAATAAATTAGAAAATAAAGTGAATATAAAAGAATAGGGATAAAGATCAAAATCTCTTGGAGTCAATGTAAAAGCACATGAATAAACAAAAATGAATAAAGACAGCAAAAAGAAAGAGAAAACCATCAATACTAGTGTTTGATGTGAGGAACAACTTGCACATCTAAATAAAGAATACTAGATAATCCTGCAAGAAGATCCTAAAGGGATAAGAAATGTCGATTAACTAGATAAGAGCATGTCTAATTGGCTAAAAAATCAGCAGTAATGGTTGCCTTATAAAACACATGCCTAACCAAAATAAATGAATAAGATAATTTCACTGAACAAGACCTTAGGAATGAATCCATGAAATAATTGTAACCGAGTCTGACTATATCTTAAGAATAGAAAAACTAAGCTAAGCAGCAAGCTCCAACCCCTTACACACAACCATGAGCTTAATATAAAGAATCAGCTGGTGACAAAGAAAGAATCCAAAAGTATCCAAAATTATACTTGATGACCTCAGAGAATATCGCCCCAAGTAGTTATCCTAGGATTGCCTTTTGAGGATCCATTCATAGTCAACTTTATAACCTAAAAGGTGGCCTCATCCGAGAAACTAATTGAATAAGCCTCTTAGGGGGAGCTATAATTAGCAAACCCTCCATAATCCCAGATCTTAAGACTCCCCTCAGTTGGGAAGACTTAAATCTAAAAGTTGAACTAGTAAGCTTGAGATTTAATATCAATTGTAAGATAACCATATCAATAAAAAAAATTGCTACGAGTTAAATTAAAAAGCATCACGGGGCTTCTAAACTTACCAAAAAATAAAGTAAGGCAAAAAGACCTCAAAGATGATTCTAAAAGGGGCTATAGCACAGCTAATAAAAAAGCAAAGCATAAGGAGTCAAAAAAATAATATCCCTCATACCCAAGATTCATTGAAAATGAACCTAAACTTAGCAAGCTTATTGACAATTAATAAATAAGTGTCGAGAGGTCTTAGCTGCCTTACTACAAAAATACCATGAGATAATACAAAAACCCCTCAAGCACAAGGAATCATCGGTATCCAAAACCATGCAACAACCACTAGAGAAAAAAGGGAAACTAAGATAGGATATTGTTAAGTATTAGAAAATGTATATTTATAAAGAAGAAAATCATCATTTTTTACTTCAAGTTCTACTAACTTCTTTACTTTTATATATTCAAGTTTTTTGTGAATTTAATTATATGTGTTTCATTATAATTAAGTATTTTACGGATTTTAGGGACATCGTGGTTATTTCACAATAAACGAGACATCAAATGATAAAATAGATGGTAAATCTAAACTCAAAACGATCAAAAACCTTAAGAGGAGTATAAATGTAAAAATATTACTGTTCACATATACGGCACTGTTCACATATACGGTACTGTTTACATGTATGGTATTGTTTATGGCACTGTTCATATGTACTGTACGATGGTGTGGCATTGACCGATGATGTGGTATCGACCAATGACGTGGCAGTATTTGATTAGAGGAATGATGTGGCATTGACCGATTATGTAGCGTTGACTGATGACGTGCCTTAACTGATGACGTGTCACAATCTTATTGAATAAATATATTTATGCACTATTGACTAATGATGTGACAGTATGTTAGTGGATAAAAAAAAATGTGCGTACGGTACATGCATATACACAGAATAATAGCCTTGATGATGTATTCAAACCAATCAGAATTTGCCATGTGGTGCAATCCTGTGCATTCAAATTGTTTTAATCTGATGACTATGATTTACTCGCTGTATCTATAAAAGGAGGGCTTTCTCCCTAATTTGACACCACTGAGTTCATTTTTTGAGCTCTATTTTTTGAAATTTCTTTTATATCTAGTAGTTTCTTTATATTTTAATAAAATTTTCTTTTTATCTCTAGTTAAAATATGAGTAGCTAATTTTTTTTCAAGCTTAGGTTGAAGGTGAAGTCTCAACATATTCCATGGGTTTAATTGATAAATTTATTTTATTTTATTTTTTCCTTTAATTTATGTGGATGTTTTGACTTTTCATTGACAGATAGTAATAACACAGTTATTACTATTTGGCACGATAAGCCCTTAACACCATATTAATTAGAGCGTAGTTTATGAGGAGTGGATTTCTCCCTCATGATTTAATTAATGTTAATAAGGAATATTGAGCCCTGGAGCATGTTGATACAGATCCAGATACCCAAGTGCTTTATTATAACAATTGCATTTTTAATTATTTCCGTCATTTTAATTCACAATTTAGGATAAAATTTGCTATAATTTAACTGTTCACTTAGAAAATTAATTCAATACACAATTAAAATCCACCTCCTCGTGGGATCGACACTTGTCACCATTAATCTATTTTATAATAGATTCGTGCACTTGCGAGTTCAATAAAATTTGCATAGCAAATATTCTATTGTCAAATAATTAAAAAAAAAAAAACCTCATCCCGCAACCTAGTATCACGCACAATCTCCCAAGTCGTCTGTAAATGAAAAATATCAACTTTTGACCTACGGTGAGGAGATAGAGTCAGGTAGTGTATTATTTGCATGTACTATACCTTGAAGGATTTAAAATAGTCAATAAAACTTTTATTTGATAAACCGTGTACAGATTTATGTTTTTACAAAAGGGATTCTTTTTTAGGAAATTCTTCCCTCTCTTCAAGAGATTCTTCTTTAGTAATTAGTAAAATGTTAACAAATTTTTGATTGAGTACATAGAGTCAGTTACTGTATTATTTATAGGTAGCATACTTCAAAGGATTTAAAGCCATTAGTAAAACTTTTATCTAATAAATTATGCAAAGATTTATGTTTTTACATAAGTATAGTTGCTAATAACCTTTTATATTTTGTACACTCTGGATATAATAGAGGTTTAATATTTTTTAATTCTTGCAAAATTACTTTTTCTGTTTCTTTAAGAGATTATTCTTCAATAGCACTAACCTCATCATAGACATTTGTATACATCTTATATGCATCTGACAATTGAGCATCTTCATTGTGTACTTGTATATTTGAATTTTCTCTATGAAACACCTAAGAGCATCTCCAAAAGACTATTTAAATTTTACTCTTTAAATTTTAATTTGCTTATTGATGTGGCAAGTAAGTGAATGGAAAAATATAATTCTCTCCAAAAGACTCATTAAATTAAAATAAGTTAACATTATTTTAATCAAATCCTTCTCTCTATCAAATTTAATTCATTATGGAAACATAAATAATAATTATAACAGTTGTATCTTTTTAATAAATAATAATAAAATATTAATAGAAGAGGGAGACACTCACTCTTCAATATTAAAGAGTGAGAAACAAATCTTATTTGAAAAATCTAAATTAATGTGTCTTTTGAAGTGTTTAATACTGACATGGCTCTTCAAATAAAAAGTAAAATTTTATTTGAACACTCTTTTGGAGATGCTCTAAGTTTCATATGCAATATTCATTCTTGTTATAACAAAGTGCTCATAAACTATATCAACATGTTGATAACAAAGATCAATATTTTTCACAAGGACATAGGCTATAATCAACATTCCCAGCACCTTGTTTACAAATGTTTTAGCCCAATTTTTATACTCCTAAAAAATCTAAATACAAATATCATATTATCCCAAGAAAATTAACTAACAAATTTAATTAAATTTAGTAAAAAGGTATGGAAAATGATAAAAAAGACGACCATCAATAAAGAGCCTTTCTTCACTAATGTCTATACTTAATCTGTATTTAACAATTATAAAAGTAATAAGAACTAGGCACAAAGAATAATTAAAAAATCAGCATGACTTCAAATACATTTTAATGGTTATTCTATTTCCTCATCATGACTTATTAAAGCGTCAATAGCAACAAGGATATTAGTGGCAACAAGTCTTAAGAATTTGGAAGTTTGATATGAACTAATTAGCTAGACGAAAGAAATTTTAAATTAGTATTTCAAATCAAGTATAAGAATTAATCAACATTAACAATTGAAGATTCAAATAAAAAGTTTCAAATCTCAACATTGTCGATTCAATAAAGATCTCAAAAAGAACAAAAGAACATAGTACTCTAACCAAAGTAAAACAACTAAACAACTAGTGCAATCTCATTGAAATCAAATGAATTGAAATATGAAGATAGAGATTAAGAAATTACAAGAATAAGAAGTCAAAGACAATTTTTGCTTTGGTAAAATCAAGGCCCAAGTTAAAATAAACTAGAATCTTAAGAAATTGAGGAAAAAATAATTCTTAAAAGATTAAGAAAGTAACATATGTAACTGAGATAATGAGAGAACACTTACAAGAAATTCTAATTGATAACGAAGTGATTTTAGCACTTGCATTGCCACGAAGTTGAGAAATGATTAAATTAAATCAAAAATGCGATTATAGATTAAGGTGAGCACTAATTCTGGATTTCAGTGAGTTTTGGTGAACATTGGTCCTAGATTTTATTTGATTTAAAAATAATACTAATAAGCATTCTGCGTGGGTTTTGTAATAAGTAAAATATTTTGAATGGAGGAACGAAGGGTGCATGGAGTTAAGTATAGGCCAACTTGTAATAAATAACTTCTTTTGTTTTAACTTTCTTTAATTTTTTTTAATGTGTTTCTGACTTTAATGCCGCAGTTAGTCAAAACTTAAAATTTTTTTCACAACTATTTTTAAATAAAAACTTGTCTATATTATTTGTGACAACATTTCTTTAAAGAATGCTATATATGTGATGTTGTAAATAATAAGAATTCTTCTAGTGGTAGATTAGAAACTGTTGTAGAGGAAAATAAAAAAAAATAAAAGCATAATGAGATTATTCCACCTTAGATGCCTTTATAAAGATTTGTGTCAATGAAAGCTTAGTTGGAAATCAACTGATTGTCATTTTAATAAAGTTGGGTGGAAAAAATTATTGTGAATTTTTTATTCGGATTGGTAAAAACTATTAACATAAGCAATTGAAAAATAAATGAGACCCTCTCCAGAAAGAGTGGCAACTTTGGACAAGTTTAGTGTAAAAATGAAACTGGTTTAGGATGGAATCCTATAAAGCAAACAATTGATGCTAACAATGAATGGTGGAATAGAAAATTAAAGTGTGATTTCTATCTTTTTTTTTTTGAATATTTGGTATAAGAGGAAATATTTTGGAGTAATTTAGAAAAAAAAATTAATATACCATCTTTTTTCATTATTGTAAGAGTTGCTTGATATAATTAAATTTTATAAAAAAATGCTGAAAAACATTGACAACTAGAAATTTTGCTTAAAGATATTATTGCTACAAGAGAAGGAGCATAGCCAATATCTATGGCGTTTGTACCAAATAATGGTGACAATGTACCATCT
Source organism: Aegle marmelos (assembly GCA_030449875.1). Taxonomy (NCBI): domain Eukaryota; kingdom Viridiplantae; phylum Streptophyta; class Magnoliopsida; order Sapindales; family Rutaceae; genus Aegle; species Aegle marmelos. The sequence continues at coordinate 7,775,172 of JASUUL010000142.1, read as the reverse complement.
AAGAACATGTTTTTTGAAAAGATAATATAAGTTTCTAGGAGGCGAATGTATTCCTATAGTATCTATACTAAAGAATGAAAGGAAAAGAAAATTGTCAATTGGTAAGTGAGATAGAACTACAATTAGATTAGAGAAACATTTTATTCATTTAAATTATGTAGTAAAGGCTAAGCCATCTTTAGTTATTAGAATTGTGAAAATGATTGCAACATTGGAGAAGTAATGGATATATTACATAGTTTGCTTGGAATGGAGGTGAAAAATGAGCTATTTATGTTGGCCAATAAACTTTTTCTAAGAAAGAAAAATAAGGAGATATTTGTTGCACTCAAGGACCTTGACATTCAAATTGAGTGGTTAAAGCACATGAAGGAATTCTTCTAGCTTTAATTATATTTTATTATCAAATTAGAGATGTTGTTATTTTATTGTAGCTTATATTTTGTTGTTTTGGAGCAAATTGACATGTGTTTATTTTATTTTATTTATTATCAATTATGACATGTTTATTATATATATATTTTTGTTATTAATTGCTTTTTTATTGCAAATTATGACAATCTTTATCATGTGTACATGTAGATATATTGAATTTTCAAAAAAAGATAATGATATTTAACAAAGTTACATTGCTGCAAGTGTTAATCATGAATATAAATTGTTGAAAATGGTACAAACTAGAGTTACCTTGCATGTAAATCATTTTGTTAAGTATAATTAAAGAAACCATATAAGACCTCATCTCATCCAAGATATTCATTTATGTTAGTGGTGTTAAATAGACATGTCAATTATGTGAAGTATTAAGTGAGTCATAGGGCTTTAAAAGAGGTAAGAATGTGCTTATAATTGAGTTAATAGCTATATTTTTTATTACATTAGGTCCTACATGAATGTGGGAATAGGACGTTAGTGTTCTGATAAAATTACATCGAAGTGGTTTGGAACAGTATTATATTCTCTATGTTAAATGGTTGTTGATATTTTAAAATCATCAGACCCACAGTTTAGAAGAATTCTTGTGAAAATTAGAGACGATGAACAATATTGGTCCTATTTTAAAGATTGTATTGGGGCCATTAATGGGAGATATGTACTAGTATTGATGCTTATTTCAAAACAAATACCATATATTAGAATTAAAAAAAGTCATACTTCAAATTTTATTTTAAATTTGCATGGGTTGGATGGGAAGATAGTGCCCATGATACTCATATATTTTTGGAGGCATTACGTAGAGAAAATTTGCACTTTCTCCACCCACCCACCAGTTAGTTAAAATATAGTCAAAATTAATTATTATTATTATGTTACATATTTGTATACTAGTTTGTTTATATATTGATTAATTTTAATTTATGTAATAGATAAGTATTATCTAGCAGATGTTGGATATCATCATATGAATAGTTACTTGGATCTTTGTAAAGGTAAAAGGTATCATCTTTTAGATTTTTAATGTAGTAGCCAACCAAGAGAGAGAAAAAAAAAAGAAATATTTAATCATCCACATTCTTCCTTAATATGCACAATTGAAAAGATTTTTGGTGTTTGGAAAAATAGATGAAAAATCTTACCTCATATGCCAAACTTTCCTTTTAGTAATTAAGTGAAAATTATGGTCGCTTTAATGGCACTTCATAATTTTATAAAAAAAAAAAATTCTTGTTAGGATCAAGAATTCCAACTATTTAATGATGATGATGAATTGTTGCCTACAACTGAAAATAAGAGCTTAATGGGAGAAATAGTTGAAGATCATTATACAAGTTCATTCAATGCACGTGAGGTGGACAGAGAACGTAATCAAATTCCTACTTTTATTTTTGCATTATTAACATTTTCATTGTTTACAAGGATTTGTTTTAATTTTTGATGTTTATTTAAACTTTTTAGTTAAAATTGTTTAAGGGGAACTACAGGTGCAAACATAGGCTGATGGATTGCGAACACATAACATTAGTACGGTTAGATCAGTTGAACCAGACAATCAAATTAAAAAAGTAGGGAAGCTTAAGCCAAGCTAAGAGATAAGCTTCTCCTAGAGAGAATAGCTTTCATCAAAACATTTGAAATTGAAGGGCAAAGTCAGAATCCACGTCCTTGGTGGTTAAGGTCACATGTAAACTATATGTGACTTCATATACCAAATAAAAAAAATCTTGCTTTTGCTGAATGCAAGGAACCAATTAAGAAGGAAGCCAAAAAAGGAGAATAAAAAAGATGCCCCCTCAATTGTCCCCTGCAGTCGTTTAAAAGTTAGCAAGATCACTGGCTAGAGAAAAGGCCATATGTAGAAAATAAGGAATAAGAAGGTGGTTATTGGTGTGCAAATTTTATTGAACTCGCAAGCGCACGAATTTATTGTAGAATAGATTAATGGTGACAAGTGTCAATCCCACGAGGAGGTTGATTTTAATTATGTGCTGAATTAATTTTCTTTTAATGGAAACATGATCCGAATCCGCATCAATATGCTCCATGGGCTAAATATTCCATATTAATACCAATTAAATCATAAGAGGGGATTCCACACCTCATGAACCACTCTCCAATTAGTATGGTACCACGGGCTTATTGTGCCAAATAATAATAACCTTGTACTAGGGTGCCGGTTTAACCAGAGTTGTATCTAGTCATGACTATTATTATTTGTCGACGAAAAGTCAAAACAACCACAAATATTAGAGGGGAAGAGAAAGTAAATTTACCAAATTAAGCCCATGGAATATGTTGAGACTTCACCTTCAACCCAAGCTCAAAAAGAAATTAGCTACTCATATTTAACTAAGGATAAAAAAGGAAATTTTATTAAAATACAAAGAAACTACAAGAAGAAGAAAGAATTTCAGAAATTTAAGTTTAAAAATGAATTTAGGGGTCTCCAATTGAGGGGAGAGAGCCTCTTTTTCTATAGATGCATTAAGTGAATCGTGACCATCGGATTAAAAATAATTCGGATGCTCAGGATTGTACAACGTCATCAGTCAACAGTCAATAGTCAACAGTCAATATTTGTACAGTAACACCGTCTGAATAGTAAATAATCCCATGTATGTGCATGTACTGTACACACGATTTTTGCTCCACTAAGATGCTGCCACGTCATCGATCTACAGTACATAAGAAATTTAGTCCAATAAGATCGTGACACATCATCGGTCGATGCCACGTCATCGGTCAACGCCACATAAGCAGTCAAAACCACATAATTTGTCCAATCAGATACTGCCACGTCATAGGTAGTTGCCACATCATCGGTCCGTATATATGAACATTAATGCGTGAATGATCGAATGAATCGTGATCGTATATTAACAAGATCTAGTATATGTGAACATTGACTTTTTTCTTTAATGTTCCTCTTAAGGTTTTCGACCGTCCTGAGTCCAAATATGACGTTCATTTTGCTGTCTGATCACTCATTCATTATGAAACGATCGTAATACCCCTAAAATACATAAAATACATAATTATAATAAAATACATATAATTAAATAATAAAATACTTAAATAAATAAAAGTAGCAATATTAGTGAGATTTAAAGTGTAAAATGATGATTTTCTCTTTTATAAATATACACTTTCTAACACTCAACAGTTATTGATTATTTTATCTCCCTTGCTCGAGCACATCTATCTCCAAAATATCCTTACCTAAGGAAGGGAAGCCAAATCAACTAGTGTCATGTGTTCGGAATTATAGAAAGACTCTTTAGACAAACTCCTAAAATGTTGAAGACATATTTTTCAATGATAACCCAACTTGGATTCAGCAAAAAATATTACCTTTATCTTTTTTTCTCAAATGATACACCGAGTATTTTCACCAGCTTCACTGTCTACTTTTAACCTTGAGGTAACCCTTATTCTCACAATCTTACTTAAGTATCAGAGTATAGTCACTAGCCATTGCCGACTATACCTCTAACGTTAGTGTGTGCTCTGATTTGCAAGATACGCCAAACTTGAGTTGTGTTGGTTCTTAGTCTTATTTTGATCCATTCTTTCTCCTTTTATCGTTAAACACACAGCCCTCACAGCTAATCTCTCCTATCTTGTCCAAAACACCTTAAAACATAACAAAGCAGCCTCTCTCCTTTCAATATACATCTCTTCTTACTATTTGTTTGTTTCATTTAGGGACATCCAAAATCCCACTAAAACAATAGTTTTGGTGCCTATTGGTAAAGTTTATTATTACATGCTTGAATTATGACATTTATTTAAATTCTAATTAAAATTTATTTTAATTTTCTATGTAAAGTGAAGATATTAGACGAGAAATATTGTGATTTATCAATATTTATAATTTAAAAATAAGTTCTTTTAGTTATCTATTTTTGGTAATTTGACTCCATAAAAGTATTTTTACTATTATGGAGTCAAATTGTTTAGTGATTAAAAATTTTTTTTTTAATTGACAACCCAACATCTCATAGCATTTTATCAAAATCCCTACTTTTAAAAGTTCTATTTTAAAAATTTTACTAAATAAATCTTAAATATTTAATTTAGAGGAAGTAAGAGTAGAGAAAAAAAATAATTATAAAGTAGGGAGAAGAGAGATGAGTGAACGATAATTTTAAATTTTTAATAATAAATTTATTTAAAATAAGGATAACAGAAATTCCAACAGAGAGATTCATTTGAACGCGGCTCATGACATCTCTGCTCGTGCACCCACCGACAAAAAATCAAAAAATAAAAGTAAAAATAAAATCCCAATTTGTGCTCATCCTCCAAGATTCTCTCTCGGAACCATTACAGCCATAAGTAGAACGTGCTCGATTGAGACACGTGGCTCCACCATTAGTCACCACGACAGTGTTTTAAGGTTTTTGATCCTCCGCTCTCGTAAGATGTGGGTAAGATTATTTCTTTGCAAATAAAGAAGGATGCCGGCGGGCGAGCTGAGGTACCCATCTCCGGCGCGAAATTTAAGGATGGAAACACACGCCGCCGGCGACGACGAGGCTTGGGTGTGGGCCCAGATAAAAGCCGAGGCACGCCGCGACGCCGAATCTGAGCCGGCTTTAGCCAGCTACCTCTACTCAACCATCCTATCTCACTCTTCCTTGGAGAGATCGCTGTCTTTTCATTTGGGAAACAAGCTCTGCTCCTCCACGCTTCTCTCCACTCTCTTGTACGATCTCTTTCTGGACACTTTCTCCTCCGATCCAGCTCTCCGCGCCGCGGCCGTCGCCGATCTTCGCGCCGCCCGTGTTCGTGACCCCGCTTGTGTTTCCTTCTCCCACTGCCTCCTCAATTACAAAGGCTTCTTGGCTTGCCAGGTACAATTAAATGATTTTAGCTTCAACTTCTAATTTAATCCAATTTTTAAATTATTAAATTTTCCTTTTGGCCCTTTTGCCACATCTCATCTGTGTTGAATGATTTTATAGCGGCTAACTGCAATAGATGGATGACAAAAGCACTTCGGGTGCTTTATTTCTATGTGCTTTTCTCGAAAAGTGCCTTTTTTAGGTTAATAAAAGATCTTACAGTGCTTTTCAAAAAAAATGCATTTTTGCTAAATTTCTACAAGAACTCTCATGACCGTACCCCCCTAACCTTTGATCAAATAAATTGTAGGAGCTGAGTTTAGACTTTACGTTATCACATTCTCTGCACTCACTATATGCTGGTTGGTCCCTTTTCCATCGTTAAGGGAAATGAAGATTTCTAATTGAAGCAGATATTTTTCCGGTTTATGGATATGTGTAAATGACAATGCCATTATATCAGTGTGATTGTTCATGAAATGGATTGTTAATGTTTTCTAAGTTTTTTTTTTTTTTCAAATGCTAGAATGGTACACAGAATGAATTTTTCTTCGGAGTAGCAATAAATCGAGAGGCAATTGGATCTCTGTCTTTTCTTGGTTTATATCTTAATTCAATGTTAACTTCCTTTTCTTTTGGATTTTTGTATCAGGCTCACCGAGTGGCACACAAGCTCTGGACTCAGTCACGTAGGCCACTGGCACTAGCATTACAATCCCGTATCTCTGATGTGTTTGCTGTTGATATACACCCAGCTGCAAAAATGGGGAAAGGGATTTTGTTTGATCATGCAACAGGTGTGGTAATAGGTGAGACAGCAGTTATTGGCAACAATGTGTCAATCTTGCATCATGTTACACTTGGTGGTACGGGAAAGGCAAGCGGGGATCGGCACCCGAAGATTGGAGACGGGGTGTTGATCGGGGCTGGAGCAACCATATTAGGGAATGTGAAGATTGGAGAGGGTGCGAAAATTGGGGCTGGGTCGGTGGTACTGATTAATGTGCCACCAAGAGCCACTGCAGTGGGGAACCCAGCAAGGTTGGTGGGAGGAAAGGAGAAATCCTCGGTGAATGAGGAATGTCCAGGGGAGTCCATGGATCATACATCCTTCATTTCTGAGTGGTCAGATTATATTATTTGATCAATTGATCTCATTTTGTTATCTAGTAGTGACTGTATTATACAAGTATAAGAAGATTGCGGTAACATTGCATTACAATGTTGCAGCTGTTATACATATTTAGTTTTTTTCTAGTGGATTTGGAGGATCTTTATCAAATCAGAATGTGTTGAACTGTTTGTTTTGTGAAGCTCAGTCTTTTAACTTGAATGGAAGAGTAGACAATAATGTTAGTAATAATGAAAATGTATAATTCTGTAGGCCTGTGGAATATTTCCGTCTTCTGGCTTAGAAAATGCTTCTCTGTTTTTGTCATTCTTCCAGTGTACTAAAAAGACACCAAGCCAAACAAGCCAAAGTCTCAGCCATTGAATATCTTGCATGACTTGCTTGAACGTGATTTTGATCACATTCTATGTGAACGGAAAAGGTGGGTTTATGACAGCTTTGATGTTTATTGACAGTAGTGACGTAATGTAATGCGCAATTTGACCTACGATAAATACATACCAAATCCAAAATAGAATGTTATTAAGTTGAAACTCAAATAATGTATTTGGTAACCATCGAGCTTCTCAATATCTGAATTACTTGTAAGTTTTACTAAGTTCGCCTTATATACTACTTTTGGACAATGCTCTCAGCAAATAAGAGATTCATTCGAGAATCACGCAATTGATGACTATTGAGCCAAGTTATTCTGATATTACATTATTAAAAGTTAGACAAGTTGTGTGATTTTAAAATTTCATCTTAAATAATATAGCATTTAATCATTGATCAGTAAAATGATATAATTAATTTACATAAAATTTATAAAAAAATATATTAATGATTTAATAAATGACACATCACACTTTAAATAATTAAGGATGAAATTTAAGATAAAATTTTATAATTTGCACTAACGATACTGATATTAAAATATCTGTGGTAATAATAAGTAAGATTTACCTACATTATCCTCAATTGATAAAATTAAAAATATTACAGCATTGTCCTGTATTAACACGTATGTTACCACAACCAGTAACGTAGCTGTTCCTAATGGGTATTGTAGAATTTTGACCATGTTCTCAAATTACAAATAATAATACGGCTCACCTATGTTGTAACTGTAGTATGGTGCCACAGTTTTTGTCCTTATCCAGTGTACCTGTTGGATTTAAAAGCAATCGATCGAATGCTTCAGAGATGGCCACGTTTGTGTTAAAAAAAATACCGGAATAGTCGGTTACGAAAAGGTTAAGTTACATCTGAAAATTCACCATGACTGTTATGTAAAAGGAAGTTGGACCGAATTTATGAAGTTAAGGTGATGATCGAAAGAAGCCCATGGCAAAGGCCAAATGGGAGGCGATTCATTCATCAGAGCAAGAAAAATTAGGCTAGTCGAAGCCTCAGACATATCGTGAAGAGGACAAGTACCCTAATTTGGGGGAGTGCAAGTCTCCGGCGAGACGGGCACCTTTTGCGGACACAATTTCGATCTTGGGCGATACCTATTCTCGCAATTGCAAGTAATTATTCGGATTATCACATGGAATCTGCATCAATGGGAATTTGGAATGTGTGTTAATTAGGTTGGATTGATTGGAAGTGATAGTATGTGCAATGTGAAGACGTCGTTTACACATCCACCACCTGACTTTTTGGGAACCCACGAATGTTGCTGAGGCTATTGCGTGGGGGAGGGGGTTGGATTATTTGGTGATTAGTAGTATTGATCGAGATGATTTAGCTGATCAGTAAAGTGGTCCGTGTTGATAGAGATGAATCTCGCTTCACTTTAATCTATTCTTATGCCGATCGAGTCACCCGCCCAGTAGGTAATTTTTATTAAAACTCTTTTTTTTAAAAAAAGATTTAAAACTCGTAACTAGCTTGCACTTATTAGTAGAATATTTAAATTACCATCACCGTAATAACGAAAGAACGAGGGCATTTGGCTCGGCCACTTTCATCTCTCTCTATTCTCAGCAACAAGAAGTGAGATTTTTAAAGTTTCTGTTTTACCACTACAAAATGGTATCCATTCTCTCTGTATGGCTTTTATTTTATTTATTCTCTTCGTATGAATTCATGTTGTTGGTTTGGGTGAGAATCAAAGTTGAGTACGATCGACTTTATGCCTTTTATTTTATTTATTCTCTCCGTATGAATTCGTGTTGTTACTTGATTTGTGATGTATTTGAACTTGAAAATAATAATCTCATATAATTAGCTTGCAATGCTTCTTTCTTTGACGTAACACTTCCCAGTTTATTGTGTTTCTTCGTTAGATTTTTTATTGTCAAAGGCTTAGATTCTTCTAATTTCTTTGTTTTTAATCATTGTTTTTCTCTTTCCAATACTGATGATTTTGGTTTTGGTCTTGTTTTGTTGTTTTAAAACTTTTCCAACCCATGTATTTGATCATGGTTTCATAATGTCGGGTTTTGCAGACAAAGAGGACTAAAGAAGGCAAGAATTGTTCGAAAATGTGGTATGTATTGAAGGTAGTTTTATTCATTATTATGGTTTGTTTAGTGTCCTCAAAGTATAGATGCTATGATAATGTACTCTTAGATTTTCACTTTTTTCCCTTGGGATATCTTTATATCAATAGAAGGTAGAATTATTGAGTCTCATTAAGCTTTAAGCATGAATTGTGGGCTGTTCACATGTTTATTTGAGAAAGCTTGCTACTGGCATTATATAAACAAAAATTTATGATAGGAACCGTTTCATGAAAAGCCCTGTGGTGGTCTCTCCCTAGCTTGTTGTTAAACCTGGTTTGATGTTTTAGTTTGTTTGCATGTGTGGCTTTGGGATCTTAGAATTGTAAGGTATTATTCTTTTCCAGGCACCCGTTAGGTGCCACTCTGCATAAGCAGCTTAAGAAGACAGAGGTCAGTCAACTCAGCAAGTACTTCTGTAAATTCTGTGGGAAGGTGATACATTCCCCTCTTTCTTGCTCTTTATCCTTTTTCATTTCTTTTTATGCTTATGGTTCAAAGACTGACTGTGGATGGATTAAATGTTTACATATTCTTTCCTGTTGGTAGTATGCTGTGAAGAGGAAGGCTGTGGAAATCTTGCAAAGACTTTGGCAAGGTGAAAGCTGGAGCTGCTTACACTTTGAAGTAAGATTCTCATTGCCTGTCCTATTTAATTTTGTTGCCAATCTATCTTTTTTAATTTTCAGTTATTTGTGATGGGAGTAATTCCTGGGGCAGGATTGTCTAAATGGATTTCGATGCTTGGATATTTGGTTTAGAAGGTTTTGTATTTTTATCTCTTTATTAAACAGATTTTGATGGACTTTTAGTTTTGTGATGTTAACTGCATGGTCTGTTGCTTCAAAATTTTGGTGTTAAACATCATTTCTATAATTATTTAAATAGGCTGCAATTAAAATTGATTTCCACCATTAGTAATCATTCATAAGAAACTAGCTCCAATTGAAATTAAAGTTTTATTCTTGTACTTTAGGGAAATGAAATCAATTCCTTCAAAGGCATAGGTTGATTATCCCTTTGGATTAAATCCATTGACTCCCCAAGATATTGGTAGGCATCAATCGTATTTCATTATGAGAACCAGTGAGTCGCCAGTGACCCCCATTTCTGAACGTGTACATTCCAAGCCCTTGTCTTATACCCTCATGCCAGCCTCATGTACGCCAATGCCCATTGGCAAAAAAATGGGAAATTTACGAGAATAATCATAATATTTTAAGACTTTTTAATTCTAGTTTTTTGAAGTTTTTTCAATCAATATTA